>CM022299.1:578445477-579045477 GCA_011799875.1 Thinopyrum elongatum
GACATCACATAAAGGGCTTATATCCAAAAGTAAATAACAAGAATGCCACAGTCGGACGTTTGAGCGACATCTCATAAAGGGCTTATATCAAAAGTAAATAATAAGAATGCCACAGTCGGACGTCTGAGCGACATCTCATAAAGGGCTTATATCAAAAGTAAATAATAAGAATGCCACAGTCGGACGTCTGAGCGACATCTCATAAAGGGCTTATAATTCATCATTCGAATTCGAGTAGTCCGTGGAGGTAGCACCATCCTATGGAATACTCGGTACATAATCATAAACAGGTTAGTCCATCCACAGGAATAACATTCAGCCGGGTTTACCACTGTCAGTTAACAAGTTGTTCTTCAGAGACTGTTACTCGGACTGACACTGAGACTGACACTGATAGGTCAACCAACGTCCTTGACCGAGGACTTGGTTACTCGCGTGGTTTTGACTCTGCAGAGTTTGTACTCTTACCCACAGCCAACGGATTTCGATAGTCACAAAGGACTAGTTCCGTTTACGGTATTTTAGAAGAAACACATCTAACCAGTACACACCCATTTCACTTTCCGCTGCCAGGAATCACCCTAGACAACGTTCAAGAAAAACTCTAAGACGGGGAGGCCAACACCTCGAATAGCATGGGATCAAATTTATATCGCGCGCTCTAAGGTGTGCCCCCCTCTCGGTCCCAACCGGAAACACCCATGCCCCCTGACCGGATGACGGGCTTTAATCCAGGGCCATGGAACCCTCATTCTGGCCCCTCTATTTGGTGTGTGCCTGGAAAGAGGTTTGCAACTTACTAAGCCGCATTCTTTGCAGAAAACATGTGGTAGCACGAAAAGGGGACGAACGGGAACAAGACTCAATCCACGTCAACACTGGAGTTAAACAGTTGATATAGAACTGGCATGCTTCAACAATACCAGCTTGCAACCTATCATGCCACCACATGATCAGGTTGTCTCACCATCTTATGAATACATCAAGTTTCGAAGCTCACTTGCAGCTTGCTTTGCATGGAATATAACATTCAACAAATGCTTATATAAACATGCCATGAGAAAACCACTCAAGCAAACATGAAAAACACTCATCATATCAAAGGTTCAAACATGCTTGCCTGGTTCGGAGTAGTCGGAGTCTAGCTCGGCAAGGTTGGCGGCACTGTCACCTCCTTTGGTATCTATGTTATAAAGAAAAATTGGGTACTAACGTAAATACCGTGCGTGCATAAAAATTGTTCCAAATATTTTTCAAATAGTTATGATAAAAAACTAGATAGAAAAATAGAGATGACAGAAAAAGAATCAACTCAAAATCATCTTTTGTTTAAAAGTTATTGAGGTTTTAGTCCTGGGACTAATCTGTTATAAACAGAAAATTATCCAGGGGCTATTTAAAAAAAAACAGAAAACGCTTCGGTTGGAATACGGCTTCCAGAGAAGAAAACGCACCCGACCCGAAGGCGCCAACAGAAAACGATTTCGAAGAAGAAGAGGAGAGGCTGACGAGGGGGTCCCTCATGTCAGGTTTGAAAATCCCACCGGTGGTAGAGGCGAACGATGATCGCCGGCGGCGATCGATGGCGAACCAGAGGAGGGCAAGGATATGGTTGTACTCACGGGTTAGTTCCGCGTCGGTGGGTGGTGGAAGTAGGCGTCAGGGAGCACCACATCAACGTCGGCTTCCACTCCGGCGGACGGCGGTTCGGGCGAGCACGGATTCGTCGGAGGAGAGCTGCCAACACCGAATTGAGGCTCGGGTTAGAAGAGGTGGTGGACTAGGAGGTTGCTGGCAAAGTTTGGGAAGCGGGGGCTCACTCACCAGAGAGGATTTTGCCGGAGCCCGAAGTGGATCGGGGCGGCCGGAGCTGGGAAAGAAGACCCTCCCGAAGCCCTCTGATGAGTGTGGCGTGGTTCTGAGGAGAGGTGGAGAGGTGCTGGGTCGATGGGTGGCTCGGGGCCTCTATTTATAGCCGGCCCGAGGCGGTTGCCAAAAACGGGATAACTCCGGCGAGCGATTACGGCGAGGCAGGGGTTGAACGGAAGGATTAGGCGACTGGGTGTCTTCGGATTGGTCCACTGGCACCATTCAAAGGTTAAACCTGGTTGGATTTGGCCTGCTCCCGTGGTCTCGGCAGGGCGGAGCTCACGGGCTCGTCCGCGGCAGAGAGCGCGCTCTGCTCTTCTCAGGCCACGGCGACGGTTCTGCAGCGTGCTCAGAGCAGGAGGTGAACACGCGTAGGCCACCAGTGGCTCGGGCGGTGTGGAGGACGGCGTTCTGCAACGCTGGCTTCTGCCAGCCGCCATAGGAGGCTCTGCCATCGCGGAAGGCGCCAGAGTTGACGCGACAAGTCGCCACTGACGCTCGCAACCGGCCAAGCAACCGTGCGGCGCACTGGATAAGAAGGGGAACAGGGAGCAAGGCGCCAACGCGTGCACTGGCGAGATCGACGACGAGCTTTGTCGAAAAACGACACTGAACCCTCTGAACTTTCTGAATTTGACAGGAACAGTGCACGCCAGCTGTTCGACGAAATGTTTGACGCACGTGGAAATTTTTTCTTGAGCTGAAACTTGGAGGGGTGGCCTCTTGATGCATCCAGAGACTCCCTAAATTTTCTCAGAATTTTTGGAAAGGGAAAAGAATGAACTTCACCAAAAATGGCAAATCTGGTCCAAACTTGCAGCAAGCAAATTTTGAAAAATTTGAACTGTGGACCAGCAGCTCTTGATGGATCTAGGTTGAGGGTACTAAGGAGTAGCTAGGGTAATTTATTTGGAACCAAAGCTCAAAGCAATCTGATACTTCCTTTGTAAACTTGAGGGGTCCAAAATAAATTACAGAAAAAGGTTTGAGGATAAAATCAATAGAAATAAACTCTAAAAGAGGTTGACACTTGCTGGAATTGGATGCTTGGCTTGACCCAAAGTAGGAAGGAGGGTTTTAGAAGAAAATTTTGTACATAGGTCATGGCAAGAGAGTATTTTTGAATAGGGAAGTAGAAATCCAAAAATTATAGGAATTCTTTTTAATAAAAGAATTAGTAAAACAATCCCAGAGTATTTGTGTTGAACCAACACATGTTGAAAACCCTCAAGACCAAAATCAAGATTGGGAAGAACTCATAAAATATTTGTCATAAAAGATTTGAGAAGGAGAGTCTTTTAGAAAAATTGAAATAACCTCCTTCCAATCAAATAAAGAAGTTGATAAAAATCAAGACCAAAATTTTGGGGTGTTACAACACCTACCCCCTTAGGAAAAATCTCGTCCCTGAGATTTCAGCTGATCCTCAAATAGGTGTGGGTGCTCTGCCCGAAGAAAATCCTCTCTTTCCCATGTTGCCTCATCCTCGGTATGATTGCTCCACTGAACCTTGAAAAACTTAATTGTCTTCTGACGGGTCCTTCTTTCAGACTCGTCCAATATTATTATTGGACGTTCCCTGTAGGTGAGGTCTGGTTGCATGTCAATGTTCTCATGAGATACATGCTTCTCTAGGTTGCTTACACACTTCCTCAGCTGTGAGATGTGGAACACGTCATGGACGTCTGACAGTTCTTCAGGTAGGTCTAGCTGGTAGGCCACTGTGCCTCTTAGTGCAATCACACAGAAGGGCCCAATAAATCGTGGTGCTAGCTTTCCTTTAACTTTGAATCGTTGCAGGCCCCTCATAGGGGATACTCTTAGATACACATATTCACCGGGTTCAAAACTGACTTCACGATGTTTTTGATCGTAATAACTCTTTTGTCGGCTCTGAGCTGTCTTGAGTCGATCCTTGATTAGTTTAACTTTCTCCTCAGCTTCCTTGAGCATGTCTGGGCCGAAGATACGACTGTCTCCTGTCACTGACCAATTTAATGGGGTACGGCATCTTCGCCCATATAAGGCTTCAAAAGGTGCCATTTGTAGACTGGCTTGGTAACTGTTGTTGTACGCGAACTCGGCATACGGCAAGCTTTCTTCCCAACTGGTTCCATAGGTGAGAACACATGCTCTGAGCATGTCTTCTAGAATTTGGTTCACACGTTCAGTCTGTCCTCCAGTCTGGGGGTAGTATGCTGTGCTGAATACTAGTTGAGTTCCCAGAGCTTGTTGTAAATGATCCCAAAATCTGGAGACGAATTGAGTGCCTCTGTCGGATATTATAGTCTTTGGAACTCCATGCAGACAAACAATACGGGAGAGATAAAGCCTGGCAAGTTTCTGAGTGGTGTGGGTTGTCTTTACTGGAATAAAATGTGCCACCTTGGTTAATCTATCGGTGATGACCCATATGGCATCATTTCCGTGTCTTGACCGAGGTAGTCCGACAATAAAATCCAATCCAATTTCGTCCCATTTCCATTCGGGTATCCTGTTTGGCTGTAATAGTCCTGCTGGTTTTTGGTGTTCGGCTTTAATGCGCTGACATGAATCACAACATGCAATGAATGTGGCTATATCCCTCTTCATACCGTGCCACCAAAATCTTTCCTGGATGTCCTTGTACATTTTGGTTCCTCCGGGGTGGATTGAATATTGAGCGGTGTGGGCTTCGGTCAAAATTTGCTGTTTGAGGTCCTCTACATTTGGTACGCAAATCCTGTCTCCGTACCATAATATTCCCTCATCGTCTATGACGAATTCTGAGGCCTTGCCAAGACTCACTTTTCTTTTTATGCCTTCGATGCTGGGGTGTCCATGCTGAGCTTTCTTAATCTGTTCCATTAGGGTGGGCTGTATTTCCAAACTTGACATAGCGCCTTCAGTGACCAACACCATGTTGAGTTTGGCAAACTCCCTCTGAAACTCAGGTCTCAAGTTTTGTAGACCGTCGTTGCCCGAGCTTGGGTTTCGGCTGAGAGCATCTGCCACTACATTTGCCTTTCCGGGATGGTAGTGAATGCCAACATCATAATCTTTCACTAATTCCAACCAGCGTTGTTGTCGTAAATTGAGTTCTGGTTGTGTGAAAATATATTTGAGGCTTTTATGGTCCGTATATATTTCACAACGATTCCCAAGCAAAAAGTGCCTCCATTCTTTGAGTGCATGAATAACTGCTGCTAATTCCAAGTCATGAGTAGGATAATTTTCTTCATGCCTTCGTAGTTGCCTGGAAGCATATGCGACTACTTTGCCGTCTTGCATTAATACGCATCCGAGGCCCTTCCGGGACGCGTCGCAATATACTTCAAAATTTTTGTGTATGTCTGGTACGACCAATACTGGTGCTGTTGTTAATCTCCTTTTGAGATCTTGGAAACTTTTCTCGCAAGCTTCAGTCCATACAAACTTCTTATCCTTCTTGAGTAGCTGTGTCATAGGTTTTGCTATGGTGGAGAATCCCTCAATAAATCTTCTATAATATCCAGCCATTCCCAGAAAACTTCGTACATCTGTAACGTTGGCTGGTGGTTTCCAGTCAAGTACGGCCTTGACTTTTTCTGGGTCCACGGTGACACCTTCTTGGGTTAATACGTGGCCTAGAAAACCAACCTGTTTTAACCAAAATTCACATTTGCTGAATTTGGCGTACAATTTATGTTTCCTTAACTCTCCCAGTACAATTCTGAGATGTTCAGCATGTTCTTCTGGTGTCTTGGAATATACTAAAATATCGTCAATGAACACTACAACAAATTTGTCCATAAATTTCATAAATACTTTGTTCATGAGGTGGACAAAATATGCGGGGGCGTTTGTCAGTCCAAACGGCATTACTGTAAATTCATATAACCCATATCTGGAGGTGAATGCTGTCTTAGGAATATCTTCTGTTCGTACTTTTAATTGATGATATCCCGACCTTAAATCAATTTTTGAGAAAACCTTGGCCTGTGCGAGCTGGTTGAATAAATCATTTATCCGTGGCATCAGATATTTGTTTTTGATGGTGACCATGTTGAGTGCTCGATAGTCTATACATAATCTCAGTGTCCCATCCTTTTTCTTGGCAAATAATACTGGTGAACCCCAAGGTGAGGAGCTGGCCCGGATAAATCCTTTGTCCAGTAATTCTTTTATTTGCTTCTTCAATTCTACCAACTCGGAGGGTGCCATTCTATAGGGTTTCTTGTAAATGGGAGTGGTTCCAGGTGCTAGTTCAATGATGAACTCTATTTCCCGATCAGGTGGCATGCCTGGTAGCTCTTCGGGAAATACATCAAGAAATTCACACACCACTGGAACTTTACTTAATTCTGAAATATCCACCTTGTTCAATCTTGGTCGCAGTGATATTGGTCTTTCATGAGCTGCAATCTTTATTGTCTTCCCGTGATGATGGGTGAGGATCACAGTCCGATTGAAACAGTCGATAAATCCCTTGTTGGTGGTTAACCAGTCCATTCCTAGGATAACATCCAGTCCCTTATTTTCCAATACAATGAGGTTTGCCCGAAACTTTAATCCCTCAATCTCAATAACCACACCATGGCAGTAACTCTGAGTGATTTGCTTAATCTCGGGGGACTTGATGGTCATAGAATTTTCCAAGGGAAGAATCAGAAAATTATGTTGCAAAGCAAATTTCTTGGAAACGAACGAGTGAGAAGCTCCAGAATCAAACAAAACCGTGGCAGGTATTGTGTTGATAGGGAACGTACCGAGTACGATGTCCGGAGCATTCTGTGCTTCCTCCTTGGTCACATGGTTCACGTGACCCTTCTTGTGATTGTTATTGGGGTTGAAGTTGTTACGCTTGGGGGCTGAATTATTTCCAATATTGTTCGGCTTGAGGGCCGAGTTTCTTGGCTTTGGGCACTGCTTGGCATAGTGTCCTTCCTCTCCACAAGCGAAGCAAGTAACGCTTGGGTGATACGTAAAATCCTTGTCCCTTGCATGAAATTTTTTGTTTGGGCGTAGAACATTGGTTGCGGATTTGTTTGCCCCATTTTTCTGAAAATCATTCTTGTTCCGGTTGTTGCGAGAATGAGTAGTCTTGTCCCTTTGCGCTTGCGAAAATCCTCCAAGCTGCGGCGCTCATTTTCCAATGTAATAGCTTTGTCCACAAGCGTTTTGAAATCTGGGAAGGTGTGTACGACCAGCTGGCATTTAAGTGCTGGTGCCAGACCGTCCAGGAATTTTTCCATCTTTTTATTTTCAGTCATATGTTCTTCGTTGGCATAACGAGATAATTGAGTAAACTGACTATTATACTCAGTCACTGTCATGCTTCTCTGCTTGAGGTCATCAAACTCCCTTTTTTTGATCTTCATAACACTTCTGGGAATGTGCGCCCCACGAAAATTTTCCTTAAATTCCTCCCAGGTGATGTTGTTTTCATTGGGGTGCATGTGTAGGAAATTTTCCCACCATGATGCAGCTGCTCCAGTGAGGTAGTGAGGTGCATAAAGTACCTTCTCACGGTCCGAACATTGTGCAATAATTAGTTTCCTCTCAATGTCTCGAAGCCAATCATCGGCCTCAAGCGGTTTATCAGTGTGAGAAAAAGTTGGGGGACGTGTCTTTTGTAGTTCAGATAATTTGGAATGCTGCTGGTATGGTTCGCGGTGATTTCCCATATTGATAATATGGTTCATCATTTCGTGATGCTGCTACTGGCTTTGCTCATAAAGACGGTATACTTGAGAAAACGCTGCTTCACTGCCTTGCTCACTTGACTGCCCCTGTGTGAAATTGTTACTTGTCTGGGTACCATAATTTTCTTCTGGCGGACTTGGCATGGAACGAGTCCAGGGATGAGGCATTTCCACTCTAGGGTATTTTTGCAGAACTCATGAGAAAAAAAATCTGAGTAGCAAAAATAAATAATTTTGCAAAGGCAGAAATTTAAAAATTCTAAGACTTTTCAAGAAAATACTTGATTGCGCATGGAGAAGGACCACTCAGTACATATCTTACATGCAAGCCGTAATTATACAATACATCTCGCAGGATGTGCGTACACATTCCTGACATGTTATTTAGGCTAGTGCACTTCTCCGAGTTCCTACATGATGCGCACACAAACTACTTCTCATCAAACCTATATATAAACATATCATACAAGCTGGTACAACACACGGTTGCTCGGCGCACTCAGTCGGAGATGGCAAAAACTTCCCTCGGCCTGCCGAGGGTAACTCCCAGTGATGCTGGAGACTCCACCTCCTCCTCAATAATAGGCTCTAGGCACGAAGCACTGGGCTGAGCAGCTGGTGCGGGTGTGGTAGGTGCTGCAACACTAACTGGGGTAGGAGCAATGACTTGGTCAAACTCCTCAGTGGTAGGCAGGCGGCGAGCGGTGGCTAAAATGGCAGGTGCATAGGATGCTGAGGACGAGATGTATGACAGTGGTGGTGCTGTATGGAGGAGTTCCCTCCTATTGGCGGTACAGCCCTGAACCAAGTCCATACGGGCAGCCACAAAGGCATCCACGAGGTTATCAAAAGCTGCCTCAAGAGCTTTGAGATACTCAACAAGCATCTCAATAGCCTCATCTCTCTCTCCCCTAGTGCAAGCGAATGCATAGTGACAAGTGTATGGCACGTGGCATGGGAGGTAGCGGTAGCGACGAGCCTTCATTGAAGGAAGAGCATCCCGGAGACGAGCTATTGCCTCACGGGCAGCCATCTGCATGGCATGCCTCTCCGTAGGCATGGCCCTCCCAACAAATCAGAAGCGGCGTGACTCAGAGCGTCCTCCCTTGAATTGCACCGCGGCCTGGTGCATAGACACGCTGTCGCTGAGCTTGTGCTGGTAGAGTGTGAACTCTGGATGAGCCGATGGCCCGATCGCGACCTTGGTGATGGAGACGAGAAGCTTGATAAACCCCTCAGGTACATTGGTGAACACCTGTGACTCACAGTCGCTGCCAGCCATCTACAAAAGTAGACAAAAATTCCAGATAGTCAAATCATAAATTTATGATGACTAACAGAAAATTGCTACAATTTGCAAATTGCTAAAAATAGCACCTATTACGCTAATAACCGATTAGTGATCGCACCTAGTGGCTTCCTACAGTCAGCCTGGCTCTGGTACCAAGGTTGTCACGACCGGTTTTCCAATAAAACATTTATTGAAAAATCGCCCCTTTCATCAGACCAGTATAGAAAGATCTTACTGGTAGACAAATCCTTGATACAGAAATCCAGAAGTACTAAATATATTACAGGGTTGGGCTGAGGCTGCTCAACCATTTATTACAAGCACGCCAATATATCACATAAAGGCGGATATGACACAAAGGGCATGGTGGCATAACTATTGACTCGCAATAAAAGTGGTGGTGCATATGTCACAGAGAAGTGGGTGACATGACTCCAAAATCTTACAACTCATCAAGCGCCGGAGTGAGGCCCGATGATTTTATTAAGGTAGCGGAAGCGTATATAATATGGGTGACCAACTCCAGGATCGCAAGGGACTGACTGGGACTCCTCTAGGCATCGGACTCGCTATCGTACTCTTCATCCATAAGATCGCCTTCGTCAACATCTGGCCAAATCAACAAGCCAGGTGAGTACTTTGAATGTACTGGCAAGACAGTTTGGACATAAGATATAACAAATGCAAACATGATGCACATGAGCAGATTAGTAATGCACACTCAGGTAATAATTTTGCACCGTAAAATAAATAAAAAGGAAGTCAGGTGGTAGTCCTCCCGAAATCCCAATAAAATAGCTGAAGACCGATCGGGTGTCTGAAGCGACGCCTCGAAAGGTAAAAATAAAATTAACATGCCGCAGTCGGGCGTCAGGGCGACACCACATAAAGGGCTTATACTGAAAAGTAAATGACAATACGTACCACAGTCGGACGTCTAAGCGACATCTCGAAAAGGGCTTATAATGAAAGTAAATAACAAGGATGCCACAGTCGGACGTCTGAGTGACATCACATAAAGGGCTTATATCCAAAAGTAAATAACAAGAATGCCACAGTCGGACGTCTGAGCGACATCACATAAAGGGCTTATATCCAAAAGTAAATAACAAGAATGCCACAGTCGGACGTCTGAGCGACATCTCATAAAGGGCTTATATCAAAAGTAAATAATAAGAATGCCACAGTCGGACGTCTGAGCGACATCTCATAAAGGGCTTATATCAAAAGTAAATAATAAGAATGCCACAGTCGGACGTCTGAGCGACATCTCATAAAGGGCTTATATCAAAAGTAAATAATAAGAATGCCACAGTCGGACGTCTGAGCGACATCTCATAAAGGGCTTATAATTCATCATTCGAATTCGAGTAGTCCGTGGAGGTAGCACCATCCTATGGAATACTCGGTACATAATCATAAACAGGTTAGTCCATCCACAGGAATAACATTCAGCCAGGTTTACCACTGTCAGTTAACAAGTTGTTCTTCAGAGACTGTTACTGGGACTAACACTGAGACTGACACTGATAGGTCAACCAACGTCCTTGACCGAGGACTTGGTTACTCACGTGGTTTTGACTCTGCAGAGTTTGTACTCTTACCCACAGCCAACGGATTTCAATAGTCACAAAGGACTAGTTCCGTTTACGATATTTTAGAAGAAACACATCTAACCAGTACACACCCATTTCACTTTCCGCTGCCAGGAATCACCCTAGACAACGTTCAAGAAAAACTCTAAGACGGGGAGGCCAACACCTCGAATAGCATGGGATCAAATTTATATCGCGCGCTCTAAGGGGTGCCCCCCTCTCGGTCCCAACCGGAAACACCCATGCCCCCTGACTGGATGACGGGCTTTAATCCAGGGCCATGGAACCCTCATTCCGGCCCCTCTATTTGGTGTGTACCTGGAAAGAGGTTTGCAACTTACTAAACCGCATTCTTTGCAGAAAACATGTGGTAGCACGAAAAGGGGACGAACGGGAACAAGACTCGATCCACGTCAACACTGGAGTTAAACAGTTGATATAGAACTGGCATGCTTCAACAATACCAGCTTGCAACCTATCATGCCACCACATGATCAGGTTGTCTCACCATCTTATGAATACATCAAGTTTCGAAGCTCACTTGCAGCTTGCTTTGCATGGAATATAAGATTCAACAAATGCTTATATAAACATGCCATGAGAAAACCACTCAAGCAAACATGAAAAACACTCATCATATCAAAGGTTCAAACATGCTTGCCTGGTTCGGAGTAGTCGGAGTCTAGCTCGGCAAGGTTGGCGGCACCGTCACCTCCTTTGGTATCTACGTTATAAAGAAAAATCGGGTACTAACGTAAATACCGTGCGTGCATAAAAATTGTTCCAAATATTTTTCAAATAATTATGATAAAAAACTGGACAGAAAAATAGAGATGACAGAAAAAGAATCAACTCAAAATCATCTTTTGTTTAAAAGTTATTGAGGTTTTAGTCCAGGGACTAATCTGTTATAAACAGAAAATTATCCAGGGGCTATTTAAAAAAAAAGAAAATGCTTCGGTTGGAATACGCCTTCCAGAGAAGAAAACGCACCCGACCCGAAGGCGCCAACAGAAAACGATTTCGAAGAAGAAGAGGAGAGGCTGACGAGGGGGTCCCTCATGTCAGGTTTGAAAATCCCACCGGCGGTAGAGGCGAACGATGATCGCCGGCGGCGATCGATGGCGAACCAGAGGAGGGCAAGGATATGGTTGTACTCACGGGTCAGTTCCGCGTCGGTGGGTGGTGGAAGTAGGCGTCGGGGAGCACCACGTCGACGTCGGCTTCCACTCCGGCGGACGGTGGTTCGGGCGAGCACGGATTCGTCGGAGGAGAGCTGCCAACACCGAATTGAGGCTCGGGTTAGAAGAGGTGGTGGACTAGGAGGTTGCTGGCAAAGTTTGGGAAGCGGGGCTCACTCACCAGAGAGGATTTTGCCGGAGCCCGAAGTGGATCGGGGCGGCCAGAGCTGGGAAAGAAGACCCTCCCGAAGCCCTCTGATGAGTGTGGCGTGGTTCTGAGGAGAGGTGGAGAGGTGCTGGGTCGATGGGTGGCTCGGGGCCTCTATTTATAGCCGGCCCGAGGCGGTTGCCGAAAACAGGATAACTCCAGCGAGCGATTACGGCGAGGCAGGGGTTGAACGGAAGGATTAGGCGACTGGGTGTCTTCGGATTGGTCCACTGGCACCATTCAAAGGTTAAACCTGGTTGGATTTGCCCTGCTCCCGTGGTCTCGGCGGGACAGAGCTCACGGGCTCGTCGGCGGCAGAGAGCGCGCTCTGCGCTTCTCAGGCCACGGCGACGGTTCTGCAGCATGCTCAGAGCAGGAGGTGAACACGCGTAGGCCACCAGTGGCTCGGGCGGTGCGGAGGACGGCGTTCTGCAACGCTGGCTTCTGCGAGCCGCCACAGGAGGCTCTGCCACCGCGGAAGGCGCCGGAGTTGACGCGACAAGTCGCCACCGACGCTCGCAACCGGCCAAGCAACCGTGCGGCGCACTGGATAAGAAGGGGGAACAGGGAGCAAGGCGCCAACACGTGCATTGGCGAGATTGACGACGAGCTCTGTCAAAAAACGACACTGAACCCTCTGAACTTTCTGAATTTGACAGGAACAGTGCACGCCAGCTGTTCGACGAAATGTTTGACGCACGTGGAATTTTTTTCTTGAGCTGAAACTTGGAGGGGTGGCCTCTTGATGCATCCAGAGACTCCCTAAATTTTCTCAGAATTTTTGGAAAGGGAAAAGAATGAATTTCACCAAAAATGGCAAATCTGGTCCAAACTTGCAGCAAGCAAATTTTGAAAAATTTGAACTGTGGACCAGCAGCTCTTGATGGATCTAGGTTGAGGGTACTAAGGAGTAGCTAGGGTAATTTATTTGGAACCAAAGATCAAAGCAATCTGATACTTCCTTTGTAAACTTGAGGGGTCCAAAATAAATTACAGAAAAAGGTTTGAGGATAAAATCAATAGAAATAAAATCTAAAAGAGGTTGAAACTTGCTGGAATTGGATGCTTGGCTTGACCCAAAGTAGGGAGGATGGTTTTAGAAGAAAATTTTGTACATAGGTCATGGCAAGAGAGTATTTTTGAATAGGGAAGTAGAAATCCAAAAATTATAGGAATTCTTTTTAATAAAAGAATTAGTAAAACAATCCCAGAGTATTTGTGTTGAACCAACACATGTTGAAAACCCTCAAGACCAAAATCAAGATTGGGAAGAACTCATAAAATATTTGTCATAAAAGATTTGAGAAGGATAGTCTTTTAGAAAAATTGAAATAACCTCCTTCCAATCAAATAAAGAAGTTGATAAAAATCAAGACCAAAATTTTGGGGTGTTACATTGCCCCACTTGCCTTCCCCTTTTGCCCTTGTGAAGGACACCTTTTATGGGCATTTCCATGTCCCCTCTACCCCTTGGGCTTGGCCTATAAATAGAGGTGGAGAGGTGCTCTCCACACTCACTCCTTACTCTCATAGAATTGACATGCATGATCTGGCTTTCTTCTCTCCCTCACACAAAATAGTTTTGTAGAGCCAAAAGGCTGTCTGGGTTGCGGTGGGAACTAGTTCCAGACGGCAAAGCCCTGCCGGATAGCTGACACCGTATATGTGCAACCTAGTAGAGAGGTCGTAGTTTCGATCTTAGGGTCCTCCTGAAGGCTGTCCGAGTGACCGTCCAAGATTTTGAGGGTCATCCCGAAGGGCTGTTTGAGTCTTCGTCCGAGGGACTATCCGGCAGCCTCCTGAAGGGCTGTTCGAGGGACCGTCTGAGGAGCAGACTAGGGAGAACATCCTCGCGGTTGGGAGGTTCTAAATCCTAGCTACGGGGATCTGCACCGCTGGTCTTCGTCGACTCTACTTCCGCTATGCTACGAGTCGGTAATGATCAGATCAAAACCTTGTATGCATCTCCACAGTGATCTTGGGCAAGTTCGTAGTGCGGGAAATTTTTGTTTTCTATCGCATTCCCAACAAACTGGAGGCACTTAAATTAATATGTGTCATTTTTTATTTGTTTTCTTCTTAGTCCTTGTAAAGTCTTTTTCTACTACTCCTTTTTTCGGCTCAAAGAACGACCAACTAGCTAGGATGCCTTGCTTCTCTATGTGCCACTCGAGTTTTGTTCGCTAAATTGGCCTGAGAAGCACTCTGTATGTGCCTTCGAGGTAATGAGGTTAAAGTCGAAGGATGGCCCACTCAAAGACTAGACATCGACTGTATCATTTTAAAGCATGATGGAAGCATAAATTAGTTTTAAGACCAATTCCAAATTGGCACCAAAAAACTTGATTTAATTCAGACATAAAGTTTTTACGCAAGTTTTTGGTTTTTTGAGCTTATGACACTTTTAACCGATTGTATGTTTTGCTTTCAGGAGGCAGGACATCCTCTTGATCGAGGCGTCCTGCGTGATAGGTATGCTCGGGAAGATCTTTTCCGACCCGTAGTTCGGCATCTTCACTGCCGAGCTGCACCTCGGCTATGACGAAACACATACGTCGGCTGAGATAGTTCCTGAGGAGATACGATCCTAGGTTCGGCCATGTGGCCCAACCCAAGTCCCGGGGGGCTACTACATTGACGATTTAATGTAGAAAATTCAAAGTGCAAAACATTTCTGAGGAGATTACGATCCTCTGGATGGTCGGCCACACCCAACCCGAGTCTCAGGAACTACTGGACACCGTGTTTCCGTTCCTAAAGTATGTTGCCGAGCAAGGACTTGATCCTCAGGCAGTTATCGCAAATCGACCTAAGTCTCAGGGGCTACTAGGATCAACGGTTTTATGTTATCCTTCAAGTGCATCTCGAATTTTAGGTCGGCACGCACCTTAAGGGCTACTGGCTATACATCTCGGTAGAGAATAAATTGCAACCGGCTTGGTGGAATTTTTCCCCTAGAGGCTGATAGTCTACATTGACAACTCAAGACTGAGGTGGTGCACCACTTCGGAGGCAGTCCGACATTGGAGCTCGGCTGCAAGAAAATAACAAGGCATTTGATAAAGGCTAAGAACTTAAATGGGCTCCTTGGATACCCGACAGGTGAACTCTTCGAATTTACCTCAGCGATCCTAGAGCTCGGAGAGGAGAAGATTTGTTGAACCAGCTTTCAAGACCGACGACCGAAGACGAAGAATAGTTTCAAAGAACTGAGGAGCATACCAACTTGAAGACCGGTTCAGGGGCTACTAATTGTGTCCTGGACAAGGGGGTACTCACCATGTCATCTCCCGGCCAGGAGGGCCGGGCCGAGGACCCTGTGGTGGTTCATTTCTGAGCCACTTCGGGAAGCCCATGACGTATACAAGGGAGATTCCACAAGACTTGGTGCATAAGACGAGGACTTGTGTTATCCCAGACCTCCGGTGTATTATATAAAACGAGGGTAGGCTAGTCGATAGATCATGACAACAAAGATCATCAAATCTAGATAGATTCATACACACATACGTTCTTGAGGTAGCTCAACATGTACTTTGTACCCCATCCACAATCAATACAACATAGCATGATGTAGGGTTTTACCTCTTCAAGACGGCCCGAACCTGGGTATATATCATGTCTCTTGTTCGTCCTGTTACCATGGTACTAAGATCACCAGCCCGTGACCCCCTACCCGAGATCTGGCAGATTCGCAGGGTTCTTAACCATCAACTTCTGGCTCAGGCGGCTTCTTCGGGCTCTGGAATGCCATGACCATGTACCTGCAGGTGATGCAGGCATGCCTACATGGCCAGACCAGCAGCCACACTGAGGGTTGGTCAGACTGGTCGAGCTCCTCGACATCTTTGTCACTAGCCTTCGCCTCACAGGACGACGACCCTGCACCAACAATGTTAGCGCTCAAAGCTCCGACCTCGTCAGCTAGGCCCGGGGGATGCGTCGACCTATCGATGACCCACCAACCCTTGCCAACTTCACATTTGGTCACAATGGTGTGTGACAACTATTTACTCAACCACATATAGAGGACTGGATCATTGACCGTGCCATCTCCCACTACTAGGGATAAGCCTAGTACTGGCGCGGTGTAAACTGCTAGTAGTAGCACAGGGGGGGCGCTACTGCTAGCATGCTACAGCTAACTTTCTAGTAGTAGCGCGGGGTACCACCACGCGCTACTACTACTTCTGCTAGAAGTAGTGTGGGTCCCCCCCGCGGTACTGCTAACTGGCTGTAGCGTGGGTCTGGACCCAGCACTACTACTAACTCTGTGTAGCAGTAGCGCTGCACCTGCGCTGCTGCTACCCTCTTTACCCGCACCACTGCTACTTTTTTTGGTATTTAATTTTTTCCTTCTATGTATTTATGTTGTATTTATATAGGTTTTATACAACACCAACATACACAGACATTGAAACTAAACCGCGTATCATCATCATCATAGTGCTCCAACAAATGTCTCATCATCATCATCATCATAATGATCCAACACAAATGTCTCTTCATCATCTCAAAATAGTGATACAAGTTATTACAAGTCTTGAATACATGCAATTACATGGTCACATACACATGTTTCATCATCGATCTAAACTATGATATAATCACATACAAGAGCAGAGCGATCGCGATGAGCAAGATAGGGATTATGAAGTAGTTCTTGAGCCGGTTCTGATTCCTCTCTTTCGCTTGCGTGAACCTCAAGTAACTAGCTTCTGCTTCGCTTCTACTTTGAAACCCTTTGTGGCTACTGCCCGGGAAGCGGTGCACTTGGGCCTGACACTCTGTCCACTTGTCGTACGCTCCTGGAACCCTACCTCTATACACGGCATACCACTTCTTCGTCATGTATCTATATCCCTGACACAGATGCATCATAATCAGGAGAATTCATCGATAATATGCAACATAATATACTTAAGCAACACCAAGAGAAAAGTTAGCAAATAGAAGCAACATATAGTAAACATAATTAACGAAGTTCATCATACACAAACTAATTCACTAGAGCACTACGCAAGTTCAGGAGGGCCATTTACAACACAAAGTTCCATCATATAGAAATTCAAAGTTTCATCCTACAAAAAGTACTAATTAAATAGACACCGTCATCGTCAATCATTTCTTCTTAGATGTCTGCTTCGGCATATCTGGGAGAATGCACCCTAGCTTTGTGAAAGGCGTCATGTCCTGACGCTGTAGCTCTATGCGAGTTTGGACACCAGCCCGCATTTGTGGGCTGCCGTAGAATATCCCATCCTCTTAAATGACATCTTTGATGATGCTCATCGTAATGTCGTGCTGGATGCGATAGAAGTCAACTCTGAGTTTTTCACCTGGTTCGGCTGCTAAGGCTGTGACCCATTGGCGGATATGGGCATCGGATGTGGATGGCATGCGAAGTCTTTGCTGATCTGTTCTAAACTCCAGTATGTGATGGATGATGTAGAATCCATCCCTCATACTTGTTGCCGGTTGCTGGACGCAGCAGAAGTCAGTTTTATGGCCGAAACACGGCACATCCTTCCTTTGTTTTTTGATCTTGATGTGGCCACCCCTAAGGCCGAAGCCTACAAGAGCACTATCCAGAACACTCTTGATGGGGTTGTAGTCTTTCTTCTCCAAGTTTTTGGACGAGTCCAAATAGATAGCGTCGGAGACTTGCAGGTACAAAACAATAAGGACATCATACCCCTCGCTGCGCAAAATAAATATACCTCAAATTAGCCTCCATACGTGCAAAGCAATGATTGAAATGTATGAAAGGATGTGTTATAGTGGCTAGCGAATGACTTACAGGGGATGATCAGGTAGGAGAATTGTTTCCTTGTCCTTATTGCCACCATGAAGTCTTCAATGTACTTCGTGGTAGTGTCACGCTCCACTTTGCCGGCCTTCAAGAAGCCCTCAAACATGTAGTAGGGGTCCGCTACCATGATTTTCGAGATTTGCTCTTTCCTGATGATGTAGTTTAGATGGAGTGCATAAAGGGGGGCGAATGTAAAATTGAGCCGCCTGATGTGATACATCTCAAAGATGTAATCAAACCGCATGAAGAACATGTCCGCAGGGCATCTGTCGATGTAGCCCATGCCACTCGGCACCACAACCGTGTAAAGCGGGTATCCTAGATCCTTCAAGAGGAGAAGGCTCTTCTTTGTCGACAGCACATGGTCATGCAGTCTCCTGAGATCCTCAGTTATGGACTCAAGTGCATCCTGCGGTACCATCGGCTCGCCCGTGACATGGAGAAGCGGCACATTTCGGATTGGTACCCTATCCTCAACCAGGATCGCCGGAGTCGGCTGGCTGATAGAAGCAGCTTTGGCAGCAGGGCCTTTCTTCGGTCTCTTCCTTTGCTTCTTCGTGGGCACAGGTACTGAGCCTACCATACCCTCCTTGACCGCTGCCCCCATTGTGGTCGGGCTCAGCATTGCACGACGCTTGACTTGTTGATCCTGTGTTGAGGCATATGGAGGTGTGTCCTGGGAGGATTGCATGAACAGAGACTTCTTGCACTCAACCCGAGGACGTTCCTCCTCCGATACATCAGGCATCTCAGCATCCTAATCATCACGCTCATGGTCATAATAGCCAGAGTCATATGGCTCACTCATGAATCCTCCGTCGTCATAGGCAGTATTGATGTACCGGAGAGGGTCATCCTCCTCCATGTCATCATCGATATCTTCATCCACGAGGGCGACATGATTAGCCACCGAAATGCTTGGACCCTCTTCTTCGTATCCGCTCTGACCCGGTAAGACAGACGGTGGTAACTGGATAGGTGGAGTGGTCATACCTTGCATCGGACTCAGCACGAGTGCTGTTGCCGTTGGTGTGGTCCCGGCCGCCTCCTCACGAAGAAGATTTTTTGGCGACAACATCAGCCAATTCTCTCATTGTCCCAGCAATGCCAGGCTCTCGTCATCCTCTCCCCCGGTTCGAAGCAGAGGAGTCAGACCCTCATGGCCCATTACTATACGAGCCACGAAAACCCTTAAGGCATCACTGGGCATCGGCCGGCCGTGGAACAAGTGATCTAACGGCTTCATTATTGAACCCCTTGCCACATCCACCAACTGGCCATTGATTGGGTATAGGAGGGTGCATGGAGTTTCATCAGCCTGTGAAGACATGTGCGGCATCAGAGAACCGAAAGGCAAATGAAAGGAAGATTAAATATGTTGATGAGCATGCGACGCGTAATTACCATGAGGGCATTGAGCTCATCTAGTGTCGACTCCCTGCCGAGCATGCCAGACACGGAGGAGGGGCTGCTACGAGCGGCGGTGGCGGGTGCGGGTGTGGGTGCGGTTGCGGGTGCGGGTGTGGCTGCTATGTTCCCCGAGTTGCTCCCGACGAAGCTGGGAAGGGGAAAATGATCTGTGTTTGGATTTGTTTCGCCCACCTGAATATAGCCGGAAGCGCGGTAAGAAACTGAGCTGCAAATTCAAGTCTGGCCTCAGCTTTGGCTACATCGATTGCCGTAGCTTTGGTCTCTTCTATGGCCGCACTTGTGGCTATCTCAACTACCTGCGTGACTTGCGTCTTGACTTGCCCTGTGACTTGCTCCTTGATAGACACTTCGCTTAGCTTCCTTGTCTGCCTTTACATCTGCCTGTCTTCGTGGTAGTTGTGCGTCCACGTGGCGCTGGCGAATACACGGCCATACACTGGCGGCGAGTTCATTGGCTTTCCCTTGAGTATGTTCAACGCCCTATTAAAAGGGGTGTCCCATAGGTACTTCGGCGTCTACGACTGAGATGATGAGTCACTTTCAGATTGAAGCCTTTTTTGCTCTTTCCGCAAAAGTAACATGAATCGTTTAGAAATGTTACTACTAGCTAGCTAGAACGTAGTCAACTTGATTAGAAGCTAAGGTGGTAAATTAATAATTACCAGTAATCTAATGAACTCCCTTGTCGGTGCATCTGTGGTCCATTCCCTGGTCTCCTTGTTTTGCATGTACCGGGCCCAGATGAAGTCATGTTCCCGCTGGTCGGTGAACTCCGCCAAGGGGTCTGGTTGCTGCTGACGCTCATGTTCCATGTCCTCCTTATCCCACATGGGCTAGTTCCCCATGTAACCACGGCTTCCGAGGTGGTGGGCCCCAATGTTCCTGGCCTAAAGCGCCTTGAATTTCTCTGACTTGGCCTTGGTTGCAGGGTCAGTGCAAGTAGCCTTGAATTTCTGATAGTCCTCTTCCATAATCGTCGGCCAGTGAGCGTGGATTGTGGTGTAGCATGAACCTTCTTCCGCCATCTCTTTTCTCACACTACATTTCCAGGCCGCCAAGTCCTTGTTGAACTTTTTCATTGCTTTTCTATTTACAAAAGACATTTTTGGATCATTTAACGGATCGACATCGGCACTCCAATCGGGGAAACTGTATCTAGCGTGCAACCTGGTTAGGAGGAGATCCGCCAAAGGTCCTTTGCTATCTTTCCTGAGGTTCGTCTCGCTGATATTGATGGTCTCTCATAGGATGCATGCCACACACTACAAAATTTGCTCTATTCAGTGATAAAACCCTGGTGACGAAACAAGAAACATCGCCTAAAATCATTTTCTGTGACGGTCCACCGTCCTGAGGTGTTTTCCTCCTGGGGCAGTGCCCTCGGCAACTTTGGCGACGTTCTGGCCTGATTTTGGGCGACAGTATTGGGCGTCACTAGGCATGTCCATTTTCAGGGACTGTTTGTATTGTCACAGAAAATGTTTGGTGTCACAAAAAATGATAGGCGGGTTAAAAAAATGGCGTGTTGGTGTTCAGAACGTAGTACCTTATAAATTCTGCCATGGCAGAGTTTATAACATATTAGAATCAAATTTTCAGGGTTTAGGTATCAGATGCTCGTATCAAAATCCATTGATTATTTTTTCGTGCGTTCTCTCAGTACTACAAAAGGTCATAATTTCTTAATACTACTTAATAGAATATACATGTGCATCATCATCACATCAGTACCAACAGTAGCATAAAACATGATCTATAGAGATGGATGATCATTGAGGTAACAAGACAGAGAGTCAGAACTACTCCTCATTTGGTTTAGCAGCAATGAAACTGAGAAGAGAAAGGTCCCTGCACGTCCTTGGTGTAGCACGAAGATCATCTTGTCTCCAATATCCATGTCATACACGTCGATTACTTTGCTCCACCCATTAAGGACGATGCTTCCATCTCCTTGTCCTGAAGCCAAGTATCAAGTCAAACTGATGTTGATTCTAGGATGGAGAACAATGGTCAGCTCTCCATTTGCACCCATCTCCTTAGGCACAACACGTTGCGGGGGTATCTGCTGGAATAACACAATTTGAACACTTTAAGAAATCTACATAAGTACCTGGGCTATCTGAAGATAATGAGAGTAGATACAATTCTAACCATGAGTTTGTCGTCAATGTTGGTCTGGCTCAAAGTGTGCAGCAGGGGCACATTGGAATGATCTCTTGGTCTAGCATTGTAACCATCCGCGAGCATCCAAATTTGATCAACAAAGCCGATGACAAACCACATATCTTCCCAGCTTACTCTGCTCCCTTCAGTAACCCCCATGTTGTCTATAAACTATTTTGTTACAATATCCACTTCATAATAAGCTATGAAAATGTAAATAAGATTTGTTAAATATAGCAGCCGGATGAGATGTTGTTTGTTAAAGTTGCTTGATATGTGCCAGAATACTTACATGGATGAGTTATTGGATCAGTGCTCAAACATACCCGGAGGTGATGTTTAGGTTTTCCACCTATTCTGAGGGACATTTCCATACCTACTTCCAGCTGGTACACTTTGGCAAATTCTTTCCAAGTACGTCCTGTGAAAAAGGTCCTATCTTCTTCGTTCCTGATTCTTCATAGAAAACAAAAGCCCTGTCTTGTCTCCAGGTGGACATGTACAATGGTCCTAACAGATCTGTTTATACTCAGCTTCTTCAGAAATTCGTCTCTTGCAAAGCAGGGGATGCACTGAGCAAAATTCAGAGATTGCTCAAAATTATTTAGGCTATTTATGAAGCCGGTACCATTTATGAGAGTGCTAAATACCATTTTTGACAGCGCTTACTAGAATTAAGGAACATTGGATATCACAAATTAGGTTCTGAATTTGTTAGTTCAGAAAGATTTATGAAAATATCAGTGTTGCAATAGAAATCTAGAATTTTCTATATCATAATAATCATAAAAGACTTTCCGGATTACACATAGGTTACTTCTGACATCTAAAGAGGGGATTGTAGCAATAAGTGGTACCAAGGGGGTACTGTTGGCACTTTACCAAATTTAGTTAGGTCTACCTATTTTTAGATACTTTCTTTTATAAGCATGATTTATGTTGAACTCATGAGCTGACTTTTCTACTTATGAACCAGTCATGAAATCCATCAGCTTTTATGTGTTAAAATCCACATGCAGAGAATCTTCACAACTTAACCAAACACTTGAACAACATGTCATTTGATACACTTCAAATCTAAGAACCATACTGTAATTTCTTTGAATCCTTGTGGAAGCGTGTTGCGGAGGTACTTGTCATTCTGAACATAGGGGAGACCGCAGAGATTCTTGGTGTCCAAACACTTCTGGCACTGCATATCCAAACCCTCGATTATTTCATAAATAGCATCTGGAGTTGATTTGTAGTTGATTAAGGTGATTTGTGTCAGATAAGGAGATATATATGAAGACATACCTTCATTTGGTCTGATTGCACTTGACGGCCCAGTGTTTTTTTTGGGACGGGAAGTCCTGAACCATGGCAAGCATCGACGACAGGGGGCTACCCTCATCGGCATGTTTGATCTATGGGGAAAGATGGCAGCAATCCTTGTCAGCGTAGATGAAGCTGCGGTGAAGTATGGCCATGATACGTGCTGGCGACAGGCTGCGAAAGGGGGCGAGAGACTAGATTTGGGACTATACGTGGGCGAGTGGGGGTTTTCAGTGAAGGAGATGAACAGAGACGGCGAAGCTGATGGGACTATACACGGGCGTCTCTCTGGTTTGGGCCCACTTGTTACATGTAGCAAAGAAATATTAGGATAGAAATGCAACATACATTTTGTAATCAAGGGATAAGGAAAATACACGTAAAATAACAGAAAATGTATGTGATACCTTTTGTTATTTTTAACTTTTGCCATTGTAATAAAATCACAATGGAGCAGACTTGTGGGACATTTTCATCAATGTCATGCACGGAAAATCAATAAAATAACTAAAATACATTCCCAAAATTTTCAAAACAAGGACTTCAAAATTATTTTAAATGATGTGACAGGGCCTTGTAAACATTTACACAATCTTTACAATGACTCTACCACATCGATTTAATCAACCTCGAGGTATAGCCACTTCCTAGCCGGTCACCCATCCTCGGACTGCTCCAGCCATAGCAAGCTTAACATTCAAGTTCTTTTGGGAATGAGTTACCGAAAGGGAAGATGCACCTTACTGATATGGGTTGTCAATCAGACCTATGACACCTATGAGAATCCACATACATTCTTCAAAAGTTGATCAAACTCATATGACATTTTGGAAACATGTCATGAAGTAATGCCATAGACCTTCTAGAATCCAGTAAACATGTCTTGAAAGACCAAAAATCATTTTCAAAATGGGTTTTCTATTTTTATGCCCCTGGTTCCTTAGTTGTGCTCAGTTTTGCCCAAGCCAACTAACTTTGCTTACTTTTGCCCTCCCCCCTCAACCACCTACTCACAAAAGCACAAACGTTGCACTGCTGTCCGGTCAAAGCCTTTGACCGTTACCTCCCGAGTAGTTGATTTTGGGTCTCCCCCTGACCAGTGGGCCACCTGATATCCTGACAGGTGGGGCGGAGTCAACTTACTACAGGTGGGGCCTAGGTAGGTGGACGGCTCCCTCTCTCTATCTTACTCCATTTCGAACAGCCCGTACCCGAGCCGTTCCCCACACAACCGCCGCTGGCGCCGCACCGTCCGCCGATAGCCGGCGGGGCAACCAAAGAAATGTTGCACTACATGTACGCCCCCAACCCCTACCCACCCGGCCCACCATCGTCGCCAATCTAGTCTGCAATCAACAGGAACCCTCAACCACGGTGCACTGATCCGCCACGTTCTGTGCCCCAGGCTTGCAGTTGTTCAAGGGGATCTGGAGGGTGGACATGCGGCAGCAGCTTGACCTGCAAAGGCTTGTGCAATGTCGAGGGACACCGGCCTGTGTCCCATCCACCATGGGAAGGATTGGGTCAAACCTGGAGCAGCAGAGAACTCATGGATTACGCCTGGGTAAGCCTCGAACCCCTTGTAATGTGTGACCTAACACAAAAATATGCCTAGCATTTGACCAATGGGCGTGTGAATTGTTGCCTGCCTGACTGAATTATTGGCTGCCTAATTGTAGGATTGATCCAGTGCTTGCCTTTTGGCTCGTAGTTAGAATGGAAACTAGCATCCTGCGAGGTACAAAAGCCTATCTTTTGTCTGGATTTTGCTATCCAAAGGTGGTAGAAACAATTATTTCTTTTAAAGAATTATGCAAATCCCTCTGTTCTGATTATCCCCAGAGCCAAGCCGATATTATTGATCTAAAATATTTCTATAGTAGTGCACAAAAATTTGTGCCACTAACATGCAACGAGCATCTAGAAAATCTTTTTGGTTTGAATGCTGGCAGCCGTTTCGGTAAAATTCAAATCGACGTGCTCTAGCCGCCAAAAGAATGGGAAAAGGGAAAGGGTGCCGCACCTGATAACTCTGCTAATAGTGAGCGGCCCCGCACTCCTCTTAGGTCCAGACCAGCTAAACCTATTGGTAGTGAAGGCCAGGTGAGTGCTGCAATGGATGTAGAAGATGATGCACAGCCTGACAAGCTAGTGCCTTGAAACGATGACGAGGATGAGAGGATGTACCCTGAATTGGTTGATGAATTCAGCAAACAGGCAATGCAGGATGAATACAAGGAGGAGACAACCGGCCCTGCTAGATTTGATGACACTGATGATGAAGAAGGAGGAGAACGTTGACTTGTTGGTTCCAAACGAATATGCTAGTGAGGACATGGCAACAATTGAGTGGGACAGGAATGATCTTCAGCTTACTCCAGGAACAATATTCGAATCGGTGATGGACTGTCGGAATGCACTGACTACATACTGCATCCTCACTCAAAATGATTTTGTGATTGACAAGAGTGAGCCCAGAATGTTGATGGTTCACTGTCCATATGAGAGGTGTAGGTGGAGGTTGCATGCCTCCCATATGCGTAGAAGTAAATTTATTCAGGTATTTAATTTTGCACAAAACATTAGTTTCAGTAATGCTTGATCCCTTTTCTTTGATACACTTGTTTCATTGAATTTCAGGTCAAACTGAACCCACATGCGCAAACTTTCCCACCTGGAGGGGGGAAGGCCCAAACAACAAAATTAGCAAAAACTAGGTGAGTGGTAGATGCAATCATGGATTGGCTGAGAGAGACACCAACACTTGGTCCTACAACACTACACAAGTTATTGTTTGAGAAGTATAAGATGAGCATACCATACATGAGGATTGTTTATGCAAAGGAAATGGCTCTTGACAGAATTAATGGTTCATGGAATGAAAGTTTTGCATTGTTGTACACCTACAAAGCTGAAGTGGAGATGGCAAGTCCAAGAAATGTTGTAGAGCTTGACAAGCATACTGTGGAGTACAAAATTAGGGGGAAGACATTTGAGAAGGAGGGCTTTTGTTTGTTTCAAGGATTGCTGGCAAGGGTTTCTGGACAGTTGCATGCCTTATTTGGCTGCGGATGCAACAACTTTGAATGAAAGATTTAGGGGACAGCTAGTAGCTGCTTGTGCAATTGATGCACACAACTGGCTTTTCCAAGTGGCTTATGGTGTGTTGGAGATGGATTCAGAGGAAAGTTGGGTGTGATCAACATTGGTTTGATCCCGCACTTGTTTGCCCCATGATACTGACATAAGGGGGGTAGACCACATCAGACTTCATTCAGCTCACCCAAGACCCGAAAAGAAGGTACAAATGTCGTGGGATGAGAAACTTATAGCTGGAAGTCTACATAGAGGATATACCGTTTCATCGCCATCTGGGATAAATATCTTAAGAATGTGCAAGCATTCCACAAGCATGGTCTAACTTTTCCATAATCACACCATGGAAACAAATTGGTACAGAAAGAAGCTTCCATATGGAGTTACCAAGTCAGTATATCAGAGGATATGTGTCAGACTATGAGCGCCCGACAAAGGTACATAGAGTTACAGTGAACCGCAGTACAATTTTTGGAAACACAATTATGGACCATCTGAGGACAAATCCCGGATGCATAAGATAATAGAAAATAGCCCGCATGGAACCCATAGCCAGACGAACATTTTCACCTGACAAGGCAGGAACACAGTCACCACTAGTCAGGAAGTATGTCTTGCACAGGACAGTCAGGATATGGAGTACCGTATTAACATCTGAAGCAGCTAGTTCTAAGTCTTGGAAACCAGGTTATTTACCAGTACCGCCTACCCAACAACACAAGATACCAGGACAAAAGGCAAACTTGACAGAAAAGAGAAAGATTCAGCACAGTCATTTGAGAGGACAACACCAGAGCCGCCAGATGAGACAATTAAAAAGGTAGTGAACCGATGAAGACAAGACAACTGATTGATCCGATGAGTGGCACACATGTATGAACCCTTAGCCGGGAGGTAAGCCTGGTAATCTCGAGGACGAGATTCTTTTAAGGGGGGTAGGTTTGTGACACCCTGATTTTCGCTCCCGGGTTTTTCTTTCGCGAGATTTGACTCCCGTCTTTTTCTTTCGGTGTTATTGGATTTTCTCTCGCTCTTGGGTATATGAAGATGGTTATTTGGCAATGCCTTTCCCCTCAAACCAGAGATTCTTCTCAATCCGCCCTTGCTACCAATCCCTACTTTCCAAATTATCGAAAAGGAAACCTTAATCCCTAGATTTACAAAGGAACCCCAAATTCCTTTGATCTGTTGCCTCCCAAACTTTTCCTAGTGACCCTCTTACATCTATAAACCCTGGATATGCAAAAATATTGCCAAGTCATTTGTAATATTTCTCATTTAAAATTAATTCCTTTTTCTACCAGTTGAAGAATTAAATCCTGATAAATATCTCTACATCTCTAAAGTTCATGAACACTTGTGTAGATGTTCCTTGTGCCCATATTGAGCTCTCATAAAAATATTGGGCAAAATTAAATAAGGGAAATTGCATTTTCCTTTATAAAGCCAATATGCCATTTTGGCCCCTTTCTAAAGGAGCTACCATCTTGTTTGCTCTATTGATTCCCAAATAATTTGTGGAGCTTCCACTATCCAAACCTTCACCATTTCCATCAATAACCCAAGTTCCATAGTTCAAATTTTGAGCACATCATCCAATTCTTGTTTCTGAACCTATTTTGAGATTGTGAAGCAACTATATTTTAGATTGCTTCATAATTCTTGAAATTAATCCAGGTTTTAAACCTCCCTATATCATGTGAGCATGCCAAAATTCACATCATTTTGTCAAGCCATTATTTCCCAATAATTCTTCAAAGTTTCTGTCCAGCAGAGAGCATTGTGAAGGAAGTACCATTTAGGAGCTTCCAAATGGTATGAAATTTTACGAGTGCCTCCATACTCCTAAATCACCTCTCTACACCACATTTCAGCCAAATCCATCACACCATTTGAGCTCAGCATCAAAACCTAGTCTCTAAACCATATTTTGCATTATGAAGGAAGTATATGCAAAAAAGGTCCAAATGGCTTCAAATTTTGCCAGAACCTACACCTTTCTACCTCATTTCATCATGAAAAAGTTTCAGCTTCAATCCCCTCCCCATTTTATCCCAGTAATTCCTCCAAAATTATATCAAGATGATGTTCTGGATCATCTTGATCAACCCAGACCTTTCCCAACCTCTCCAGTGACATATCTTGTTCATTTGAGCAGTGAGGAGCCTGTTGACAAGGTGTGACAGGCAGGCGCGGGCCAGAACACGCGGTACGCGTGGTTACCGCATGAGTGGCATACAGAAATGGTGCTCTGCGCGCCCACCATGTTAGGTAGGCCAGCTCAGGCCATCGTAGCATGTCCCCTTGTGCCGAAAACCTACCTGCCGTCCACGTACTCCGTCCGGTCATCTCTCCTCGCTGCAGTCTTCCTCGCCACGCCGGGACAAGCTCCGCCGTACCACCGCTGTACTCGCACAGCCGCCACTATATACCTCTACGCCAGAGCTTTATCGAGTGCGCTAGCGTGTCGCCACAGCTCTCCCATGAAGCTCCGCGATGTCAGGAACCAGCCAAGCTGTCACCTCAGAACGCGGGCCAGCTCATCACCGCGGCGGACGAGCTCATCCACTCGCCCCGTCCGGCTATAAATAGCCCAGCCCGAGCCCTCCCCAAGCACACCAGCAGTCCCCTCTCCCTCCTAGCACCCTGCTCGGCCATTAAATCGAGTTTGAGGAGCTCCCCTGCCCTCTCTCTGGCCGTAGCAGCACCGCCGGCCGCCGCTCAAATTCGAGCGCCTCGGCCACCCTCTCTCCTTCTAGCCCCCACATCAGACCCACCTCATCACCAAGAATCCCCCTCATAACTCCATTTTGCTCTGGGATGACTGTGGCGATGGCTTCATCATCATCGTAGCCTACCACCGCGAAAGTCGAAGCCCTGCTCACCTCCTTTGTCTCCGGTGACCGGGTGATATCCCAATCGATGAGGCTCACTCCCCTGAGCACGCCGGTAGGCTGGGCATCGCAAACGGTGGACTACATCATTGGCAATTGCCGTCGGGATTGCCTCCTCTCCTCGGTCGAGCGCGAGCATGGGAGGAGGAAGATGACCTGCCAGTGGGCCCTGCGGCCCCACCCGTCAGCCACCGAAGGCGCTGGCTGGTCCCGCCCGTCGGGTTAAGTGGAAACGTACTCTGGAAAGTACGCTAATGGTTCACCGAAAGCGTATTTCTGGAAATATGTTTTCAGTCTCAGTCCAGCGATGAAACCCTTAAGTTTCGGGTGTTCACCCGTTAAGAGCAGAAACGGACAGATTTCTGTTTGTTTCCTGCCTAATGAACGAACGGCCGTATCTTTGCAACCGTAACTCCGAATCAGGTGATTCCAAAGCCCACGTTCTCTATTCGTTGAGCCTATTCCGATGGTTTCATTTTTACGGTGTTGATACATTTAGAAAATGACCATTTTGCACCTATCCGATATTCAGACCCTTCGAGAGAGGATATTTTCCGGTGACTCTTTCCGTGAGATCATCACACCTCCTTCCGATGAACTCTTTGACCCCAAGGCATGCTGACCATTTGATATATGCCCTAAAGCATTACTTCTCTGTTATTCTTGTGTGTTTAATTAATGCATATGTTTATGCTAGAAGTGATTGAATAATTAAACTCCTGCTAGTTTAAACTTACTGCTTACATTACTTGCCAGTGTTCATCATATTATCGCACTAATGACTCTTATGTGATACAATGTGGAGCTAGATTGCTATATTTTCATGTTAATACACTTGCCATATCATGACTGACTACTTGTTGCAATGATAAAGAATGTGACTCAATAATGACAACCTCCTCCATCGGCTGGATTGAGTCATGGTGCCACTGAACCGAACTTACCAGTGCAGCCACATCCGCCTTTATGGGAAGGCCCTGGCTTGGTCTATCTTTATGCCTGTTATTGGTATCACCAAAGAGGGAAGGTTATGCGTGCGTGCTACCCTGATCAGATAGGCGGCGATAATCTTGTGAGCCTAAGTTATGTGGACCTAGGGGTCCCAACGGGGATAGTTTAGTTTAGCCACGAGGTGGCGCGTGTCGAGAGATGACACAAGGGGCCACCTAGGACATGACCCGAGGGGTATGTCAGTGATATGATAAGAGTGTCATAAGGTAGACGAGTCTTGTTGAAGTCAACCTGGCCCGCCCTGAGAAATTGACATGGTCAACCAGGGAAGCTTCATAGTGTGTGTAAAGTGCGCGACCTCTGCGGAGTGCAAATCTATTCGAATAGCCGTGTCGTCGGTCATGGGACAGAGTTCGTACTAGGTCACACTATTTGGTCCGTGTCGAGTATGGAGGAATAAACCATATAATGTTATTGCTAATAATGAACCAGAGAAAGGTGAGATTTCTCAAACTTACAGTGCAGGTGCATGGACATCAGATGATGTCAGAAACTTGAGATGTTAGCCATGGGGTGGCTATGAAAAGAGATGGTCGGATGACCGTAAGAACCTGGGTATGCTCCGGAGGGATCACGAGAACAAACTTTATCAAATACCTCTATTTTTATGCTTTACCTTACTGCATTTACTTCAGTAGTTACCTTGCTAGATAATCCTGCTATGGCATGATAATTAATATTGCTAGATAGTTATGCCATGCCATGATTGATAATATTCCTCTAATAGTTGATGCATGCTTGAATGCCATGGATTGCTATGCTTGGTGTATATGTTATATGATTTGCTTGTGAGTATATTTAAAAGTACTCAGCGATTTTTAACGTGGCCAGGTTCAGCTAAGGATCCGTCATCCACTAGCGAGAAGCAGGAGCGTCCGTGCGCTAGAAGAGTAACCCAGTCAGATCCCTATGGATTGGAGCCGCTCCAAGTCCGTGCTGCCTTTGATAGTATTTTCCGCTGCCCTCATCCCTGTAAGATACCATTTATGGCTTATAAATCCATTTGTAGATGTGCCTGTGTTCATGATACATGTTGTAAACACGCGCGCCAGAGTGATTTCCTGGGTTGGCGTGTGCGGCGACCGTCTGGCTACAGTGGTATTCAGGCGGGGCACCACAACAGATGGTATCAGAGCAGCCAGGCTGACTATAGGTTACCCTAGCTGGATTTCATTGTCTCTTGGTCAGTAGAGAGCCCAGGTGGATTTCAGTCATCTTTGCCAAACTGGCACAACCACTACTGAACAAAAGGCAATCCCGTATGTTTTTCCCCATATCAGACCCCAACTCTCGTGGCCTTTGCCTCCGGTGTGAAATGTCCGCACTAGGCATTGACCCGTGAGCCCTGAACCCCTATGTAAACCAGATATCCCCACCTTGCTTGCTAGCCATGGCATCTCTTTCCTTACATCCAGTTTCCTTTGGGAAACGCCTATAAATTCTATCTCTTCCTAAACAACCCGAGGTTAGCGAGACCATAGCCACTCACGTTAAGTGGTATATCCCCTAAGGAAGTAGTAGGAGCTTGACGCCAATTACTGCCAGGAGCATTGTGTGGTTCGCTTCTAAATCCTTAGAGGTACACCTAGTGCACTATATTAGTTATACAAGTGAATCTCCGGCCATGTGTATAAAGTTCGCAAAATTTAAGATTTATTTGCTTTTTGGTGTTTTTGGTTTTCATGGTTCTTGCTTCTTTGGTCGATTCCGTTCTTTTGCTCCGACTTGGTCCATCCGCAAGTACTGCTAAGAAGACCAGATCACAACTTGGATAATACCCAATAGTTCAAACTTAGTCAGTTCAAGTCAACCAACTAATATTTAGAACAGCAACACCAGATCCGCCAAATGGAGAATGGGTCAGAAGAAGACTCTGGGTGCAACTGACAAGGCCAGAATATACCTGTTGGAGTTTGTCTCAAAACAGATGACACCTAAGGAACCATCAGATGAGCTATCAGAAAATGGACACCAGCAGATTATTTTAGTCAAATGTCCGGGTAGATTGTGAGAATGAGCCAATAGCAATGTCAAAACTCTGGAATATTGTCAAAGCATATGTTGGAAACTACCGGTGCACATCCAAAATTTTATGGACACGGTGAACAAGGTTTGCGAGAAATATGGATAAGTTCACGGCTGCCTAGATTAATGAGATCCTCCTATGCATCAAGCAAGACAAAGGACATATTTTCACGTTCAAATCATTCCAAGAGAAATAAAGTTGCATTACTGCAGACTTCTCCGACAACAAATCCACAGTCCTGGAACACTGCATCAGTATATGGGAAGTTACCACAACTGCGACACTTCAGACTCAAGAGCTTGACAGCCAGTTTATGGCTTCCAATGGAAGGCAACTTTCATTCTCAGCACGCCACCATAACAGTCACCTATGTTGATGGAAGTCTATTCCGAACAAACTTGGAAATATTTGAATGTACGCCCCGAGGATAGACCCACAACTACTACAATGAGTATGCACTGTACCGAGAAGGAACACACATCTGCCTCAGAACTCAGTGGTTATGATAGGATTTACTTTACTCCTGCGTATATTGTGAGCACGCAGTCCAGTTCATGTGAGCCACTCATACATGGATATGACTGTGTTCAGAGAAACATCGGACCCATAGTTCAAAGGAGAATTAGAACACAACAACCCCTATGAGATATGAAAGAGAAGGTTGTGAGTATCAGCCCGACAAGCTGGGATATGACCAAGGAGCCGTATTGATAAGTTATGACTGATTCACAACAAGGACCCCTAAGTATAAAGAAGCTTCAGGTAAACAACCTCCATAACGGTCAATAAGATCAAGCCTCGCAGACAAGGTAATATTACCAACCCTTGTCAGACTTTTGCATATGTGGCCACTACGATGCACTACTTGTGGTTACCAGTTAGCATGTCATACTCCTCATGAATACGGGCCACCAACCAAGGAAAGAGGCTTTCCTCTGGATACTACACAAGACATCAATCATGCGATGCTCTGGATACTACACAAGATAGAAAACATGCTATGTTCAGCAATCATAACAAGGACTGCAGAAGATATACATATGATAGAGCCACCTCCACAAGCGACAGAGTTTGACTGTCTGAATTTACATGGAAACCCAGCAATATGGAAATAAGTAAAGCATAAATACAACGTGAGACATGGTGAATGTTGGGGCCAGATTGCTGGGACATAAAACCCTAGAAATAACCCCTCGTCTCATCACCAGCCCCAAGATCATTCTTACTGGTGGACACATTCTTGATACAGATTACCAAGCAATTACAAGAATTGATTACAAGACCAGGAAGGTCTTATGGTTACAACAATGATTTCTAACAGCGGATAATGGAAGTGGCTCGTGGATCTCCATTTCTGATGGGGCACCATTTCCACAGGAATGGCTGACCGGGATAACTCCTATCGCACATGGCCACTATCTCAGGCTCCTAAATTGTAAAGGCGTCCTTGTATCACTCTTCTCCGAATTCATAATCTGACCAAGTAAATAGCCAGGGACAAGCCAATGAGTACATTTGAATGTACTCGCAATACATCATGGACAAAATATATAATAAAATCAGGTAGAGTGCATGCAATTATCTTTCAAGCAGGTTCAAAAAATATGACATGGCATGCAGTCAACCCAAACATGCTACTAATTTAATAAAGTGCATGATTAAATCTAAATTACTATTTGCATAGGAAATAAAGGTTAGTCAAATAGTATCAACAAGGTATAAGTAATCATGATTGTCACACAAAATATAAAATCGGGTCTCAGGAGGTAGAACCGTCCCAAAGGAACCCAAGAGAAAAAGATGAAAGAATGCCACAGTTGGGTGTCTTCGGGACGCCACACAAAGGGCTTTAATCCAAATAAACCAAAGGCAAGGTAGGTTCTAGGAAGTAGGACCATCCCGAGAATCCTAAAAGAAAATAATATACAAGCCAATCGGGTGTCTGCTGCAACGCCTTGAAAGGTCTTGAAAAGAAATGCCAATCGGGTGTCTGAAGTGACGCCTTGAAAGGTCTTGAAAATAAATGCCACAATCAGATGTCTGAAGCGACGCCTCATAAAGGGCTTTTTAAAATAAAAGCATGAAGATAATGGAGTATAACGAGTATCCAGGAGGTAGAACCTTCCCAGGAGATACTCAACAATACATATAAAAGAAAAGGTTAGTCCATAATAGCATTAGTAATAATATCATGATAGCATCAACAATATTAATAGTCATCAAGTGATTCATGATCAATTTAATTATTTCCTCCGAAGACCGACACTAGACCCTTCCCAGACTATAGTCTCTGACCATGGACACGGCTATTCGAATAGGTTTTAAACTATGCAGAGGTTGTACTCTTTACCCACATGTAAAGGATTTCTTTAGCCAGCACCGAAATGTTGACGAGTTCCAATTACAGTCTTTGGGTTGGAAACACACCTGACCAACACATACCAGCTTTAACCCACCAAAGCCAAGAATCACCCAAAGCAATGATAAGGTAAAACTCTAAGTGGGAAGGCTCTAACCTCCAATAGCATGAACATTCAGCCAAGGTTACAACCGGCCATTCATGCCCCCGGATCAAGTGACATGATTACCAGGGCTAATGGTATCATTCACTATGGCCTCGCTGTATGGTGTGTGCATGAAAGGGGTTAACAACTTACTAAACCATACCCCCCTTGCGGAGGGACATGTGGCAGCACAAAATTAGTTAGGAATTAACGGCACAAGACTCGATCTAGGTTGACTCGGGAGGTTTATATTCCCTGCAAAAAGGTTAGCACGATAATATTTCCTTTGGCAGTACCGAAATAGGGTCACAACCCTAGCATGTCCCAACATGCCATAATCAGATCATTCATGTCACAACGTGATCTCTGTTTCTTGGTCACTTTTACTAGTGACAGATTCTTTCCTGCTCCTGCAAGATAGTCCAGCAAGCATAGGCATGTATGGTATGATGCAATACACACACCCACGTATGTTCAGGTTTGTCTGATTCTAAACAAGATGCAACCTACCACACATGCATAACTAAATTTGCAGATTCATTCAATATAACCATGAGTATGCTCGGAATTCTAGCTAAGCAATCAACCGTGCAATCATCATATCAGTGGTTCAAGATGCTTGCCTTGAGCATGTAGAAAAGTTGGGTGCACTCAACAAGTTTTGAAAATTCATTTTCCCTCCATTTCAGACAAATCGGTATAGCCCTGGGTCACTGACAGTGGGTCCTGCAGGCCCACTTGTCAGGTTTGACCAGGTCGTCTTGCGCCCTCTCTCTATCTCTCTCTCTCCCCCGAACAGAGGAGCTTCTGCCAGCGGTAATTGCCGGTGAATGGAGGCGCCCCACGGGGAGTTGAGCACATGGGCGTGCTCAAGATGTCGAGGCGATCCTGTGGGTACTCTCCATGGTCGCCAGAGTGGACAGAGTCGCCAGTGGCGAGCACTCCCGAAGAGCTCCAGCGAAGGTGGAAGAGGGCTTCTGGCCATAGACTTCCTTGGACAAAATTGATGCGGGGAATCGAGAGGTAGCCGTTTCGTGGATTAACTGGTGCAGGAGGTTTAGAAAGGGGAGCGTTGGTTGCATGAGAATCATCGGGAAGGTGGCGGCAGTCGTGTTTGCCGGAATTGGAGAAGACGACCATTTGCGGCCGACTGGTCGCTTCTGGAGGAGTCCGGAGCATGGATGGATGCTTTGGTGCAGCGAGACGATCTCGGTGTGGCCTTTTATAGGAAGGACACATTGGTTCCACGGCTTCCCGAAGTTAGACAAGGCGGCGGCGGCCATTTAAGACGGTGGGTGAGGCCGGTGAGGACGGTGGTGAAGGGGATGGGCTCGAACGGTTGGAGGTCAAACGAGTGGTGCGTTGGCGGCCTCGGACTGGTGCCAGGTGGGTTGGGCAGCGGCGTATCCGACATGACGACCATGAGTGGTTGTGGTGGACGGCGCTGGCCGACGCTAGAGGCTAGGCCAGGATGCCGGCAAGGTGTGCTACTTACTTGCAAAACTATCTGGGGTGGCGCGCGTGCTGGGGCGGCAGCAGGGGCACGTCAGATGCTCGGGTGCAAGAGGCTGTAGTTCGGGTGCTCGGCTCGTGGTCTAGACATGCACACAGGGTGCTCGACGAAATGCCAGGGTGACCTAGGTTGATTTTCTGCAAGTGAAACTTAGCAGGGTAGAGCTCCTCTACATGGCAAAGATGATGGACATGTTGGTTTGGGCAGAGGAGTAAGGGGTCACATGGAGTTCAGAGAGTTGTAAGGTTTCTGCCATGCCCACAAGGTGCTTGATGAAATACTAGGGCTAGATAGGGAACTTTTCTGGATGTGAGACTTGGCAGGATGGTGCCTCATTGGATGACAGTGATGATGGTAGGGTTGTATGGACAAAAGAAATAACTTGCAGGTGCAAGTTTTGGATAAATTCAGTTCTGGACCAGAGTTTGAGGGAATTATTAGATGAACTTACAAGATGCCAATAAAGATGATATTCTAGACTTAAGGGTTTATTAGGAAGGACTACAAGATGGAAACAATTTAGAATTGTTTGAGCAATATTTAATATAGTTGTAATTATACGATCAAGTTGGGACATAATTGAAAAGTGGATGGTTTGCTCAAAATTTTCAAAAGACCTAGATGGGTTTTGTGCAAAAGTGATCTATAGGCCTAATAGTATCTCCCAAAATTTTGTGGCGTTTTTAAAAGAATTATTTGAAATAGTTTTAGTTTAACATTAGCATTTTAGAGTTTGAAAATACCATTAAGAGAAATATTTTGGGGAAAATTTATTATGAAAATATTTCCCACTGAATTTGAGAAGAAATAAAAGATTTAAAGTAAAAATTATGATGACCCACAATATTTCCCAAAATTTTCAATACGGAGGAAGTGAATTTAGAAAACAGGAAACAGAAAAGACTTTGAAATTATAAAAAGGCCCATTATAATTGAAATTTTTATTTCTATCAAAATTTTATTTGTAAAAACTTGGGTTAAAATTTTGGGGTGTTACAACACCTACCCCCATTAAGAAAATCTCGTCCTCGAGATTTGTTAAGGGTGGAAGATCTAATTGCAAAACATAACAAACAAAACACTCATATGCAAAATGCAGGCATGGCAATACATTCATTATATGCACCCTAAGAAACAACACACATGTCACATCATGCGAACAAGCACTACATACTGCAATAAACATACTGATGACCATCTATGGTCCAAAGGTGAGATCTACTGGATTGTGTGGAAAAGTTCCTGGTGCTGGGACACACTATTCTTCTTCTGGAGGAAGTGGAGGAAGAAGACGAAGAACATGTCCTTCCTGAGTTGGCAAGGGTGGTCCGCCAATGGCGATCTGGGGATTCAGAACAGGAAGAAAATGGAGATAATCGATTAGTTGCTAGTTCAGACACTCCTAGGCCATCACATATTGAACAAGGTTGGTCTCTCTCTATACGTTCACAATGGAACGTCGCTTCTGCTCCAGATGCTGCGCGGCTCCAGAAGTAGCAATACTTCCTTTCGCTGGCATAGAGTACCGAGAATCGAAGACAGGTAATTGCCTCATAAGCAGCAACCTCTATGGCCATGTCTAGAGTTGGCATGGATCTCCCGATGAAAACGATATATGGTGGACCTTGGTTTAAATCCTTTGGCGGGACGTGCACAACTACCCAGTATTTTGAGGAATCGAGGGTGATCCTCAACTTGTACAACTCATACTTGGGTGGGTGGATAGAGCCAAGGGTGTTGCGGGCAAAATCCCACAAAACCTTAACAAAAATACCAGGGTTTGCCTCTGAAGTTCTTAGGTAAGCATCTGGATGGAACATCGGGCGGCTGGTTATGGAAGCAATGCACAAGGTCGATGGTTGCTGGTGGTGGATACGGAAATGGCCTCTTATAGAGTGCCTTGGATAGGAGACATGATGCGGCACTAGTACAACTTGGGTATAGGCCCTCTCATAGTGTTGTCTGAATTAAAGTGTCAGACTTCAATCCCCAAAGGAAAAGTGATGTCTTACTGTGTGTGTCGGTTAGGTTTGGGGTGGTTGCGGCAGTTATGGCTTAGAAGCCCCCAAAACTTAACATGCAAATAATCACCACATGTGAAACAATTCATGCAAGCTCATGCATAGCACAATCAAGATAATAGCACATAGGTAGTCTAACTTACTACGGGTATACTACTACAACTTTGAGGACGCGAAAATACAAGATTCAAGGGTAACAAAGCTACCAAGGACTCAGCAACTACTCTAGTGGACTCAGTCCAGTTCGTTGACATCTAGCCGGGTGTGCCCAGCTGATGTCGGGACTTCCCCGTGCGCTTCGGCTTTGGAGCTGGCTGGGGTAGGAGCAGGAGTCACAGGGATGTGGTAACGATGGTGTCTCTCACGAGATGTCGTAGCCACAGTCCCATTGGAGTAGGTCTCCAACAGGCGGCGAAGTTCCTCCGGGTTGACGAATGCATTGCTCAGTTGGACAATAGGGGCAGACCTGGGAGGTTTGACAGGTCTCCAAATAGCACTATCAGGGAGTTGGCGGCGAGTGCAGCTTCACTTCTCATAGGGATCAGCAGAGCAAGCGTCCTGCGGGTTGCAATCAGATCATTGTTGACCTGATCAAAGAGTGCCTCTTGCGCTCTCAGGTTGCGCACCAGATGCACAAGAGTAGGATCCAACTCCAGATCTCTGTTAGCGACTTGGGTTGGGCTACCAGAGCCTTCACGACTAGGGTAGTAAAAGAAAGGGCGGATGTTAACCCTCGACGACAGATGCCGAAGTTGAGCTATAGCCTCTCGGGTTGCAAGCTGGATGGCTTGGGGTTCCTCGGAGGTCGTCCTTTCGGTGAACTAATAGGGGCGTTCTGAGGTGGTGCCCTTCCGTAGATGTGCACCGTGGCCCAGAAATGACGGATGGCCTCACTCATGTGCTCCCGGTACACAACATACTCCTGGGGCTCCTCTATGCCAAAAGCACGACAAGTGAGATTGGCGAGGATGGCTACATAGTCTGCAAGCTCGACCGCAGTGGTCTCATTGCACACGATGGTACTAGACATCTTGGTGGTTGGTGTGTCTATGTGAGAATGAGGGTTGTGTTGTGTTGAGTTGAGGAAAAGCTTTCTTTATAGGCCAACTGAGTCTTCCATCGCACGCTTGCGGATGGGACAACCCAGGTGTCTGCCATAGGCACATGTCCCATGGGCTAGGTTGGGCATGGACTATCAAAAGATGTCGACTGGCCACTGATCGTGCCATCAGATGGGATGGGCTTGACTATGGCCAGGAAAAGACTTCGACGGTGTGGAAACCTAGGGATGGTGACTAGGCTAAGATAGGATTAGCCAATGGTTAGCCTGGCTCTGATACCAAGGCTGCCGGGGCCGGATTTCCTGGAGACATAAAACCCCAGAAATATCCCCTCGTGTCATCACCAGCCCCAAGATCATTGTTAATGGTGGACACGTTCTTGATACAGATTACCAAGAAAGTACAAGAATTGATTACAAGACCAGGAAGGTCTAATGGTTACAACAATGATTTCTAACAACGAATGATGGAAGTGGCTCATGGATCTCCATTTCTGATGGGGCACCATTTCTACAGGAACGGCTGACCGGGATAACTCCTATCTCACATGGCCGCTATCTCATGCTCCTAAATTGCAAGGGTGTCCTTGTAGCACTCTTCTCCGAATTCATAATCTGACCAAGTAAATAGCCAGGGACAAGCCAGTGAGTACGTTTGAATGTACTCCCAAGACATCATGGACAACAGATATAATAAAAGCAGGTAGAGTGCATGCAATTATCTTTCAAGCAGGTTCAAAAAATATGACAGGGCATGCAGTCAACCCAAACATGCTACTAATTTAATGAAGATGCATGATTAAAGGTAAATTACTAATTGCATAGGAAATAAAGGTTAGTCAAACAATATCAACATGGTATAAGTGATCATTATTGTCCCACAAAATATAAAATCGGGTCACAGGAGGTAGAACCATCACGAAGGAACCCAAGAGAAAAAGATGAAAGAGTGCCAAAGTTGGGTGTCTCTGCGACGCCACGCAAAGGGCTTTAATCCAAATAAACCAAAGGCAAGGTGGGTTCTAGGAGGTAGGACCGTCCCGAGAATCCCAAAAGATAATAATATATGGGCCAGTCGGGTGTCTGCTGCGACGCCTCGAAAGGTCTTGAAAAGAAATGGCAATTGGGTGTCTGAAGTGATGCCTCGAAAGGTCTTGAAAATAAATGCCACAGTCAGATGTCTAAAGCGATGCCTCGTAAAGGGCTTTTAAAAATAAAAGCACGAAGATAATGGAGTATAACAAGTATCTAGGAAGTAGAACCTTCCCAGGAGATACTCAACAATACATATAAAAGAAAAAGGTTAGTCCATAATAGCATTAGTAATAATATCATGATAGCATCAACAATATCAATAGTCATCAAGTGATTCATGATCTACTTAATTATTTCCTCTAAAGACCGACACTAAGACCGACACTTGACCCTTCCCAGACTATAGTCCTTGACCGTGGACACGGCTATTCAAATAGGTTTTAAACTCTGCATAGGTTGTACTCTTTACCCCCATGTAAGTGGGAAGGCTCCAACCTCCAATAGTATGAACATTCAGCTAAGGCTACAACCGGCCATTCATGCCCTCGGACCAAGTGACATGATTACCAGGTGTCGTGGTATTTTCACGGCAGATGTCCTCAAAGGACTTAGTCACGAGGCCATCGAGTCAAGTGGTAGATCGAAGGGGTTAAGTGGACACGAGAGACACAAGGGTTTACCCAGGTTCGGCCCCTCTTGGTAGAGGTAAAAGCCTACGTCCTGCTTTGGATGTATTGATGATGATCTCGATTACAAGGGTGTGCTTGGCTAGCCTAGTACTCGAGAGGTTGTAAGTTGTCCTGTCTATCCCAGGGCTCCCCTTTATATATAGGTTGTGGCCCGGGGTGTACATTAGAGTCCGAGCTGGTAATATGATATGTGCCCAAGTCTATCCTGCCTTCTAAACAAGGGAAACTCATATGGCGGTTTACAGATGGGCCTAAGCCGGTGCGCCGCAAGCCGGCCCATGGACGGGCGGCTTAACCTTCATGGTGAGTCTTCTGGTAAGCCACGGCCCACCTGGCCTAGCCCTTTGTAAGTCGCCGCTTTTGTTGACCCGGTCCTGAATGGTCGGGTCATATCCTGGGGTTATATCCCCAACATTAGCTCTCAGGTTGATTTGAATGTGTTCATGTCAACCTTCTGGACTGAATTTTAGTTTGGCGGGTCTTCCGCTCCATGCCGACTTAAAGTCTAGCTCATCATGTCTCTTCAGACTTGTCTTTTTCCTTCCTTGGAAGTCTTCATGATGTCACCCGGTCAATTGCAATGAATCTTTTATGACATCATCCATATATTGAGTGGATCTGATAGGCACAATAAACAAGGCGGCTTTTGGTATTGTAGATCTCGAATTCTTGTGCCTGCCTCTTCCTCTTCTAGTTTGTCTTTAAATACCCCCTTGGGGACCTCATTTTTTCAGTTTGCCGCCTTGACTCCTTCTCCTTCCTCTCGCCGCTTGTGCTTCGAAGCTCTGTTGTTGCTCGTCCCCAAGCTCGCCGGTGTCCGGAGCTCCAGCCTTCTTCGTGCACATCACCACAGGTCATCCACAACCGCGCGAGGGTCATCTCCACCGCTCAGGTACGCACCATCGCCACTCTAGATCCATACTGTTTTCATGACCTAGTTCATCACGTTCTTCACCTCGGCTGTGTCGTCATGGATGCTGCGGTGGCCGTAGGTTTCCGGCGTTATTGCCTTTGTTTAGGAAAAAGGCTTCCCCTTCATCCGCGGCCGAAACCGATATCCGAAGTACTTAGCTTTGGTAGAAAACGCGGACCAATCTGGTTCATTTCCAAGCTCATGAACTTGCCAAGAACTGCATTGTTTCCTTTAAAAATGAATATTTAGATCCGTAATTTCCTCCGCTTCGTTCGGAACTTGTTATTGCAACACTTAGTAGAAATTTGCGCGCTCCACCGTAGGATCAGCCGCCTCTCTGGCTAGGGCGACTTAGACTGCGATGTTCCATAAGACGCTGGTGGTTGTCTTAGTATGACTTCTGTAAGCCGGTCCTTTTAAGAATCCTTGCATTTGTGATGTAGCTGTGATCACTGCCCTTGTTTAAATAGTCCTGTCGATTGGGTGGCTCATAGTTTGTCTTTTTAAGCCGCCCGCCGTAAGGTGTTTGGTTGTAAACCACCTATTTGATGTTTTTATGCTTAATTCATATTAGGCCACTCATACCATGTCGAAATCAAATTCCAAGGAGCCGAATGTTTGTAACTGGGTCGCTTCCCAGGTCTCTGATCTTGTTCTGCAAGATTATAAAGATAAGGGACTCTTGTAGAGGCAGAGGCTGGCACCTGCCGGGTTCCGATGGGCGAGTGTCACCCTACGCCGCAGGACGGGGAGGTTATCATCTTCACTGATCACTTGCTGAGGGGCTTCTCTCCTCCCAGATCAAAGTTTTTAGAGACATTCTACACTTTTACTGCTTACAACTACAAGACCTTGGCCCAAATTCAAATGTGAATTTATGCCAATTTCAAGTCGTGTGTGAGGCTTATCTACAAGTAGAGCCGTCAGTGACTCTCTTCTGAGAGTTCTTTTATGTTAACAAACAGAGCGAGTCTGCAGGGACCCGTAGCTTGGAACTTGGAGGAATCTCATTCCAGAGGCGAAGGAACACCAATTTTCCTACAGCTCAACTGCCAAGTCATCCCAAGGGCTGGAACAAAACCTGGTTTTATTGCAAAAATACTGCGCCCAAGGGTGAACATCCTTTGCCGGGTTACAGGCCGAGCCGACTCTCTCTTTTGGCGACTTTTCCTGGCTGGCCCACGCCTGAAGAGCAGGCACAAGTGATCGGCCTCTGCTCGAATTTAGGTGCGCTAGTTGCCAATGGGCTGACTGGGGTAGACTTGACCCGGTGCTTGGTCTCTTGGCGGATAATGCCATTAAGCCGCCGTCCCAGCTTGATGCATACTTATACTGGTCAAACAACTGATCCTCAGCGGTGCAGTCCGATCAACTTCTCAGAAGAGGAAGCCAACGAGGCAGTGAGGACCATGCTCAGGCAGACAGCGGCAAAGTTGGCCTAGCACCCTTCTGCCCGTCTAACCCGCCACCTCCTGTGAGTATTTCATAAGTGCTGCCGACTCAATTTGTATTTCTTTCAACCGTATAAACCCCTTGATGTGTTTTGCAGGAGAACGATCCTTTTTGGAGCAAGCAACCCATGAGGAAGAAAACAACTGTCAAGCATCGTAAGGCTGTGGCGGGTGAGGACCCAAAGAAGAAGAAGAAAACCAAGGTCATTTCTGAGCCGGAGGTCTCTGATGAGGAAGAGATGCCTGAAGATGACCCGACCCTTAATGAGTCGCCTCAAGATGATGAGGATTCAGAGGTAAGTTTTCTTGTTTGATCAACTTGCTTTCCCTTTGCTTATGTTAGGTTGTTCTAACTCTTGATTTCCTTACTTTAGGATGATGCAGATGGGAGCCGGGAAGATGACATTGAGGTAATCCCTATCTCATCTGACTCAGACACTTGCATACCTAGGAAGCTGAGGAGAGCAGTGAGGAAAGTACCTTTTTCTCATCCACTTGCTCATTTAGACCCCAATTTTTTAATGAAGAGAGCGCAACATGCCGGCTCATCACGACGTGAGGCGGGTGGTGACTCTGGTGGGCTGTCTGACGGCTTGGACACCACCCCGAACCCTCGCAAGCATGCCAATGAGGTGCCTCATAGTCCAACCCCTTCTCATTCTCGAGCTGGCCTTTTTAAACAGCCTCTTAACCCGTCTGATTCGGACTATCAGGAGTCACTTCCGTCGTTGGATGACTCATCGGCATCTCAACTGGCTCCAATGATTATCAAGCCAGGGTGAGTTGTGTCTGATCAAGTCATATTTCCTTGATCATGTTCTGATGTATCTTGACATTGCCTCTATCTTGTGACACTTGTAGAGCGAAGGCAAAGAAAAGGAAAACCGACGAGTCAGCCTCGTCATCAGAGCCGGCTGAGGCTCATGGAGAACCCACCAAGGAGCAAACAGAAGAGGCTCCTGAGGTTTTTGAGCAAGATAACCTGCCGCCAAGTGAAGGCACGAACGTGCAGGCTGAGGGTGTTAGCAATCAAACGGAAGCCAACCCATCATCTCCTGCACATGAACTGAGGTCAAAGGCGGTGGCTGACGAGGCAGCAACACCCCCTCCCCAAGATGATCTTACCATTACTGGATTTGAGTTCAGGACTCCCAAACCATCAAGGATGTTGGCGAAAGTGCTATCCAAGGGCGAGTCACAAGCCTCAGACAAAGGGAAGGATAAACTTGAGCTGCCAATTTTGGAGGAGTTGGACGCCGCAGAGCTCCATGAGGTGTACTTAACCCGGTTATCTGCGAACCGGGATATGGAAGTCGGCATGGTCAACATGCTGAAACGCAAATATGAGGTACGTCTTGAGCTTTTGAGATTTTGTCATTTATGTCTTTAGTAGCCGCCCAATCATAGATTCAATAGGAAATTGCTGTTGTGTGTAGGATTGTGATAGCGTAATCTTGACAGATAATAGCCCCAAGGGCCGGCATGTTATGTAAGCAACATGACGGGTCTTGATGAATAAGATTTCTGAAATTGACATTGTAGCCCCCAAGGGCCGGCTTACTTCTCTGAAGTAGCCGGGTCTTTTGAATATTAGAAAAGCTGCTTGTGTAGCCCCCAAGGGCCGGCTTACTTCTCTGGAGTAGCCGGGTCTTTAAGTAACCTTTAATAGCATGCTTTGTAGAAAAGATCAATGTTGATAGCCGCCAAGGGCCGGTTCATTATGTCAGGATGGGCCGGATCTTTCTTTTGATAGATAAGATTTTGAAAGTGCATTAGCCCCCAAGTGCCATGTAGAGTACTGGTAGTCTGCTTTGGACTTCTATAGGTTTGTTAAGTCACTCCATATGAATTTTGTGCATAGGAGCTGTGGGCTGAAACACAAGTCAAGCTGACTGGCTGTCAAGGGGCTCTGACGGCTAAGAAGAAGCTTCGTATGGAGGCCCAATCAGCCGCCACTGACCTGGAAAAGGCAGCATCATTGGCGACTAAAAAACTGAAAACCCTCATAGCAGAGGATGAAAAGGAAAAAGAGTCCTTAGTAAAGCAAGCTGAGGAGGCCGAAGGGCGACTCAAACCAGTGACGGAAGAATTGTCTGGCCTGAAGAGGCATATAAACCAGATGACCCAAGCTGTGTTTGGTAAGTCGCCCTGTCATTTGTCCTTGTATTGTTATTGTAAATATGACAATGTTGAAACTGACTTGAGTGTTTTGTCCTAGTAGGCAAGAGAAGTGCCAACTTGAAGAAGGAACCACTTGTCCAGCTAAAGGCGGCTTATACCCTCCTTGAGCAGTTATACACTGGTAGCCTGCACACCATCCGCTATGTGATGGGCGCGGTTGATATGCCAAAGATGATCAAGGAGGTGCTCAATGCTCTATCAACAATGCCAAAACAAATACAAGAGCAGAAAAGGCCATCCGCTCGTACAGCCGCCATGTATGCTTTGACCCGAGCCAAGGCCTATAATGAAGACATGGATGTGTCTGAACTAGCCGGAGGCTTCCCGGAGTTCAATACTGATGGTAAAGAGTTTACCAAAGAAGACTATGCGCGCCTGAGGAAGGAGACCTGGACCGTGGCTACCAAGCTTGCCAACGAGGTTAATTTGGAGAGGTACCAGGCGGGTTTAGACGAGGCGGGTAAACATATTGAACAAGGCAGCTTGAAAACAGTCAGTCTGATCCCTGCTAGGCGTAAGGAATGCTTTGCCCCTGATGTTGAACCCTCCAATCTTATTGAAGAGGGTGACTTCTTTGAAGCTTTGTCGAATATTGACTGGGATGCTGACAATGTTCAGATCTTCCAAGCAGTAGAGCCGGCGCAGGGTGACAATGAAGAAGAGGCGGCTCAGGAGTAGATTGACCTGGTGGGTAAAGCTGTTGTAGGCACAAGCTTGAGTATGCTATAGTAAAAAACTTTAAGTCTGATGAGCCCTGCTGGGGTGATGTAATAGGGTAGTAACAACACTTGATCGTGCCATCGTGCATGTTGTTGATAACTTTTTACGTGACGTTTTAAGCCTCCCAATCACCCTTTTGTATATAAGGGTGCCGATGGAAAGAAATCCTTTTTGCGCAACAAGGCGGCTTATGATCAATGTTGATTTTCTTGTGATACGGTTGTGTTAACCGAGTACTCCAAGTGCTCATAATGATCGTCCAATTAGATGTAGAGATCATGGCGACTTAAACCGGAGTAAGGGAATCTTGTAGGTGTTAAGATGTAACCGGTGTACTGTGAAACCGGCGGCTCATGGCCGATCATAAACACCGAAGATAGCCTGAAACAAAAAATCACAAAAAATTTGTAATGTTAAGTCGGCCCTCACATGACATAACCGACGTTTGAACTTTCCGAAGTCAGGGTCACCATAGAGAGTAACTTGGCAAGAGTTCGGTGGGTCATCTGATCGGAGAAGCGGCAAGCGAACAGGCAGGTTTAACCAAGAAGGGGTGGCGTTTGCATGCCGGTCAAGAGGGTGAGATAGCTAAACTCGTGGAGTTGGAAGTCCCCAAGTGACCTATGATCAAAAAAAGTAAAGACTCATGCACAACGATTGAGATGAAATGACAGAGACCCCAAGTTTCGGGGGTGCCAGCTTTATTTATTGATCATAAGAGAATATATATACATAAGTATGTACAAGGGGAACCTGAGCCGGGGCACTAGTTGTAGTAAGGCCTTAGATGAGCTATGTTCCAAGGCCTGTTGGTCTCCTCCTCGGATGTGCGAGATTCCTTTTCAGGACAAAGATCAACCAACAGTTGTAAGACCCGTTATGAAAGTTCTTACTGACGACGAAAGGCCCTTCCCAAGGAGGTGAAAGCTTATGCATATAGGACTGGTCTTGAATCAGCCGAAGCACTAAGTCGCCCTCCTGGAAAGTACGGCTTCGAACTCTACGGCTATGATAGCGGCGTTGGTCCTGTTGATATATGGCAGAGTGAGCTGCAGCTGAGTCACATTCCTCTTCCAGGGCATCCAAAGAATCTTGACGAGCTTGTTCGTTGTCAGCTTCAATGTATGCTGTGACCCGGGGCGAGTCATGACGTATGTCACTTGGTAAGACGGCCTCTGCGCGGTAAACCATGAAGAAGGGTGTAAAGCTGGTTGATCTGTTGGGGGTGGCCCGTATGCTCCATAAGACAGAGGGAAGCTCCTCAACCCAGCAACTCGGCGTGCGTTGAAGAGAAACCACAAGCCGGGGCTTGATACCTCGCAATATCTCTTGATTGCCATGCTCGGCTTGACCATTGGACTAAGGGTGCGCAACGGATGCTACATCGAGCCGGATGTGTTCTCTTTAACAAAACTGCTCCATAGCTCCCTTAGAGAGGTTTGTACCATTATCAGTGATGATGCTGTGCGGGTAGCCAAATCGAAAGATTAACTTCTTGAGAAACTTGACGGCTGTAGCTGCATCACAATTGCTGATAGGTTCTGCCTCAACCCACTTGGTGAACTTGTCAACAGCGACCAAGAGGTGAGTCTTTTTATCTGGTGAAGGTTTACACGGACCAACCATATCGAGCCCCCAGACCGCAAAGGGCCAAGTGATTGGAATCATCCTGAGTTCTTGAGCCGGCACGTGAGCTTGACGTGCAAACTTTTGACATCCATCGCCCTTCTTGACTATGTCCTCAGCATCAGCATGAGCCGTGAGCCAGAAGAAGCCATGACGAAAAGCCTTCGCAACCAGGGATTTTGAGCCGGCATGGTGACCACAGTCGCCAGAGTGAATCTCATTGAGTATCTCACGCCCTTTCTCAGGTGAAACGCAACGTTGAAAAACCCCTGCGATACTTCGTCTGTGTAACTCGCCATTGACGATGGACATAGATTTAGAGCGTCGGACGATTAGTCGAGCCGTGAGCTCATCATCAGGCAGAACACCACGGGCTAGGTAGTCCAAGTAAGGGATTGTCCAATCTGGAATAGCATGTAGGGCCGCCACAAGTTGAGCCTCCAGGTCAGGAATAGCGAGATCCTCTTCAGATGGCAACTTAACTGACGGGTTATGAAGAACATCGAGAAAGACATTGGGAGGAACCGGCTTGCGCTGTGAGCCAAGACGTGACAAAGCATCAGCTACCTCGTTCTGTCGCCGATCGATGTGATCCACCTGATATCCCTTGAAGTGACTAGCAACGTTGGTGACTGCTTGTTTATAAGCCGCCATGAGGGGATCTTTTGAATCCCAAGTGCCAGAGACTTGTTGAGCCACCAGATCTGAGTCGCCCAGGCATCTGACCCAGCTGAGGTTCATCTCCTTAGCAATACGGAGGCCGTGAAGAAGGGCCTCGTACTCAGCTGCATTGTTAGTACAAGGAAACATAATCCTTAACACATAACAAATTTGTCACCTCGAGGGGAAGATAAGACGACTCCAGCCCCTGAGCCCTCAAGGTACCTGGATCCATCAAAATGTATAGTCCAATATGTGTTGTTTGGCTTCTCTTCAGGAGCTTAAAATTTAGTCCAGTCGTTGATGAAATCCACCAGTGCTTGAGATTTGATGGCTGTGCATGGCACGTATTTGATGTTATGTGGACCGAGCTCAATAGCCCACTTGGCGACACGGCCTGTGGCTTCCCTGTTGTAGATGATGTCACCTAAAGGAGCCGAGCTAACCACAGTGATAGGGTGTTCCAGGAAGTAATGCCTGAGCTTCCGGCTTGCCATGAATACCCCAAATACCAATTTCTGCCAGTGAGGGTAACGTTGCTTGGATTATGTCAAGACCTCACTGACATAATATACTGGCCTCTGGACTGGGTACTCTTTACCTGCCTCCTTTCTCTCTACCACAACTGCCACACTTACTGCTTTATTATTGGTAGCAATGTACGGGAGCATTGGCTCTTTAGTGATCGGAGCAGCAAGGACGGGCGGCTCAGCCAACTGCGTCTTGAGGACTTCAAAGGCATCGTTGGTAGCATCACTCCATACAAAGTTATCTAATTTCTTCAGCATCTGGTATAAGGGAATTGCTTTCTCGTCGAGGCGGCTTATGAACCGACTCAAGGCGGCAATGCGACCCGCCAGGCGCTAAACGTCATTGAGATTTGCCGGCTTAGCAAGTGAGGTGACGTCCTTGATTTTGTCCGGGCTAACCTCAATGCCACGTTCTGAGACCAGGAAACCAAGTAGCTTGCCAGCAGGAACACCGAAGACACACTTGTACGGGTTAAGCTTCATCTGATATGTGCGAAGATTTGTAAAGGTCTCCTTGAGGTCATCCAGCAGAGTCGCCTTCTTTGCTGATTTAACGACAATGTCATCAACATAAGCATGAACGTTGCGTCCAATCTGATTGTGGAAACAATTCTGAACACAGTGCTGATAAGTCGCCCCCGTGCTCTTGAGTCCAAAAGGCATAGAAACATAACAGAAGGCGCCGAAGGGTGTAATGAAAGCCGTCTTCTCTTGGTCCTCAACGGCCATCTTTATTTGATGATAGCCGGAGTAAGCATCCAAGAAACAAAGGGTCTCGTAGCCTGCCATGGCGTCAATGATCTAATCAATGGGTGGGAGGGCGAAAGGGTCATTGGGACAAGCTTTGTTGAGATCTGTGTAGTCTATACACATGCGCCAAGTGCCATTTTTCTTTATAACGAGCACCGGATTAGCCAACCACTCAGGGTGAAAGACTTCAATGATGAACCCGACAGCTAGGAGCCGGGCCACCTCTTCACCAATTGCTTTGCGTCTCTCCTCGTTAAAATGACGGAGGTATTGCTTGACTGGTTTGAACTTGGGGTCCACATTAAGGCGGTGCTCGGCGAGTTCTCTCGGTACACCCGGCATGTCAGAAGGTTTCCATGCGAAGATGTCCCGATTCTCACGGATAAACTCGACGAGCACGCTTTCCTATTTAGGATCCATGTTAGCCCCAATAGTGAACTTCTTGGACGGGTCACCGGGTACGAACTCAACTTCTTTGGTGTCCGGAGCTGATTTGAACTTGAGCGGTGGGTCAGCTTCAGTGGTGGGTTTCTTGAGAGGCGTCATATCAGCCGGGTCTACATTGTTAGTGTAGTACTTAAGCTCCTCCGCGGCGCAAGCTATCTCAGTGTATGCAGCATCACCTTCCTTGCACTCCAGAGCAATCTTCCTATCACCATTGACTGTGATGGTACCACGAGGACCAGGCATTTTGAGCTTAAGGTAGATGTAGCAGGGTTAGGCCATAAATTTGGCATAAGCCGGCCGTCCGAAGAGGGCATGATATGGACTCTTAATTTTAACCACCTTGAAGGACAAGGACTCACATCTGAAGTTGATGTCTGAACCGAAGGCCACCTCCAATTTGACCCGGCCAATCGGGGTAGGCTGACTTGCCAGGGATGATTCCATGTAAAACAGTGGTGGACGGCGAGAGGCCATCTGAGACAAATATCTTAAGAATGTGCAAGCATTCCACAGGCATGGTCTGACTTTTGCAGAATAACACCATGGAAACAAATTGGTACAGAAAGAAGCTTCGATATGGAGTTACCAAGTTAGTATATCAGAGGATATGTGTTAGACTATGAGCGCCCGACAAAGGTACATAGAGTTACTGTGAACCGCAATACAATTTCTGGAAACACAATTATTGACCATCTGAGGAAAAAGCCCGGATGCATAAGATAATAGAAAACACCCTGCACGGAACCCACAGCTAGGCCGAACATTTTTACCTAACAAGGCAGAAAGATAGTCGCCACTAGTCACCCGAGACTAAGATTTCGTGAGCCCTTTACTCAGGAAGTATGTCTTGCATAGGACAGTCAGGATATGGAGTACCATAGTAACATCTGAAGCAGCTAGTTCTAAGTTTTGGAAACCAAGTTATTTAATGGTACCGCCTACCCTACAACACAAGATACCAGGACAAAAGGTACACCTAACAGAAAAGAGAAAGATTCAGCACAATCGTTTGAGAGGACACCACCAGAGCCGTCAGATGAGACAGTTAAAAAGGCAGTGAACCGATGAAGACAAGACAACTGATTGATCCGATGAGTCGCACACAGGTATGACCCCTTAGCCGGGAGGTAAGCCCGATAATCTCAAGGACGAGATTCTTTTAAGGGGGGTAGGTTTGTGACACCCTAATTTTCGCTCCCGGATTTTTCTTTCGTGAGATTTGACTCCCGTCTTTTTCTTTCGGTGTTATTAGATTTTCTCTTGCTCTTGGGTATATGAAGATGGTTATTTGGCAATGCCTTTCTCCTCAAACCAGAGATTCTTCTCAAGCCACAATTGCTACCAATCCTTGCTTTTCGAATTATCGAAAAGGAAACCTTAATCCCTGCAGTTACAAAGGAACCCCAATTTCCATTGATCTGTTGCCTCCCAAACTTTTTCCAGTGACCCTCTTACATCTATAAACCCTGGATATGCAAAAATATTGCCAAGTCATTTGAAATACTTTTCATTTAAATTTAATTCCTTTTTTTGCCAGTTAAAGGAATTAAATCCAGATAAATATCTCTACATCTCTAAAGTTCATGAAAAGATGTTCCTTGTGCCCATATTGAGCTCTCATAAAAATATTGGCCAAAATTAAATAAGGGAAATTGCATTTTCCTTTATAAAGCCAATATGCCATTTTGGCCCCATTCTAAAGGAGCTACCATCTTGTTTGCTCTATTGGTTTCCAAATAATTTTTGGAGCTTCTACTATCCAAACCTTCACCATTTCCATCGATAACCCAAGTTCCATAGTTCAAATTTTGAGCACATCATCCAATTCTTGTTTCTGGACCTATTTTGAGATTGTGAAGCAACTATATTTTAGATTGCTTCATAATTCTTGAAATTAATACAGGTTCTAAACCTCCCTATATCATGTGAGCATGCCAAAATTCACATCATTTTGTCAAGCGATTATTTCCCAATAATTCTTCAAAGTTTTTGTCCAGCAGAGAGCATTGTGAAGGAAGTACCATTTAGGGGAATCCAAATGGTATGAAATTTTACCAGTGCCTCCATACTCCTAAATCACCTCTCTACACCAAATTTTAGCCAAATCCATCACACCGTTTGAGCTCAGCATCAAAACCTAGTCTTTGGACCAAATTTTGCATTGTAAAGGAAGTATATGCAAAAAAGGTCCAAATGGCTTCAAATTTTGCCAGAACCTACACCTTTCTACCTCATTTCATCATGAAGAAGCTTCAGCTTCAATCCCCTCACCATTTTATCTCAGTCATTCCTCCAAATTATATCCAGAAGCTGTTCTGGATCATCTCGATCAATCCAGACCTTTCCCAATCTCTCGAGTGACATATCTTGTTCATTTGAGAAGTGAGATGCCTTTTGACAAGGTGTGACAGGCAGGCGCAGGCCAGAACACGCAGTATGCGTGGTGACCGCATGAGCGGCATACAGAAATGGTGCTCTGCGCGCACACTGCGTCGGGCTGGCCAGTTCAGGATGCCGCAGCGTTTCCCCTTGTGCCAAAAACTCCTCTCCATCAACGTACTCCGTCCGGTCACCTCTCCTCGCCGGAGTCTTCCTCGCCGCGTTGGGACAAGCTCGGCTGTACCTCCACTGTACTCGCACAGCCGCCGCTGTATACCTCCGCGCCAGAGCTTTCTCGAGTGCGCCAGCGCGTTGCCACAGCTCTCCCATGAAGCTACGTGACGCCAGGAACCGGCCAAGCTGTCACCTCTGAATGTGGGCTAGCTCATCGCCGCGGCGGCCGAGCTCATCCACTCGCCCCGTCTATCTATAAATAGCCCAGCCCGAGCCCTCCCCGAGCACGCCAGTAGTCCTCTCTCCCTCCAAGCACCCCGCCCGACCATTCAATGGAGCTCGAGGAGCTCCCCTGCCCTCTCTCTGGACGTAGCACCACCGCTCAAATTCGAGCACCTCGGCCACCATCTCTTCTTTTAGCCCCCACATCAGACCCACCTCATCACCAAAAGCCCCCTCATAGCTCCATTTTGCTCCAGGATGACTGTGCCAATGGCTTCATCATCACCGCTTCATCATCACCGTAGCTGACCACCACGAAAGTCGAAGCCCCGCTCACCTCCTTTGTCTGCGGCGACCGGGTGATATCCCAGTTGACGAGGCTCACTCCCCTGAACATGCTGGTAGGCTGGGCATCGCAAATGGTGGCCTACATTGCTGGCAATTGCCATCGGGATCGCCCCCTCTCCTTGGCTGAGTGCGAGCGTGGGAGGAGGATGAAGACCTGCCAGTGGGCCCTGCGCCCCCACCCGTCAGCCACCAAAGGCACTGGCCGATCCCGCCCATCAGGTTATGTGGAGACGTACTCTGGAAAGTACGCTAACGGTTCATCGAAAGTGTATTTCCAGAAATATGTTTTCTATCTCAGCCTAGCGCCGAAACCCTTAAGTTGCGGGCGTTCACCCGTTAAGAGCAGAAATGGACAGATTTCTGTTTGTTTCCTGCCTAACAAACGAACGGCCGTAACTCCGAATCAGGTCATTCCAAAGCCCACGTTCTCTATTCGTCGAGCCCGTTCTGATGGTATCATTTTCATGGTGTTGACACATTCTAAAAATGACCATTTTGCCCCTGCCCTATATTCAGACCCTTCGAGAGAGGATCTTTTCCGGCAACTCTTTTCGCGAGATGATCACACCTCCTTCCGATGAACTCTTTGACCCAAAGGCAAGCCGACCATCTGATATATGCCCTAAAGAATTACTTCTGTGCTATTTTTGTGTGTTTAATTAATGCATATGTTTATGTTAGAAGTGATTGAATAATTAAACTCCTGCTAGTTTAACTTACTGTTTACATTACTTGCTAATGTTCATCAGATTATCGCACTAATGACTCGGATGTGATAAAATGTGGAGCTAGATTGCTATATTTTCATGTTAATACACTTGCTATATGATGACTGATTACTTGTTGCAATGATAAAGAATGTGACTCAATATTGACAACCTCCTCCATTGGTTGGATCGCGTCATAGTGCCACTGAACCGAACTTACCAGTGCAGCCACATTCGCCTTTATGGGAAAGCCCTGGCTTGGTTTATCATTATGCCTTTTATTGGTATCACCAAAGAGGGAAGGTTATGATTGCGTGCTACCCTGATTAGGTAGGCGGCGATAATCTTGTGAGCCCGAGTTATGTGGATCCAGGGGTCCCGACAGGGACAGTTTAGTTTAGCCACCAGGTGGCGCGTGTTGAGAGATGACACAAGGCGCCACCCAGGACATGACCCGAGGGGTATGTCGGTGATACGGTAAGAGTGTCATAAGGTAGATGAGTCTTATTGAAGTTAACTTGGCTCGCCCTGAGAAATTGGCACCGTCAACCAAGGCAGCTTCATAGTGTGGGTAAAGTGAGCGACCTCTGTAGAGTGTAAATCTATTTGAATAGCCGCGTCCTCGGTCATGGGACACAGTTCGTACTAGGTCACACGATTTGGTGTGTGTCGAGTCTGGAGGAATAAACCAGAGAAAGGTGAGATTTCTCAAACTTACAGTGCAGGTGCATGGACATCAGATGACACTACAAAAAAAGACACATCCGTGACATTTTGGGCCGAACGAATTTTTTTTCTGTCATGCTTATGACACTTCTATGACGATGGGTGGTCGGGGCCGAGCGATGCATGGAGGGATTGCATGTTTCTCTCATACACGTACGCGCGTGGGTGTGAGGCGTTGGGCTCTAACTGAACCCGAGCGAGGCGTTCGCCTACTGAACCCGAGCGATTGCACTGGCTACGCGTTACTGAACCCGAGCGATCGATCGATCCCTGGCTGTTAACTGAACCCGTTCGAGCGATTCCTTCGCTACTGCTGCTAACTAAAGCCGATCGAACCGGCTGCCTCTTGATGAACAGTGAGCATTGTTGGGGGTTGGATGAATAGTTCCCGGTGGGGGTTGGATGAACAGGACCCCGTGGTAGTAGAGGCTGTTGCCGCTGGATGAACAGGACCCCGATCGAGCCGGTTGGGGGTGGATGAACAGGACCGCGTGGAGGGCTGGTTGAACAGTAGCCGGTGGAGGGTTGGATGAACAGCAGCCTATGGAGGGCTGGTTGAACAGTAGCCGGTGGAGGCTGGATGAACAGGAGCCCCGTGGATGAACAGTAGCTGGTGGATGCAGGAGAGAGATGTGCCTGTGTTCATGATACATGTTGTAAACGCGCGTGCTATAGTGATTTCCAGGGCTGGCGTGTGTGGTGACTATCTACCTACAGTGGTATTCATCCCCACTTTTTCGAGGACTCATCAGTCTCCATCATTCTTTTCATCAGAACGACAATGTTCTAATAATGATGATCATCACACTTCTTTTTAATTACAACTCAATAAACTGAATGATATGACTGCATATGAATGCCTCTAACAGTGTACCAGGATGTGCAATGATCTAGCGTAACATGTATAACAATGATGAATGGTGGCTTTGCCACAACTATCATGTCAACTCTATATGATCATGCAAAGCAATATGACAACTAACACACAAGTCATGTGAATAGTAACCATGGAAGTTTTATGGCAATATATCTCGGAATGGCTATGGAAATGCCATGATAGGTAGGTATGGTGGCTATTTGAGGAAGGGTATATAAGGTTTATGTCTAATAGAGCGTGTCATATCACGGGATTTGGATGCACCGGCGAAGTTTTGCACCTATTCTCGAGGTGAAAATGGGCAATGCACGGTACCGAAGAGGCTAGCAAAATATGGATAGGTGTGAGTGCTGTAAATAGTCCATGAACTCACATTAGTCATAAAGAACTCATATACTTATTGTGAAGCCTATTAGCCGTCAAATCAAAGTACTAATTGCATGCCCCTAGGGTGGAGGTTGGGAGGAGTTAACCATCGTGCCCCCCGATCCGGACAACACAAAGTATTTCAACGAGGAATAAATATGCTCCAACATCCCGGTTACGCCATGACTGACACTTAAATGAGTAATACATAACAAGATTTAATATCGATATTTCTACAAGATAATGATTATGGACTAGTAATCTTTTATATTACGACATCAATATCATTTAAATCACGCGCTTCATATTCAGTGATCTACATGAAAGTTTTTATTATACCACTCCTGTACCTATCATTTTTGGACTAGTCATATAGCTCATGCAAATTACCACTTCCTATTGAAACTCTCAAAAATATATAAGTGAAGCATGAGAGTGCAAATGATTTCTATAAAATATATCTACCGCCATTCTCTAAAGATATAAGTGAAGCACATGAGCAACTGCCTAAACTCAAAAGATATAAGTGAAGCACAAATAGCATTCTAACAAATCATGATGAATGTGCATCTCTCTCAAAAGGTGTGTCCAACAAGCAATGATTGTCACAATCAAGCAAACGAAATAAAACTATACCACAAGACGCTCCTAGTAAAACTGAAATCATGTGATGAATAAAAATATAGCTCCGAGTAATATTACCGATGGATTGGAGACGAAAGAGGGGATGCCTTCCGGGGCATCCCCAAGCTTAGACGCTTAGGTCTTCCTTGAATATTAACTTGGGGTGCCTTGGGCATCCCCCAGCTTAGGGTCCTGCCACTTCTTATTCCTTCCTCCATCGTGATCTCACCCAAAACTTGAAAAACTTCAGCACACAAAACTCAACAGAAACTTCATGAGACCCGTTAGTATAATAAATGAATCATCCACTTTAGGTACTGTTACAAATAGATTTATAATTGCCCTTTAATAATACCTACTGTATTCTAAATTCTCCATGACTTATACCGCCCGACATAATCCATAGCATCATCAAAACAAGAACACTATGCAATAAAAATAGAATTTGTCTAAAACAGAACAACACGTAATGACAGAATTTTTATCCATACTTCTGTGATTCCAAACAATCTTAAAAATTAATACAACGTAAATAATTTGTATGCTAGTAATGTGTAAAAAATTCAGCAATTGACCACATTCTAGAAAACAGGGACAATTCACGCATCGGATACTAAATTTATGTTTCTGCACAGTACCGTATTTCAACAATCATCCAAATCATCCTAAAGGCTTTACTTGGCACAAAACTAAAAAAAAAATACAAACATAATCATTACAGTAGCAATAACCATGTTGACTCAAGAAAATAAAATGAAAGCATAAAGATAAATATTGGGTTGCCTCCCAACAAACGCTATTGTTTAATGCCCTTAGCTAGGAATAATGCATAGTTTCAAGTGTTGTCATCCTTCAAAGTAATTCCATAGGTGGCTCTCATAATGGATTCATATGGTGGTTTAATTCTCTTTCTTAGGAAGTGTTCCATCCCTTTCTTTAGTGGGAATTGGAATCGTATATTTCCTTCTTTCATATCAATTATTGCACCTATGGTTTGCAAAAATGGCCAACCAAGTATTATAGGACAAGACGGATTACACTCAATTTCAAGAATAATGAGATCCACGGGTACATAGTTTCTATTAGCAAGTATGAGAACATCATTAATTCTACCCAATGGTTTCTTAATTGTGGAATCCGCTAAATGCAAGTTTAGGGAACATTCATCCATATCGGTGAGACCTAGAACATGACATAAAGATTTTGGTATAGTAGAGATGCTAGCCCCTAGGTCACATGGATCATTACATTCATAATATTTAATCTTGACTTTAATTGTAGGTTCCCATTCATCTTGTAATTTCCTCGGTATAGACTCTTCTAATTCAAGCTTTTCTTCATGAGCTTTAATAATGGCTTCTACGATGTGTTTAGTAAAAGCTTTGTTTTGTTCGTAAGCATTAGGTGAATTTATCATGGATTGCAGCAAGGAAATACATTCAATCAAAGAGCAATTATCATAATTAAACTCCTTGTAATCCAAAGTAGTGAGTGCATTGCTATCTAAAGTTTTGACCTCTTCAAACCCAGTTTTATTGTTTTTATCATTAAGATCATCACCCTCCGAACAATTGGCACGCCTTCTAATTAAAGTTGACTCATCTCCAGTCCCTTTCTCATCAAGTTTTATATTACTAAACAAAGATTCCATAGGTGTCACACCAATCATTTTAATATCTTCATCATTATTATCATAAAACCCGGGTGTGAGCACTTTTTCTAGAAATTCTCATCTAGTTCTCATCCTTGCCTTTTTTTCTACTTTCATCCATGGTGACTTGGATAGATTTTAGAGATTCAGATATTTCATCTTTTTTATGTGGCAAAATTTGAATTTTGGGAGTATCCACATCATGCATCATTCTATCCAAGTTTCTAGACATATCATCAACTTTGCTTAATTTTTCTTCTACCATTGAATTGAAAGTATTTTGAGAACTAATAAAGTCTTTAATATTTTCCTCTAGTCTAGTAGGTATTCTATTATTATTATTATTATTATATGAATTACCATAGGAAATACCATAATTTTTAGAGGGACTACAGGGGTACGACCTAGGATTGAAATTCCCTCCATAAGCATTGTTTTTGAAATTATTTCTAGCAACGAAATTCACATCAATAGCATCATTATTTTGCTCAATCAAAGTAGTTTATGGGATATCATTAGGATCAACATGACCATTTTTACTAGCAAGCATATTCATAATAGGATCCATTTTCTCACTCAAGGTAGAAACTTCTTCGACAGAATTTACCTTCTTTCCAGTTGGAGCTTGTTCGGTGTGCCATTGGGAATAGTTGGCCGTCATGTTGTCAAGAAGCTTCGTGGCTTCTCCTAATGTGATTCCCTTAAATGTGCCACCTGCAGCTGAGTTTAGATGATTTCTCAAAACAAAGTTTAGTCTCGCATAATTTTTTTGTACTATCATCCATAAGCTTAATCTATGCGTGGGACAAATTTTAATCATTATTTTCATTCTTTCCCAAGCTTATGCAACATGTTCTTTCTCATGTTGTTTAATGGTCATGATTTAATTTCTAAGAGATATTATCTTAGCGGGAGGAAAATACTTAGCAATAAAAGCATCCTTACATTTATCCCAAGAATCAATACTATTACGAGGTAAGGAAATAATTTCTAAGCGAGAAAGGAAATAATTTCAACTTTACAACATCATTATCCACATATTTTTTCTTTTGCATATCACATAATTCAACAAAGGTATTAAGATGGGATGTAGCATCTTCATTAGGACTCTGCACTAGTGGTGGGAGGAGCAATTGGAGTGCTAATAAAATCATTATTATTAGTAGTATTTGAGAAGTCACACAACTTAGTGTTCTCTTGAGACATAATGATGATTCAAGCAAGATAGCACACAAGATATTTTTGGTTTTTTAATGGAAACTAATAAAGACAAATAAAAGCAAATAAAAAGTAGAACAAGTAAATGATAAATGTGTGTGAAGGGACCTGCATTTGTTTGATGAAGTCTCCCCGGCAATGGCGTCAGAAATTCTTCTGCTACTTGTGATAGGTGTTGGGATTTCCCCGAAGAGGAAGGGTGATGTAGTATAGTAGCAGAAAGTATTTCCCTTAGTTGAGAACCAAGGTTTATCGAACCAGTAGGAGATTCACGCAAACATAGATAACCGGTACCTGCACACACACACAAAACAAATACTTGCACCCAACACGGGCAAGAGGGTTGTCAATCCCCTTGTACTTGTTAATTGCAAAGATTAATTCTGGTAATGGTAGATAGATAAATTGCAAAACAAAATAAAAGATTTATAATTGTAGCAAGGTATTTAGGGTTTTAGCAATATGATGTGAATGGATCCGGGTGCCATAGCTTTCACTAGAGGCATCTCTCTCATGAATATAGGAATGGTGGGTAAACAAATTACTGTTGGGCAATTGATAGAAAAGCACATAGTTATGATGTTATTCATGGCATGATCAGTACATAGCCATTACGTCCTTGACAAGTAGAGCAAAACGATTCTGCATCTACTACTATTACTCCACCCCTCGACCGCTATCCAGCATGCATCTTAAGGTATTAAGTTTATAACAAACAGAGTTATTCTTGGAGCATGATGACATAATGTAGACAAAATAAGACCAATCAATATGATCGAACCCCATTATTTTACCCTTAGCAGCAACAATACAAATACGTGCCTCGCTACCCCTTCTGTCACTTGGTGAGGACACCGCAAGATTGAAGCTACTACTATGCACCACTTCCACTGTAGATCTAATCATCAACTTGGCTAAAGAAAACTCATAGATCGAAAAACATTACATAGCTATAACAATCACACATAATAAAGTTCAGAAAAGACTCAATTACTTTCAATGAATAATCTGATCATAAACGCACAATTCATCGGATCCCAACAAACGCATCGCAAAAGGATTACATCTAATCGATCTCCGAAGAGAACATTGTATTGAAGATCAAAAAGAGAGAGAGAGAGAGCCATCTAGCTACGGCTATGGACCCGTAGGTCCTATGGGGAACTACTCAAACATCATCATGGAGGCAGCAAGGTTGATGAAGATGGCCTCTCTGATCGACCCCCCCTACGGTAGAGTACCGGCGGAGGCCTCCAGATGGGATCGTGGAAGAACAGAGGCTGGCGATGGCGATAAAATTGTTTTGGGTCTCGCTCTAGGGTTCTTGGAATATTTGGGAATTTATAGTGCTGGAATTAGGTCAGGGGGACCTCCGAGGGGCCCACAAGCTCACACGGCGCGCCCCCCTGAGGGTGCGCCACCTGAGCTTGTGGCCCTCTTATAGCTCTTCTGGCCTCCCCCCGAAGCTTCTAGGGTCTCTTCTGGTCCAGAAAAAATCACCGTAAAGTTTCATCGTGTTTGGAGTTCGTTTGGTATGGTTTTTCTGCGAAACAATAAAATTGGAAAAAAAAGAAACTGGCACTGGGCACTGAGTTAATAGGTTAGTTCCCAAAGTGATATAAAATTGCATATAAAGCATATAAGATTGATAATATAATAGCATGAAACAATCAAAAATTATAGATACTTTGCAGACGTATCAGGCAGCCACCAGGATTGGCTATACACACGGATGCTTGCAAGGGTTTAGAGACTGCAGTGCATGCAGTATTCCCTGGAGTTGAACATAGGGGATGTATGAGACACCTAGCTACTAATTTTACAAAGAAATTCAGGGGTAAAGTGTATGATGAGAACATATGGCTAGCATCATACACTTGCAGCTTGAGGAAGCATGAGCACCACTTGAGAGTTTTGTATGCTGAAAATTCTGTTGTGTGGGAATACATGGAAGCACATCATAAAGGTGAAGTCAAGAAGCAAATTCAATGAAATATGCAAGGTAGACTATGTGACCAATAACTTTGCCGAGTGTTTCAATTCAAAAATTATGTCAGTGAAAGGGCTTATGTTGTGGCAAGCATTTGACAAGATTAGGTAGATGATCATGATAAAGATGGATTTGTGTAGAAAAATTGTAGAAACACAATATGTTGGCCATGTCAAAATCCCGTCTGTGATAAAGGCATTGTATGCCTGGGCAAGAGGATTGAGGATGAAATGCATTAGACGATCAACATATGAGGCTGAGGTAACATATACTGACACTAGAAACAGGGAAGGGAGGTATCCAGTGGATTTAACTAGAAAGACATGCAGCTGTAGGCAATGGCAGATCCGTGGGCAGCCATGCATACATGCCCTATTTTTCATGACACTCATCGGAGGTGAAGATGGTGAGGTTGATCAGTATGTGTCTGAATACTTCTCTGTTGCAAAGTTTATGGCAACATATGTTGAGAACGTGCCTGCATTGCTGGGAAAAAAACCAATGGACCATCATCGATCCAGGGTTTAAGCTTCACACTCCAGTTTTAGTTAGACCACCAAGAAGGCCGAGGAAGAACAGGATAAGAGCAAGTGCAGAGGGAGGTACACGTAGGAGGCGCGAGTGCAAAAGATGTGGAGGACTAGGGCACATAGCTAGGCTTTGTACCAATCTAGTTGACCCATCATTTGGAGAGGATGATCAATGGGGCACCAAAAATGTAGACGATCTTGAAGCAACTGCAGAAGAGGTAGAAGAACTAGTAGTTCTAGAACAACTAGAACAACTAGAAGAACTAGAACAAGCACCACTTGAGCTATCATTGGTTGCAAGTATAGCTTGGTATATGTGCCTTCTCTTTATACATTTGTTCTCATTTTTTTAAACAGAATTTAATGTTGTCTCTCTTTGAACAGCTCTAGGATAAGCACACAGAAGAATATAACAAAGGCAAAGAAAGGGACTAAAAGGAACATAACACAAGTTGATTTGACATCAACTAAAGGTGAACCAACTATTGAAGCCACATCTGATGATGACTTTCAAAGAATGGCTTTCGATGGTTTTCAAGCACTAGAAGCCAAAGAAAGAGCAGTTCAACCTGTGGCACCTGAGGCTGTTTGCCCATTGGCCATCACTTGTTCTGTTACGGGAAGAACTCCTTCACCACCTCCACTGCCAGAACCTGTTGTGAAGACAAAAAGAACAAAGTCAGTGAAGCCACCCAATAACTTAGCAAGGAACACAAGGAGCAAGGTGGTGAATCCAGCGAGAAACACAAGGAGCCAGAAAAGGAATGGAATTTGAGTTTAAACTTTGAAATGATGTGAAATTGAGTTTGAACTTTGAAATGATGTGAACTTGAGTTTGAACCTTGTAATGTTGTGAACCTTTCGATGTTCTGAACTTGAGTTTGAACTTTGTAATGCTGTGAATTTGAATTTGAGTAGGAACAATTTGATTTTCTTCTATTTTTGTGGTACTGCTACTTGTCATTTTGTGTGATGTAATGCTACTTGTATTTTGATGTGTGTTGTACTTTGAAAACTATGTGCCACGTTCCAAATTGGAGCCAGATTTCAAATTTGAGCCAACTTTCAAATTTGAGCACATTTCAAATTAGTACTTTGATGTGGATTGATGTTCCAATGCATTCTCAACTTTTATGCACATTAGGTGATCAATCCGAGCACTTTCGGGAAGTAAAACTCATAGTCATTAAAAATGTGCTCCAAAGCTAGGGTAAACAGTCCCATTTTAAGCAATATTTTTGGCCTTCTCTAAATGAACTAAAAAAAATCCTTGACGTCTAGTGTGCAAATATAGGGTCCATGACCAATATGGTATCGTTTGGACAAGCTTTGTTATGTTTAACCCTAAACCCTAGCTCATTTCCCTTGAAAACCATGCAACCTTGTTCTTGATAGCTAAGTTATGTGAAGGGAATTTCATGAAAATATTCATAGACATGGTTTCTTATTTTTCCTAGCAACTTAGTAACATAAAGCGATGATGTGCGCAAGTTTCATATTTTTTTAATTTTATTTAATTAGTTATGCTCAACCCTAACCACTGAAACCCTCTCATAACTCCTCAAACCCCTCTCAAAACCCCTCAAACACAAACTGAAACCCCGCACCATCCGGGCTGTTGGATCACTGTTCGGGGACGGTTTGGATCAGGTGCTAGGGTTAGACATGGTCGATCCGCGAGAGGTGACCTGATTGGCTAGATTTGGTCGGGTGTTTCGTGGCTGCTTGGCCTGAAGAAGGAGCGGACGTGAGTGTCCCACCTGGCAGCAGTAGAAGAGGGGCAAGCGATAGCGGCCATGCGTATTTTGGTCTTGTCACACGAAATACAACAATTCTTTCACAAAAAGGGGATATTTTGCCACATAGAAAATCAAATAAAAAGTCTGGGACCCGCCAAGTACTGCACCCGCATTTTGTCTCTATGACAGGTGGCCCCAACATTTGGCCCCAGCAGATAAGCCATTGAATCTCACTCGCACTGCTGCATTTCTGCCTTTCCCCCCTCTCTCCTCGAACCCTAAATTTTGGTTGGGAGGCACAACACTGGAACACCACCTCGATGGCGAGTTTGACGTCCTCCTCCTCCTCCTCCCTGTCTCCACACCTCGTCAACGCACATCCCACCATGTCGAGGCCATCCTCCTGATCGCCTAGTGTTGGCTGTATGGATCTGGGCAGATCTGGGTGGGGTGTCGCGGTTTTGATCTGCACGGATCTGGGCGAATCTGGGCAGGACGTTGCGGTGTAGATCTGAGAGTGGTCGCAGTGCGGTTGGGTGCGGATCTGTGTGGTTGGCGCCGGCAAGAACGTTAGAGTATTTTTGGGATTACATTTAGTACATGCCTAGTTTTATGAGCTAGTTTATCAGCCGCCAATGCCACTGCACATTGAGCTAGTCCATGATCTACTTTATGTCCATTGACATTTTTGTTTAATTTCACAAGTCTACATAAAGTTAGGACATGTCTAGTTCTAGCGTCAACAACACCGCATGGCACAGCGACGAGGAATTCTCCTTCTCTTCCCTAATACCGTACAGAGAAAAGCCGCTGCAGTACTTTCCAGCAACGAAATGTTGGTGCGATGAGAAGGCATCCTGGTGGATTTCTTGGAGCGATTACAACCCAGGACAGAGATATTTGAACTGCACAAGAGTTCGGGTGATTTCCTATTTCCTCTCATTTCCCAATGTTTTTGGGCATTAAGTGAAAAATATATTCTCGACTCTAAATAGTGTTAATATCATAGGTTGGTGGCTGCAAGTTCTTCGAATGGGCTCATTTGGAAGTACCCGAGTTCTTGAAGCAATACTTGATTGATTTGCGTGACATGGTGCATCTGCTCAAAAGAGAAAAGGATCCCTGAGTTCTCAGTGAATTACAGGCCGACAAAGGATGGAATCAAGAGTTGCTGCAGAAGAAGGCTTGGACTGAAGATTTGATCAAGAGGAAGGATATGCAAATTGAGGTGTTATTGAAGAATGATGCTGAAAATTGTGCTTCTATTAACCATTTTTGGGTTAAGCAGAAGAAATTAGAGGGAGAGAAATTTATGCTGAAATGTGTTTTAGTAGTAGCATTATTTGCTATGTTTGTCAAGCTGCTGTCTTGAACATGCTGGTGTAAGAAACATTTGGATGCAAGGCTAATTTGAAGTGGACCAGTTCACATACCACGATGTTTTCAATTCCTTAAATTTCCTATTTGTAGACACCAAATAGAATATGATTTGTATTGAAATTGGATATCACGTGGACTAAATTCATCTAGTATCCTAATAAAAAGAAAACATCTTTTGCCTGAAACTTTTACAAACAAAGGTGCATATGATGTGGACTAAATTCCGAGGGGTTAACAAGATGTCACATCTTGCCCAGATTTTAGTGGTACAAACTTGCTCAACAACCCATCATATTTGGAGATCTCTAACATTATTTTATTTCAATTTACCTTAACTACATAGTAAAGAGCTAGTAAAGAGATGACAACTATGGTAAGTGCCACCATGTATCTATTTTTCTCCTCTGCCTTCACTTCAAGTCCTTGTATGACTCATGCTTTCTCCTCTCCATCCATTTGCAGCTCCTCTACCACATGATCAAATATGGCCAGACCAGTCTCTAGTTTCAACTTATCGCTGCGAGCAATTCTCCTTTCTCCACAATAGTACGCATCAACAAAACAATCAATCTGTTTTTACTGGCTAATTCAACACCCAAATTAGCCACCGCCTCCTCCAATGCCATCTCTCCCTACCCCACTGGATTGACTCATCTTGGTATGCAATATACCAAGGATCATCAGCCTGCCTATTAAACTATAATAATCCATCCAAAAGACAATTAACACTACAAATTAAACAAAGTATCATTCAGATAGGCCATGAGCGCTAACTACCTGAACCTCCTCGGAATCTGGTGTAGGTGAGCGTGGCCAAGACATGATCGAATCGCAACCCTCACCGTTGTAACCACTGCGACCAGACATTGACCGCGACAGCGCCCCTGAAATTAGGGGTTCAAATGAGATTAAGGGAAAGGGTTCCGACGCGCTTGAATAAGGCGGATCAGGATCCGAGAGCTTACTACCAAATACCGCGCGGCTGTTGGTGGCTGTCTTCGATGGCAGAACAAATCCAGATGGTCGGGTGGGGGGTAGCTCTTTGTGCGGTATGTTGGCCTCGAGGGACAATGCGGGCAGAGAAATAATGCTGGTGCCGTGCGGACGTGCACCGCCGCCAGCCGTTGGTCGGCGCCGGAATCAGATCCGATGATGCGGCCTAGCTGTGGCCATGGCTATGGCTGCTATGTGGGATGGGGGGGGGGGGAAGGTGCTCGGGGCTGTGCGCAGTCAGGCATTGACAAATGATAGAGAGAATATACCCCAACTGTCATACCCAACGCCGGCCCACCTGTCATAAGTTGCCTCGGCCCCACATGTCACAAGCTGCCTTGGCCCCACCTGTCATATGCTGCCACGGCCCCACCTGTCATAAGCTGCGGCAGCCCCACATGTCAAAATCTTACCGCGTCAGCACTGTGGGGAGAGAGTGGCCCGACCCCACCTGTCAGGGAATCAAGTTGCCCCACATGTCATAACTGGACTCGACCCCACATGTCAGGATTCTACCGCGTCAGCACTATGGGGAGAGAGTGGCCCGACCCCACCTGTCAGGGTATCAAACGGCCCCACATGTCATAAGTGGCCTCGACCACTCCTGTCAGGATTCTACCGCGTCAGCACTGTGGTGAGAGAGAGTGGAGCGACCCCACCTATAAGGAGGTAACGGTCAAAGCCTTTGATCGGACTGAAGTGCTCCGTTTGGGCTTTTGTGAGCAGGTGGTGGAGGAGGGAGGGCAAAAGTGAGCAACGTTAGTTGCCGGGTGCGAAACTGAGCACGACTAAGGAACCAGGGGAACGTAAATAGAAAACCCTTTCAAAATTGTGCAAACAATGACTTCGAGGTTAATTTGACAAAAAATCATTCTCAAAATTTTCAAAACAAGTACTTCGAGGTTAATTTGACACACAGGACTTAAAAGTTGACCAAAGTCATATCACATTTTGGAAACATGTCATAAAGTAACATGATAGACCTTCTTCAAGCCAATTAACATGTCTTGAAAAAAAATCATTCTCAAATTTTCCAAAACAAGGACCTCGAGGTTAATTTAAGCGACAGGACGGATCACTATACACATTTAATTGTGTACATAACCGGTTCTGGTTCTGTACACACTTAAATGTTTACGGTGACCCATCCCATCAATTAATTTAACCTCGAGGACGCTTCCCATCCGGTCACCCATCCTCAGACTGCTCCATCCCTAGCACGCTTAACTCGGAGTTCTTTTAGGATGATCTATCGGTAGGGAAGCTGCTCCTTGCTGATATGGGATGCCTCTTCGCATCGTTTATGGCGTACCCGGCAGACCGCACATCGCCGGCCCAATGCCACGTCGCCCGCGAATCTAGAAGCTTTGCTCCCTCCTCTAGCTGCTTCCCGCATTTTCTCCTGTTTGTTGCCGCTTGCCCACCTATAGAACCGCCTCGCGTTGGCCAATTCCGGTGAGCAAACACTGCACATACCAGTCCCTAGACATGGTTCGTCTGAAAATCACCACCTGCAACAACATCAATGGCAGATGGAATCACCTATTATCCAGCTGTCCATCTCCATGCCCCAGCCCTTCTCTACCTCGTTCCCCATATACCCCATTAGATCCTTCTCCGGAGGAGCTTGAAGCCATGCGAAGTGAGGTTGCACAAGAGGAGGCGTTGATGGAGGAGAACCGTGCAACGATGGAGATAGACGACGAGCATGAGCCGGCTGTCAGCGATTTCCTTCCGGCGATTACGGCGGAGCTGCCTCCGATGGTGGAGGAGGAGCTGCATCTATCCACCGCCTTGTAGGCATCGTTCGAGACCCTCATCACTGATCAAACTATTGTGAGACAGACTCCGCCGTCCTTCACTGGTCCTATGAAGTTGCCTTGCAGGACATCCTTGGCCCCGATGAACCAAGGCGGCAGTTCTATGCCGATGAATGGCACGCCCTCGAGGGCATCCACGACATCGCCGGGTGGGCTTGCCAGGAAGAGGAAGTGACAGCAATGAAAGCGGGTAGCGCACCAAAGTAGTTGCAGACGCCAATGACTAGTATTAGTGCGGGGAAACATTTTGAGTAGAGGATAAATTCCTCTCCAATGTATTTACCTTTCATCTTCAGATTCGTGCCCAAAATGTTTGAGGAATGAATGTGTTACCTCTTCGAGTGCTTTAGTCTGAAAATAGCATGCAAATGCGTTGCTAATTCATCCAAAATTGTCGTGTCGACCACAGTGCGATCTATTTGTTCTGAAGTAGGCATGTCCCCTGTCTGAAATAGAAACTAAACTTTACGACGAAAGAATTGATCTTCCCGTCCAGACTAGCTTTAACCCAAAATTTATCCAAAATTGACGTGGCGACCAAACTATCATCTGTTTGTTTTGAAGTAGGCATGTCCACTTTCTGAAATTGCAACTGAATTTTCTGATGAAACAATTGATCTTTAGGTCCTGACTTTCACTTGATTTATTAAGTCATATGCAGAGAACATTGACATATGATTTGTTCAAACAAACAAGCAATCTGTAACACCCCTATGTAAATGAGCTATAGTAATCCATGATGATAATGCTAAGCTACTGTGATTTGCAATGTTTGATAACAGAGGATTAATATCTCATTTCAAATTCCTCTTTGAATTCAATTTCAAATCATAAGTGAAATTTGAGTTTGCTGGAAAAATGTTCATCATTTAGAAAATATTCCAAAACAAATGAATGTTCAGGAAAACAAGATCACTATGTTGCTAAAATGAGCATTAGCATTTAAAACAGTGCCATTCCAGAAATTTAAGATGCAAATCCATTTATGAAAAATCCTAATGGATTCAAATAAATTCCAAAATATTTGTGGCAGTGCCTAAAAATGCTTTGGATTTAATGGGCCAGGTCCCATATTTTTCCTAAGTTATTTGGATGCCCAAATAAATCCATTTCTCTCTCTATTTAATTAGCAAAAAGAGAAAACAGAAAAAGAATAAAGGGCTAAGGGATTTACCTAGCACTGGGCCATGACGGCCCAGCCCACCTCCCCTTCCCTTACGTACTCCCGCCTCGCTGTCGGTGTTGCTATGGCCAGGAGCTCGAGCTCCGGCCACTGGCTGCCACCGCGCTCGGGTAGGTAGCCGAGGGGATAAGGGCGACCCCGAGCCCTCCCCCCTGGACGCTCTTCCTCACTCTCCGCTCTCTCCCACGCGCACTCGCTCGCTCTCTTCTCTCTCTCACGAGCACCGCTGCCGCCGATCGCCTTGCCCCGTCGTGGCGACCGTCATCCTTCGCCTTCACCATCGTGTCCGTCGGCCTCGCCATGTTCGTCCCCATCACCTGTGGCCAGCCGCTGCACCAGGGGAGCACCGCAGGCTGTAGATCAAGCCGCCCCTTCCGCCTCTGCCGTCGGTGATCTTCGTCTTCAGCGAATTCTGCACTCCTAACCTGTTGAGGGCTTTTCGTAGCCGCGCGGTGAGCTCCCATCTCTCTGGTTGCTCAAATGCTGGCCCGAGGCTGGATAGCGCCGTCGCATGCCATGGCCGAGCTCTGACCGCCGCCATCCCTGCCATTGCCATGCTCCCAGAGCCGCTCGGCTCGACCCAGTTGCTCCCATGAGTTGCTGGTGGTCCATTCCTTCTCGCCAGCCGCTTTTGCGCGCTCGAAACACACCGTACCCACTCGCCCGACCACACCCAAGCCGCACCGCCACCACGGCTCAATGCTGGCGGCTTTGCCGACCTACCCTGCTTGTTCTGCCGCCACCAACCGACACGGGATGAAGTGCTCGATCGAACGCAGCAAGAATCACGCAAAATGACCCAGCATAGCGCATTTCCGAGCTGCTCCGGTGTTCGGCCACCATGTTCGAGATCGCCGGATCTGTTCCGGCGTCGGCAGCCCACGTGGCCTGACCGGTGGGAACCCCTGGGTCACTGGGATCAGGGCCCCGCGGGCCCAGTTGATTCAGTTGACCAGGTCAACGGCTGACTGGGCAGCCACTGCCACTGACACGCGGGCCCCACCCACTTTATTAATCTAATTAGTTTTAAAATTAAACTAATAACCTAATTAGACATTGACATGTGGGGCCTAGCTGCTAATTAACTTAGTTTAGTTTAAACTAACCTCAAATTAGCCTAGAGACACTGACAAGTGGGCCCCAGCCGTCAGGTTTGACCTTGAACGGCTGGGTTGACTGGATGATGTCATGCTAACGTCAGCAACTATTATTCTGGATAAGGCGAATTATTTAATTAGATTTAAATTCCAGAATTTTAGAAAAATGCTAAAAACTTCGAAAATTCGTATAAATTCAACCGTAGCTCGAATCGAAAAACTTTCTACATGAAAGTTGATCAGAAAAACGAGACAAATCCGAATATGTGGTCAAAATGCTTGACAATCAATCCTAACTACCTGAACATGGAACCTTCCCCTCTGGTTTAGTATACCGAAATTTGCCTAAAGGCCAGGAAAATATCCCAGAAATTTTCCCGCTACGTCTGCGACATGTAGCATTACATGAGGTCACCACCAGCACTGCATATTGCCATGCCATGCATCTGTATCATTGACAACCCCTCCTTTGCCGTAGAGCTTCCAGGCAAGCAACCCCCCCCTTGAGCATGCCTATATCACCTATTCTTTCTCCCTCCTGCTTGCATTAGAATTTGCTACTTTTGTCCAAAATACCTATTTTGATGCATAGCCTATTTTTGTAGCCTGCTATTGTTACATTACCTATCATCCTAAACTGCTTAGTATAGGTTGGTTGGTAAACCATCTGTGGCCCTCCTCCTTATCCTAGTTGCCCCGCTTGATTCCCGGTGCCCGGATCCATGTGATCGACGGGCTGAGACCAGCACATCAACGCACGCCCCTAAGTTGCTCGACTCTGCAGTGCTACCATCGAGTGCCGAGGGTGATACCTCTTATCCCACTCTTGATGTTGACTCTGTAGCATAGCTAGTCGATTGTGGTTAACGAGGGTGATTCCTCTATCACCACCTCCGATAAGTTTTGTCGTGCAACTCCTCAAGTGTGAACCCATCGAGGGTGATTCCTCCGGGTTCACCTTGACATATACATTGAGAGGGAACCCAATGAGGGTGATTCCTCGGATTACCCCTTGATGTGTTGGATGCATGGTTACCATATACTTTACTACTGTTACTAGGTAAAGTCGGGTCAACCCCGAGGGGTACCCGCGAGTGATGTGGAGATGGGTTAACCTGAAAGGTAACCGCGAGATAATTACGAGGCGCGGCCGGGCAGGAAGACCGCCCCAGGAGAGGGGTGGATGGGCTGGCCCTTGCCGCAAGTCCTCGAGACGGGGCGACAGGAGCATTGATCGTCACCACGAGCTCCCAATACACTAAGGGTTAGGATATGTGATCTGAGTTGGCCTCTGGCCTTTTCGCACTAACCACCACACGGGAATAAATATGGGTACTCGGCGTCGTATGTATCAGCCGAAGTTCTTCAGACGTCAGCGATTGAGTGGCGCACGCCAGGTTGGACTGGAATGCCCGCTTGTGTATACAGGGGGCTAGGTCTGCTCCCGGCGCCCACGTAATGCGCAGGAGTGCAAAGGGCGATGGGCCCAAGACCCCTGAGCGCTTAGGATTTAGACCAGTGTGCTGGCCTCTCTCTTGAACCTAGGTAGGACTACGGCGTGTCGATCAGCCAAGGCCTGGCATGACCCGAGTAAGTGTGTCCGGCCAGAGTTAATCTAGCGTGTTGGGTAAGTTGGTGCACCCCTGCAGGGAAGTTTATCTATTCGAATAGCCGTGTCCATGGTAATAGGATGCTCGGAAAATATCCTGATCTACTACAACTAGAAATGGATGTTATAGCTCCGGGATCGCTTTCTCGCAGGGAGTCGAGGAAGGATCTCTGGGCATGGCTACTGTTATACTTGATGTTACTACTATATTTATGTACTAATCTACACTCTTCTAATGCTGCAAGATGCTGAAGATAATAGTCTTCGATAGGCTAGGCTTCTCTCTATTCTGGCATTCTGCAGTCTAGTCCACAGATACAGCCCTTCCTTTGAAACCACTACATACTTAGAATAGTTCTGATGTAAGTCTTGCGAGTACTTTGGATGAGTACTCACGGTTGCTTTGCTTCCTATTTTCCCCATACTTGATTGCTATGACCAAATGATGGAGTCCCGGAGACCGCTGCCCATGCCGATGACTACTACTACCAGCCCGATGGTGGCTACTACTATGAGTTGGCCGACGACTAGGAGTAGGTTCAGAGGGTCCCAGGCAGGAGGGCTGCGCCCTTTCAATCTAGTTGTTTTGTTTTGCCCAGCCTTCTTAAGGCCTATCTGTTGAACTTTATGTATGTAGTTAGATATCTAATGCTTCCGCTGATGCTTGTCACTAGTAGAAAACGGCCCATTTATCTCGGTTCCAGAGGCCCTTTAGCCCCGGTTATGGAACCGGGACAAAAGGACCGGGACTAAAGCCCAAAACCTTTAGTCCCCATTCGCTTACGAACCGGGACAGAAGGGGCTCCACGTGGCCGCTGCGGGGAGCCCAGGCAGGAGGACCTTTAGTCCCGGTTGGTAACACCAACTGGGACCAAAAGGCATCCACGCGTCAGGAGCTGGCAGGAGATGGGGTTTTTGTTTTTGTTTTTTGAAAGGGGGGGGGGGGGGGGGGGGGGGGGGGGGGTTTAGGTGTTTTGCAGGGTTAATTTAGCGGTTTCATATTGTGTTAGCTAGCTAATAGAGAGAAGTGACCTCTCTTTATCTCCGTGCTTGGTCGACGCTAGCTACTATACGTATAGAGAGAACTCGACACGCTAGCTAGTAAGCAAATGAAGGAGCCATTAAGTACACAAGATCGTCATGAACATATACAGAGAGAAGTGATCGACCTCTCTTTCTCCGAGAGATTGGTTGAACAACAAGTTTTCGTATATCTATCCGACGCTACTAGCTACATATATACAATATAAGATCTCTTACAATCCCTAACATCTAAAGTCTATATCAATTTCCACATGGTATTCTTCGGCTTTATGTATGACGTGGTCAAGAAAGAATCCTGCCAATTCCTCTTGAATTGCTCGTATGTGATCATGTGGTAGGAGTTCATCCCACATCTGCCACATCTAATTTAAAGAAGGGGGTCAATACATATATATGAATGAAACTGAGCACAAATGATGGTAATAAAATAAAATAAAATAGTGAATATTATTCTTCAAGTACTTCATATTGTTTTTCAGAGTAGCCCCGTTGAGAGGCCGTCGCGTTGTAGATGAACTCGCAAACGTAGTATCCACGGAAATCATTCCCGGCTTCCTGCCACAAGCACTTTACGAGAAATAGAGTTCAATCAAACTGATAATCAAGCATGATAAATGGTATTGATGAAACTAGAATCAATGGGAGATTCGCGGAACTAGCTAGTAGTACATACTTTCGGGTGTGTAAATCGCAGCTCCCTCGGCAGTCCCGGAACAATACCGATGAACTCTTTCCAAACACTGCCAGACAAAGAAAATAATTACTTGATATCAGGAAATGAACAAAGTTGCCGATATAGTGCGATAATGATCTATTGAACTTACTTCTGGAGCATTTCAGTCATGTCCGCATAGTCCTGGGGATCTTTTCGTCTTGAGTCTAAGACAGTTACTACTCCCCGGTGAAGCTTAATCTCTAGCAGAATAAAGTGGAACCTGCGCACGCATGCATAACTCATCAATTACATTACTATAACCTCAAGTAAGGGAAACTGAATATGCACAAGACAGTAACGCTCACTTGAAGTTGTAAGGAAAGAATATTTTCTCTTTGTTTTGATTTTTAAGCAACGATTGTAGCAAGTTGTCCTCGGTATCTGTGACTCTGTTTTTAACCGTCCATTCATGTATGATATTTGGGTTAATGAACCCAATGTCATAGATTTGTGCTTTTCTGCATTCGACGATCTTCAATCTGCATAATATAGTGAGGATACTTATATATACATGCAATGAAAGAGCTGAGCTATATATAGAGACTGAATTACAGAAGTAGTACTTACAGACAGTAGCAAGTCATGAGTTGTTTGTCGAGGGCCATTTGATTGTATAACTGGAATAACTCGTCAAATTCAACAGGCAACAACTCAGTTCCACCGAGGTCGTGCTCCTCTTTAATTCTCAGCATCAAAGTATCCTTCCTAGACTTGCTGCAGGTTTTCATGTACCATTCATGCAATCTTCGCATCATCATTGTTAGAGGAGGATGATCAGGTTTGACGAGAGGCTGCCCGTACTGGTATCTGAATTCGTCCACCTCCATTGTTTCAAACTCTACATCATCGCTCAAGTAATCAGCAGGATTGGTACCGGGCACCATCCCCAGATGATTAGCGACGATATCGCTAGAAACCTTGAGCGGGGGGCACGATTGGTTCGCCTGTTCGCCGTGCTGGGGATTTTTTTTTCCACTTCTTCGTTCTGCTAAGCTTGCACCACTGCAAGTACTTCCCGACCGCTCTGCTTCCTTATATGTCCTTTCAATAATGTGCTCATAGTTGAATTGTGGCGGAGGCGGTGGTGGTCGCTTCAGGGCATCGATAGTGCGATTCACTTTCACCGGATCTATCGTCTCCTTCGGAGGTGGCGGTTTCTTTGCAAAAAAAGTCCCTCAGTTCGGCAGCAAGATTTCCTCGCTTTCCTTGTCGGTCCTCTCATATGGTAACTTTTCCAGAGGCTTGAGAGATGGATCGTATCTGAATTGCCTCCCACCTCTGCTTGTACTGCTAGCCGCCAGAGCGGCGGCGTCTCTCTTCTGCCGTGGCTGACGCGGCGGAGAAGGAGGCGGAGTGCTCTGACGCGCCGGAGGAGCTGGAGCGGCGGCGTCTGTCTTCCACCGTTGCTGAGGAGGTGGAGTGCTCCAACGCGCCGGAGGAGGCGAAGGAGGAGGCGGAGTGCCCTCATGCACCGGAGGAGGCGGAGAAGGAGGCGGAGTGCCCTGATCACTTGTCGGAGGAGGAGGAGGAGGAGGCGGAGTGCCCTGACTCGCCGGAGGAGGAGGAGGAGGCGTCCAGTTTGGAAGCTTGATGTACTCCTTCCTCCATAGACATGTACTCCTCAAAGAATAAACCTGCTGATTCTCCCCTTCACCTGTAGGGTGGTCAACTTCCAGCTCCTCAAATCCCTCCATTATTTCATCCACCGTCACAAACACCATAGCCATGTGGAATCGGATGGTAGTGAAAAGTTCCGTCAGCTAGAGGAGGTGCAACAGAGCCGACAGCCGCCTTCAAAGTCAGGTTCTGCCATTTTGTCATAAGCTCGCAATGTTGAGCCTCCGTGATAGTATCCACTGGGTTGGGAGGAGCCGTGAAATCAGGCTGAACGAGCTCCGTGGAAGCCACACTGCTTCTCCGCTGAGATGGTGGGGTAGCTTCTGGGGCAGGATCTTCGTGCCGCTGAGATGGTTGGCCGGCAGCTGCAAGTTCCTCTAGCTTCGCTATTCTTGCATTGAGCTTCTGCATTGAGCTCAGCTCTGCTTTCCTCTTTCTCTCTTGGCTTCTATAACCGCCTGCGCCGGGAAACCCAAGCACCCACGGAACAGAGCCTGGTGTGCCTCGTGTTCGTCTAGGGTGCTCAGGATTCCCGAGGGCCTCAGTCAGCTCGTCCTTCTCTCTGTTAGGAATGAACGTCCCTTCCTGCGCTGCGGTGATATATTCCTGAAGCTTCTTCATTGGTATTGCAAGTTGCTCATCCGTCCAATGACACTCCCCTGTTTCTGGGTCCAAAGTTGCCCCAACCCCGAAGAACCGAGTCCTTGAACGGTCTGTCCAGTTCAATGTCTCTGGTTGGACCCCTTTAGCAAGAAGGTCTTGCTCAGCTTTGTCCCACAATGGCCGAGCTTTGTAGTAGCCACCTGACCCCGTGTGATGGTGATACTTCTTCTTTGCAGCATTTTTCTTGTTTGTCTCTGACCTTTTCTTACCCTTCTCCAAATTCTTGTAGGCCACAAATGCGGGCCAGTGATCTCTTATCTTCTCATATCGGCAGGTGAATTCTGGAGTCTTCCCTTTGTTGACAAACTTTGTGTTCAACTCTTTCTTCCAGTTTCTGAATAGATTTGCCATCTTCTTAAGAGCATACGCCTTGACCTTTGGCTCTATAACTGGCTTATTCGGATCCTCCTCTGGTGGTAGGGTGAAATTTGCCTTCAGCAAGGTCCAAAGATCATCTTTCTGTCTATCATGGACATAACAAAACTTCAGGGTCATCCTTACTCTTATTCCATTGTTGGATGCTGATCGGGATGCTGTCCCTAACAATAGCTCCGCACTGAGCAACAAATGCGTCCTTGGTCCGTTTGGGTTCAATCGGTTGGCCATCATCCGCGATTTGTGTGATCGTGAACCTTTCATCCTGGCGCAACCTTTTCTTCGGGCCTCGTCTCGTTACGGAAGTTTGGCTTGATCAGGAGGGCTATAAAAGAAGAAAGAAGCATTAATATATGTACATACCAAAACAATTAATGCATCAATTAGTCAGCACAGGCTTAATTAATATATATACCTCGCCGGAGTTTGCAACAGCTCCCTCCTCTGTTCGGTCACCGGAGCCGTCATCATGATCTCCTTCTTCCTCCGCCATTCGGTCACCGGAGCCGTCATGATCATCTCCTTCCTCCTCCGTTGTTCGATCACCGGAGCCGTCATCCTCTCCTTCCTGACCATCGGTGTCGTTGAGAAATGAAAAGGGATCACCTCCACCGAGGATTATATCCCCCAACAATTGCTCTTGTTCCAAGTCTCTTTGATCCATAGTTTCTGCAAATATTACAACATGGCAATATACAAACATGAGTGATGGATATATTAGTGGCAAACATAGACCTAGCTAGCAAATTACAACAAGGAATCATATGCACAAACATATACCTAGCTAATGACAAATATGAACACAACAATTAAGGGTAGGGGTGGGAGGGGGTAGATCGACAACGCTCTTTCTTCGTCTACGGTTTGAGTGGCCACGAGAGTTGGTCGGGCGAGCGAACCACCTCTCTCATGCATGTCCGACGTCCCCCCTCATGTCAAAGTTATCGGGGTTATACTTTCAGAAGAGGACACTTTGTGGAAAATAATCACTATGAACATAACAATTACGGGTAGGGGTGGGAGGGGTTAGATCGACAACTCTTCTAGGGCTTGGGGTGGCCTCGACAACTCCTCTAGGGTTTGGGGTGGCCTCGACAACGCTTTTTCAGTCCCGGTTTGGGTGGACTCGAGAGTTTGTCGGGTAGGGGTGGGAGGGGGTAGGAGATCGACAACGCCTTTTTTCTAGGGTTTGGGTGGCTGAGGGAGTCCTGGATTAGGGGGTCCTCGAGTGTCCGGGCTATTTGATATGGGCCGGACTGATGGGCCGTGAAGATACAAGGTAGAAGACTTTCCCTCGTGTCCGTGAAGGACTCCTCTATGCGTGGATGGTAAGATTTGTGTCCAGATATGTAATTTCCTTCCTCTACGAACCGACTCTGTATCGCCCTAGGCTCCTCCGGTGTGTATATAAACCGGAGGGTTTAGTCCATAAAGACAATCAAAGTTCTCATAGGCTAGACAGCTAGGGTTTAGCCATTACGTTCTCAAAGTAGATCAACTCTTATAACCCCTATACTCATCAAATACAATCAAGCAGGATGTAGGGTTTTACCTCCATTAAGAGGGCCCAAACCTGGGTAAACATCGTGTTCCCTTTGTCCATTGTTACCATCGATCCTCAGACGCACAGTTCGGGACCCCCTACCCGAGATTGGCCGGCTTTGACACCGACATTGGTGCTTTCATTGAGAGTTCCTTTGTGTTGTCGATAGAAGGATCGATGGCTCGCCTTGTCATCAATGACGATATCACTTCTGGAAGGGCCTTAACTCCAGGACAGGTCCTCCAGCTCGGCGGTTTTACCATGGGCGCTCGCTCGGCCGTCAAGCCAGCGGCGGCCCCCACAATCGCCAAACATCATCTTCACATCGGCCTCGAACACTCCGAAAAGATGGATCCGACAGATATCTCGTCATTGAACGAGCTGCTGGATCGCATCACCGCCCTGGGGCAAGCCACAGACTATATTCGGATCGGGCTTAAACCCGATCAGAGGGAAATCAAGTCCCCACCCATCACCCATCTGGTAGCGGTCATTGAGGAACGAGCAGAGAACGCTTCTTCCCCTAAGTTAAAAACCAGATATGTTCGGATTTCCGAGCCCTTCGAGCCGGACACCCATCCTCAGGAAGAGATTGTATGTCCTCCAAACTCAGGATCAGGCATTGAGCCTGGTAGTCACCTGGACCTTCCTGGTCCTGAACTGGTAACCTCGGAGATTCTTCAAACTCCGGATTCAATCTCGGGTCAGGATTTGGGTTTTAGCCCGCCCACCCACCACAATCAATATTCTCCAAGTAATTCAGGCCCTCCAGACATATGTGACCTAATGTATATATGGCAGCAACCTCAGGAAATGGTCCATCACTTTTGGGCCAGATTCCTCCTTGTTAAAAACAAGATTGAAGATTGCTGCGACGACGACGCGGTTTCGATTTTTTGTCGTAATTGTACGGACAAGGGAATTCTCAACGCCCTCAACTGCCGCCGCATACAACACTTTATAGAATTAGTACACATAGTATAGAAGTACTGCGCGATGGAAAGTGCATGGAAGGCCCAGACAGCCCGGTGGGAACCCCCTGCCTTTAAGCAGGGGACCATACGGGCAAGACGGATGCACCCTTACGAGGCATCCGACCACAAGCCCATTGACAGGAAAAACAAACCCTTCACGGGATATAGAACCGTACTTGACGAACTACTCGACAAGCCCTGTCAGATACATACGACGCCGAGCACCAAACCAACGCACAGCCTTCGGGCATGTTGGGTACTCCGGCAAGTGGCTAAGAGCGGTGAGGCTATCCTCACCAGTACTACTCCAGAGAAACATTCTTCTGAGGATGACGATCTCAACATCTTTACGGTCTTCGAGACCTTCTCTTCAAATAATCGGCGCAAAAGGGTGCTCCGCGACCTCGCCGAAGTAAACCAAGTAACTGCAATGAACCCCTGGAACGACACGGCCATAACTTTCATGGCCGATGATGAACCAAGGGCTCGATCAGTCCGAGCACCAGCCGCCTTGGTCTTAAACCCAATTGTGGATGGCTTTCGACTTAATAAAGTGCTCATGGACGGCGGTAGCGGACTTAACCTCATTTACAAAGACACGCTCGACAAAATGCAAATGGACAAGAGTCGCATCGAGCAAAGCATTACTACCTTCCGAGGCATCATCCCCACTCGAGAAGCACAATGCTCGGGGAAAATTAAACTTGATGTAGTATTCGGCATGCCTGAGAATTACAGGTCTGAACAGTTGCTCTTCCATGTGGCCCCTTTCAATAGCGGATATCACGCCCTCTTGGGGCGGGACACCTTCGCACGCTTCCAAGCCATACCCCATTACGGGTACATGAAGCTCAAAATGCCAGGGCCCAATGGAGTGATCACTATCACCAGTGATCCAGATATAGCACTCCGCGCCGAAAATAAAACAGCATCCTTGGCCCTTGAGGTACTATCCGAAGCCCTCGCGGCCGAAGAACTAACCACCCTGTGTTCTACAGTGGACAAAGACGATGTGATCCTCGACAAGAGGCCCAAATCCACCTCTTTCAAACCAGCAGACGAAGTAGTCAAATTTCAAGTGCACCCAACGGACCCTAATAAAACAGCATCCATTGGAGCACAGCTGGATCCGAGGGTCGACGCCGCCCTACGAGCGTTCCTGCGTGACAATTGGGACATCTTTGCCTGGCACCCTTCGGACATGCCTAGAATCCCACGCAGACAGGCCGAACATAGCCTCAATATAATAAAGGGGTTCAAACCGGTCAAGCAAACGCTGCGGCGATTTTCCGAACCCAAACGACAAGCTATGGGGGAGGAGCTAGCCAAACTACTCGAGGCCAGGTTCATTAGAGAAATCATGCACCCGGACTGGCTAGCCAACCTGGTCATGGTGCCGAAGAAGGATAAGTCCTGGCGCCTTTGTGTCGATTTTAAAGACCTCAATAAGGCTTGCCCTAAGGACCCCTTCCCACTGCCCCTCATTGAATAAATTATTGACACAACCGCGGGACACGACTCATTGTGTTTCCTCGACACCTACTCTGGATACCATCAGATTAAAATGAAGGAATCTGACCAGGCCGCAATGGCATTTATTACCCCGTACGGGCCTTTTTGCTTCAACACTATGCCCTTTGGGCTTAAAAACGCTGGTGCCACTTACCAACGCATGATTCAAACATGCTTGGAAAAACAAATTGGCAAGACAGTGGAGGCATATGTGGACGACGTGGTCATCAAGACTAAACACGCCGAATCCTTGGTGGACGATCTACGCCTCACATTTGACAACCTCCGAACATATGACATACGGCTCAATCCGGAAAAATGTGTTTTCGGCGTTCCAGCCGGGAAATTGCTCGGGTTCATTGTTTCCAATAGAGGAATCGAAGCGAACCCTGCCAAAATCCGAGCCCTGTCACAGTTGGCAACGCTAACAGACTTAAAGCTGGTCCAAAAGCTAGCTGGGTGCGTGGCAGCCTTAAGCCGCTTCATCTCCAGATTGGGAGAAAAAGCATTACCACTCTACCGACTTTCCGACGCACCGATCACTTCGAATGGATGGATGAGGCTACAGCCGGATTGGAAGAAATAAAAACATTGTTAGCAGGTAACCCAATCCTAGACGCCCCAGGAATTGGCGAGCCTATGTTGCTCTACATATCTGTGACTCACCAAGTTGTGAGCGTTGTACTCGTCGTCGTGCGAGAGGAAGAGGGACACAAATTCCTATTACAGAAACCAGTTTACTATGTATCAGTGGTCCTTACACCATGCAAATCTCGATACCCTCACTATCAGAAGATAGCTTATGCGGTCTTTATGGCATCCTGAAAGCTGAGACACTACTTTCAAGAGTGTTCGATCACGGTGGCATCCAAAGTACCGCTGAATGACATCATCAATAATCGGGATGGCACCGGCCGCATAGCCAAATGGACCATCGAGCTCGTACTTTTTGAAATAATATACAAGCCACGCCGAGCTATTAAATCTCAAGTGCTGGCCGACTTTGTCGCCGAGTGGACGGAAGCCGAGCTCCCTAAAGAGTACAGCACATACTCCCACTGGATCATGTACTTTGACGGCTCTAAAATGTTAGCCGGACTGGGGGCTGGTGTCATCTTAACATCCCCTACGAGGGACACAGTCCGTTACGTGTTACAAATTATGTATACGGACTCCAACAATGCAGCCGAATACGAGGCACTTCTACATGGTCTCCAAATGGCTGTCTCCATGGGCATACAACGCCTAGAGTTGTGTGGGGATTCAAACCTCACAATATCCCTAATAAATGGAGAATTCGATGCAAAAGACCCAAAAATGGCGGCATACCAAAATGCCGTACTCAAAATATTGGCTCAGTTCGAGGGGCTCGAGTTCCATCATGTTGCTCGAGATAGTAACTAGGCAGCGGACATCCTTGCTCGATTGGGCGCTAAACGCGATCCCGTCCCGCCTAACACCTTTGTGGAAAGGCTCTTTAAGCCATCCGTGGTCTGGCCAGACGAGAGCGGAAATACTAGTCCAGAACCGGTCATACCCCCAGTAGCCGAACACAATTCAGATATCATCGGGGGCTCGGGCACCGAAATAACACCCTCCGCCCATGAAATCATGGCCGTTATCACTCCATGGACCAAACCCTTCCTGGCCTACCTTAACAGGCAGGAGCTTCCTGATGATCAGAATGAGGCCCGTCGCATAATCCGATGTTCTAAAGCCCGTAAAGTTCACGAAGGTGAACTATACAAGAAAAGTACCACCGAAGTCCTTCAAAGATGCATCTCCGAAGTGCAGGGACGGCAGCTCTTGGCTGAAATACATGCTGGTCTAGGTGGCCATCACGCCGCAGCTCAAGCTCTCATAAGCAAGGCCTTCCATACAGGTTTCTTTTGGACAACGGCCCGAGCAGACGCACAAGCCCTTGTGCAACACTGTGTGGGATGTCAGCTTTTCGCCAATCAAAGCCATATGCCGCCTACTGCCTTAAGAACAATCCCCATCACCTAGCCTTTTGTGGTCTGGGGGCTAGATATGGTTGGACCCCTTAAAGGGGGAAGCCACAAGAAGAAATATTTACTAGTTATGGTGGATAAATTCACTAAGTGGATAGAGTCCAAACCAGTGAAAACGGCTGAAGCAGGGCCAGTGATTGACTTTATATCCGGCGTGGTACATCGTTATGGTGTCCTGCACAGCGTCATCACTGATAATGGCTCCAATTTCACAGCCGATGAGGTGATGAATTGGTGTGCTAACCTGGGCATTATGCTCGATTACGCATCTGTATACCACCCTCAAACAAATGGTCAGGTCAAATGGGCTAATGGCCTGATAATGAGTGGCATCAAACCCAGACTAGTGTGCTCCCTACGGGAGTCAGACAAGCACTGGGTTGAGGAACTCGATTCTGTGCTCTGGGGACTACGGACTACACCCAATCGCACGACCGGATACACACCTTTTGTCATGGTGTACGGCACAGAGGCTATCTTGCCCTGTAACATTATTCATGACTCACCACGAGTGCACATGTATGAAGAGAGAGAAGCCGAGCTCGATTGGCAGGACGACCTAGACGGCCTAGAGGAGGAGCGTGATATTGCACGAGCCCGTTCCGCATTTTATCAACAATAGGCTCAGAGATACCAATGCAGAGAAGTGCGGGCCAAGACTTATAATGTCGGCGAACTCGTTTTACGCCTACCAGAGAAGAAAAAGGACAAGCTCAAACCAAAATGGGAGGGCCCCTTCATTATAGATGAAGTTCTCACAAGAGGAGCCTATCGCCTTCGTAATGCATCGGATAATAGTCTTGAGCCGAATCCATGGAACGCTGCCCGGCTCCGAAGATTCTACGCATAAATTCGGCCATGTCTCTTTTTCATCCCCTTTTTTTCTCCTCTTCAGTTGTTTTTGTTTTTTCGCTTTTATACGTTTCCCAGAGTATGTTCGGATAAGCCGAACTCTTAAGGGGTACACATCTTTAAATGTATACACCCCACCATGACTGGGGGCTTTCTTTATCCACAGCCTATTATTATTCAGAGCCTGGAGCTCACATCTTCTATGTCGTTTGTCTATATACCCCCTTTTGCCATTATATGCACCTCTATGACTTAAGTTTTTGCCAAGCTGGGTTGCCTCGCTCCTGCGTTTATGCCCTACGTTCCCGATTGTTCGGCTAGGGCGTAAAGGGACCACCTCTGCGATTGTTACAACCGGGTAATCCGGACCTGTACCTCAGACGGGTGAAGCCGAAAGCTAGTGTTCTTAAGAGAATAATTGGTCAGCAATCAAACGACAGATTGTTACATTCTTGTAACTCTTCAAAACAATGCGGGACAGTTTCCTTAAAATACAGATAAAAGCCCAGACACGCACAATTAAACGCATGCCAACCCAGGGAAAGGAACCCTTAACGGAACTATTCTCCCTGGAAGATGTTTCTTACATATGTAATATAACATACCTCCCGAACTAAATTTTTGTCTGTTCGAGCACAATGACTGGGTTGCCTGGTTTTCGGACATAATGAATGTTTCTCACATTCCATAATAGTATCCGGAAACACTCCACCATTTTGGTTTGGAGGTTAAAGCCGAAAGCCTGCGATGACAATTTTTCCACATGTTCGGCTGAAGATACAGGATGATCATAAAGTACATTGATACATTGAATCAAAAGCCTACTCCTTATCTATTCCATCTATAAGACTATCTAACCTACAGTCTTCTTGCGAATATTTCGCAGCTATCATTACTTGGTCATACACCAAGTTTAACGGAATTTCTTTCCCGTCTGGTCTTTGTGGTCCCACTCGGGCCATATGATTTGGATCTAGCTTGGTAAAGCATGTTTTCACCTTCGCCCAGGCTTCTCATCCGCCTTCACGGCAGGCGGACGTCTTCCATAGCTCGAAGCGGCGCCGGGCAGCTTTGAACAGGCTTGCCAAACCCTCCATACTTTCTGGAGGGGTACCGGATGGCCATAAAGCCTTGGCCATACTTTTCATGGCTTTCCGGGCCTGCTCATGCACCACGGACAGCTCATTAAGCACGTCGCCTCAAAATCCGGATACTTCTTTTTCTGGCCGACCGGTTAACAGACCTGCAGCAATAGAGTTATGACATTCCGAATTGTGGACTAAATATCAGTCTCTATGATGGTTTTAAAAGTCATACCAAACATGCCGCCCTTCAACTTTTCATTCTCTTTTCGAGCGGCCGATAACTAAGCCTTTAAGCTCTCTATCTCTTCGGATTGTTTGTCTTTTTCCTCCTCGTGTTTCTTCTTCTCGGAAGTACTCATTGCAGCCTTTTGCATTTCTGCAAGTTCGGCGGTGACGGCATTCAGCTGTGTCTGGTTTGTTTTCAGTTCCTGGGATAGCGCAGTATTCTTCTCCTTGAGAACCTGCAGGTCATATCGATCCTTAAATCGGTTGGCCTCACCGTTTCAAGTCTCGGGGGCTACTGGCATATGACTATTAAAATTGCACAAACTCTTACCTGTATATCCTTTGAGAACAATTGTGTAACTCCGGCAAGTCCGTCTCGAGCGGCTCGGATATATGCATCCACCGAGCTGAGTGCGGTAAATTTCTCATCAGAAAAGGCTGGAGCGCCCATGGCCTCTTTCAGTCGATGGTGATTCATCATGCTCTCCACCTCAGAATTCGTGACGGATACGTCATACGAATCCTCATGAGCAGGCAGAACTGGCATTGCATCAGCCCTCGTCCTAGTAGATGAGTCCGGCGTCAGATTGGCTGACATCCGGCTAGCAAGGTTTTTTCCCACTGTCTGCCGCGTGCTCCTCCTGAATCAAAGATAGAAGGGAACTTCAACAATCTGAACTCGCGCCGAGGCGCATATCAAATGGACTTACCTCATTGAAGACTGTGAGGGCTCTACGGTGCTCCCGGTCTCCTTTTGTTTTGAACGATTACCCTGCGTAGGGGCCGCCCTCGAGGGGGTGCGGCCTGCCGACCACCAATCCTATGAAGTACGGTTTAGTATAATGGATAAAGGTGCAAGTAGAGACTCCTTTTTGGGAAAGCTCTTTCAATACTTACGATGGAGAAGGAATAGGGGCGGGGGTAGTCGGCTGTAATAGCCACTTTCGAGCCGTCAAGGCTCGCTTGATAAAATACCCCATCTTCGAACTCTACGTATATATCCGGATCCTCGTAAAAGCCCAGGTCTTCGTCACGGTTGTGATCCTCTGGCTGTGGGGCAGGACAGTGAAGTCCTCGATCATCTTCCTCCATGACTATTTCATGACAACAAAGAACAACTTGATTAGCATGCCTTGACAGCAATAAAGCAACACAGATAGTCAAAGTCTTACCCATTCGATTGGGTTGTACATGGAATAACCTTCCCGGCAGTTTAAACGGAGGAAGTCTTCATTCTCACCCTTATACAGATTGGCCAAGGTCGTGGCCAGTTCGGCCGGGGTATCCGGACCCTTGCGTCTGTAGTGAGATGCGTCGTCTTCTCCGTTGTAGCACCATAAGGGAGTTACTCTGGACTGGAGAGGCTGGACACATCTTTTTATTGCAATGGCCATGACTTCGATTATCGAGAGCTTGGTATGGGCTAATAATTTAACCTTGCTGACCAACCTTTTTATTTCCACACTGTCTTCCTCCTTGGGATTTCGGGGACGCCAGTTGACGCGTTTCTTTAGAGGAGCGCTAGAAAATTCAGGGAGGCCACGCTGAACTGGGTCCGGCAGTGGGACATCATCTATATAAAACCACTCCGAAGACCACTGTGAATATATCTCTTTGGGAGTTCCAATGGGGTAGCCTGATCCGGCTATACGCCATACTTCGGCGCCACCCACTTCAAATATAGAACCTCCTCGATGGTGGGGGACAAGGCAAAAGAACTTTCTCCATAGTTCGAAATGGGCCTCGCAGCCCAAGAACAGTTCGCAGAGGGCAACGAAACCTGAGATGTGCAGAATCAAACCTGGGGTGAGGTTGTGCAGCTGGATGCTGTAAAATTCCAATACACCCCTGAGAAAGGGATGGATTGGAAATCCTAAGCCCCGCAAAAGGAATGGAACAAAGCACACCCTCTCCTCCTTATTGGGGTTGGGGAAATTTTTAGCCAGCACGTCATTGCCTATTAAGGCCAATCCCGCTCGTACAGGAACTAGATCTGCGAGGGGGAGATATCCCTGCGTCTGGAGTCGACTCAACTGAAGATGAGGCACTGAGCAGCTCTGCCAATCCCCCTCTTGAGGGCCATGGGGGCGCGAAGAAGAGCCTGGGGCGCTGCCCATGTTTTGACACTTTTTCGTGACTAATCTTGGCGTTTTTCTGCGCGATGTGGATGGCATTTCAGGGGAAACGACCTCTTTATAGGCACCGTTCCTGTGTGGTCGGGTGTTTTCTTTTTGATAAAAAATTATGGACCGTTCGCATTCACCCGACGCGTGGAAAACGAGGCGACAGGGAAGGAGTCATAAAGGCGGAATGAGGGAGCCAGGGCCGAACTATTATCCGCCCAGTATATAGTGAAGAACCAACCTTGCAAAAGCCAAATACATAAGCCGGTGCGTCGTCGTTTGAAGGCCAGTTCGGGGGCTACTGAGGGAGTCCTGGATTAGGGGGTCCTCGGGTGTCCGGGCTATTTGATATGGGCCGGACTAATGGGCCGTGAAGATACAAGGTAGAAGACTTTCCCCCGTGTCCGGGTAGGACTCCCCTATGCGTGAATGGCAAGATTTGTGTCCAGATATGTAATTTCCTTCCTCTACGAACTGACTCTGTATCGCCCTAGGCCCCTCCGGCGTGTATATAAACTGGAGGGTTTAGTCTATAAAGATAATCAGAATTCTCATAGGCTAGACAGCTAGGGTTTAGCCATTATGATCTCGAGGTAGATCAACTCTTGTAACCCCTATACTCATCAAATACAATCAAGCAGGACGTAGGGTTTTACCTGCATTAAGAGGGCCCGAACCTGGGTAAACATCGTGTTCCATTTGTCCCTTGTTACCTTCGATCCTCAGACGCACAGTTCGGGACCCCCTACCCGAGATCGGCCGGTTTTGACACCGATAGTGGCCTCGAGAGTTGGTTGGGCGAGAGGGGGTTGATCGACGTCCCCCCTCATGTCGAAGTTACGGGAGTTTTCTATATGAACAAAAAAATTCCACATGACATGTCCGATGAGCGGACCGCCTGTCTCTCATAGATGTCCGACGTCCCCCCCCTCATGTCGAAGTTATCGGGGGGGGGGGGGGGGTAGATCGACAACGACGCTCACCCCTCATTTTAACTTATGAACATTTGAACAAAAAAAATATTCTATGAACAAAAAAAAATGCTATCCATCCATACATACATAGCCACATACATACATGGAAAAAAATGCTATGAACAAAAAAAATACATATAGACACATATATGAAAATAATAATACATATATGAACAAAAAATGCTATGAAACAAAAAAACATCATATATACATCCATCCATACATACATATAGCCACATACATACATTATATATGAACAAAAAAATCAACATATATATAAAAAAATCAACATTTATATATATATATAAAAAATCATAATGAAGCGAGCCGGGGCGGCGGCGGCTCACAGCGGGGGCGACCGGTGAGGGCGACGGCGACGGCGACGACGACGGCGGGGGCGGGCCGGGGCAAGGGCAGGCTCGAAGGTGGGGCAGGGACGGGCTCGGGCACGACGACGGCGACGGCGACGACGGGGCAGGGGCGCGGCAATGGCGGCGGTGAGGGTGGCGGACGGCGTCGGGGCAGCCTGGCGGCGTCGATGAGCTCGGAGTCGTCGGGGGGAACTGGCGATGAAATTGTGAAATTTTGCTAAGTGTGGGCTTATATACCCACACCTTTAGTCCCGGTTGGTGGCACGAACCGAGACCAAAGGTGGGTATTGGTCCCGGTTTGTGCCACCAACCGAGATGAAAGGGTGGTGCTGCCCGGGGCCAAATATTTAGTACCACCTCGCTAGCTGAGAGGGCTCGAGAGTGGTTTATAAGCGCTGCTGCGCCAACCCTCTCGAGCTCCTCTCAACTGCAGGCTTACGGGCCTAATCGCACACTCATCTGCCTGTGGGCCTACTGCGGGCCTGAATCCTGGCCCAACTAGCTGGTTGGGTTTCTAGTCGTATTCAAGCCATGGTGGCCCAGTAGGCGGCATTATTTTTTAAAAAAATTCCAGTTTTTTGTTTTCTTTTTTTCTTTCTTTATTTTCTTTTGTTTCTACTTACAGCTAAATACTTACAATTTTTAGTGATTCTTTTTGCTTTTAGGTCACAAAAATTATACACTTTAAGTTAGTGCCATTAGTTTTCAAATTTGAATAGTTTAAATTTGAATTCTTTTAAATTTGTGTGAATAACTTTACTATAAAAATAGATTTTTGAGTGATTCTTTTTCTTGCTATTTAATATTACTGTGTTTTATCATTATATTCAATTTGATAATTTTTAGGTTATTTTAAATGTCTGTTTTAATCAAAAATAGATTTCGTTATTTTAGTTTGCTATTAAAGTTTCTAACAAAAAATTTCATTATGAAAATTATTTTTGCTATTAATGTTTTGAACAAAAAATACTTTGATAATTTAAGTTGCATAAATTTTATATAATTTTAGTTTAAAAAATACTAGAGGTTTATAAAATCTTTTTAGTTGATGCCTTTTGCTATTAGAGCTTTATAAAAGCTTTTTAGTTGATTCTTTTTGCTATTGAAGAATATTATAGTTTTGTTTTAGTTGATCATAATAGAATATTTTAATTGATTATTTTTAGTTCATTCTTTTTGCTACTAGAGTTTCATAAAAGTTTTCTAGTTCATTCTTTTTGCTATTAGTTCATTCTTTGAGCTAAATGACCCAGAAATTGAAAAGCACTTCAAACGAACTCTGAAAAGGTTGAAAGTTGGCAATGTATCATCATTTCACCCACATAGCATGTGCTAAAAAGTTGAGAGGGTTACGGCAAAAGTTGGATGCACTTCGTGTACAAAATGGACAATCTCTTTCGAAGTATCAGGGTTTCATACGAAAACTCATCTGTTACAAAGGGATTTCATTTATTTGAACTCCAGACTTTTTGTGTGTTCAAAATGCACCATTCAAAGCCACATCATCAATTTTCAACCCTTTCTGACTTCATTTGGTATTTTTCATGCGTTTACTGAGTTTTTTTGAGCTAAATGACCCTGAAATTGAAAAGCACTACAAATGAACTCTGAAAAGGTTGAAAGTTGGCATGGTATCGTCATTTCACCCACATAGCATGAGCTAAAAAGTTGAGAGGGTTACGGCAAAAGCTGGATGCACTTCGTGTACAAAACGGACAATCTCTTTCAAAGTATCAGGGTTTCGGACGAAAACTCATTTGTTACAAAGGTATTTCATTTTTTTTGAACTCCAGACTTTTTGTGTGTTCAAAATGAACCATTCAAAGCCACACCATCAATTTTCAACCCTTTCTGACTTCATTTGGTATTTTTTATGCATTTACTCATTTTTTAAGCTAAATAAACCTGAAATTGAAAAGCACTACAAATGACCTCTCAAAAGGTTGAAAGTTGGCATGGTATCATCATTTCACCCACATAGCATGTTCTAAAAAGTTGAGATGGTTACGGCAAAAACTGGATGCACTTCCTGTACAAAATGGACAATCTCTTTCGAAGTATCAGGGTTTCGGACGAAAACTCATCTGTTACAAAGGGATTTCATTTCTTGACATGTAACTGCAGTGATATTCTAGATCAAAGGCATCATCATAATAGTTGTGGAGAGAAAGTCTTCACTTTTTCTTCGCTTGTGTCCTTTGCTTATTGCGCCATAACCATGGATAATCTTCATCGTTTAACAGGGTGCTTGGGCCAGCCTTGACTTTGAAGGGAGGAATTTCATGAAACTTTTCATAATCTTCAGACATGTCTGTCTTGCCCTCCACTCCCACGATGTCACTTTTTCCTGAAAGAACTATGTGGTGCTTTGCCTCATCGTATGATGTATTCGCTTCCTTATCTTTTCTTTTTCTTGGTTTGGTAGACATGTCCTTCACATAGAAAACCTGCACCACATCATTGGCTAGGACGAATGGTTCGTCTGTGTACCCAAGATTGTTCAGATCCACTGTTGTCATTCCGTACTATGGGTCTACCTGTACCCCGCCTCCTGACAGATTGACCCATTTGCATTGAAACAAAGGGACCTTAAAATCATGTCCATAGTCAAGTTCCCATATGTCCACTATGTAACCATAATAAGTGTCCTTTCCCCTCTTAGTTGCTGCATCAAAGCGGACACCACTGTTTTGGTTGGTGCTCTTTTGATCTTGGGCGATCATGTAAAATGTATTACCATTTATCTCGTACCCTTTGTAAGTCAATATAGTCGAAGATGGTCCCCTGGCCGACGAGTACAGCTCATCAGAAACAGCATTGTCACCCATGAGATGTGTTTGCAACCAACTGCCGAAAGTCCTGATGTGTTCACATGTAATCCAGTCATCACACTGCTCCGGGTGTTTGGAGCGCAAAATATTCTTGTGTTCATTGACATACGGGGTCACCAAGGTAGAATTCTGTAGAACTGTGTAGTGTGCTTGAGACCAAGGATGCCCGTCCCTACATATTATTGAGTCCGCTCCTAGCGTGCCTTTTCCAGTCAGTCTCCCCTCATACCGTGATTGAGGGAGACCAATCTTCTTAAGGTCAGGAATGAAGTCAACACAAAACTCAATGACCTCCTCTGTTTGATGGCCCGTGGAGATGCTTCCTTCTGGCCTAGCACAGTTACGAATATATTTCTTTAAGACTCCCATGAACCTCTCAAAGGGGGACATATTGTGTAGAAATACAGGGCCCAGAATGGCAATCTCGTCGACTAGATGAACTAGGACGTGCGTCATGTTATTGAAGAAGGATGGTGGGAACACCAGCTCGAAACTAACAAGAAATTGCGCCAGATCACTCCTTAACCTTGGTAGGATTTCTGGATCAATCACCTTCTGAGAGATTGCATTGAGGAATGCACATAGCTTCACAATGGCTAATCGAACATTTTCCGGTAGAAGCCCCCTCAATGCAACTGAAAGCAGTTGCGTCATAATCACGTGTCAGTCATGAGACTTTAGGTTCTGAAACTTTTTCTCTGCCATATTTATTATTCCCTTTATATTTGACGAGAAGCCACACGGGACCTTCACTACTGGAATCAGGAACTTTGCTGTCTACCATGGCTGATGGCAAAGGCATGCCTGGCGGACCTTCATACTGAGCAGGCATTCAAAGAAGATTTCCTTCTCTTCTTTGGTAAGAGCGTAGCTGACAGGAACTTCATACTGCTTTGGAGGCGTGCCGTCTTTTTCGTGCACACATTGCTGGTCCTCCCGTGTATCTTTTGTCTTCCCATACACGCCCAAGAAGCCTAGCAGGTTCACGCAAAGATTCTTCATCACGTGCATCACGTCGATTGCAGAGCGGACCTCTAGGTCTTTCCAGTAGGGTAGGTCCCAAAATATAGATTTCTTCTTCCACATGGGTGCGCATTCCTCAGCGTCATTCGGAACGGATAGTCCGTCGGGACCCTTTCCAAAGATTACTTGTAAATCATTGACCATAGCAAGTATGTGATCACCAGTACGGACGGCGGGCTTCTTTCGGTGATCTGCCTCGCCTTTGAAATGCTTGCCTTTCTTTCGACATTGATGGTTGGTCGAAATAAATCGACGATGCCCCAGGTACACATTCTTCCTGCATTTGTCCAAATATATACTTTCGGTGTCATCTAAACAGTGCGTGAATGCATGGTATCCCTTGTTTGTCTGTCCTGAAAGGTTACTGAGAGCAGGCCAATCATTGATGGTTAGAAACAGCAACGCATGTAGGTCAAATTCCTGCTCGTCGTGCTCATCCCACACACGTACACCTTTTCCATTCCACAGCTGTAAAAGTTCTTCAACTAATGGCCTTAGGTACACATCAATGTCGTTGCCGGGTTGCTTAGGGCCTTGGATGAGCACTGGCATTATAATGAACTTCTGCTTCATGCATAGCCAAGGAGGAAGGTTAAATATATATAGAGTCACGGGCCAGGTGCTATGATTGTTGCTCTGCTCCCCAAAAGGATTAATGCCATCCGCGCTTAAACCAAACCATACGTTCCTTGCGTCACCTGCAAAGTCCCCCCACTTTCTCTCAATTTTTATCCATTGCGACCCGTCAGCGGGTGCTCTCAACTTCCCGTCTTTCTTACGGTCCTCTTTGTGCCATTGCATCAACTTGGCATGCTCTTTGTTTCTGAACAGAAGTTTCAAACGTGGTATTATAGGAGCATACCACATCACCTTGGCAGGAACCCTCTTCCTGGGGCGCTCGCCGTCAATATCACCAGGGTCATCTCGTCTGATCTTATACTGCAATGCACCGCATACCGGGCATGCGTTCAAATCCTCGTACGCACCGCGGCAGAGGATGTAGTCATTAGGGCATGCATGTATCTTCTGCACCTCCAATCCTAGTGGGCATAGAACCTTCTTTACTCCGTATGTACTGTCGGGCAATTTGTTATCCTTTGGAAGCTTCTTCTTCAATATTTTCAGTAGCTTCTCAAATCCGTTGTCAGATACACCATTGTCTGCCTTCCATTGTAGCAATTCTAGTGTGGTACCGAGCTTTGTGTTGCCATCTTCACAATTGGGGTACAACCCTTTTTTGTGATCCTCTACATGCGATCGAACTTCAACTTCTCCTTTTCACTTTCGCATTGTCTCTTCGCATCAACAATGACACGACGAAGATCTTCATCGGGCACATCGTCTGGTTCCTCTTGATCTTCAGCTTCCCCCGTTGCAGCATCACCGTATTCAGGGGGCACATAGTTGTCATCATCCTCTTCTTCTTCGTTGTCTTCCATCATAACCCCTCTTTCTCCGTGCTTGGTCCAAACATTATAGTGTGGCATGAACCACTTCTCAAGCAGGTGGATGTGAAGGGTTTTCGCGTCAGAGTAAGACTTCGTATTCCCACAGATAGGGCATGGACAACACATAAAACCATTCTGCTTGTTTCCCTTAGCCACTTCGAGAAAATTATGCACGCCCTTAATGTACTCGGAGGGCGTCTGTCACCGTACATCCATTGCCGGTTCATCTGCGTGCATTATATATAGTTAAGTGTGGCAAAAACCAGTACAGAACATCATGAATAGAGAAGTGACCAAACTAATAGAAGTTCATCATCACATTAAAACCAAAGTACAGTAGTGATCAAATGTTATTACTGAAAAAATAAATACATAAAGTTCATACATAGTTCTCATTGAACAACATATAGCTCTCTAGAGCATTTAATTAAACCATTTAAATGCAACAACAAATGCGACCATAATCACAACTAAGGTAACAATTGATCCAACGGCATAATGATACCAAGCCTCAGTATGAATGGCATATTTTTTAATCTTTCTAATCTTCAAGCGCATTTTATCCATCTTGATCTTGTGATCATCGACGATATCCGCAACATGCAACTCCAATGCCATCTTCTCCTCCTCAATTGTTTTCAATTTTGTCTTCAAGTAATCGTTTTCTTTTTGAACTAAATTTAACCTCTCGACAAGAGGGTCGGTTGGAATTTCTGGTTCACATACCTCCTAGATAAAACATCTATGTCACATTGGTCGGCATAATTGTCATAAACACTAAATGAAACAAATAGTTATAAAAGATAATATATACCACATCCAAATCATAGACAGGACGAGGGCCGACAGTGGCGGATACCAAAACCATCGCACTATACAATAACAAACAATAAAAAGTAAGGAAATTATACAAGTATCAATCTAAATCATACAAGTAAGAAATTTTTTCTTTTAGAAAGAAGATAAGAACAAGAGGCTCACCATGGTGGTGTCGGCGACGAGATCGGCGCGGGCGATCGATGGCGGTGAGGACGGGGACGGGACAGGACGGACCGCCAAACCTTGACAAATCTTGAGGACAATGGAGTTTGGACAAGGAGCTTCGAGAGGAGAAAGTTTAAGTGTGGCTCGGGCATTTCATCGAACACCTCATGTGCATAGGAGGTGAGCTAGAGCACCACAAAGCTCTCCCACGGCCGGCCAAAAAAACAGAGCAGTGCACTGCTCTGCTCGCGGGTAGGGGGTATATATAGCCCTCTCTTTCGGCCCGGTTGGTGGCTAAAACCGGGACTAAAGGAACACATTTGGTCCCGGTTCCAGCCACCAACCGGGACTAAAGGTTGTGGGCCAGGAGTGAGGCCCATTGGTCCCAGTTCGTGTCTGGAACCGGGACCAAAGGGGTCAGATGAACCGGGACCAATGGCCCCCGAGGCTCGGCCGGCCCCCTGGCCTCACGAACCGGGACTGATCCCCCCTTGGGTCCCGGTTCATGAGTGAACCGGGATTAATGCCCTTACCCAGGCCTCAACCAAAGCCCTGTTGTCTACAAGTGTGTATGACTCGAGCTTATGTATTCGAGCCCTTGAGGCCCCTAGCTTGTAATATAAAAGCTTGTATGCCTTCTATTTGTGTTTTGAGTAGTGTTGTGATATCTTCAAGTGAGTCCTTAGGCTTGATCGTGTGCATTTGCGTGTATGATTAGTGCACGATTAAGCCGGGGGCGTCACAAGTTGGTATCAGAGCCGACTACCTGTAGGAATTCCCCTTTCCAACTCCTTGGCCGAAGTTGAGTCTAGTCTTTGAAAAACTCTTATACTAACATGTCTGTGTGGCTTACGGGCCCACGTTGCCAATGGGTGGTGTTAGGAACCTTTATTCCTCTTCCTTACTCTGGGACTCTGATCTCTCTTCTTTTTGGGTTAAATGATTTTGCTAACATTAGGTTCACGTTCTCATATTCACCCGCAGAGCTGGACTGTATGAAATTATTCCTTTCTATTGATCTGATTAATCTGATAATCACATTTTCCTTTCCATTGGTCTGTTTAACCTTTCTTTGAGATATATGCTGCGTTATCTGTCTTTTAACATCATACACTCCTTGTTTCAGATGGATCGTTTGTTCCCGCCTTATCCTGCGATGTAGCTTGTACGCCGCATGTTGGCTGATGTGACTGGGTTCCCTGCTATCCTAATCGACCTCTTGACCAGGCTGGGATATCACTGGTACCCCGAGTACACTGTTTACGAGGATTAGCACGAGTTCAACCAGGAGCAGTACCATGCTGTGGTTTGTATCTTTGATCAGCAGGATAGGTCCATCACTGAGTTGCACACCTTCCATGGTGTTGGAGTGACTGTTGATATGGATGTCAATGATGCTGCCTATACTGCTATTGCACGTCTCCATGGAGAGCACAGTCATCGCTTGGAGGAGACTGCTTTCAGATATATTCCGTATGCCCCTGCTGGTGATGAGACTGGATAGTACACTGCTGTCTGTACTCCTTACGTGTCATGTTGTTATGACCCGCAGGTTTTGGTTCAGTACACACAGGCTCTAGATCGCACTGCTCCAGCTCTTGCTGTAGAGTTGTACGCCACTCGTACTCGTCTTTACGACGCTCTGACACAGCTACTGCCAGTAGTCAGTGCACGGATGCACCCGGAGTACATTCTTTACCCGCACAGGACGGAGATGCCACCAGGTCTTCAGTGGCCTGCCGTCGGAGGTCATACCCCTGCACGTGGTCCTCTTCTTTCAGTTCGGGACCAGGTTCTGCAACAGAGTGTCCACGGAGCACAGGATCCTTGCATCGAGGGTGGCCAACGTTGTCACTTGCAATTACCTGGGTTCAGTGGTTTTCTCCGACGTTGATGTAGCATATCGCTATGTCCTGTTGTTGTATCCCTCCACCGCATGCCTGCGTGCCGCCTAGTTGTCTAGCTTTTCTTTTTCAGCTGTTGTAATGCCAGTTTGTAACTGAATCTATGTATGGATCTGTATATCATGTTTGACTATGATGATGTACTTATTGCACTTCCTTTTTTTCTGCGAATTACTTCATGAATGATGCCATACAACTGCAATAGCTCGTTGCTAAACTACCCCCTGTTGATTTTAGCAGGATGGTTAGACCAGGTCGAGGTCGTGGCCGTGGTGCCAACTATCCACCACTGCCCGACTATATGGCTGCTATGATGCAATAGTTTGAAGTGCACCGCCAGTTTATGCAAGGGCTTATGGATCAGTTTCCTCACCCGAATGCTAACCAACAGCCAGCCTCAATCACTCTGCAAGAGTTTGTGCGTCTCAACCCAACTATCTTCCGCAACTCAGTTAATCTGCTTGATGCTGATGACTGGCTCTACGATATCACTTTTGAGATGGAGTCTGCTGATGTGGCCCCTGCCAGCTATGTCACTTTTGTCTCCTACTTTCTAAAGGGACCCGCAGCTCGGTGGTGGGACACTCACAGGCATACCCTACCTGCTGGAGCAATCATCACCTGGGTAGAGTTTCAAGTTGCTTTTCGTGCCCGTTACATTCCGCAAGGAGTTATGGACCGGAAGAAAACTGAGTTCCATAACCTCTCTCAGGGCAATAACACTATGGAAGCTTATCAGTGGGAGTTTCTTGAATTGTCTCGCTATGCTAAGGAATACATTGCCACTGATGCTCGTAGACAGGAGAAGTTTCATGACGGACTCTGTCCTGACATCCAGTTAGCACTACTCGTCCAAGACTTTGCCGACTTCGCCACCTTGGTGAACAAGGCTATTCAGGTCGAGACTGGTTTGAAGAAGCACAAGGATGCGCTCAAACTCACCCATGAAGCAGGCTCATCATCGGGATCGTCTTCATAGAAGCGCCGTATTTGGATTCCCAATAGCACGTACCAACCAGCTGCACCTGTTCCAAGGCCGTCTAATGCTGCACCTCGTCTGCCTCCTCTACCACCGGGGTAGCCGAGGGCTCAAGCTCCAATTCTTCGAGCTCCTGCTCCCCATCCTGATAATGGTCTGTGCTTCACCTATGGTCATCCAGGTCACCGCGCCAAGGACTGCCGTCAGAATCAGAATCAGCCCCGCAGCAACAATGTCAGGCCTTCTTATGGTCGTGGTCAAGCTTGTCATGTCAACATGAATGAAGACCCAGACCAACCAGCTACTGTGATGGGTACACTTCTTGTTAATTCTGTACCAGCTTCTATTTTTTTATTCAGGAGCATTGCATTCTTTCATGTCCGAAGATTTTGCATGCATGCATGACTTTAAATTTGAAGATGCATCAATCGTTAGTGTTTTACACCCCCGCGGGCCAATGTCGAACTTCCATGTTCTACCCCGACATTTCCATTGACATTGAAGGGTTGGAATTCCATGCCCTTCCCATTGTTTTGAAGTCTTCCAAAATCAACCTCATACTGGGAATGGATTGGTTGAAGGCTCACACCGCCGGAATCTATTGTGCCACTAAAACTGTTCAACTTCTGCACCCCTCGGATGAGATAGTAAATTACCATGCTCATATTGTTCAAAATGTCGAGGCTCAGATTTATGCCCTGAATGCGTTGAACGCTTCTCCTCTTGAGGGGATCGAGAACATTCTAGTCGTTCATGACTTCCAGGATGTTTTTCCAGAAGAACTTTCAAGAGTACCCCCTCTTAGAGCTGTCGAGTTTGTTATCGACTTGAAACCAGGCACAGCTACTATTGTGAAGCGTCCCTATAAGATGCCTCTGCATGAACTTCTTGAGCTAAAGGAGGAAATCGACAAGTCTCTACGCAAGGGTTTTATCCATTCAAGTTCCTCTGCCTGGGAAGCACCTTCTCTCTTTTTCAAGAAGAAAGATGGTATGAATAGGTTGGTCCAAGATTACCGGCCCAATAACCAAGCAACCATTCAGAATAAATATCCGCTTCCTCAGATCAATGATTTGTGTGATCAACTGGCTGGATCATCGGTATTCTCTAAACTCAACTTGAGGTTGGGTTATCATCAGATCCGTGTCCGCAAAGAGGATATTCCAAAGACTGCCTTCGTTACTCGATATGGCTCTTATGAGTATACTGTTATGTCTTTCGGCTTAACTAATGCTCCAGCAATGTTCTCCAGCCTGATGAATTATATCTTCATGGATTACCTCGACAAATTCGTCGTGGTTTATCTGGATGATATTCTGGTATAGTCGAAGAATAAGGAAGAACATGTTGAACATCTTCGTCTTGTTCTGGAAAAGCTTCGAGAGCACCAGCTGTATGCCAAATATTCCAAGTGTGAATTCTGGTTGTCCGAAGTAATGGTCATGTGATTTTCAAGGATGGTATTGCTGTCAACCTAGAACGAGTTCAGGCCATTCTTGACTGGACTCCTTCAAAGAATGTCAAGCAAGTGAGAAGTCTTCTCGGCCTCGCAAGCTATTGCCGCCGATTTGTCGAGAATTTTTCTAAGATTGCCAAGCCTCTACTAACCTGCTTCACAAAGGTGTTAAGTTTGAGTGGACAGAGAAATGCCAGGAAAGTTTCCAGACCCTCAAGGACAAGATGACTTCTAAACCAGTGCTTGGTCCTCCGGATTCTACCAAAGACTTCGTGATTTATTGCGACGCATCTCGACAGGGATTAGGCTGTGTCCTGATGCAGGAACGCCGAGTGATTGCATATGCCTCCTGACAGTTGCGTCCTTATGAAGAGAATTACCCAGTACATGATCTTGAACTTGCTGCAGTGATATATGCATTGAAGTTGTGGTGACATTACCTTCTTGGTAACAGATGTGAGATATACACTGATCACCAAAGTCTGAAGTATTTATTTACTCAGCCAGATCTGAATCTCCGGCAACAGCGATGGTTGAAAACAATTACGGACTATGACTGCGGTATCTCTTATACCCCAGGCAAAGCTAATGTGATGGCTGATGCATTGAGCCGCAAGTCCTATTATAACAACCTCAGGGTTTGATGAGCTCAACCCCGTCTTTATGAAGAACTATGCAAGTTAAATCTTTATATTGTTCCACAGGGTTCTCTTAATAACCTTGTTCTGCAACCCAGATCTCGAGAAAGCTATTAAGATTGCACAAGCCAAAGATGCTGAAGTTGATCAGATGAAAAGGGATCTTGTCTTGGAAAAATCCAGAGATTTCTCGCTTGCAGAAGATGGAACCTTATACTTTAGAGATCACATTGTAGTACCTCGGTTCGCGCTTATGACACAAAATGTTATGAAGGAGGCACATGATACACCACTGTCTATTCATCCGGGTAGCACCAAGATGTATCATGACCATCAAAGGTACTGATGGTCTAAAATGAAGCCAGGCATCGCTTGCTATGTTGCTATGTGTGACATATGCCATCGCGTCAAAGCAGAACATCAAAAACCTGCTGGGATTCTGCAACCGCTCCCTATCCCTTTATGGCAATGGGATAAGGTTCAAATGGATCTCATTACTGGTCTTCCCAAGTCGCAGAAGGGTCACGATGCTATCCTTGTCATCGTTGACCAACTCTCCAAAGTTGCACACTTTCTGCCTGTCAAAGAGACGATCACTTCTAGTCAGTTAGCAGATTTGTACATCTCCAGAATTGTATCACTCCACGGTATTCCTAAAGAAATTAGTTCAGACCGTGGCAGCCTCTTCAGCTCAAGGTTCTGGGAAAGTTTCCAGAAAGCTATGGGAACTCATATAACCTGGAGTTTAGCTTATCACCCTCAGTCCCAAGGCCAAGTTGAACGAGTTAATCAAGTGCTTGAAGATATGCTGCGTGCTTGTGTCATTTCGTTTGGCAAGAAGTGGGAGGAATCTCTCTCATATGATGAATTCTCTTACAACAACAGCTATCAAACAAGCTTAAAGATGGCACCCTTTGAGGTACTTTATGGATGTAAGTGTCGAACCCCTCTGAATTGGTCAGAAACAGGGGAACAGCTGCTTGTTGGTCCGGATATTATCCAACACGCTGAAGAGCAAGCCCGTATTGTCCGGAAAAATCTCAAGGCGGCTCAGGACCGCCAGAAGAGAAATTACGATCGTAAACAATGGGGATTGACCTATCAACCTGGTGATCAAGCTTATCTATGAGTTACTCCTATGAAGGGCACCCACCGTTTTGGGATCAAGGGAAAGTTAGCTCCTCGCTACATCGGCCCTTTTCGCATTCTCGCCAGACATGGACATGTGGCATATAAGCTGGAGTTGCCTCCGCAATTCTCGCACATCCACGATGTCTTCCATGTGTCGCAACTTCGCCGTTGCTTCAGGGATTCTCCGCACAGAGCAGTGGATCATGAATTGCTCGAGTTGCAAGATGACCTATCTTATAAAGAGCATCTAATCTGCATTCTCGATCAAGCTGAATGTCGGACCCGTCAGAAGACGACCAAGTTCCATAAAGTGCAGTGGTCAAATCACACTTAGGACGAAGCCACTTGGGAACGCGAGGATCGTCCTCGCGAGGAATACCCCGACCTGTTTCTTTCTACCTCCTAAGTTCTCGGGACGAGAATTTCTTTTAGAGTAGGAGAATTGTAACACCTCTTTGTAAATGATCTACAGTAATCAGAGATGATGATGCTAAGCTACTGTGATTTGCAATGTTTGATCACAAAGGATTAATATCTCATTTCAAATTCCTCTTTGAATTCAATTTCAAATCATAAGTGAAATTTGAAGTTCCTGGAAAAATGTTCATCATTTAGAAAATATTCCAAAACAAATGAATGTTCAGGGAAACAACATCACTATGTTGCTAAAATGAGCATTAGCATTTAAAACAGTGCCACTCCAGAAATTTAAGATGCAAATTAATTTATGAAAAATCCAAATGGATTCAAATAAATTCCAAAATATTTGTGGCAATGCCTAAAAATGCTTTGGATTTAATGGGGCAGGTCCCATATTTTTCCTAAGTTATTTGGATGCCCAAATAAATCCATTTCTCTCTCTGTTTAATTAGCAAAAAGAGAAAATAGAAAAAGAATAAAGGGCTAAGGGACTTACCTGGCACTGGGCCATGACGGCCCAGCCCACCTCCCCTTCCCTTACCTACTCCCGCCTTGCTGTCAGCGTTGCCTTGGCCAGGAGCTCGAGCTCCGGCCACTGGCTGCCACGGCGCCGGGGCAGGTAGCCGAGGGGATAAGGGTGACACCGAGCCCTCCCCCCTGGACGCCCCTCCTCACTCTCCGCTCTCTCTCACGCGCGCTCGCTCACTCTCTTCTCTCTCTCCTGAGCGCCGCTGTCGTCGATTGCCTTGCCCCGTCGCGGCGATCGTCGTCCTTCGCCTTCACCTTCGTGTCTGTCGGCCTCGCCGTGTTCATCCCCGTCACCGGCGGCCAGCTGCTGCACCAGGGGAGCACCACATGCCATGGATCGAGCCACCGCCTTCCGCCTCCGCTGCCGGCGATCTTCGTTGTCTCCAGCCAATTCTGCACTCCTAACCTGTCGACGGCTTTTTGTAGCCGCTTGGTGAGCTCCCAACTCTCTCCCATCTCTGTGGTTGCTCGAATGCTGGCCCGAGGTTCGCTAGCTCCGCCATGTGCCATGACCGAGCTCTGACCACCGCCATCCCTGCCATTGCCGTGCTCCCAGAGCCACTCGGATCGACCTAGTAGCTCCCATGAGTTGCTGGTGGTCCATTGCTTCTCGCCAGCCGCTTTTGTGCGCTCGAAATGCACCATAGCTGCTCGCCCGAGCACACCCGAGCCACACTGCCGCCACGGCTCAACGTCGGCGGCCCTGCCGACCTCCCCTGCTCATTCTGCCGCCACCAACCGACGCGGGATGAAGTGCCTGCTACTTGTAATCTGCGTTGGTTTTTGTCCCCGAAGAGGAAAGGATGATGCAGCACAGTAGAGTAAGTATTTCCCTCAGTTATGAAACCAAGGTTATCAATCCAGTAGGAGAACCAAGCAACACCACATAAACAGCACCTGCACACAACACACAAACCCTCACACCCAACGCAAACAAGGGGTTGTCAATCCCTCGACAGTTGATTTGCGAGATTAATTGTATTTGATAGATTGATAGATTGAAAGAAAAATACAAAATAAAATAAAAGGTAAAAGTATGCAGAAAATATTTTTGGTATTTTTGGGTATAAGAATAAGCAATAGATCTGATAATAAAAGTAGACCTTGGAGGCCATAATGTTCACTAGAGGCTTCTCATAGAAAATAGCATACGGTGAGTAGACAAATTACTGTTGGGCAATTGATAGAAGAGCAAATAATTATGATGATATCCAAGGCAATGATCATATATATAGGCATCACGTACAAATCAATTAGACCGACTCCTGCCTGCATCTACTACTATTACTTCAAACATCGACCGCTATCCAGCATGCATGTAGTGTATTAAGTTTGAGAAGAACGAAGTAATGCCTTAAGAACGATGACATGATGTAGACAAGATAAACGCTAACAAGAATTCATCCCATCTTTTTATCCTTAATGGTAAAAATACATGCGTGTCATGTCCCCTTCTGTCACTGGGATTGAGCACCTCAAGATCGAACCCATCACAAAGCACCTCTTCCCATTGCAAGAAAATCCAATCTAGTTGGCCAAACTAAACCAAAAATTCGGAGAAGAAATACGAGGCTATAACAAATCATGCATAAAAGAGATCAGAGAAGTCTCAAGTATTTTCATGGATAGATCTGATCATAAACACACAATTCATCGGATCCCAACAAACACACCGCAAAAAGTCATTACATCGGATAGATCTCCAAGAACATCGAGGAGAACATTGTATTGAGATCCAAAGAGAGAGAAGAAGCCATCTAGCTACTAACTAGGGACCCGAAGGTCTTTGGTAAACTACTCATGCATCATCGGAGAGGCAGCAAGGTTGATGAAGAACCCCTTCGTGATCGATTCCTCCTCCGCTGGAGTACCAGAGAAGGCCTCCAGATGGGATCTCGAGAGAACAGAGGCTGACGTCGGCGGAAAAAGTATTTCGTGGACTCCCTGGATGGTTTCCCAAAATTAGAGAATTTATTGTGCTAGAACTAGGTCAAACGGAGCCAGGTTGGTTCCACACAGTACCATGGCGCGCCACCCCCCTGGGGGGGCGTGCCCTGGTGCTGTGTGCCCCCCCTTTTCTCTTTTGACTTGCTCCCCAAGTGTGGTATGTCTCTTATGTCCAAAAAAAAATCTACAAAATGTTTCGAGTCATTTGGACTTCATTAGGTACTGATTTCCTGGAAAACCAAAAACAGGCAAAAAATAGCAACTGGCACTAGGCACTAAGTTAATAGGTTAGTCCCTAAAAATGGTATAAAGTTGCTTAAAAACATATATAAAACATCCAAGATTGATACTATAATAGCATGGAACAATAAAAAATAATAGATACGTTGGAGACGTATCAGTGCCCTATCGAACGCAGCAAGAATCACGCAAAACGACCCAGCATTGCGCATTTCCAAGCTACTCCGGCGTTTGGCCGCTGTGTTCGAGCTCGCCGGAGCTGCTCCGGCGTCGGCAGCCCACGTGGCCTGACCGGTGGGACCCCCTGGGTCGCTGGCATCTGTGCCCCGTGGGCCCAGTTGACCCAGTTGACCAGGTCAACGGTCGACTGGGCAGCCACTTCCACTGACACGCGGGCCCCACCCGCTTAATTAATCTAATTAGTTTTAAAATTAATATAATAACCTAATTAGACACCCACATGTGGGGCCTACCTGCTAATTAACTTAGTTTAGTTTAAACTAACCTCTAATTAGCCTAGAGACACTAACAAGTGGGCCCCAGCTGTCAGGTTTGACCTTGAATGGCTGGGTTGACTAGATGACATCATGCTGATGTTAGCAACTACTATTCTGGATAAACTGAATTATTTAATTAGATTTAAATTCCAGAATTTCATAAATTCAACCGTAGCTCGGATCGAAAAACTTTCTACATGAAAGTTGATCAGAAAAACGTGACGAATCCGAATATGTGGTCAAAATGCTTGACCATCACTCCTAACTACCTGAACATGGAACCTTCCCCTCCGGTTCAGTATACCGAAATCTGCCTAAAGGCTGGGAAAATATCCCAGATATTTTCCCGCTACGTCTGCGATATGTAGCATTGCATTAGGTCTCTGTTTGCTTTTATTTATTGTTTCTTCCCCCTCTTCTCTCCGATAGCCCCCGAGACTGACACAGCTCCGGAGACCGATTGCATCATTGACGACCCCTCCTTTGTCGCAAAGCTTCCAGGCAAGCAACCCCCCTTGAGCATGCCTATATCACCTATTCTTTCTCCCTCCTGCTTGCATTAGAATTTGCTACTGTTGTCTGAAATACCTATTTTGATGCATAGCCTGTTTTTGTAGCCTGCTATTGTTACTTTACCTGTCATCCTAAAATGCTTAGTATAGGTTGGTTGGTAAACCATCTGTGGCCCTCCTCGTTGTCCTAGTTGCCCCGTTTGATTCCCGATGCCCCGATCCATGTGATCGACGGGCTAAGACCAAGCACATCACCGCACGCCTCTAAGTTGCTCGACTCTGCAGAGCTATGATGTCTACTACGCAACCTTTCTTCTTGTAGACGTTGTTGGGCCTCCAAGTGCAGTGTTTTGTAGGACAGTAGCAAATTTCCCTCAAGTGGATGACCTAAGGTTTATCAATCCGTGGGAGGCATAGGATGAAGATGGTCTCTCTCAAACAACCCTACAACCAAATGACAAAGAGTCTCTTGTGTCCCCAACACACCCAATACAATGGTAAATTGTATAGGTGCACTAGTTCGGCGAAGAGATGGTGATACAAGTGTAATATGGATAGTAGATATAGGTTTTTGTAATCTAAAAATATAAAAACAGCAAGGTAACTAGTAACAAATGTGAGCAAAAACGGTATTGCAATGCTTGGAAACAAGGCCTAGGGTTCATACTTTCACTAGTGCAAGTTCTCTCAACAATGATAACATAATTAAATCATATGGCAATCCCTCAACGTGCAACAAAAGTCACTCCAAAGTTCCTATCACGGAGAACATAAGATGAAATTGCTTGTAGGGTATGAAACCACCTCAAAGTTATTCTTTACGATCAATCCATTGAGCTATTCCTATAAGTGTCACAAACAGCCCTAGAGTTCGTAGTAAAATTACACCATATGACACACATCAATCAACCCTAATGTCACCTAGATACTCCAATGTCACCACAAGTATCCGTTGGTCAATTATACGATATGCATCAAACAACTTCAGATTCATAATATTCAATCCAACACAAAGAACCTCAAAGAGTGCCCCAAGATTCCTACCAGAGAAACTGTAGGGGAACGCAGCAAAAAACAAAAAAAAAATTGACCTACGCACCAGCCCAGGACCACTATGGAGACTGCATACAAGGTTTGATCATTTTCGTTACCGACTCGTAGCGCAGCGAAAGTAGAGTCGATGATGATCGGCGGTGCAGATCCCCGCAGCTAGGATTTACAACCTCCCAACCACGAGGATGTATACCCTCATTCGCCACTCGGACAGCCCTCCGGGAGGCGGTCGGACAGTCCCCCGGACGGTGTCGGGGACATCCCTTCAGGAGGACCTTCGAAACTCGGACGGTCACTCGGACAGCCCTTCGGGCACTAAGATCGAAACTACGACCTCTCTACAGAGTTGCACACATACGGTGTCATCTATCCGGCAGGGCTTCGCCGTCTAGAACTAGTTCCCACCGGAACCCAAACAGCCTTTCGGCTCTACGAAACTATTTCGCGGGGAGGGAGAGAGAAGCCAGATCATTGCATGGCATGTGTATGTGAGAATGGATGAGGTTTGTGGGCAGCCCACTCTCCTCTATTTATAGGAAAGCCAAGGGGTAAAGTTGGCATTCACAAATACCGAAAGTACCCCCACTTTATGTCATTTACATAAAGAATAAAGCAAAAAGGAGTGTCATGTGGAGCTCCATGGAGCTCCACCCTCCATGGTCAGCCACCCCTTGGGGGGGGCCCCCCAAGGGGGCTTCCTTATGCCTAAGTCTTCTAGAAGCCTTTTGGGAAATTTCCCAAAAGGTGCTTTCCATAAAATTCCCAAAAAGCACTTTCACTATTCACGGCGACATTTTTCAGCGTCCGTTCGAACTGAAAATATTTATGTGGGCTTAGAACATTTCTAGTACCCACTAAAATAATTTTCAACGCATTCTGGAACAATTCCAGATTAGTGATTTCATCTGTGAAAAGCATCTGAAGCGGTTCCGGCAGCTCCGGAACATTTCCGGTTTTCATCCCGGAAAATTTCCAGAAGTTTCCAGAATGATTCTGGCACCCTCCAAGAATTATCAGTGATGTGCCGAAACCAATTTGACTTTATGGTATCCTCTGAAACAACTTTTCAGTTTCACCGGAACTCATCCGATGACCTCTTTCTTCGGAACTTTTCCGCTGTCTCCGAAACTTTTTCCGGAGACTTTCTCTCAGACTCCCTGTCTAGTATTCAGCAGATAGATGACCCTTAAGCGTGTGACCCTATAGGTTCGATGAAGTATAGACATGACACGGAACCCCTTCCGATCAATGATCAACATCGGAGCCGTGGACACCCATATTGACCCCTATACCCACACGAATGAATATTCGAGTGAACCTCCAATTGTCGTGTGCTATTCCTGTTGCTTCGCTATATGTTACAAATACCCGAGGTGAGATTTACTTGCATCCCCGTTGACGGTGTCCTGGACTAGGGGGTACTCACCATGTCGTCTCCCAACCAGTGGGTTGGGCCGAGGACCCCCGTGGCGGTTCACTAATGGGCCAGTTCGGACAGCCGATGACATATACGAGGAAGATTCCACAAGACTTGGCGATCAAGACAAGGACTCCTCTCCACCAACGTAGCCGACTAGGACTCTTGTTATCCTAGGCCTCCGGTACATTATATAAGCCGAGGCCAGGCTCGTTGATAGATAGATTATGACATTACTCATCATACCTCTAGGGTTTAGACCACAACATATGATCTCGAGGTAGATCAACTCTATACCTTGATACTTCATCAATATAAACAAGAGCAGGACGTAGGGTTTTACCTCCATAGAGAGGGCCCGAACATGGGTAAAACACCGTGTTCATCGTCTCTGTTACCATCGATCCTAGATCCACAGCTCGGGACCCCCTACCCCGAGGTCTGTGGGTTTTGACACCGACAATGGTGCTTTCATTGAGAGTTCCGATGTGTGATCGGCAATGGATCGATGGCTCACTTGCAGATCAACTGCGACGTCGGCATATTCATCGCCGGCTCGACTGGTCACCTTGGCTCGACCGAGGACTGCGCTCCGCCTCAGATCATCATGATCGGACGAGGGCATTCATCAACATCAACTCCGATCTCTATCAAAATCGTGGAGGAATCATCCATATAGCTCGGGGGCTCAACTTCAACATTGTCCTTGGGCGACCGTGCTGTTTTTCTATACAGTGGATTCGTATTCGCTGTCGCCGCTTCCTCGAGTGTTGCTTTGACGATTGCTTTGGCGGCATAGTGCAGAATTGTGTATATAACAACCATGTAAAATTTCGTCGTATTCCGATGGAGGAATCTCCAGCGATCTACGATATACCGAACCCCTGTCGAATCTGGACGGGAATCTGGACGAGTTTAGGGCGTAGAGTCCAGCGTTTAGTTCGGACGTCCTTTAGAAGATCCAACCGTTGATCGGCTGCGGAATTTCTGTATCTACCACCCCTCAAAATTTCAGCTCGATCCGGCCGTTCTAACTCCGGGAAACCTCCGATGAGCACATCGATTTTCTGATCTATTTTCTGCACGAATATGAATCCGACCCGAGTTCATCTTTCTTCATGAACGGGATATTGGACAACCTTTTTGGAGGAATCTCTTTCTAGGATATTGTGTTTTATTTCTGAACACATGCTCACAAATTTTGCTCCCTTTCGGATGTAACCTTCACCGGTGCGCCGGTGTCAAACCAGCCTGACAACGTTGCTGCACGGCTGCCGACCTGCGCCAGACGGGTCGTCGCTTCATCGAGCCAAACTCAACCTCTTCGGATCATTATCTCGGCAAGCCGAACAACAGTTCGGCATCGTGAAGGGTAAATCATCACCAACATTGTCGCCCCACAAATTATACGGAGCGGGCACACCGGCATCACTGCATGGTCACTCATCAAGCGGGCATCAACCGCGTCACAAGATCCGGCCTGCGACGGCATCGCCACACTATTGCTTCTTCAAGCCTGGATGTGACCTCTGCGTCCGAAGATCGGGAGTCAATTCCGGCCGGACTCGCCTCTCTTATCCCATATCCAGCTTCAATCCTGGATGCGACTTCGGCGTCCGAACATCAGGAGTCAACCCTGGCCGGACTCGTACCGGAGGACTATTTCGAAGAAATCCCAAATACTAATCCGGCTGACCAAGCCGATGTCCACCACGCCGACCTGCTTCGACACCTCGGCTGGCATGGGGCTGCAAACGTCATACTACCGATCTGCCCCGGCACCTCGGCTAGACCGGGGGCTTCGCCATCTCTTCATTAACCTACTCCGGTGACTTCGACGTCACCAGCCGACCAGCTTCGTCACGTTAGCTGGACCGGGGGCTTCGCCTCGCCACATCGACCGCGCGACATCACCATCTCATCAAGCCAAACTCCTCGCTCGGTTACCTCGGGCTTGGGGGCTGTAACCTTGGCTAGGCTGTGGACTACGTCTTTGTCCCGCCGCGAGCTCGGACCTCGTCAACAATACCGAGCACATTAACCAGCTAAGTCGCCTCCGTGCTCAGTTTTTTTTTCTTTAAAATTTTTTATTTTATTTTATTTCTTGTTCGGTTCAACCAAACATTATATTTGTGTTAAACAAAAAAGTTGTTCGTTCAAACGTTGATTGTTAAACACTTCTTTTTTCTGCCGAGCTCTTCGTCACCTCGGTCATGAGGGTTTTTTCACCTCGGCTGGGCTTGGGGGCTTTGCCTCACCGCATCGACCGTACGGCGTCGCCACTTCATCAAGCCGAGCTCTTCGCACGGGTACGTCAAGATCGGCTTGGGGGTTGGGACCTTGAGCCGCTACAAGCTCGGCCCACGTCATACCGAGCACATTAACCAGCTAAGTCGCTTTCATGCTCAAAAACTTTCAGTTTGAAATTTTGTTCGGTTCGACCAATCATTATACTTTTTGGACAAAAAGTCATTTGCGAAAAACTTTCTTTGTCAAAACCTTGTTTATTACAAACAAATTCAAATACCCCGTTTACTTGGGGGCTTCCTTTATGAAGCCATTCTTCTTGCATATGATTATTAATGTATCGCACCATTCCTTGTTCGTGTATTATGCCAAAATATGCATCATGTTGACTTAAGTGTTCCGCAAAGCAGGGTTGCCTGGCTCCTGTGCTTACCCCTACGTTCCCGATTGTTCGGCTAGGGAGTAAAGGGAGCACCTCTGCGATTGTACGGTCGGGTCATCCGAACTCGTACCTCAGACTGGGTGAAGCCGAAAGCTAGCGCTCTTACTGTTTTCAACTATGGTCGGCACACAACAGAACTCACGCGTACGCAAATTTATTGCACAAGTCTCATACTAATCATGAGCGACCAAAGAAAGGTACCGTTGTGGGCACTATTTTCTTTGAAGATGCTTCTTACGTTACATAAGTAATATAGCATAAGTTCCCTGGGCGCGATTTGTCTGTTTTAGCCTCATGGCCTGATTGGCTGGTTATCCGAAACACCACTGATATTCTCAGTAGGCGGAGTAGATAACACTTTTCGGCCCTTGGCCGAAGAGGGAGAAGCCGACGGTCGGTTAAGATGCGTTCAAAGTTCGGGCGAACGTAGATATTATATAAGTACTTCGGTACATACAATCATTATACATAAAATTCTTTTACCCAAGTCACTTGGGGGATCTTAAATTAATATGAGCCGTTTTATAATAAATGTGTTTTCTTCTCAGTCGTTGCAAAGTCTTTTTCTACTATTCCTTTCTCGACTCAAGTGTGTGGTCAATAGCCGGATAGCCTGGCTTCTCTCTAAAGCCGCTCGAGTTTAGTTCGCTAAACTGGCCTGAGAAGCACTCCACCTTCGGGATAGGAGGTTGAAGCCGAAGGCTGACCCGCTTGAAGTCTTGAGATCGGATGTGTCAAGTTAAAACACGACAGAAGCACAAACTAATTTTAAGACCAATGTTCGGATTGGCACCAAAAACTTGATTTAGTTCGGACGTAAAGTTTTTACTGAAGTTTTTTGGTTTTCCAAGCCTATGGCATTCTTAACCTATTTGTGTGTTTCTAGCATAAGTCTCGCAGTGCAACGCCGGACACCTTTCGAGATTCGGCAAAAACATTCTCGGATATTGCTATATATGCATCAGTTTTGAATTGTGTCTTCAGTCAATAGTTGGGTTGCCCGGCTCCTGTGCTTGCCTCCTATGTTCCGCTTTATTCGGCTAGGTGTGCAAAGGGAGAACCACTGTGATTGTGCTTCCAGCTCGAATGGTTAAGCACCTCAGTGGAGAAAGCCGAAAACTGGCTGTCACAATGGGCGTAAACTGGTCAGCGATCCGATGACGGTGTCACACTATAGATCGATACCGATTACCCCATGTTAAACGATGGGCCTTTCATAATATTGGCCGAAGTGTTAATGGCTAGACTTCGGTTGGTGCCGAACACAAACCAGGGGCTCATAGCTAGCTTCCCCAGTGTAAAGCTCTTATGACTAAGTGAAAGTTATAAAGCCCGCATATCTGATTGCCTTGTTTCCGCTAACACAACCGCCTCCAGGCACCGAGACGTCGGCTAAGGGTTGATTGGTTACTGCGGAAACACCCTGCGTAGTATCTACAAAGGGGTAGAAGCCGACGATGGGCCACTTTCAACTGATAAACGTCACAACGGAGTCAAAATAAACATATATCATCAGTGCCTGTATTCAGTATACAAGCGCTGCCTTCCATAATTATCGTAATAAAGCTATAATATGCATCAATTTGACTTAAGATTTTGGCCAAGCTGGGTTGCCTGGCTCCTGCGCTTACCCCTACATTCCCGATTGTTCGGCTAGGCGGTAAAGGGAGCACCTCTGTGATTGTTACTACCGGGTCATCCGGATTAGTACCTCAGACTGGGTGAAGCCTAAAGCTAGCCATCTTAAAGGATATAATTGGTTGGCAACGATGGAAGCGAAAATTCTGGTTCATCATGGACCACAGAGTTCGGGAACTTTCTCCCAACTAAATCCTCAATATTTTCCTCCCACATTCATCGGAGTTGAGGTCTCATGATCATGATCAACATGACAGCCTGGGAAAAGGAACCTGTAACCGAACTATTTTTCCCAGAAGATGTTTTATAACATATCTTTCTGCGTACCTTTGTTTATAAAACCGTATGGCCGGATTACCTTGTTTGTCGTAAATCTTTGCCCTTATAAAGGCTTTATAAAGTAGGACGAACACTCTTCGGCTGCTGGCCGAAGAGGTTGAAGCCGATGGTCGGTCAACAAAAGTTTTGTACAATGCGGATCCGAGCATTAGTGATGTAAAGTACTTGGATACATAGAATCATTGTGATATACTCCAGACGTTGATCCTTAATTCGGCCACCCGTGCCCACATTAAGGCTCGGAGGCTACTGGGCTTTTCAGTTACAAATATTAAAGGGGCACATCGATCCCCTGATCTGGTGTTGCCACCCGACCATTGGCTCGGGGGCTACTGCATCGATGATTCAATGCAGACAGTTTATAAAGTGCAAAATAGTTCCTGAGGAGATTATGATCCTCAGGTTGGTCGGCCGCACCCAACCTTAGTCTTGCGGAATATGCACACCACATTTCTATTCCTAAGCATGCTACAGAGCTAGGAGTTGATCCGCAGGCCGATTTTGTGAATCGACCTGAGTCTCAGGGGCTACTGGGATCACCGGTTTTATGCCATCCTTCAGGTGCATCTCGGGTTTTAGAACGACACACACCTTGAGGGCTATTGGCTATATATCTCGGCAGAGAATAAATTGCACCAATTGAAAATATTCACAAAAAATCAGCCCGCGGTCAGGGTGGTGCACCACCTCGGAAGCAGTCTGGCATAAAGCTCGGGCGCCAGTGGCTGGCTCCATAGAGGGCATTTCCGGCATTAAGCTCGGCTGAATTCATTCAAAAACTGAGGTAGTTATGACACCTCGGATGTTGGCCATCGTTAGAACTCGGATGCAGTCTGGCGTTGGAGCTCGAAAGCAGTCCGGCATAAAGCTTGGATTCAAATGGCTCGTTCCATAGAAGACTACTCCGGCATTTAAGCTCGGATGAACTCATTCAAATTTTCAGAGGCCAAGGTAATCTATGATACCTCGGATTCAGTTCGGCGTTGGAGCTCGGACGCAAGAGGGTGCCTTGAATGCCGAATAGTGTTGGAGCTCGGCTGTGAAAAGACGCCTCGGATTCAGTTCGGCGTTGGAGCTCAGACGCAAGAGGGTACCTTGAATGCCGAATAGTGTTGGAGCTCGGCTGTGAAGAGACGCCTCTGATTTAGTTCGGCATTAGAGCTCGGACACAAGAGGGCGCCGTCGTACGGGAAGCACTTCAAACCTCAGGTGTGGCATAGAAAACTTACAAGGCACTAATAGAGGCCGATAACTTTAAAGAGACTCCTCGGATACCCGACGTATGAACTCTTCGGATACACCTCGGCAATCCTCAAGATCGAAGATGGGAAGATTTGATGAACTAGTTTTCAAGACCGACGACCGAAGATGAAGAACAGTTTGGAAGAATCGAGGAGCGTCCCCAGCTTGAAGACCGGTTCAGGGGGCTATTGACGGTGTCCTGGACTAGGGGGTACTCGCCATGTCGTCTCCCAACCAGTGGGTTGGGCCAAGGACCCCCGTGGCGGTTCACTAATGGGCCAGTTTGGACAGCCGATGACATATAGGAGGAAGATTCCACAAGACTTGGCGATCAAAACAAGGACTTCTCTCCACCAACGTAGCCGACTAGGACCCTTGTTATCCTAGGCCTCCGGTACATTATATAAGCCGAGGCCAGGCTCGTTGATAGATAGATTATGACATTAGTCATCATACCTCTAGGGTTTAGACCACAACATATGATCTCGAGGTAGATCAACTCTGTACCTTGATACTTCATCAATATAAACAAGAGCAGGACGTAGAGTTTTACCTCCATAGAGAGGGCCCAATCCTGGGTAAAACATTGTGTTCATCGTCTCTGTTACCATCGATCCTAGATCCACAGCTCGGGACCCCCTACCCCGAGGTCTGCCGGTTTTGACACCGACACCCGTGGATCAACAACTTGTCCACTATGCCAGTTACCTCGTTACCGGTATTGTTCTCTTTTCTCGTTACCGTGTTCCGGCATCCCTGTGATCAAATCACCCTGTGTCTGGCCAGACAATGATGGATATCGTAACATCGAGAGGGCTTAGAGATATCTCTCCATCATTGGAGGAGCAAATCCCAATCTCGAGCTATCAAGTTACTTGACATACTTTCCCATGAACCCGTAAGCCGCCGTAATAGCCACCCATTTACGGATGACGTTAACAAACCCCAAAGTTCATGAATCAAGCATGAAGAAACTCGATACACTCATGGTCAGAGGAATCATGCAAACGTTAACCATCTCTGAGTTATTAACCATTAACTTGTGACGAATGAATCTCATAGCATAAGATCAATCGGGTCGATTCAACACAAATGTTCTTCTAACATTGTGCCCTCAAAGTTGCTGGCATAGACATGCCCATGATCAGGAAAACAGAACCATCATGCAACACTTGAGCTAGTCTTAGAGGCCAGAATAGGAATACATTTTACCGTTTATTATTCCACACATGCATATGAGTCTTCCTTCGAGCCTCGTGGTTATTGCAGACTCGAGAACCATAGCAGTTATAGCATGGAACATAAACCTAATTATGAACAGGGAGATAATCAATAACGTTTATTATTACCTCTACGGCATATCTCCTACAGAAACAAGGACGAAAACGTGCATTAACCCCTATGCATAGATTACCCCAATGTCACCTCGGGAATCCGCAAGTTGACTGCCAAAACATACATCAAGTGAATCAATAGAACACCCCATTGTCACCACGGGTATCCCACGCAAGACATACATCAAGTGTTCTCAAATCCATAATAGTATTCAATCCGATAATAGTGAAACCTCAAAGGTAAAACTCAATTCATCACAAGAAGGTAGCGGGGGAGAAAAACCATATGATCCAGCTATAGTCACAAATCTCGCGGTACATCAAGATCGTGCCAAATCAAGAGCACGAGAGAGAGAGAGAGAGAGAGAGAGAGAGAGAGATCAAACACATAGCTACTGGTACATACCCTCAGCCCCGAGGGTGAACTACTCCCTCTTCATCATGGAGATCGCCGGGATGATGAAGATGGCCACCGGTGATGGTTTCCCCCTTCGGCAGGGTGCCGAAACGGGCTCCCGATCGGTTTTTCGTGGCTACAGAGGCTTGCGGCGGCGGAACTCCCGATCTAGGTTTCTTTCTGGAGTTTTCTCTATTTATAGGAGTTTTTGGCGTCGGGGACAAGTCAAGGGCGCCTCCCACCCTTGTGGTTGCCTCGGAACTCCTCTCTGGTATCTTTTCGCTCCAGTAGTTTTTATATTTTCCAAAAATACTCTTCGTAAATTTTCAGCACATTCCGAGAACTTTTATTTCTGCACAAAAAACGACACCACGGTAGTTCTGCTGAAAACAATGTCAGTCCGGGTTAGTTCTAATCAAATCATACCAAAATCATATAGAATTGTTGTAAACATGGCATGAATACTTCATAAATTATAGATACATTGGAGACGTATCAGCATCCCCAAGCTTAATTCCTGCTCGTCCTCGAGTAGGTAAATGATAAAAGAAATAATTTATGAAGTGTGAATGCTAGCAAGTGCACAAATTTATTCAATGATAATTTCAATCACTTTTTCTAGCATCATTATATATCATAAACAATAGCTCATCTCATAAAACTTCCCATGATCAAGTAGCAAGCTATTCACATGTTAAAGCATAGATCATAAACTTTCTTGAAAACTAACAAACTAGGTTCTCAGTCATCAAACAATTGCAATTCATCTTATTTTCAGGAAGGGTCTATGTAAGAGCTTTGATTTAGCAAATCCCACATACTCAACTACCATATAGTCTTCCATGATTGCTACCACTCAAATCATATTTTTAGGACAAATAGCATCCATTGAACACAGAGAAAGATAGGGGCTTAACGTTTTGCCTCCCAACTTATTTATCATATAAATAATTGTCAACAATAATAATTCATGATCAAATATATTTGAATGGCCATATATGCTCAGATCTTTCCCCATCACATGATGCTTGCCAACTAAAGAGTACATTGGAATGAGAAGGAATAATACTGACTCTTGCATAAAAGTAAAAGATAGGCCCTTCACAGAGGGAAGCTGGGATTTGCAGAGGTGCCAGAGCTCGAAGCTTTTAAAACAGAGGTGAATATAATTTTGAGAGGTATGCTTTCATTGTCAACATAACAACCAAGAGTTCTCACCATCTTCCATGCTAGACACATTATAGGCAGTTCCCAAACAGAATGGTAAAGTTTTTACTCCCCCTCCACCAACAATCACACCCCACGGCTGATCCGAAACAACAGGTATCGTCCATACCAACAACAGTCCTGGGGTGTTTTGTTTAATTATTTGCGATTTTGTTTTTGATCTTTTGATCATACGACTGGGCATCCCAATTACCAGCCACTCTCTCGTGAATGATAAGTGAATAAACACTCATCGTGAGAATAACCCACCTAGCATGGAAGATAGTGACAGCCCCTAGTCGCTACATAAGTGATTCGGGCATACAAAACAGATTATTATTTGAAGGTTTAGAGTTTGGCACATGCAAATTTACTTGGAACGGCAGGTAAATACCGCATATAGGTTGATATGGTGGACACTCATGGAAGAAACTTGGTTCAAGGATTTTGGATGCACAAGCAGTATTCCTGCTTAGTACAAAAATTTTGGCTAGCAAAAGATTCTAAATAGCAAGCACCACATGTTGGAGGATCCATAACAATATAACTTCTATACAAATATACCCAAGCATAACTCATTATGTTGTCTTCCTTGTCCAACTTCAACTAATTTTCTCAGGTTTGAAAATAATTAATTGGGCTCACAATCATAGAAGATGTCCAAGATAGTATATTTATATGTGAAATCTCTCTTCCTTCAATATTCTTGCATGAATTGTCCAAGTGACCAATACTATGCTTGCTAACTTTCAATAAATTTACCACCTCTACTTCTTATATGTGAAGTCATTACTCCCCATGGCATAAGCATATGGAACATATATAAATTCAGATTTATGATATTCAATTCATTCAACCATTTACTCATAGGATATAAGTGAAGCACGAGAGTAAATGCCAAACTACTCCAAAAAGATATAAGTGAAGATCAATGAGTAGTCAAATAATTATTTAGCTATGTGAGGACTATCTCTCATAAAGAAAATTTTGATCTTAAGTACTTCATTCAAACATCAAGGCAAAAAAAATGACATTCTAAGGATAGCACATATCATGTGAAGAAGCAAAAACTTAGGCTCAACCAAAACTGACCGATCATTGTTGATGAAGAAAGGTGGGATGCCAACCGAGGCTTCCCCAGCCTTACATGCTTGAGACTTCTTGAAATATTAACTAGGGATGCCTTGGGCATCCCCAAGCTTGAGCTCTTGGGTCTCCTTAATTCCTTTCATATCGCGGTTTCCCTAAATCTTAAAAAACTTCATCCACACAAAACTCAACAAGAACTCGTGAGATAAGTTAGTATAAGTCAATGCAAAACCTTATCAATCTCTACTGTAGCAAGTCACTAAAATTATTATTTAACATTGCATACTAAATTCCTCTGCATATTTAATACTCCTATCCTCAAATAGAATCATTAAACAAGCAAACATATGCAAATAATGCAAACATAACAGCAACCTGTCTAAACAGAACAGTCTGTAAAGAATGCAAGAAAATTCATAGTTCTATTAGTCCAAAAATTCTGAAAAATTACCACAATGTAGAGAATTTTTTGTAGCTTATTGTGTAAAAATTTTAAGATTTTATCACATTCTGACATTTTTTAACAGATCAGACAATGATAGAAAACTTTCTGTTTTCAAAACAGCAACATATAGACTTGCAAAATAAGCATGGTAAAGGCTATACTTGACCTTTTTATTGAACTAAAAGATGCAAAACATTATTATAAAAAGCAGCAACAAAATAAAACCAAAATAAAATGATGCTCCAAGAAAAACTCATATCATTTGCCGAATAAAAATATAGCTCCAAGTGAGGTTACCGATAATGTTGAAGACGAAAGAGGGGATGCCTTCCGGGGCATCCCCAAGCTTAGTTGGTTGGGTATTCCTTGAATATTACCTTGGGGTGCCTTCAGCATCCGCAAGCTTAGGGTCTTTCCACTCCTTATTCTCCTCATATTGATATCTCACCCAAAACTTGAAAACTTCAATCACACAAAACTTAACGGAACTTCGTGAGATGGGTTAGTATGATAAAGACAAATCATTCACTTTGGTACTGTCAAGATAAGATTCATAATTGTTCTCACACAGTTCCTACTGTACCTTATCATTTCCACAATTTATATCACTTAATATAATCTATGGAAACACTAAAACAAGCAAACTATGCATTGAAAACAGAATCCGTCAAAAACAGAACAGTCTGTAATGATCTGATCAACTACCATACTTCTGTTACTCCAAAAATTCTGAAAATTTAGGAAAACTTAGGAAATTTGTATAAAAATAACGTGTAAAAATTCAGAATTTTATCGCTCTCCAGTGAATTTAAACAATTCTGTGACTGGAAGCAAATGTTTCTGTTTTTGCACAGAATCAAGTCAACTATCATCCACACTATCCCAAAGGCTTTACTTGGCACTTTATTGAAACAAAAGCTATAAAACATGATTAATACAGTATCTTAATCATGTGAACACATAAAAACAGTAGGTACTAGTGTTGGGTTGTCTCCCAACAAGCGCTTTTCTTTAATGCCTTTTTAGCTAGGCATGATGATTTTAATGATGCTCACATAAAAGATAAGAATTGAAACACAAAGAGAGCATTATGTAGCATATGACTAACATATTTAAGCGTAACCCACTTCCTATGCATAGGGATTTTGTGAGCAAACAATTTATGGGAGCAAGAATCAATTAGCATAGGAAGGCAAAACAAGCATAACTTCAAGATTTTCAACACATAGAGAGGAAACATGATATTATTGCAATTCCTACAAGCATATATTCCTCCCTCATAATAATTTTCAGTAGCATTATGAATGAATTCAACAATATAACTATCACACAAATAATTCTTTTCATGACCTACAAGCATAGAAATTTTGTTACTCTCCACATCAGCAAATTTATTCTCATGAATAGTAGTGGGAGCAAACTCAACAAAATAACTATCATGTGAGGCATAATCCAATTGAAAATTAAAATCAAGATGACAAGTTTCATGGTTATCATTATTCTTTATAGCATACATGTCATCACAATAATCATCATAGATAGCAACTTTGTTCTCATAATCAATTGGAACCTCTTCCGAAATAGTGGATTCATCACTAAATAAAGTCATGACCTCTCCAAATCCACTTTTATCAATATTGTGAAAATATTCAACACCCTCCAAAATAGTGGGATCATTATTACATAAAGTTGACACTCTTCCAAACCCACTTTCATCAATATAATCATCATAAATAGGAGGCATGCTATCATCATAATAAATATTCTCATCAAAACCTGGGGGACTAAAAATATCATCTTCATCAAACATAGCATCCCCAAACTTATGGCTTTGCATATCATTAGCATCATGGATATTCAAAGAATTCATACTAACAACATTGCAATCATGCTCATCATTCAAAGATTTAGTGCCAAACATTTTATTGACTTCTTCTTCTAACACTTGAGCACAATTTTCCTTTCCATCATTTTCACGAAAGACATTAAAAAGATGAAGCATATGAGGCAACCTCAATTCTATTTTTTTTGTAGTTTTCTTTTATAAACTAAACTAGTGATAAAACAAGAAACTAAAAGATTCAATTGCAAGATCTAAAGATATACCTTCAAGCACTCACCTCCCTGGCAACGGCGCCAGAAAAGAGCTTAATGTCTACTATGCAACATTTCTTCTCGTAGACGTTGTTGGGCCTCCAAGTGCAGAGTTTTGTAGGACAGTAGCAAATTTCCCTCAAGTGGATGACCTAAGGTTTATCAATCCGTGGGAGGCGTAGGGTGAAGATGGTCTCTCTCAAACAACCCTGCAACCAAATAACAAAGAGTCTCTTGTGTCCCCAACACACCCAATACAATGGTAAATTGTATAGGTGCACTAGTTCGGCGAAGAGATGGTGATACAAGTGTAATATGGATAGTAGATATATGTTTTTGTAATCTGAAAATATAAAAACAGCAAGGTAACTAGTAACAAGTGTGAGCAAAAAAGGTATTGCAATGCTTGGAAACAAGGCCTAGGGTTCATACTTTCACTAGTGCAAGTTCTCTCAACAATGATAACATAATTAAATCATATGGCAATCCCTCAACGTGCAACAAAAGTCACTCCAAAGTTCCTATCACGGAGAACATAAGATGAAATTGCTTATAGGGTACGAAACCTCCTCAAAGTTATTCTTTTCGATCAATCCATTGAGCTATTCCTATAAGTGTCACAAACAGCCCTAGAGTTAGTAGTAAAATAACACCATATGACACACATCAATCAACCCTAATGTCACCTAGATACTCCAATGTCACCACAAGTATCCGTGGGTCAATTATATGATATGCATCAAACAACTTCAGATTCATAATATTCAATCCAACACAAAGAACCTCAAAGAGTGCCCCAAGATTCCTACTGGAGAAACAAGGACGAAAACGTGCATCAACCCCTATGCACAGATTACCCTAATGTCACCTCGGGAATCCGCAAGTTGACTGCCAAAACATACATCAAGTGAATCAATAGAACACCCCATTGTCACCACGGGTATCCCACGCAAGACATACATCAAGTGTTCTCAAGTCCATAATAGTATTCAATCCGATAATAGTTAAACCTCAAAGGTAAAACTCAATTCATCACAAGAAGGTAGAGGGGGAGAAACACCATATGATCCAGCTATAGTCACAAAGCTCGCGGTACATCAAGATCGTGCCAAATCAAGAACACGAGAGAGAGAGAGATCAAACACATAGCTACTGGTACATACCCTCAGACCCGAGGGTGAACTACTCCATCCTCGTCATGGAGATCGCCGGGATGATGAAGATGGCCACTGGTGATGGTTTACCCCTCCGATAGGGTGCCGGAACGGGCTCCCGATTGGTTTTTCGTGGCTACAGAGGCTTGCGGTGGCGGAACTCCCGATCTAGGTTTCTTTCTAGAGTTTAATCTATTTATCGGAGTTTTTGGCGTCGGGGACAAGTCAAGGGGGTCCATGAGGCAGCGCAAGGCAGGGGGCGTGCCCTAGGGGGGGCACGCCCCCCACCCTTGTGTTTGCCTCGGGACTCCTCTCTGGTATCTTTTCGCTCCAGTATTTTTTATATTTTCCAAAAATATTCTCCGTAAATTTTCAGCCCATTCCGAGAACTTTTATTTCTGCACAAAAAACAACACCGCGGTAGTTCTGCTAAAAACAGCGTCAGTCCGGGTTAGTTCTAATCAAACCATCCCAAAATCATATAGAATTGTTGTAAACATGGCATGAATACTTCATAAATTATAGATACATTGGAGACGTATCAAGCCACCATTGAGTGCCGAGGGTGATACCTCTATCCCACTCCTGATGTTGACTCTGTAGCATAGCTAGTCGATTGTGGTTAACGACGGTGATTCCTCTATCACCACCTCCGATAAGATTTGTCGTGCAACTCCTCAAGTGTGAACCTATCGAGGGTGATTTCTTCGGGTTCGCCTTGACTGATACATTGAGAGGGAACCCAACGAGGGTGATTCCTCGGATTCCCCCTTGATGTGTTGGACACACGGTTACCATATACTTTACTACTGTTACTGGGTAAAGTCGGGTCGACCCCGAGGGGTACCCGCGAGTGATGTAGAGACGGGTTGAACTGAAAGGAACCTGCTAGATAATTACGAGGCACGGCCGGGCAGGCAGACTGCCCCAAGAGAGGGGTGGATGGGCTGGCCCTTGCCGCAAGTCCTCGAGACGGGGCAACAGGAGCACTGATCGTCACTGCGAGCTACCAATACACTAGGGGTTAGGATATGCGATCTGAGTTGGCCTTTGGCCTTTTCGCACTAACCACCACACGGGAATAAATATGGGTACTCGGTGTTGTATGTATCAGCCGAAGTTCTTCATACGTCAGCGATTGAGCGGCGCGCGCCGGGTTGGACTGGAATGCCCGCTGGTGTATACAGGGGGCTATGTCTGCTCCCGGCCGCCCACGTAACACGCAGGAGTGCAAAGGGCAATGGGCCCAAGACCCCTAAGCGCTTAGGATTTAGACCCGCATGCTGGCCTCTCTGTTCAACCTAGGTAGGACTACGGCATGTCGATCAGCCGAGGCCGGGCATGACCCGAGTAAGTGTGTCCGGCCAGAGTTAATCGAGCGTGTTGGGTATGTTGGTGCACCCCTGCAGGGAAGTATATCTATTTGAATAGCCGTGTCCACGGTAACAGGACACTCGAAAAATATCCCGATCTACTAGAACTAGAAATGGATGTTATAGCTCCGGGATCGCTTTCTCGCAGGGAGTCGAGGAAGGATCTCTGGGCATGGCTACTGTTATACTTGATGTTACTACTATATTTATGTACTAATCTACACTCTTCTAATGCTGCAAGACAGTGAAGATACTAGTCTTCGATAGGCTAGGCTTCTCTCTATTCTAGCATTCTGTAGTCTAGTCCACAGATACAGCCCTTCCTTTGAAACCATTGCATACTTAGAATAGTTCTGATGTAAATCTTGCGAGTACTTTGGATGAGTACTCACGGTTGCTTTGCTTCCTCTTTTCCCCTTACCCGATTGCTGCGACCAGACGATGGAGTCCCGGAGATCGCTGCCCCCACCGACGACTACTACTACCACCCCGAGGGTGGGTACTACTACGAGTTGGCCGACGACCAGGAGTAGGTTTGGAGGGTCCCAGGCAGGAGGCCTGCGCCTTTTCGATCTAGTTGTTTTGTTTTGCCGGGCCTTCTTAAGGCCTATCTGTTTAACTTTATGTCTGTACTCAGATATCTAATGCTTCTGCTGATGCTTGTATGACTCGAGCTTTTGTATTCAAGCCCTCGAGGCCCCTGGCTTGTAATATAAAAGCTTGTATGACTTTTATTTGTGTTTAGAGTTGTGTTGTGATATCTTCAAGGAAGTCCTCAGGCTTGATCGTGTGCATTTGCGTGTATGATTTGTGCACGATTAAGCCGGGGGCATCACACAATCGCAGTGAATGTTAGATGTATTTGACAAGTAGACATGGCAGATTTAACATGCATCTTACTTCTACGTGTGCACACTACACACATATCTTGGTTCATTCATGTACATGTTACGAAGCAAACCACACCCAAAGAGTTCATATTTTCTTGTCTGCACTTTGTACAGTTTTAATATGCCGATATTAATACCCCATACAAAAAAGATGAAATTCTGAATCATGATTAGGTAGAAAACCACTTTTTGCCATATAAAAGTTTCAACAATAAGTTGTTTTAATCAATATAACACGTGTGCACTAGGGTATGGAAGTAATGTTGCTAGGGGGTATAAAGTGTCATAGCAAATAGATCTTGAAATGGTTATGAGTACATGGAAATACGATAAAATACCACATTGAATGAGAAAACACATCTACAATAAGTTGTTTGAATCAAGGAGAACATGTGTGCACTAGTGGTATGCAAATAGTGTTAGTAGGAGGTACAAAAGGGCGTCGCATCTTGATTTTGAAATGGTTATGAGTACATGGAAAATGAAAAGGAAGTACCACAATTAATGAGAAAACACAAGTACAATAAGTTGTTTGAATCAAGGAGAACATGTGTGCACTAGGGGTATGAAAGTAGTGTTAGTAGGAGGTACAAAAGGGCGTGGCATCTTGATTTTGAAATGGTTATGAGTACATGGAAAATGAAGAGGAAGTACCACAATGAATGAGAAACCATATCTACAATTAGCTGTTTGAATCAACGAGAACATGTGTCCACTCGGGGAAAGGAAGTAGTGTTAGTAGGAGGTACAAAAGGGCGTAGCATCTAGATTTTCAAATGGTTATGAGTACATGGGAAATGAAAGGAAATACCACATTGAATGAGAAAACACATCTACAATAAGTTGTTTGAATCAAGGAGAACATGTGTGCACTAGGGGTATGGAAGTAGTGTTAGTAGGAGGTACAAAAGGGCATAACATCTAGATTTTCAAATGGGGAGTGAACAACCATTAGGACATGTTAGGTGGTAAACATCAATTCAAATTTCACACGGACAAAGATCTATTATATGATCTAATCTAAATTATTACTGGTTTGTCATGTACAAGGAAAGAATGGTTCATTGCAAACTTGTTCATTGGACCTTGGCACGACAAATAAACCTCTTCTAAGCTAAACAACACCAAAACATTTGCCATTATTTGTAACACTATTTGTTGTACGTAATACATCCATAATGAGACCACATGCCAAGTTTTGCAATTTTTTGAACGTATTGAGGTTGGATTATTTATTTTTTGATGGAAAATGCAAGAAATGCATACATGCGTATGTGCACGCAAATATAGTTCCACCTTCCTTTTACTAAAAAAATGTTCAACCATCCTTTAATATTCTCGTTCGCCCCAAAAAAATTGTTCCCTCCGCCCTTTCGTTGCTTTTTTTTGGTTCCCTCCAACTATTTTAAATGCCGCGCTCTTTTTTCCCCACCCACTGTATAAAGCTACTTCCCATTTCACCAAATGAACCCACAACCTCATTCGCACGTTCCCCTCATATGTCTCTTCTTCCCGAAATCTAGTCCACTTGTGGCGGCTAAATGGATTCCTCCCGGGCGTCCGGCATGGCCGGCGTGCTTCGAAGCGGCAAACAACATAAACTTCCCACGTCGACCCCAAAACCTAATCCTAGACTGTTGGGCTACGCTAGGTGCGTCGGCTGCAATATAATTTTTCCCTATGCGCAGAACAACCAGGAACATGCTACGGGAGATGGATCACAGATTGTTACCACTAGACGCGCAGTGCCGTGCAGCGGAAGAGTTGGGGCAGCGCTTCCGTGGGGTTCATCTCCTCCTCGTGCAATCTCCCTCGTATAGCCAGTCGTTGGATCCCATGTACAGGTTCGCCGGAGTGGTGCAAGTGCATCGCCTCTAATGGTATCCGCGCGTGCAGGAGGAACACAGTGTGGCGGACTGCTAGGTCCGATCACGCATCTGGCAGCGAGTGGTGGTGGCTATTTGCAACACATGCAAAGCCCTAGTGATGGCGCCGAAGCGATCAACTGAAACCGTATGCCGCACCTCCACTATATATAGGCATCCGTCACGGGCTCAACTCTTGGGCCTCACACGGATCCTAAAGCCCAATGTCTACTCGGTCACGATCCAAGTCCAACTCGGATCACATACGACCAGTGTCCTCGAATCCGACCTCGTAGGTTCCTTCCCTTAAGTGCGCAACCCTTATGTTCTCGTTCATTTGGTCGTGAGTGAGATCACATCCGGCTCAGCTAGTTGGTAGCGGCCTCTAGCAGAGTGTGCTGACTCCAAGTGTCTGATGAAGCTGGTTAGGCGAACATGTACATCACACTTCTGTTCCCTTTGCCACACGATATATGTTGTCAAGCTCAAGGCGACATGGTCAGCCTTGTTGCAGCCCGACCTCTTTCTCGTTCCGGTGAATCTGACCAACACTTTAGATTATCTCATAATCCTCATTGCATGGCCATGCTTATCCAGGTCGGATCACCCGAGGGGCCCAGAGTATATCTCTCCAGATCAGAGGGGCAAATCCCATCTTGCTCGACCATGTCTTGCAGGATGGGTCTAGACAAGCACGAATCCTACCTTTATAATGACCTAGTTACGGAGAAGCATTTGGTTGGCCCAAAGCTGGTCTGGCACCGTCCCGAGGTCATGCGCCAGCTCAGGTCTTAGGACACATAACATATGTTGTACTAGAGACTCACAGATGACCTCATGTCGCTGCGTCTCATAGTCGGGTCTGTCCAACTTGGATCTTATCCGGTCTCGGATTCGACTTCGAATCCGACCAGATCTTTCCAAGTCCATATTATCCGGCTAGCATCCAATGCTCCATGGCTAGTGAGACTGAGGCATCCACCGTGTCATATGCTAGGCTAGTCAGCTGCGCGTCCACACAGCCCTTTCGACTAGGGACCATTTAGGAGAGTCATCATACAATGCATAGTCTCACAAACAAGTCATGCACTTGTCGATACACATCATTGATAATGTCCAAGGACAATCTTTATTCATAAACACATAGGAAATAATATCATACATGATTGCCTCTAGGGCATATCTCCAACAGTTTCCCACTTGCACTAGAGTCAATCAAATAGACATCGAATGCCCATAGCTCTAACGTGCCCCTCATGCTTGGGTTGTGGAAGTGGCTTAGTCAACGGATCTACAACATTTGCATCCGTATGAATTTTGCATAAATTAGTATCACCATTCTTTATGAGCTTTCATATCAGGTGATATTTTCGGTCTATGTGCCTGGTCTTGTGGCGTTATCTCGGCTCCTCACTACTAGAATCAGCTTCTTTGCCGTCCGCCGACGGCAAACTGTCCGGATGAAAGCCTGCCAGCAAAGGCCTTCTTTGCCGTCCGCTTCTGAGAAACGGACGGCAAAGGATTACGCCGTCCCCCATCCGAGGCTAGCAGACGGCAAATACAGCTGGCGGCAGTGCGGTGGCGTGAGAGCCATTAGGGGGTTAACGGCGCTCTATGCCGGCAAAGAGTCTAAGATCTTTGCCGTCCGCTGGCGGACGGCAAAGAGCCCAGCTAGGCAGCACTGGGAAGCTGCCACATGTCCAGATATGCCATCCGCCAGCAGACGACAAAGAGGTTTGAATCATTGCTGGCAGACGGCAAATAGGCAGCCAGTGTTCCCAGTTTGCACAGGTGACTGCCACGTGTCCTCTTTGCCGTCTGCTAGCGGATGGCTAAGCTCTTTGCTGTCCGCTAGCGGACGGCAAAGAGGCTATATATCCCCTGTTTTTATTTAAATCCCATTAATTAGACATGGTTTCAAACACAGGTATACATGCATAAATATCCAACATATCCAACAGCATGTCCAACAACATATTTCATCCAATCCAACAACATAGTTCAACAAAGTCCAACATATCCATATATACGTAACCAGAAACAAGTTTCCAACAACATATCCATATAGACATACATATCCAAACAAGTTTTCATAAACAACAAGGAAGCACCACAAGAATAGTACACTCCATGAATCCAAGCTTCCTCATGTAAAGCAAATCTCCAAATTGGGAAAGATGAAAGTTAGAAGAGGAAGAAGAAGAAGAAGACTTGGTCATTTTGGAGCTAACCTAGCAAATTATGCCATTTTTTAGTTAAGTAAGAATATTATGCCATTTTTGACATAAGTAAGCTAATTATAGTTCTTTATTGAGCTAACCCAGGTAACTAAGCATATTAGAGCTAATTTAGCATTTTAGAGCTAACTTAGAGCTAACTTAGGTCATTTTGGAGCTAACTTAGGTAAAATTGATCATTTTGGAGCTAATTAGGTTTATTATGTCATTTTCGAGGAAAATAAGCTAACTATATGACATATATGAGGTTACCAAGACTGTTATGCCATTTCAAACCTAAGTAAGCTAATTATGCCATTTTTTACATAAGTAAGCTAAGTGTATGTCATTATTGAGCAAACCTAGGTAACTAAGCATATTAGAGATAACTTAGCATATTAGAGCTAACTTAGGTCATTTCGGAGGAAACAAAGCTAAGTATAGATCATTTTGGAGCTAAGTAAGCTAATTATGTCATTTTGGAGGAAGATAAGCTAAGTCTAGGTCATTATGGTAAGCATTTTGGAGGAAATAAAGCTAAGTCTAGGTCTTTATGCATTTCGTAAGCAAAACACTAGAGAAAACTTACCGTCATCACGGAGGTGAAGGATCTTCACTCCTCCTTCTTCTCCTTCTCCTTCATCATCCTGATGCGCTTAGAGCGGCGAGGCAGTGGGATGTACTCTTCTACCACAATTGGCATGGTCCTGTCGCCCAGCTGTGGGATCGCCGGTGCCACCACCATCGCGAGGTCATTGTCAGGCACCACCACCATCACGAGGCCATCTTCAGGCACCACCATCGCTAGGTCATCGTCAGCCACCACCATCGCTTGCCCGTTGTCAGCCACCACCATCGGTAGGTCATTGTCAGCCACCACCATCGCTTGCCCATCATCAGCCACCACCATCGCGAGGTCATCGTCAGACAAAATAGGCTGCACCTCCTCATCCCTACTCTGCTCCTCTTCTTCCCCACTCCGTTCCTCCTCATCCTCTATGCTGCTTTTGCTGTAGCCAGAGTCGCTGCTGCTTTTGCTATAGCTAGAGTCGCTGCTGCTTTTGCTGTAGCCCGAGTCGCTGCTGCTGCTCCCATTGCCTGACCAAATGCAACAAAGTTTTTTTAACTATCTGTGTGAGACAAAGCCAAATGGAGAGGAAGAAGCGGCAGAGCGTACTGGCATCGTCGTCGTCCTGATAGCGCATGCGGCACATAGTCGTGTTGAACACCTTCACGGTGAGCGTGGCGTTGCCGTCGTGCCTGAGGACAAGGAAGTACCCGTGCTGCAGGTCGTAGGCACGGATGAACTGCTCCCAGCCACGACACAGGTACATGTGGTCATACCTGAACACCACCTCCACATCCCACAGCCTGTGAAGCCCGCTGCCAGCCTGTCGCAGCTTCACATTCTTTGGCCGATGGCTGTCCAGCATCTTCATAAAAGTGTCAGGCAGCCTCTACAGCGTGGGTCAAGCAGTGATGTAGCAAACAACAGAGTTATGATAAAGAGATGGGTGAAGGGGAGATCTCTCCTTTTATATACCCGCCTCCTGGAGGAATTCTCAAGTATGATCGTGAAGAACTCGAAACCTTCCAAGTCGCACTCCGGTGTGGCAGAGCGCAGCCTGCGGTGGTGGCCTCCCCCCATCTCTGATAAGTAGCAGAAGAGATCAATTACTACCCTTACAACATTATCATACAACATTACAGCAGCAAAAGTTTTGAGCAGAAGATAATCAACTACACCAAGTTATCATTTCACATTCAAAAAGCAATGCACTTGTGGAAATTTATGATGGCAACAGCTAGAATCATATCTACTATAAATGGACCATATCTATAAACACAGCTAGAACCATATTTGATAAATGGACCATTTGCATATCTACAGAAACTTGGCCCTAATCCAACTTGGCTCTAATTCAACTCTATCATATTTGATAAATGGACATAGTTGGAGCAGAGCCAAGTTTTTAGACATGAAAGAAAACTGAGAAAAAAAAAAGCAATGCACTTGTGCTCAACAACATCAACAACACTTAATTAATTTGGTAGTTTAGTTCGCAATGGCAATTGGCACCCTTCAAAACTAGGGATTTCTTTAGACATGAAGAAAACTGAAAATGTAAACCAAATTGATAGTGATACCAATAAGAAAACATTACCACTACCCACGATATTGATGGTGATATTCAAAGATAACACAAGGTTCAAGTGTAACCAATATTTTTTCATTTATTTTTGGTAGAAAAATTATTTGAAATTTGGTGAAATATAGGCATCTACAATTTAACTTAAACTAAATTTGGCCCAAGTTCTTCACATCCATGCCTGCAATGATCTGCTACTAGATATGAATACTCCAAGGCAAGATACCACACTATACATGGTAATAGCATGCTTAAATTCTTCCCCATTTTAATGATAGTTAATCAAAACTTCAGAAGCCTTTGACAAAGATGGAAATACAGAATCCTCCTCCTTGCTAAGCTATCTAGATTAAAGGGAAAGTGGAAGCAAAGGTACCGCAACTTCATTGCATGATTATAACATCGAATCAATAATTGATAGATCTCTTTTCATAGCAGGGCACAGTCAATAAATCTCATGAGTGTAAACCAATGAATTATCATAATTGTGACAAATCAAATAGCTGACAAATGATCATAACTACATCAAAACATGTCATTACCATTTCTGACTGCTCTATATACCGCACCTGATAGATATTCCTAAGTTTTAACGAGATATATCACAACCAATTTTAGTAGAACTACACATAAACATCATCCAGCATTGTCAATTATTCATAATTGTAACATGATATAACCAATTTTTCTATAACTACAGGATCCTTAAAATTAATATTGATAGCTACAATTAGATTACATGTAGAACCGTTCTAGTTATCTAAATCAAATATGTCAGTAAGATCAGTAGCTCTTACATCAAATGTACTGATTAAGTTAAATTCTTGATCATACAGCCGGTGAGGAGGAAAATCAACAAACACCCCAGCTCCATAAAAATATAGACATCAACCAGCACACACATTTCCCAGCACATCGACAAGTGAAAAACTAAACCTAAACTAAATCTAAAAAAAATACAAGGTCTCACCGGAGCAGGGGTCGCCGGAGCGGCGGGGCGGCCGCGGGGGTGGAGCACGCCGGAGCGGCGAGGCGGCCGCGGGAGTGGAGGAGAGGGGCGCTGGGGCGGCCGGGGTGGAGGAGGGGGCGCCGGAGCGGCAGGGCGGCCGCGATGGTTGAGTAGAGGGGCGCCGGGGCTGCCGAATTGGAGGAGGGGGGCGCCACGGTGACGGGGGTGGCGCGGGGTGGCGGCGGCTTGGGCACGGGGGCGGGGAGGGGCGGCACGGCGACAGGGGTGGCGCGGGGCGGAGGAGGGGGTCGTCGGGGCGGCGAGGGCGGCTCGACGACGGGGCTGGCGCGGGGCAGCCGGCAACGGGGGTGGCGCGGGGCGGCGGCGGCTCGGGCATGGGGTGGAGAGAGAGAGGGGACAGAGAGAGGGTGGGGCAACGGTCGTTGGCTTTTAAGTTAGGGCATGGTTCTTTGCCGTCAGCTAGCAACGGCAAAGAGCCTAGCTAACGGACGTTAGTTTGGCCACTTTCTTTGTCGTCTGCTAGCAGACGGCAAAGAAAGTGGCCGTTAGGTGGCTCTCGCTAGTGGGCCACCCTCCCTCTTTGCCATCTGCTAGCGGACGACAAAGATTCTTTGCCGTCTGCTAGCAGACGGCAAAGAGACGGCTGATGGCAAACAATATCTTTGCCGTCCGCTCTCTCTTTGCCGTCAGTTTTCTGTAAGCTGATGGCAAAGACCATCTTTGCCATCAGCAAACATGGCAAAGAGACGACCGATGGTAAAGATCCTGATTCCACTGGTGCCTTGTCCTGTGTGTGGCACCTGAATTATCGCAATAAAGGTCCACGGTTTTGCCCAGCCCGGGAACACACCAAGATCTTCCAGGAACTTCCGAATCCAAACACCTTCCTTTGCGGCTTCCACAAGCCTAATGTATTCGCCTCTGTTGTGGAGTCGGCCACTGTATCTTGCTTGGAAGTCGTCCAGCTCACTGCTCCTCCATTCATGACGTACACGAATCCAGTTTGCGATTGACAATCATCCCTGTTGGTTTGGAAACTAGCATCAGCATAACCATTTACGCAGAGCTCCTCCTCACCTCCATTAAATTGGAACATATCTTTAGTGTTTCTCAGGTACTTCAGAATAGTTTTCACCGCTGCCCAGTGACTCTCACCTGGGTTGGCCTGGTATCTGCTTGTTAAGCTTATTGCATAGGTAACATCAGGCTGAGTACATAGCATGGCATATATGATGGACCCAATTGCCGAGACATACGGAATCCTACTCATCCGGCTTCGCTCATCATATATCGCAGGACTCTGAGTCATGCTTAGCCTTATACCATGTGAGACCGGCAAGAACCCTTTCTTGGCCTCACTCATGTTGAACCGCTTCAACACTTGGTCTATGTACGTGCTCTGGCTTAAGCCGAGCAGCCTCCTCGATCTATCTCTATAGATCTTGATGCCTAAAATGTACATTGCTTCACCGAGGTCCTTCATAAAAAACTTGCCATTCAATGATTCCTTGACCAAGTTCAGCATCGAAACATCATTTCCGATCAGCAGTATGTCATCGACATACAAGACCAAAAACACAAGAGCTCCCACTAGACTTCTTGTACAAACAATAGTCCTCTTCGTTCTTGATGAAACTGAGATCAGTGATGACCTCATCAAAATGAATATTCCAACTCCGAGATGCTTGCCACAATCCATAAATGGATCTCTTGCGTTTGCATATCTTACTAGCGTTAGTCAGATTGACAAAACCCTCGGGCTGCATCATGTATACATCCTCTTTCAAATTTCCATGCAGTAAAGAGGTTTTGACATCCATCTGCAATATCTCGTAATCAAAATATGCAGCTATAGCTAGTATGATCCTAACCGACTTCAGCACTGCTACCGGCGAGTAGGTCTTGTCGTAGTCAATTCCTTGAACTTGTCCATAACCTTTAGTGACAAGCCGAGCTTTGTGGATCTGAACATTTCCATCCACATCGGTTTTCTTCTTAAAGACCCATCTGCAACTTATGGCTATTACGCCAGGCAGCGGATCAACCAAGTCACAGACTTGATTGTCATCCATGGACTTTAACTCATATCTCATGGACTCCAGCCATGCCTCGGAATCCGGGCTCACCATCTCTTCCGCATATGTGGCCGGTTCATCGCTTTCTAGCAACAACACATCGCGCACTCTGCGCAATCTTTCCAACCTTCATGGTTCTGGTGCCGACTCCACTACGGGTTCCCTGATTAACTCTGGCTTGATTTCATCACCAGCCGAGTTGTCCCCGTGTGGATCACAATTTTCTTCGAGTCAAACTGTCCTCCCACTGGCTTCCCGGCAAAGAAACTCCTTCTCAAGGAAAACCCCGTTTCGAGGAACAAACACTTTGCTCTCTTCGCGGTTGTAGAAGCTATATCTTAAGATTTCCCTCAGATATCCCATGAATATGCACTTATCCGACTTGGGTGTAAGCTTGTCCAACATTAGTCGCTTGACAAATGCTTCACAACCCCAAATCTTTAGAAAAGAAAAACTAGGACTCTTCCCAGTCCACATCTCATGCAGTGTCTTGTCTACGGATTTTGATGGTACCCTGTTTAGAGAGAAAGCTGCAGTTTCTAGATCATATGCCCAGAATAACGTGGGTAAATCCAATTTGCTCATCATTGGTCGAACCATGTCCAACAAGATTTGATTTCACCGTTCTGACACGCTGTTTCTCTGTGGCATACCCGGAGGTGTGAGCTGAGGTACTATACCTCAACTTTTCAGATGATCATCAAACTCCTGGCTCATGTACTCACCTAAATGATCTGATCATAGAAGCTTTATAGTCTTGTCGAGCTGATTTTCAACCTCGTTCTGAAACTCTTTGAACTTTTCAAAAGTTTTTGACTTGTGCCTCATCAAATAGATATAGCCATATCTACTCAAGTCGTCGGTAAAAGTCATGAAGTATTGATTGCTGCCTCTGGCCGTTGTGCTCATTGGACCGCACATAACACTATGTATAAGTTCCAACATCTCAAACACCCTCTCGCAACTCACTCGAATCAATAATTGATAGATCTCTTTTCATAGCAGGGCACAGTCAATAAATCTCATGAGTGTAAACCAATGAATTATCATAATTGTGACAAATCAAATAGCTGACAAATGATCATAACTACATCAAAACATGTCATTACCATTTCTGACTGCTCTATATACCGCACCTGATAGATATTCCTAAGTTTTAACGAGATATATCACAACCAATTTTAGTAGAACTACACATAAACATCATCCAGCATTGTCAATTATTCATAATTGTAACATGATATAACCAATTTTTCTATAACTACAGGATCCTTAAAATTAATATTGATAGCTACAATTAGATTACATGTAGAACCGTTCTAGTTATCTAAATCAAATATGTCAGTAAGATCAGTAGCTCTTACATCAAATGTACTGATTAAGTTAAATTCTTGATCATACAGCCGGTGAGGAGGAAAATCAACAAACACCCCAGCTCCATAAAAATATAGACATCAACCAGCACACACATTTCCCAGCACATCGACAAGTGAAAAACTAAACCTAAACTAAATCTAAAAAAAATACAAGGTCTCACCGGAGCAGGGGTCGCCGGAGCGGCGGGGCGGCCGCGGGGGTGGAGCACGCCGGAGCGGCGAGGCGGCCGCGGGAGTGGAGGAGAGGGGCGCTGGGGCGGCCGGGGTGGAGGAGGGGGCGCCGGAGCGGCAGGGCGGCCGCGATGGTTGAGTAGAGGGGCGCCGGGGCTGCCGAATTGGAGGAGGGGGGCGCCACGGTGACGGGGGTGGCGCGGGGTGGCGGCGGCTTGGGCACGGGGGCGGGGAGGGGCGGCACGGCGACAGGGGTGGCGCGGGGCGGAGGAGGGGGTCGTCGGGGCGGCGAGGGCGGCTCGACGACGGGGCTGGCGCGGGGCAGCCGGCAACGGGGGTGGCGCGGGGCGGCGGCGGCTCGGGCATGGGGTGGAGAGAGAGAGGGGACAGAGAGAGGGGTGGGGCACGGTCGTTGGCTTTTAAGTTAGGGCATGGTTCTTTGCCGTCAGCTAGCAGACGGCAAAGAGCCTAGCTAACGGACGTTAGTTTGGCCACTTTCTTTGTCGTCTGCTAGCAGACGGCAAAGAAAGTGGCCGTTAGGTGGCTCTCGCTAGTGGGCCACCCTCCCTCTTTGCCATCTGCTAGCGGACGACAAAGATTCTTTGCCGTCTGCTAGCAGACGGCAAAGAGACGGCTGATGGCAAACAATATCTTTGCCGTCCGCTCCTTCTTTGCCGTCAGTTTTCTGTAAGCTGATGGCAAAGACCATCTTTGCCATCAGCAAACAGATGGCAAAGAGACGACCGATGGTAAAGATCCTGATTCCACTGGTGCCTTGTCCTGTGTGATGGCACCTGAATTATCGCAATAAAGGTCCAACGGTTTTGCCCAGCCCGGGAACACACCAAGATCTTCCAGGAACTTCCGAATCCAAACACCTTCCTTTGCGGCTTCACAAGCCGTAATGTATTCGGCCTCTGTTGTGGAGTCGGCCACTGTATCTTGCTTGGAAGTCGTCCAGCTCACTGCTCCTCCATTCATGACGTACACGAATCCAGTTTGCGATTGACAATCATCCCTGTTGGTTTGGAAACTAGCATCAGCATAACCATTTACGCAGAGCTCCTCCTCACCTCCATTAAATTGGAACATATCTTTAGTGTTTCTCAGGTACTTCAGAATAGTTTTCACCGCTGCCCAGTGACTCTCACCTGGGTTGGCCTGGTATCTGCTTGTTAAGCTTATTGCATAGGTAACATCAGGCTGAGTACATAGCATGGCATATATGATGGACCCAATTGCCGAGACATACGGAATCCTACTCATCCGGCTTCGCTCATCATATATCGCAGGACTCTGAGTCATGCTTAGCCTTATACCATGTGAGACCGGCAAGAACCCTTTCTTGGCCTCACTCATGTTGAACCGCTTCAACACTTGGTCTATGTACGTGCTCTGGCTTAAGCCGAGCAGCCTCCTCGATCTATCTCTATAGATCTTGATGCCTAAAATGTACATTGCTTCACCGAGGTCCTTCATAAAAAACTTGCCATTCAATGATTCCTTGACCAAGTTCAGCATCGAAACATCATTTCCGATCAGCAGTATGTCATCGACATACAAGACCAAAAACACAAGAGCTCCCACTAGACTTCTTGTACAAACAATAGTCCTCTTCGTTCTTGATGAAACTGAGATCAGTGATGACCTCATCAAAATGAATATTCCAACTCCGAGATGCTTGCCACAATCCATAAATGGATCTCTTGCGTTTGCATATCTTACTAGCGTTAGTCAGATTGACAAAACCCTCGGGCTGCATCATGTATACATCCTCTTTCAAATTTCCATGCAGTAAAGAGGTTTTGACATCCATCTGCAATATCTCGTAATCAAAATATGCAGCTATAGCTAGTATGATCCTAACCGACTTCAGCACTGCTACCGGCGAGTAGGTCTTGTCGTAGTCAATTCCTTGAACTTGTCCATAACCTTTAGTGACAAGCCGAGCTTTGTGGATCTGAACATTTCCATCCACATCGGTTTTCTTCTTAAAGACCCATCTGCAACTTATGGCTATTACGCCAGGCAGCGGATCAACCAAGTCACAGACTTGATTGTCATCCATGGACTTTAACTCATATCTCATGGACTCCAGCCATGCCTCGGAATCCGGGCTCACCATCTCTTCCGCATATGTGGCCGGTTCATCGCTTTCTAGCAACAACACATCGCGCACTCTGCGCAATCTTTCCAACCTTCATGGTTCTGGTGCCGACTCCACTACGGGTTCCCTGATTAACTCTGGCTTGATTTCATCACCAGCCGAGTTGTCCCCGTGTGGATCACAATTTTCTTCGAGTCAAACTGTCCTCCCACTGGCTTCCCGGCAAAGAAACTCCTTCTCAAGGAAAACCCCGTTTCGAGGAACAAACACTTTGCTCTCTTCGCGGTTGTAGAAGCTATATCTTAAGATTTCCCTCAGATATCCCATGAATATGCACTTATCCGACTTGGGTGTAAGCTTGTCCAACATTAGTCGCTTGACAAATGCTTCACAACCCCAAATCTTTAGAAAAGAAAAACTAGGACTCTTCCCAGTCCACATCTCATGCAGTGTCTTGTCTACGGATTTTGATGGTACCCTGTTTAGAGAGAAAGCTGCAGTTTCTAGATCATATGCCCAGAATAACGTGGGTAAATCCAATTTGCTCATCATTGGTCGAACCATGTCCAACAAGATTTGATTTCACCGTTCTGACACGCTGTTTCTCTGTGGCATACCCGGAGGTGTGAGCTGAGGTACTATACCTCAACTTTTCAGATGATCATCAAACTCCTGGCTCATGTACTCACCTAAATGATCTGATCATAGAAGCTTTATAGTCTTGTCGAGCTGATTTTCAACCTCGTTCTGAAACTCTTTGAACTTTTCAAAAGTTTTTGACTTGTGCCTCATCAAATAGATATAGCCATATCTACTCAAGTCGTCGGTAAAAGTCATGAAGTATTGATTGCTGCCTCTGGCCGTTGTGCTCATTGGACCGCACATAACACTATGTATAAGTTCCAACATCTCAAACACCCTCTCGCAACTCTTTTCGAAAGGAGATTTAGTCATCTTGCCGAGCATGCATGATTCACATGTCTTGAATGACCCGAAGTCGGACGAAGTTAGGAGTCCATCATCACGGAGCTTCTTCATGCATTCCAGACTAATGTGTGCAAGCCGGCAGTGCCAGAAGTTTGTCAGATTTATCTCATTAGGCTTATGCCTCTTGACATTCCCATTATAGACCGGTTTCGTTTCCAGATTCAATATAAATAACCCATCAACAATGGGTGTTATGTCATGGAACATTCCATTCAAATAAAACGAACAACCATTGTCCTTTAAATTGAATTCATAACCCTGACTCATCAAGCATGAGGCAGAAATAATGTTTCGACTAAGTGCAGGAATGTAATAACAATTATTCAATTCCAAAATAAATCTAGAAGGAAGCTGGAGCTGCATCGTGCCGACCTCCAACGCAGCAACTCTTGCTTTGTTGCCGACCCTGATGTCAATCTCCCCTTGTGCCACACACCTAGTTCTTACCAGCCCCTACATCGAGTTACAAATATAAACAACCGATCTGGTATGAAATACCCAACCGCTACTAGGTATGTTAGCAAGGTAAATGTCTATAACATATGTAACAAGTGTACCTTTGCTCGAAGTCGTACTTCCAGCCTTCTTGCCATGCTCGGCAAGCCACTTGCTATAGTCCTCTTCCAATGACCAGGTTCCTTGCAATGATAGCATATGGTCTTTGAGTCCGGTCCCGACATGGGCTCAGCGGCGGAGCTAACCTTCTCCCTGCCCTTTGCCTTAGCCTTTTTCTTGGACCAGCTCTTCTTGAACTTAGCTGAGTTCTGCACCATCAACACTTGATGCGTGCATTCCTTGATATCCTGCTCTTCCACCTTGAACATCACATGTAATTCAGTGAGATTCTTATCCATGCCATGCATATGATAGTTCGAGATGAACGTCCCATAGCTAGCCAGAAGTGAACCCATAATTGTATCCGTGGATAGCTCGTCACTAAGTGGGAAGCCTAACCGATCCAAAGCTTGCATTTACCCAGTCATCTTGATCACATGCGGGCTCAGTGGATCACCTTCCTTTAGCTTACAATCCATCGAGGATCGCCAGACGTTGAACCTTTCGGTCCTAGCCTGCATCTGAAACATGCTCTTGAGATTCTCGATCATATCGAAAGCCTCAACGTTTTTGAAGTGCTGTTGCAAATTGGGCTCCATACAAGCCAGCATCAGACAACTGATCACCATCGATTCATCAATGAGTTTCTGGTAGGCATTCCTTGTTGTGGCTTTAGCATTCTCGGTAGGTTCAGTTGGAAGCGGATCTAGAACATGTTCCTTTTTATCATGCTTGAGAACAATTCTCAAATTTCTATACCAGGTGGTAAAGTTTGTTCCATCCAGTTTATCTATTTCTAGAATTGATTTCAATACAAAGTTGGGTTGAGCAGGGGGTGCCATTGATCTACAACAAAAAAACATGCAAACACTAAGCAATGTGTTTATGTAGAGTAATTCAAGCCTTAAATAGAAATACTCCCACTGAAGTCGGCATCCCTCCGCAAACTCTCAAAGATTCAGGATCCGACTAGCGCATGCTGACTAGTGATCTTTAGCATCACTGCTAGCCGACTAACCTATTTGGTAAGCAACTCTTTGCTAATCGCATCTCCATACGACTCCTGTTAGTCGGGTAGGTATATTATACCTGCAACTTGTGAGCTACGTTGGGATTTTCCCCGAAGAGGAAGGGTGAAGCAATATAGTAGCAGATAAGTATTTCCCTCAGTGGGAACCGAGGTTATCAAACCAAGAGTAGAATCACGCAAATGCTTAGTCAACAGTACCTACACACAAAAGAGCAAATACTTGCACCCAACGCGGGCAAGAGGATTGTCAATCCCTTGAACTTGTTACTTGCAAGGATTAAATCTAATAATGATAGATAGATAAATTGCAAAGTAAACTAAAAGAAGTAAAATTGCAGCAAGGTAATTTTGGTTTTAGTAATATGATAAAAGTAGACCCAGGGGCCATAGTTTTCACTAGAGGCTTCTCTCTCATAAAGATAGCATACGGTGGGTAGACAAATTACTGTTGGGCAACCGATAGAAAAGCAAATAGTTATGATGTTATTCATGGCAATGATCATGTATATAGGCATTACGTCCATGACAAGTAGACCGACTCCAGCCTACATCTACTACTATTACTCCACTTCGAGAGCACTTCTAGGCTTGCCTTTCTACGTATTAAGTTCATAACAAATAGAGTAATGCATGAAGGATGATGACATAATGTAGACAGAATCAAACCAAGCAATATGATTGAACCCCGTCATTTTACCCTTAATGGCAACAATACAAATACGTCCCTCGCTAGCCCTTCTGTCACGAGGTGAGGACACCGCAAGATTGAACCCACTATAAAGCACCTCTCCCACTGAAGATAAATCAATCTAGTTGGCCAAACCAAATGGATAGATCGGAGAGAAATACAAAGCTAGAATAATCATGCATAATAAAAGTTCAGAAAAGACTCAATTAATTTCAATCAATAATCTGATCATAAACCCACAATTCATCGGATCCCAACAAACACAATACAAAGGCAGATTACATCAGATAGAACCCTGAGAGGATCAAGGAGAACATTGTATTAAAGATCGGAGAGAAAGAAGAAGCCATCTAGCTAATTACTATGGAACCGTAGGTCTCTGGTAGACTACTTGCATATCATCGGAAGGGTAGGAAGGTTGATGTAGAAGCCCTCCGTGATCGATTCCCCCTCCGGAAGATTACCAGAAAAAGCCTCCAAATGGGATCATGGAAGAACAGACGCTTGCGGCGGTGGAAGAAAAGTTTCGTGGCTCTGGTTTGGCAATTTATGGGAATTTATAGAAGTGGATTTAGGTCAAACGGAGCTGCGTGGGACCCACAAGCTTTGGTGGCGCCCCCAAGGGCGTGCAGTGTGAGCTCATCACTCACCCATAGATCTTCTGGCCTCCTTTCAAACGTTCTAGGGTCTCTTATGGTCCATAAAAAGCACCGTAAAGTTTCATCATGTTTGGACTTTGTTTGGTACTGATTTTCTGAAAATCCAAAAACAAGCAAAAAACAGCAAATAGCACTGGGCACTGAGTTAATAGGTTAGTCCCCAAAAATGATATAAAATTGCATATAAAGTATCTAAGAATAATAATATAATAGCATCAAACAATCAAAAATTATAGATACATTGGAGACGTATCAGCATCCCCAAGCTTAATTTCTGCTCGTCCTCGAGTTCGTAAATGATAAAAACAGAATTTTTGATGTTGAATGGTACCTAGCATGTTTATCATGTAATCTCTTTTATGGTATAAATATTGAGAAATGATGAAGTAATTGATATCAACATAATAATATCCATGAATACTTGAACATAATCATTACTTTTTCAAAATATACAATGCTAGACGAATGTTATCCCTACTCATTGAATTATGTAAGCATGGCATGACTCCGTCTTCCTCACATAAGTACAAATCACGATCACCCTGGTGTCAAGCCAAGCAATTGTATCATACTTTTTCATGCGCTTCAGCAACTTCAACTCCACTCAATACATCAGCGTGAGTCATGGACATTAGCACTATGGGTGGAATAGAATATGGTGGTAGAGGTATATAGGAGAAGTCAAAAAGGAAGAAAGGCTCGCGTCAACTCGGTGGACCAATAGGCAATGGAGAGGCACATCAATCAATATCAATGCGAGTAGTAGGGATTGCCATGCAACGGATGCACTAGAGCTATAAGTGTATGAAATCTCAATATAAAACTAAGTGGGTGTGCATCCAACTTGCTTGCTCATGAAGACTTCGGGCATTTGAGGAAGCACATCATTGGAATATACAAGCCAAGTTTTAAAATGAAAAATTCCCACTAGTATATGAAAGTGATGACTAAGGAGACCCTCTATATGAAGAACATGGTGCTACTTTGAAGCACAAGTGTGGTAAAAGGATAGTAGCATTGCCCCTTCTCTCTTTTTTCTTTTCTATTTTTTTAGAACAATATCATGAACCTCATCCCCACATTTTGGAGGGCTCATCAGTCTACATCATCCTTTTCCTCACTGGGACAATGCTATAATAATGATGATCATCACACTTTTATTTACTTACGACTCGATATTACAACTCAATATAGTGAAACAATATGACCGTATATGAATGCCTCTGGCAGTATACCAGGATGTGCAATGTTCTGGCGTAACATGTATAATAATGATGATTGTTGGCTTTGCCACAAATATCATGTCAGCTCTAGCTATTTGATCACGCAAAGCAATATGATGATGAACACACATGTCATAGGACGGAACGGTGGAAGTTGCATGGCAATATATCTCGGAATGGATATGGAAATGCTATGATAGGTAGGTATGGTGGCTGTTTTGAGGAAGATATAAGGAGGCTTATGTGTGATAGACCATATCATATCACGGTGTTTGGATGCACCGGCGAAGTTTGCACCAACTCTCGAGGTGAGAATGGGCAATGCACAGTACCGAAAAGGCTAGCAATATGCGAAAAGGTGGGAGTGCGTAATTGACCATGAACTCACATTAGTCATAAAGAACTCATATAATTATTGTGAAAGTTTTATTAGCCCTCAAAGAAAAGTACTACTTGCATGCCCTTAGGGAGGAGGTTAGTAGGAGTTAACCATCACGCGCCTCTGACTCAAATAGCACAAGGATTTCAACGAGGAATAAAAATGCTCCAACATCCCCGTCATGCCATGTCGGACACTTAAATGAGTAATACATAACAAGCTTTAATATCGATATTCTTACTAACCAATGATCATGAACCAATACCCTTTCATATTATGACATCAATATAATTAAAACATACGTTTCATATTTGGTGATCTACATTAAAGTTTTTATTATATCACTCTTGAATACCTATCATTTTCAGACTAGTCTCATAACCCGTGCTCATTACCACTTCCTATTTAATGACTCTCAAAAAGATTTAAGTGAAGCATGAGAGTACAATCATTTCTATAAAATATAACCACCGCCGTGTTCTAACAAATATAAGTGAAGCACAAGAGCAACTGCATAGCTCAAAAGATATAAGTGAAGCACAAAGAGTATTCTAACAAATCATGATTAATGTGTGTCTCTCTCAAAAGGTGTGTCCAGCAAACAATGATTATGGCAAACTAACAAGCAAACAAAATAAAATTATGGCACAAGACGCTCCAAGTAAAACTCATATCATGTGATGAATAAAAATATAGCTCAATGTAACATATAGATGAATTGTGGACGAAAGAGGGGATGCTATCCGGGGCATCCCCGAGCTTAGACACCTGGGTCTTCCTTGAATATTACCTTGGAGTGCTTTTGGCATCCCCAAGCTTAGAGTCTTGCCGCCCCTTATTCCTTCTTTCATCGTGATCTCACCCAAAACTTGAAAACTTCAACACACAAAACACAACAGAAACTTCTTGAGACCCGTTAGTATAATAAATCAATCATCCACTTTAGGTACTGTTGTAAACTCATTCATAATTATTCTTGCATAATACCTACTATATTCTTACTTCTCCATGATTTATACCCCCCGATATAATCCATAGCATCATTAAAATAAGCACACTATGCAATAAAAAGTAGAATCTATCTAAAATAGAATAATATATAATGACAGAATATTTATCAATACTTCTGTACATCCAAAAATTCTGAAAAATTAAGACAATGTCGGAAATTTGTATATCAATCATGTATAACAATTTCATAATTTTATAAAATTCCAGTATAAAATGTAAATTCCAGCACTGGAAGCAAAACTTTCATATTTTAAACAGAATCAAGTCAACTATCATCCAAAAATCATCCCAAAGGGTTTACTTAGCACAAACACTAATTAAAATATAAAAATGCAATCGTTACAGTAGCAATAATTATGTCATCACACAAACCAGAAATAAAAACAAAAATTTAAGATAACTATTGGGTTGCCTCCCAACAAGCGCTATTGTTTTATGCCCCTAGCTAGGCATAATGCATTGTTTCAATTATTATCATCCTTAGGTTCCAACTCCTTAATTGTACATTCAGGATTTCTAGGAGATTTAGTAAACTTATTTTTTGTAATTACACTGCTAGGAACTAAGTTGAGGATTTTTTTTCAGTAATAGGTTCCTTTATCATATCGATGAAATTGGGATGCACACCAATCATTTTAAGATCCTCATTCTCTTTACTAGATGAAGCACCCTTATTTTTAGCAACATATGTAAGCTTAGTGTTTTTATTAGTAGAAGTCATTTCAATGGTTTTAATGGAAGAAAAAGCTGAACCCAAGTTATTAATAATTTCTTCCAATTTATCAATTCTAACGGGACTTTGTTCTACCCTCTCATTAATTATTGGTTCTTTCTCCTTTAGCATCTTTAATGTGGTTCCTACCTTTGAGCCAAATTGAGTGATTCAATTGTGGGCCTTTTTGTCTAAATTATTGATATGTTCAATAGTAGGCATCCTATTTTTAATAGCTTCTAACCTTCGCATAACATGTTCCAAAGTCAATGTTGTTTCATTGATAGTAATAGGTGGTGATCCCACAAGATTTCACATAGCATTGAAGGCATCCATAGGGTGACTACTCAGAAAATTCCCTCCAGTAATAGTATCAAGCACAAATCTATACCAAGTAGTCATGCCCACATAAAAATTGTGAAGAAGAACAGTGGTGGATTAATTACAAGTGGATCTATTTTGAGCATCGCAAATCCTATACCAAGCATCTTTTAAATTTTCACCTCCCCTTTGTGCAAAATTAAGCACTTCATTTTCAGGGGTACAAGTAACAAGTGAAGAACTAGCCATAGTGGCAAAGCAAACAAGAAAGCAAACTAACAAAGTAAAATATTTTTGTGTGTTTTGTTTTTTTATAATGAGACTAATAAAAGTAAATAAAGGCAAATAAAAAGTAGAGCAAGTAAACGATAATTTGTGTGAATGAACCTCTAAGTATTTGATGATGTCTCCCAAGCAACGGCGCCAGAAATTCTTTCTGCTACTTCTGAGCTGCGTTGGTATTTTCCCCGAAGAGGAAGGGTGAAGCAACATAGTAGCGGATAAGTATTTCCCTCAGTGAGAACCAAGGTTATCGAACCAATAGAAGAATCACCCAAATGCTTAGTCAACAGTACCTACACACAGAAGAGCAAATACTTGCACCCAACGCGGGCAAGAGGGTTGTCAATCCCCTTGAACTCGTTACTTGCAAGGATTAAAAATGATAATGATAGATAGATAAATTGCAAAGTAAAATAGAAGAAGTAAATTTGCAGCAAGGTAATTTTGGTTTTAGTAATATGATAAAAGTAGACCCGGGGGACATAGTTTTCACTAGAGGCTTCTCTCTCATAAAGATAGCATACGGTGGGTAGACAAATTACTGTTGGGCAACCGATAGAAAAGCGCATAGTTATGACGTTATTCATGGCAATGATCATGTATATAGGCATTACGTCCGTGACAAGTAGACCGGCTCCTGCCTGCATCTACTACTATTACTCTACTTTGAGAGCGCTTCTATGCTTGCCTCTCTACATATTAAGTTCATAACAAACAGAGTAATGCATGAAGGATGATGACATAATGTTGACAGAATAAAACCAAGCAATATGATTGAACCCCGTCGTTTTACACTTAATGGCAACAATACGAATACGTGCCTCACTACCCTTTCTGTCACCAGGTGAGGAAACCGCAAGATTGAACCCACTACAAAGCACCAGTCCCACTGAAGATAAATCAATCTAGTTGGCCAAACCAAACAGATAGATCAGAGAGAAATATAAAGCTATAATAATCATGCATAATAAATTTCAGAAAAGACTCAATTACTTTCAATGAATAATATGATCATAAACCCACAATTCATCGGATCCCAACAAACACACCGCAAAGGAAGATTACATTGGATAGAACTCCAAGAGGATCAAGGAGAACATTGTATTGAAGATCGGAGAGAAAGAAGAAGACACCTAGCTAATTACTATGGACCCGTAGGTCTGTGGTAGACTACTCACACATCATCGGAAGGGCAGCAAGGTTGATGTAGAAGCCCTTCGTGATCGATTCCCCCTTCGGCAGATTACCGAAAAAGGCCTCCAGATGGGATCATGGAAGAACAGAGGCTTGCAGTGGCGGAAGAAAAGTTTCGTGGCTCTCTTGTTTGTTTGGGGATTTATGGGAATTTATAGAAGCGGAATTAGGTCAAATGGAGCTGCATGGGACCCATGAGCTTAGGTGGCACACCCCTAAGGGCGCGCCATGTGAGCTCGTCGCTCATCCAAAGATCTTCTGGCCTCCTCCCAAACGTTCTAGGGTCTCTTGTGGTCCATAAAAAATCACCGTAAAGTTTCATCATGTTTGGACTTCGTTTGGTACAGTTTTTCTGAAAAACCAAAAACAAGCAAAAAAACAGCAACTGGCACTGGGCACTGAGTTAATAGGTTAGTCCCCAAAAATGATATAAAATTGCATATAAAGTCCCTAAGATTGATAATATAAGAGCATGAAACAATAAAAAATTATAGATACGTTGGAGACGTATCAGCATCCCCAAGCTTACTTCCTGCTCGTCCACGAGTAGGTAAATGATAAAAACAGAATTTTTGATGTTGAATGCTACCTAGAATGTTTATTATGTAATCTCTTTTACGGTATAAATATTGAGAAACGATGAAGTAATTGATATCAACATAATAATATCCATGAATACTTGAACATAATCATTACTTTTTAAAAATATACAATGCTTAACGAATGTTATCCCTACTCATTGAATTATGTAAGCATGGCATGTCCGTCTTCCTCACATAAGTACAAATCATGATCACCCCAGTGTCAAGTCAAGCAATTGTATCATACTTTTTCACGCGCTTCAGCATTTTCATCTCCACTCAATACATGAGCTTGAGTCATGGACATTAGCACTATGGGTGGAATAAAATATAGTGGTAGAGGTATATAGGAGAAGTCAACAAGGAAGAAAGGCGCGCATCAACTCGGCAGACCAATAGGCAATGAAGAGGCCCCTCAATCGATATCAAAGCGAGGAGTAGGGACTGCCATGCAACGGATGCACTAGAGCTATAAGTGTATGAAAGCTCAAAATAAAACTAAGTGGGTGTGCATCCAACTTGCTTGCTCATGAAGACCTCGGGCATTTGAGGAAGCCCGTCATTGGAATATACAAGCCAAGTTTTAAAATGAAAAATTCCCACTAGTATATAAAGTAATGACTTGGGACACTCTCTATATGAAGAACATGGTGCTACTTTGAAGCACAAGTGGGGTAAAAGGATAGTAGCATTGCCCCTTCTCTCTTTTTCTCTCATTTTTCTTTCTCTTATTTGTTAGAACAATATCACGAACCTCATCCCCAAATTTTGGAGGGCTCATCAGTCTCCATCATCCTTTTCCTCACTGGGATAATGCTCTAATAATGATGATCATCACACTTTTAGTTACTTACAACTCGATATACTGAAACAATATGACTCTATATGAATTCCTCTGGCAGTGTACCAGGATGTGCAATGATCTAGCGTAACATGTATAATAATGGTGGCTTTGCCACAAATATCATGTCAGCTCTATATGATCATGCAAAGCAATATGATGATGAACACACATGTCATAGGGCAGAACGGTGGAAGTTGCATGGCAATATATCTCGGAATGGCTATGGAAATGCCATGATAGGTCAGTATGGTGGCTGTTTTGAGGAAGATATAGGGAGGCTTATGTGTGATAGAGCATATCATATCATGGGGTTTGGATGCACCGGCAAAGTTTGCACCTACTCTCGAGGTGAGAATGGGCAATGCACGGTACCGAAGAGGCTAGCAATATGCAAAAAGGTGGGAGTGCGTAATTGTCCATGAACTGATATTAGTCATAAAGAACTCATATACTTATTGTGAATGTTTTATTAGCCCGCGAAGCAAAGTACTACTCGCATGCCCCTAGGGAGGAGGTTGGTAGGAGTTAACCATCGCGTGCCTCCGACTCAAACAGCACAAGGATTTCAACGAGGAATAAAAATGCTCCAACATCCCCGTCTTGCTATGTCGGACACTTAAATGAGTAATACGTAACAAGCTTTAATATCGATATTTTTACTAACCAATGATCATGAACCAATACCCTTTCATATTATGACATCAATATAATTAAAACATACGTTTCATATTTTGTGATCTACATGAAAGTTTTTATTATATCACTCTTAAATACCTATCATTTTCAGTCTAGTCTCATAACCCGTGCTTATTACCACTTCCTATTTAAAGACTCTCAAAAAGATTTAAGTGAAGCATGAGAGTACAATCATTTCTATAAAATATAACCACCACCGTGTTCTAGCAAATATAAGTGAAGCACAAGAGCAACTGCATATCTTAAAAGATATAAGTGAAGCACATAGAATATTCTAACAAATCATGATGAATGTGTGTCTCTCTCAAAAGGTGTGTCCAGCAAACAGTGATTATGGCAAACTAACAAGCAAACAATATAAAACTATGGCACAAGACGCTCCAAGTAAAACTCATATCATGTGATGAATAAAAATATAGCTCCAAGTAACATACCCATGAATTGTGGACGAAAGAGGGGATGCTATCCGGGGCATCCCCAATCTTAGACACTTGGGTCTTCCTTGAATATTACCTTGGGGTGCCTTGGGCATCCCCAAGCTTAGAGTCTTCCCGCTCCTTATTCCTTCATGCATCGTGATCTCACACAAAACTTGAAAACTTCAGCACACAAAACTCAACAGAAAGTTCATGAGATCCGTTAGTATAATAAATCAATCATCCACTTTAGGTACTGTTGTAAACTCATTCATAATTATTCTTGCATAATACCTACTGTATTCTAACTTCTCCATGATTTATACCCCCTGATATAGTCCATAGCATTTTTAAAATAAGCACAATATGCAATAAAAAATAGAATCTGTCTAAAACAGGACAGTATGTAATGACAAAATATTTATCAGTACTTCTGTACATCCAAAAATTCTGAAAAATGAGGACAACATGGGCAATTTGTATATCAATCATATGTAACAATTTCAGAATTTATAACGTTCCAGTACAGAATGTAAATTCTAGCACTGGAAGCAAAACTTTTTGTTTTTAAACAAAATCAAGTTAACTATCATCCAAATCATCCTAGAGGCTAATTAAAAAGGCAATCACTAATTAAAACATAAAAATGCAATCATTACAGTAGCAATAATTATGTCATCACACAAACCAGAAAAAAAACAAAAAAATAAGATAACTATTGGGTTGCCTTCCAACAAGCTCTATTGTTTTATGCCCCTAGCTAGGCATAATGCATTGTTTCAAGTATTATCATCCTTATGTTCCAACTCCTTAATTATACATCCAGGCTTTCTAGGAGATTTAGTGAACTTATTTTTAGTAATTACACTCCTAGGAACAAAGTTGAGGAATTTGTTTTTAGTAATAGGTTCCTTTATCTTATCGATGAAATTGGGATGCACACCAATCATTTTAAGATCCTCATTCTCTTTAGTAGATGAAGCACCCTTATTGTGGCATTAGCATTATCGGCAGGTTCAGTTGGAAGCGGATTCTCTAGAACATGTTACTTTTTATCGTGCTTAAAGTTTGTCCCATCCAGTTTATCCTTTTCCAGAATTGATTTCAATGCAAAGTTGGGTTGAGCAGGTGGTGCCATTGATCTACAACAAAAAAACATGCAAACACTAAGCAATGTGTTTATGTAGAGTAATTCAAGCCTTAAACAGAAATACTCCCACTGAAGTCGGCATCCCTCCGCAAACTCTCAGAGATTCAGGATCCGACTAGCGCATGCTGACTAGTGATCTTTAGCATCACTGCAAGCCGACTTGCCTATTCGGTAAGCAACTCTTTGCTAATCGCATCTCCATACGACTCCTCTTAGTCGGGTAGGTATCTTATACCTGCTACTTGTGAGCTGCGTTGGGATTTTCCCCGAAGAGGAAGGGTGAAGCAATATAGTAGCGGATAAGTATTTCCCTCATTGCGAACCAAGGTTATCGAACCAAAACGAGAATCAAGCAATTCTTAGTCAACAGTACCTACACACACAAGAGCAAATACTTGCAACCAACACGGTCAAGAGGATTATCAATCCCCAGGAACTCGTTACTTGCAAGGATTAAATCTGATAATGATAGATAGATAAATTGCAAAGTAAAATAAAAGAAGTAAAATTGCAGCAAGGTAATTTTGGTTTTAGTAATATGATAAAAGTAGACCCGGGGGCCATAGTTTTCACTAGTGGCTTCTCTCTCATAAAGATAGCATACGCTGGGTAGACAAATTACTGTTGGGAAACCGATAGAAAAGCGCATAGTTATGATGTTATTCATGGCAATGATCATGTATATAGGCATTATGTCCGTGACAAGTAGACCGACTCCTTCCTGCATCTACTACTATTACTCCACTTCGAGAGTGCTTCTATGCTTGCCTCTCTATGTATTAACTTCATAACAAACAGAGTAATGCATGAAGGATGATGACATAATGTAGACAGAATAAAACCAAGCAATATGATTGAACCCCATCATTTTACCCTTAATGGCAACAACACAAATACGTGCCTCACTACCCCTTCTGTCATGAGGTGAGGACACCGCAAGATTGAACCCACTACAAAGCACCTCTCCCACTGAAGATAAATCAATCTAGTTGGCCAAACCAAACAGATAGATCAGAGAGAAATACAAAGCTATAATAATCATGCATAATAAAGTTCAGAAAAGATTCAATTACTTTTTATCAATAATCTGATCATAAACCCACAATTCATCGGATCCCAACAAACACATCGCAAAGGAAGATTACATTGGATAGAACTCTGAGAGGATCAAGGAGAACATTGTATTGAAGATCGGAGAGAAAGAAGAAGCCATGTAGCTAATTACTATGGACCCGTAGGTCTGTGGTAGACTACTCACATATCATCGGAAGGGCAGCAAGGTTGATGCAGAAGACCTTCATGATCGATTCCCCCTCCGACAGATTACCGAAAAAGGCTTCTAGATGGGATCACGGAAGAACAGAGGCTTGCGGCGGTGGAAGAAAAGTTTCATGGCCCTCTTTGTTTGTTTGGGGATTTATGGGAATTTATAAAAGTGGAATCAGGTCAAACGGAGCTGTGTGGGACCCATGAGCTAAGGTGGTGCCCCCCAGGGGCGTGCCGTGTGAGCTCATCACTCACCCATAGATCTTCTGGCCTCCTCCCGAATGTTCTAGGGTCTCTTATGGTCCATAAAAAATCACCGTAAAGTTTCATCGTGTTTGCACTTTGTTTGGTACTGGTTTTCTAAAAAGCCAAAAACAAGCAAAAAACAGCAACTAGCACTTGGCACTGAGTTAATAGGTTAGTCCCCAAAAATGATATAAAATTGCATATAAAGTATCTAAGATTGGTAATATAATAGCATGAAACAACCAAAAATTATAGATATGTTGGAGTCTTATCAATACCCCGGCTCCCAACCTTCTTTGCCACAAGGCCCAAAACCATTTTGATAGTCTTGTCAAGTTAACCTGATGCAGTGCATGTCCTTGTCCGACACGGAACCTTCAGTTCAAGGACACCCAGTAGCACCTCAATTTTATGAGCCCACCACTAGACATACTTGACGTGCGAAGGTGCAACATCTGGGACGGCAAATAAACTTGATATTTACGAGGGATCTTTCTACCATTTTAACATGCATAGAAACTAAGAAGCATAACAATCACAAATAAACATATATTGTGAAATAGTATGGATCCTTCATTGACGTCCTTCCGGGGCAGCTCCGACTCCGATCACCAGGTAGGATCTCACTAGTAGAAAACAGGGCTTTCGTTGAAGCCTGGGTAAGGGCATTAATCCCGGTTCACTCACGAACTGGGACCAGAGGGGGCATCAGTCCCGGTTCGTGAGGCCAGGGCGCCGGCCGGGCCTCGGGGGCCATTGGTCCCGGTTCGTGTGACACTTTTGGTCCCGGTTCCAGACACGAACCGGGACCAATGGGCCTCGCTCCTGGCCCAGCACCTTTAGTCCCAGTTGGTGGCCGGAACCAGGACCAAAGGTTCTCCTTTAGTCCCGTTTTTAGCCACAATCCGGGACTAAAGAGAGGCCTATATATACCCCCGCCCCTGCCCGCGAACAGAGCCACTGCTCTATTTTTTTGGCCGGCCGTGGGAGAGGTGTGTGGTGCTCTAGCTCACCTCCTATGCACATGAGGTGTTCAATGAATTGCCCGAGCCACACTTAAGCGTTCTCCTCTCGAAGCTCCTTGTCCAAGCTCCATTTTCCTCAAGATTTGTCTAGGTTTGGCGGTCCGTCCTATCCCGTCCCCGTCCTCACTGCCGTCGATCGCCCGCACAGATCTCGTCGCCGGCACCACCGTGGTGAGCCTCTTGTTCTTATCTTCTTTATAAAAGAAAAAAATTCTTACTTTTATGATTTAGGTAGATACTTGTATAATTTTCTTACTTTTCTTATTGTCTGTTATTATATAGTGCGATGGTTTTGGTATCCGCCCCCATCGGCCCTCGTCCTGTCTATGATTCAGATGTGGTATATTATCTTTTATAACTATTTGTTTCATTTAGTGTTTATGACAATTATGCCAACCAACGTGACATAGATGTTTTTATCTAGGAGGTATGTGAACCGGAAATTCCAACCAACCCTCTTGTCGAGAGGTTAAATTTAGTTAAAAAGAAAACAATTACTTGAAGAAAAAATTGAAAAGAATTGAGGAGGAGAAGATGGCATTGGAGTTGCATGTTGCGGATGTCGTCGATGATCACAAGATCAAGATGGACGCAATGCGCTTGAAGATTAGAAAGATTAGAAAATATGCCATTCATACTGAGGCTTGGTAACATTATGCGATTGGATCAATTATTACCTTAGTTGCGATTATGATCGCATTTGTTGTTGCATTTAAATGTTTTACATAGTTTCAATGTATGTTTTAATTAGATGCTCTAGAGAGCTATATGTTGTTCAATGAGAACTAAGTATGAACTTAATGTGATGATGAACTTCTATTAATTTGGTCACTTCTCTATTCATGAAGTTCTATAATGGTTTTTGACACACTTAATTATATATAATGCACACAGATGAACCGGCAATGGATGTACGGTGACAGACGCACCTCCGAGTACATTAAGGGTGTGCATAATTTTCTCGAAGTGGCTGAGGCAAACAAGCAGAATGGTTTTATGTGTTGTCCATGCCCTAGATGTGAGAATATGAAGTTTTACTCGGACTCGAAAACCGTTCACATCCACCTGCTTGAGAAGGGTTTCATGCCACACTATAATGTTTGGACAAAGCATGGAGAAAGAGGGGTTATGATGGAAGACAATGCAGAAGAAGAGGATGATGACAACTATCTGCCCCCTAAATACGGTGATGCTGCAATGGGGGAAGAGGAAGATCAAGAGGAACCAGATGATGTGCCCGATGATGATCTTCGCCAGGTCATTGTTGATGCAAAGAGACAATGCCAAAGTGAAAGGGAGAAGTTGAAGTTCGATCGCATGTTAGAGGGTCACAAAAAAGGGTTGTACCCAAATTGCGAAGATGGCAACACAAAGCTCGGTACAACACTGGAATTGCTGCAATGGAAGGCAGACAATGGTGTATCTGACAACGGATTTGAGAAGCTACTGAAATATTGAAGAAGAAGCTTCCAAAGGATAAAGAATTGCCCGACATTACGTACGGAGCAAAGAAGGTTCTATGCCCTCTAGGATTGGAGGTCAAGAAGATACATGCATGCCCTAATGACTGCATCCTCTACTGCGGTACGTACGAGGATTTGAACGCATGCCCAGTATGCGGTGCATTACCGTATAAGATCAGACGAGATGACCCTGGTGATGTTGAGGGCAAGCGCCCCAGGAAGAGGGTTCCTGCCAAGGTGATGTGGTATGCTACTATAATACCACGGTTGAAACGTCTGTTCCGAAACAAAGAGCATGCCAAGTTGATTCGATGGCACAAAGAGGACCGTAAGAAAGACGGGAAGTTGAGAGCACCCGCTGACGGTTCGCAGTGGAGAAAAATCGAGAGAACGTGGGGGGACTTTGGAGGTGACGCAAGGAATGTATGGTTTGGTTTAAGCGCGGATGGCATTAATCCTTTTGGGGAGCAGAGCAGCAATCATAGCACCTGGTCCGTGACTCTATGTATCTATAACCTTCCTCCTTGGTTGTGCATGAAGCGGAAGTTCATTATGATGCCAGTGCTCATCCAAGGCCCTAAGCAACCCGGCAACGACATTGATGTGTACCTAAGGCCATTAGTTGAAGAACTTTTACAGCTGTGGAATGGAAAAGGTGTACGTGTGTGGGACGAGCACGACCAGCAGGAATTTGACCTACATGCTTTGCTATTTGTAACCATCAATGATTGGCCTGCTCTCAGTAACCTTTCAGGACAGACAAACAAGGGATAACACGCATGCACGCACTGTTTAGATGACACCGAAAGTATATATTTGGACAAATGCAGGAAGAATGTGTACCTGGGACATCGTCGATTTCTTCCGACCAACCATCAAGGTCGAAAGAAAGGCAAGCATTTCAAAGGCGAGGCAGATCACCGGAAGAAGCCCGCCGTCGGTACTGGTGATCACATACTTGATATGGTCAATGATTTACATGTAATCTTTGGAAAGGGTCCCAGTGGACTATCTGTTCTGAATGACGCTGAGGGACGCGCACCCATGTGGAAGAAGAAATCTATATTTTGGGACCTACCCTATTGGAAAGACCTAGAGGTCCGCTCTGCAATCAACGTGATGCACGTGACAAAGAATCTTTGCGTGAACCTGCTAGGCTTCTTGGGCGTGTATGGGAAGACAAAAGACACACCAGAGGCACGGTAGGACCAACAACGTGTGCACAAAAAAGACGGCATGCATCCAAAGCAGTATGAAGGGCCTGCCAGCTACGCTCTTACCAAAGAAGAGAAGGAAATCTTCTTTGAATGCCTGCTCAATATGAAGGTCCCATCTGGCTTCTCGTCGAATATAAAGGGAGTAATAAATATGGCAGAGAAAAACTTCCAGAACCTAAAGTCTCATGACTGCCACGTGATTATGACGCAACTGCTTCCGGTTGCATTGAGGGGGCTTGTACCGGAAAATGTTCGATTAGCCATTATGAAGCTATGTGCATTCCTCAATGCAATCTCTCAGAAGGTAATCGATCCAGAAATCCTACCAAGGTTAAGGAGTGATTTGGCGCAATGTCTTGTCAGTTTTGAGCTGGTGTTCCCACCATCCTTCTTCAATATCATGACGCACGTCCTAGTTCATCTAGTCGACGAGATTGCCATTCTGGGCCCTGTATTTCTACACAATATGTTCCCCTTTGAAAGGTTCACGGGAGTCTTAAAGAAATATGTTCGTAACCGTGCTAGGCCAGAAGGAAGCATCTCCACGGGCCATCAAACAGAGGAGGTCATTGGGTTTTGTGTTGACTTCATTCCTGACCTTAAGAAGATTGGTCTACCTCAATCGCGGTATGAGGGGAGACTGACTGGAAAAGGCACGCTAGGAGCGGACTCAATAATATGTAGGGACAGGCATTCTTGGTCTCAAGCACACTACACAGTTCTACAGAATTCTACCTTGGTGACCCCGTATGTCAACGTACACAAGAATATTCTGCGCTCCAAACACCCGGAGCAGTGTGACGACTGGATTACATGTGAACACATTAGGAGTTTTGGCAGTTGGTTGCAAACACATCTCATGGGTGACAACACTATTTCTGATGAGCTGTACTTGTTGGCCAGGGGACCATCTTCTACTGTATTGACTTACAAAGGGTACGAGATAAATGGGAATACATTTTACACGATTTCCCAAGATCAAAAGAGCACCAACCAAAACAGTGGTGTCCACTTTGATGCAGCAACCAAGAGGGAAAGGACACGTATTATGGTTACATAGTGGACATATGGGAACTTAACTATGGACATGATTTTAAGGTCCCTTTGTTTCAGTGCAAATGGGTCAATCTGTCAGGAGGCGGGGTACAGGTAGACCCACAGTACCGAATGACAACAGTGGATCTGAAAAATCTTGGGTACATAGATGAACCATTCGTCCTAGACAATGATGTGGTGCAGGTTTTCTATGTGAAGGACATGTCTACCAAACCGAGAAAAAGAAAAGATAAGGAAGCGAATACATCATACGATGAGCCAAAGCGCCACATAGTTCTTTCAGGGAAAAGAGACATCATGGGAGTGGAGTGCAAGACAGACATGTCTGAAGATTATGAAAAGTTTCATGAAATTCCTCCCTTCAAAGTCAAGGCTGACCCAAGCACCCTGTTAAACGATGAAGATTATCCATGGTTACGGCGCAATAAGCAAAGGACACAAGCAAAGAAAAAGTGAAGACTTTCTCTCCATGACTATTCTGATGATGCCTTTGATCTAGAATATCACTGCAGTTACATGTGAAGAAATGAAATGCGTTTTGTAACAGATGAGTTTTCGTCCGAAACCCTGATACTTCGAAAGAGATTTTCCATTTTGTACACGAAGTGCATCCAGTTTTTGCCGTAACCCTCTCAAATTTTTAGAACATGCTATGTGGGTGAAATGCTGATACCATGCCAACTTTCAAACTTTTCAGACTTCATTTGTAGTGCTTTTCAATTTCAGGGTCATTTAGCTAAAAAAAACAGTAAATGCATGAAAAATACCAAATGAAGTAAGAAAGGGTTGAAAATTTATGATGTGGCTTTGAATGGTGCATTTTGAACACACAAAAAATCTGGAGTTCAAATAACTTCAAAAAATTGAAATGCCTTTTGTAACAGACGAGTTTTCGTCCGAAACCCTGATACTTCAAAAGAGATTGTCCATTTTGTACACGAAGTGCATCCAGTTTTTGCCATAACCCTCTCAACTTTTTAGCACATGCTATGTGGGTGAAATGATGATACCATGCCAACTTTCAACCTTTTCAGAGTTCATTTGTAGTGCTTATCAATTTCAGGGTCATTTAGCTCAAAAAAATCAGTAAATGCATGAAAAATACCAAATGAGGTCAGAAAGGGTTGAAAATTGATGATGTTGCTTTGAATGGTGTAGTTTGAACATACAAAAAGTCTGGAGTTCAAATAAGTTTAAAAAATGAAATTCCTTTGTAACAGATGAGTTTTCATCCGAAACCCTGATACTTCGAAAGAGATTGTCCACTTTGTACATGAAGTGCATCCAGTTTTTGTTGTAACCCTCTCAACTTTTTAGCACATGCTATGTGGGTGAAATGATGATACCATGCCAACTTTCAACCTTTTCAGAGTTCATTTGTACTGCTTTTCAATTTCAGAGCTCAAAGAATGATAGCAAAAAGAATGAACTAGAAAACTTTTATAAAACTATAATAGCAAAAAAGAATGAACTAAAAAGAATCAATTAAAATATTCTGTTATGATCAACTAAAACAAAACTATAATATTCTTCAACAGCAAAAGGAATCAACTAAAAAGCTTTTATAAACCTCTAGTATTTTTTAAACTAAAATTATATAAAATTTATGCAACTAAAATTATCAAAGTATTTTTTGTTCAAAACATTAATACCAAAAAGAATTTTCATAAAGTATTTTTTGTTAGAAACTTTAATAGCAAACTAAAATAACAAAATTGTTTTTTATTAAAAGACCCATTTAAAATAACCTAAAAATTACCAAATTGAATATAATGATAAAACACACGAATATTAAATAGCAGGAAAAAGAATCACTCAAAAATCTATTTTTAAAGTAAAGTTATTCACAACCTAGTGATTCGAACAAATTTGAAAGAATTCAAATTTAAACTATTCAAATTTGAAAACTAATGGCACTAACAGAAAGTTTATAATTTTTGTGACCTAAAGCAAAAAGAATTACTCAAAAACTCTAAGTATTTAGTTGTTAGTAGAAACAAAAGAAAATAAATAAAGCAAAAAACAAAACAAAAATACTGGAAAAAAATTAAGAAAATGCCGCCTACTGGGCCACCACGGCCTGCATACGACTAGAAACCCAACATGCTCATTGGGCCAGGATGAGGCCCGTAGAAGGCCCACTAGGCCCACAGGCAGAGAGAGTGTGTATAGGCCCGTAGGCCTGCATTAGAGAGGAGCTCGAAGTGGTAGGCGCAGCTGCGCTTATAAACCAGTGTCGAAGCCTCCCAGCTAGCAAGGTGGGACTAAACATCCAACCGCACCACGGCTGTGCCAGGCACAGGCCTTTGGTCCCTGTTGGTGGCTCGAACCGGGACCAATGCCACCCTTTCGTCCCTGTTGGTGGCACCAACCGGGACCAATGCCCCCCTTTAGTCCCGGTTCGTGCCACCAACCAGGACCAAAGGTCTTTGCTTCCCGCCCTTTGGGCTGACGAAAACTGACCTTTGGTCTCGGTTGGTGGCATGAACCAGGACTAAAGGGGGGCAATGGTCCTGGTTGGTACCACCAACCGGGACTAAAGGCTTTGCTATATAAGCCAACACATAGAATTTTTCCCCAAGTTCTCACATTCTCCTGCCCCGTCGCCGCCCTGCCCCATCGCCGCCCGCTCGTCGTCGCCGTCGCCGTTGCCGTCCCTGCCCCGACGTCGGCCGCTGCTCCCTGCCCCGATGCCGTCCCCCTCTCCGATCGCCACGCCTCCTCGTCGCCGTCGCCGCGCCCCCTACCTCCTCGCCATCATACACCGTCCCCGATGCCTCCTCGACGCCTCCCCGACCTCGCCGTTGCTGTCCCCGAGGCCTCCCCGACCTCGCCGTCGCCTCCCTAACACCTCCCCAACCTCGTTGTCGCCTCCCCGACGCCTCCCCGCGCCTCTGCCTCATCCCCGATGCTGCCCCCAGTGAGCACCCCGCCTTCCCCCGTGCCCCTGCCCTGCCCCACCGCCGGCGCCGGCGCCGACGCCCTCTGCATTTTGTTTTCATACAATTTTTTTTGTTCATATAAAATTTTAGTAAATGGATATGTATGCATATTGTTTTTCTAAATATATGGATGTATGTTGATGTATGGATGATCCATTGATGTATGCTTTTTTTTGTCCATTGATGTATGTTTTTTTGTTCATATATAAGATGATTTTTTTGTTCATAGATGATCATATGATGTTTTTTTTGTTCATAGATGATCATATGATGTTTTTTTGTTCATAGATGATCATATGATGTTTTTTTGTTTATATGTATGCATGGATGTGGATGGATGTATATATATAGAAAATGATCATATGATGTTTTTTTTATTCATAGAATATTTTTTATATATATAGAAATTAGTTAAAATTTACCAAGTTACTAAGTTAAAATGTTCATATATTCAAAATGAATTAAAATGTTACTTACTCCTGGTACGCTCACCCGACCAATTCTCGAGGCCACCCAAACCCTAGAAGAAAGAGTGACGTCATTGTCGATCTACCCCCTCCCCGATAACTTTGACATGAGGGGGGACATCGGACATGCATGAGAGAGAGGCAGTCCGCTCGTCGGACATGTCATGTGGAATTTTTTTGTTCATATAGAAAACTCCGGTAACTTTGACATGAGGGGGGACGTCGATGAACCCCCTCTCGCCCGACCAACTCTTGAGTCCACCCAAACCGGGACTGAAAAAGCGTTGTCGAGGCCACCCCAAACCCTAGAAGAGTTGTCGAGGCCACCCAAATTTACCAAGTTAAATGAGTTAAAAGAGCATTGTCGAGGCCACACCAAACCCTAGAAGAGTTGTCGAGGCCACCCAAATTTACCAAGTCTCGAGGCCACCCAAACCCTAGAAGAAAGAGCGTTGTCGATCTACCCCCTCCCTGCATAGCGATTATTTTTTGCAAAGTGTCCTCTCCTGAAAGTATAACCCCGATAACTTCGACATGAGGGGGGACGTCGGACATGCATGAGAGAGGCGGTCCGCAACTAATCCATTGCTCATATATGCATATGATTCCTTGTTGTGATTAGCTAGGTCTATGTTTGCACTAATCGATCTCTCATGTTTGTATATTGCCATGTTGTAATATTTGCAGAAACTATGGAAAGAGACTTAGAACAAGAACAGTTGTTGGGGGATATAATCCTCATCGGAGGTGATCGCTTGTCGTATCTCAACGACACCGATGGTCAGGAAGGAGAGGATGACGGCTCCGGTGATCCAACAATGGAGGAGGAAGGAGATCATGACGGCTCTGGTGACCGAATGGCGAAGGAAGGAGATCATGATGACGGCTCCGGTGACCAAATGGAGGAGAGAGCTGTTGCAAAGTCCCGCGAGGTATATATATTAATTAAGCCTGTGCTGACTTGATGCATTCATTGTTTTGGTATGTACATATATTAATGCTTCTTTCTTCTTTCAGCCCTCTGGATCGAGCCAAACTTCCGTAAGGAGACGAGGCCCGAAGAAAAGGTTGCCCCGGATGAAAGGTTCATGATCACAGAAATCGGGAAAGATGGCCAACCGATTGCTCCAAAGCGGACCAAGGACGCATTTGTACATCAGTGCGGAGTTGTTTTTAGGGACATCGTCCAGATCAGCATCGTGCAATGGAATAAGAGTAAGCACGACCCTGAAGTATCTTATGTCCAGGATAGACATAAAGATGATCTTTGGACCTCGCTGATGACAAATTTCAGCCTACCGCCAGAGGAGGAGCTGAATAACCCAGTTATAGAGCGAAAGGTCAAGGCGTATGCTTTTAAGAAGATGGTAGAACTATTCAGGAACTAGAAGAAAGAGTTGAACACAAAGTTTGTCGAGAAAGAGAAGACTCCAGAATTCACCGGTCGATATGAGAAGATAAGAGATCACTGGCCCGCACTTGTGGCCTACAAGCAATCAGAGAAGGGTAAGAAAAGGTCACTGACAAACAAGAAAAATGCTGCAAAGAAGAAGTGTCACCATCACACGGGGTCAGGTGGCTACTACAAAGCCCGGCTGTTGTGGGACAAAGCTGAGCAAGACCTGTTTGCTAAAGGGGTCCAACCAGCGACATTGAACTGGCCAGATCGTTCAAGGACTTGGTTCTTCGGGTTTGGGGGAACTTTGGACGCAGAAATAGGGGAGTGTCATTGGACGGACAAGCAACTTGCAATACCCATCAAGAAGCTTCAGGCAGCAATCAAGGCAGCGCAGGAAGGGACGTTCAATCCCGACAGAGAGAAGGACAAGCTGACAGAGGCCCTCGGGAATCCTGAGCACCCTGGACAAACACGAGGCACACCAGGCTCCGTTCCGTGGTTGCATGTGTTTCCCGAGAGCGGTGGTTACAGAAGCCGAGAGAGAAAGAGGAAAGTGGAAGCGAGCGAAATGCAGAAGCTCAATGCAAGAATAGCAAAGCTAGAGGAACTTGAGAGCCAGCGAGCTACCGGCCAACCATCTCAGCGGCACGAAGATCCTTGCTTCGACGCTGCCCCAGAAGCTACCCCACCATCTCAGCGGAGAAGCAGCGTGGCTTCCACGGAATTCGTTCAGGCTGATTTCACGGCTCCTCGCTACCCCGTGGATAGTATCACGGAGGCTGAACATTGCGAGCTAATGACGAAATGCCAGAACCTGACCTTGAAGGCGGCCGTCAGCTCTGTTGTACCTCCTCAAGCTGAGGGAACTTTTCATTGCCGTCCGATTCCACAAGGCTATGCTGTTGTGACGGTGGATGAAATAATGGAGGGATTTGAGGAGCTGGAGTTTGACTACCCTGCAGGTGAAGGGGAGATTCATTTGGTTTATGCTTTAAGGAGTACCTGTCTATGGAGGAAAGAGTACATCAAGCTTCCAAACTGGACGCCTCCTCCTCCTCCTCCGGTGAGTCAGGGCATTCCGCCTCCTCCTCCTCCTCCTCCTCCGGCGAGTGATCAGGGCACTCTGTCTCCTCCTCTGCCTCCTCCAGCGCGTGAGGGCACTCCACCTCCTCCGACGCGTCGGAGCACTCTGCCTCCTCCGGCGTGTCAGTGGACTCCGCCGCATCAGCAATGGTGGAAGAGAGACGCCGCCGCTCCGGCGGCTAGCAGTACAAGAGGCGGGAAGAAATTCAAAGCTGATCCAAGCCTGAAGCCTCTTCCAAAGTTACCATATGAGAGGACTGACGGGGAAACCGATGAAATCGTGGTAGTCGAAGTGCAGGCCCATTTTGAACGGAAACCTCCACCTCCGAAGGAAAAGGCAGATCCGGTGAAAGTGAAGCGCACTCTGGATGGCTTGAAGCGACCACCACCGCCTTCGCCGAAATCCAACTATGACCGCTGTATTGAATGGACATATGGTGAAGCGCGGCGGTCAGGAAGTACTTGTAGTGATGCAAGGCTAAAAAAACGAAAAAGTGGGAAAACAATTCCCCAGCTCGGCGAACAGGCGAAGCAATCATGCCCCCTGCTCAAGGTGTCTAGCGATATCGTCGCTAATCATCCGGGGCTAGTGGCCGGTACCAATCCTGTTGATTACCTGGGCGATGATGTACAGTTTGAAATGTTAGAGGTAGTAGATATTTTCAGATACGAGTACGGGAAGCCTCTCGTCAAACCTAATCATCCTCCTCTAACAACGATGATACGAAGATTGAATGAATGGTACATGGATACCTACAGGAAGTCTGGGAAGGATAGTTTGATGCTGGGAATTAAAGAGGAGCACGACCTCATTGGAACTGAGGTGATGCATGTTGAATTTCTGGAGTTATTCCAGTTATTCAATCAAGACACCCTCGACAAACAACTCATGACTTGCTACTGTCTATAAGTATTACCTCTGTAATTAAGTCTCTATAGCTCAACTCTTTCATTGCATGTATATATAATTATCCTTGCTATATTATGCAGACTGAAGATCGTCGAATGCAAAAAAGCACAAATCTATGACATTGGGTTCATTAACCAAAATACCATAAATGAATGGTCGGTTCAAAACAGAGTCAAAGATACCGAGGACAACTTGCTAAAATTGTTACTTCGAAATCAAAACAAAGGGAAAATACTCTTTCCTTACAACTTCAAGTGAGTGTTACTGTCTTGTGCATATTCGGTTTCGCTTACTCGAGGTTATAGTAATGTAATTGATGAGTTATGCATGCGTGCGCAACTTCCACTTTATTCTGCTAGAGATTAAGCTTGACCGGGGAGTAGTAACTGTCTTAGACTCGAGACGAAAAGATCCCTAGGACTATGCGGACATGACTGCAATGCTCCAGAAGTAAGTTCAATCGATCATTATCGCACCATATCGGCAACTTTGTTCATTTCCAGATATCAAGTAATTATTTTCTTTGTCTGGCAGGGTTTGGAAAGAGTTCACCAGAATGGTTCTGGGACTGCCGAGGGAGCTGCGATTTACACAACCGAAAGTAAGTAGTACTAGCTAGTTCCGCGCATGTCCCATTGATTCTAGTTTCATCAATACCATTTATCATGCTTGATTATCAGTTTGATTGAACTCTATTCTCGTAAAGTGCTTGTGGCAGGAAGGCGGGAATAATTTATGTGGATACTACGTTTGCGAGTTCATCCGCCAATCGACCTCTGAGCGGGGCTACTCTGACTGAAAATATGAAGTATGTAAACAATAGTATTCACAATTTTATTTTATTACCATCATTTGTGTTGAGTTTCATTCATATATATGTATTGACCCCCTTCTTTAAATTAGATGTGGCAGATGCGGGATGAACTCCTACCACATGATCGCATACGAGCAATTCAAGAGGAATTGGCGGGATTCTTTATTGACCACGTCATAAATGAGAAGGGAGAATACCATCTGGAATTTGAAATGGATTTTAGATGTTAGGGATTGTAAGAGATGTTATATTGTATATATGTTGTAGCATCGGATAGATATACAAAAACTTGTTGGTTGACCAATCTCTGGGAGAAAGAGAGGTAACTTCTCTCTGTATATGTTCATGACGATCTTGTGTAATTAATGGTTCCTTCATTTGCTTACTAGCTAGCGTGTCGAGTTCTCTCTATATGTATAGTAGCTAGCGTCGACCAAGCACGGAGAAAGAGAGGTCACTTCTCTCTATTAGCTAGCTAACACAATGTGAAACCCCTAAATTAACCCTCCAAAACCCCTAACCCCCCCCCTTTCAAAAAAAAAACAAAAACCCCAGCGCCTGCGAGCTGCTGACGCGTGGCTTCCTTTTGGTCCCGGTTGGTGTTACCAACCGGGACTAAAGGTCCTCCTGCCTGGGCGCCCCGCAGCGGCCACGTGGAGCCCCTTCTGTCCCGGTTCGTAAGCAAACCGGGACTAAAGGTTTTGGGCTTTAGTCCTGTTTGATTTGTCCTGGTTCCAGAACCGGGACTAAAGGCCCTCTAGAACTGGGACTAGTTCCCTGTTTTCCACTAGTATCCATCTTCTCTGTCACGCCAGGACGCCAAGCCACGAACTTGATCTCTGTCCTCCAACTACTACAACTAGTAATGAATTTTACAGAGAATCATAAGTCGACATGCATGTCGTTATACATTATAATGACAACACTTTGGCTCCTACCGGCTGAAAATTCATGATTCGCAGGCCATGTATAATTTACACACATGCATCACATACACATGAGCCATACTATTCACATCAAACCTGCAAAACAAAGTTAGTGAACGTGTACGAAATCTACGGCACTATGCAAACGGCGGTCCCACGACTCTGTACTCCTATCATGCCGAATTTTCTGACCTGACCAATCTCATCGATCATCGCGAATCCGATTTGGATTTACGTTTCACTTTTAACCCGGATGGCGGAAACCGATCGGTAGGGGTAGATTGTGTCACAATCTCATCGATTTCGATCATCAAAAAACATTGCCACATCGATCCCCATGTGCAATTGATCTCATCAACCGTGCACATAGCTAATCTCTTAAATGACAACAGATCTCATCTGCTGCCTCCACATATCAAATATGCATACGATCTGAATCCAAATCCTATAGCAGAGGCTCTGATACCACTGTTGGGCTACGCTAGGTGCGTCGACTGCAATATAATTTTTCCCTACGCGCAGAACAACTAGGAACATGCTACAGGAGATGGATCACAAATCATTACCACTAGACGGGCTGTGTCATGCAGCGGAAGAGTTGGGGCAGCGCATCCGTGGGGTTCGTCTCCTCCTCGTCCGATCTTTCTTATACAGCCGGTCGTCGGATCCCATGTACAGGTTCGCCGGAGCAACGCAAGTGCACCACCGCTAATGGTATCCGCACGTGTTGGAGGAACACAGTGTGGCAGACTGCTAGGTCCGATCACACAGCCGACGACGAGTGGAGGTGGCTAGTTGCAACACATACAAAGCCCTAGTGACGGCGCCGAAGCGATCAACTGAAACTGTATGTCGCACCTCCACTATATATAGTCATCCGTCATGGGCTCAACTCTTGGGCCTCGAACCGATCCTAAAGCCCAAAGTCTACTCGGTCACGATCCAAGTCCAGCTCGGATCACATCTGACGAGTGTCCTCGGATTCGGCCTCGTAGGTTCCATCCCTTAAGCACGCGACCCCTTAGGTTCTCATTCACTTGGTCGCGAGTCATATCACATCCAGCTCAGCTAGTTGGTAGCGGCCTCTAGCAGAGCGTGCCGACTCCAAGTGTTCGATGAAGCTAGTTAGGCTAACCTGTACATAGCACTTCTATTCCCTTTGCGACATGATATATGTTGTCGGGCTCAAGGCGACATGGTCATCCTTGTTGCAGTCCGGCCTCTTTCTTGTTCAAGTGTATCCGACCAGCAGTTCAAATTATCTGTTAATCCTCACTGCATGGCCATGCTTATCCTGGTCGGATCAACCGAGGAGCCCAGAGTATATCTCTCCAGATCGGAGGGGCAAATCCCATCTTGCTCAACCATGTCTCGCAGCATGGGTGTGGACAAGCCCGAAACATACCTTTATAACTACCAAGTTATGGAGTAGCGTTTGGTCAGCCCAAACTAGGTCTGTCACCATCCCGAGTTCATGAGCCAGCTCAGGTCTTAGGACACAAAATTTATGTTGTACTAGAGACTCACAGATGACCTCATCTCGCTGCGTCTCATAGTCGGGTTTGTCCAAGTTGGACTTTATCTGTACCCGGATCCGACTATGTCAAATCCGACCGGATCTTTCTGAGTCCATATTATCCACCTAGCATCCAATGCTCCATGGCCAGTGAGACCGAGCCATCCACCGTGTCATATGCTAGTCTAGTCAGCCGCGTGTCCACACAGCCCTTTCGACTAGAGGCCATTTAGGATAGTCATCATACAATGCATAGTCTCACAAACAAGTCACGTACTTGTCGATATACATCATTGATAATGTCCAAGGACTATCTTTATTCATAAACACATAGGAAATATCATCATACGTGATTACCTCTAGGGTATTTATCCAACATACACTACCAGGTATCAACACTACTCGCTTCTCGCCCCACCGCCCCTTTTAAGATTTGCACATGCTTGTACGTTTTCACATGTTGTTCTTTCAAAGAAATAATCAAATTGTAGGCTCTGTACAACAACAAATTTTATCTAGGGCTATACCAATTTTAGTTTCTTAATAAATTAGTCATATTATATGGGGTACCGCAGCTAGTTCTATCTAGGGTTACAGTAATTTAGCATGCGGGTTCTTATTAAATCTTGTGTGTTGTTTTCATAATTGAATGATTTCTTCTTGTTGAGATAACATGTTGTTCTAGATTTGGTTGTGCATTACTACCTCTTGTTCTTACTAATACAATCTACTTATGGAGTATGTGGAACCCTCTGAATGTTTGTTCCCATTATTGATGACCATGCATAGTAAGAAGTGGTGTCTGAGTCTACAGCTGCTGCTACCAAACCAGCACATCTGCACTGCAGGATTAAAGAAGAAACGCAAGAGGACAATTATCCTATAGCCAAATGTGCGCTGAGAGAAGATGTTGTCTACGAAATTGATATGGATTCACAGGGTTCAGATGATGCCAGTCAGATTGATATAGGTCAAGATCCTGGTAATCTTCACAAAACTACTTCTCAGGTACAAATTTCTTGTACATCATATTAGTATCACTTCTAGATTTTTGTTTCTAAACTATGTCTTCGAGTGCATTCGGCCAGGCAATGTATGGTCCTATAGTGGCACTACGAAAGAAGCACACCATAGCTGATGTACCTTCATCTTCAACTGCGACAAGTTCTACAGTGAATGACCCATCTATTCACATGGTTAAGCTTTCTTTCCTGATAGCTAATTCATCTACAAGTTGAACTTGTGCTGTCAAACATTTATTAAAACTAGACGTGCATATATTCTATCCTAAATGGCTGTATGTTTTCTGTAGGGAATGGTTCATACTGACCCTAAGAATGTATTTGCAGCAGAATTGTGCATTGATATTATGAGGAAATGTGGTCGCAATATTCCAGATAGGAACAATTACTTGAACAAGGTAAAAAACGCACCCGTGAGCAGGCTATATCATTGAAGCCTGAGTATATAAATGAAGAAAATTGGGAGAAACTTGTGGACCGTTGGTGTGAGGATCAGTCCAATGTATGTAATATACAGTCTTCGCTCTTCAACTTGTCAATCCCTACTTCTGGACACATCGTACTAAATTTGAGCTTCATATCATAGGCACTTCGTGCCAAGAAATAAGGAAAACCATCTATTGTGAAACTAAGCCAAAACACTGCACCTATGTGATTCCCACTTCAGACATATGGTAAGTATTTGTACTACCTTATTGCAAATGGTTTATGTTGGATTACTATATGACTTGCAGTATTAATGTTTAACAATTGATAAATCTGATATAAGACTAAGGACAACATTGATAATCAATCCGGTGTAGACTTGCTTGTACATACGTGCACCACAAAGAAAGATCCCACATTGAGTCTGCAAGCACAAAAACAAATCATAAGTACTGCCTAATTTATAGACTTTAAATGTATAGTCTGACCATAATTATTAAAACTATCAAACACTGCTCTAACAGTGCTATAAATCATATTGCAGAATGAATCGAGGATCAAACATACACCATCAAAACACCTTGATATGATAGCAATACCTGATGTAGAAATTATTGAGGAAAAGAGCTCCTCAAGCACGTTACTTTCGAGCATGGGCATCTCATCCTCCGGGAAGAATTCATCATCTCGTGAACACATCCGTGAGCTAGAACACATCATTACAACTCAGGAGGCACATGCAAAACAAGCAAATGAAATACTTTGTGCCCATATAGTAGAAACTAAAGAACTCAAGAAGAAGCAGCTACAAGAGATTGAAGATTTCAAGATGGATCAGCAAAAGAAATCCACTGTCTTTGAAAAACGCAAAGACATATGGAGGCAATGCTTAGTCACCCGTTAAGGAAGTCCACATAGTCAGCACAAGACAACATCTGAAAAACACCGATGGCCTCATGCTTATAGTCAACTTAATTTTCATTTGTCTACTTTGTACTGTCCGAGACTATGTCCTCTGCTTCTCCTTGCAAAATGTGAGCTTTCACTTATAATGAAAGATCTATTGCCAATGTTTGAATTCTCATATTCCAGCGATTTAAATTTTGATTCTTTTTTCCTGAAATTACAAAATAAATAAAGATTCACCGGCAAAATTAATAATATATGAATTACAACTTTTTTTCTAGGTGCGACGGTAATTGTGACGTAAATGCATGTCGTCACCAATGTCTGGTCCCACATGTAACAGCCACGTCAGCATCTTCTGGGCCCATATGTCAGCAGCGTTGATCGGTCAAAACTAACGCTGACTTATTACTGACGGGACCGTCGGTGATAAAACCCAAGGCGGACCCACATGCAAGCGGCTACGTCAGCAACTGCTAGCCCCACCTGTCAGAATCTTTGACCGGTCAAACCCGTGGACCGACCACCGGTGATAGATTAACATTGCCAAAAAGATCTTAGGCGACAGATTGGGCTATCATAGGTGACATTCTGGGCTATCACCGAAAACGGCCATCAGTGACATTTTTTGATTCGTCACCTAAAATGCGATCTTGCGTGACGAAAAAAGTGGTACCGCCAAGATTTTACTTTTTATGACGGTGCTTCAGTGACGGTGGGGGTGAGGGCTAGAAAACGTCGCCAGTACATTTTCCGTGACGAAAAATAGTTTTACGTGACACAAGTGAAACGTCGCAAAATAGAGCAAATTTTGTAGTGACGTTATTGTCGTAGCCCGCTGACACATCCCTAGGTTCTGTTGGCTCTCCTGTGCTGGGGCACACTGCATGGACCACCAGTCTTTTGGTGCCGAGCTTATTTGGTGCCCGTGTCCTCTTCTTCTGCTTCTTCTCGGTGCCGGTCTCGGTGCCGATCTCCGTGCCATCGGTGGTCGTGACGCCACCACCCCCATTCGTGAAACGAAGGGGGCCCTGCGACCCTTCTTCCTGACTTGCCAAAAAGTCAAGGACTGCGTTCGCATGTGCAGCGGCGTTAGAACCCCCATTTTCGTCGTTGTGCGCCAAGTTGCATATAGGGTTGGATTCGCAAACTAGGATATTTGAGAAAGGTCAAAAAGACCAATGGACACAAATCCAAAGTACCAAAACAAGTCTGATTAACAGAATGCACATAAAACCAATGGATCATCATTTTTTGCTGTCGTGACAGCGTTTTCTTAGATCATCATTTTTTGCTGTCGTGGCAGCGTTTTCATATATCATCATCTTTTGCTCGTGGCAGTGTTTTCTTGGATCATCATTTTTCGCTGTCGTCGCAGCGTTTTCTTTCTGTACTCCTATTCATAATAGAACTACTCCAAGTTACTCCTAGGGTAGGGCACTCGATATGTCCTACTTTCTAGCACAAGTCATGCCGAAATCCACAGAAAATTTCGGCATGACCTTTGCTAAAAAATAGGACATATCGAGCACATGAAATTTACCGGAACGGAAATGAATCAACATTGCGGCAAAACATAGGACACTCGGAGTTTCCCCTGCAAAGATGTACTACACAACTAGCAGTAGGCAATATAGTATAGAAGAAATAGGTCATGGCAGCTCATCAGGCCACTCATCAATTTTCGCTGCCGTGGCAGCGTTATACAACACTGGAATTTTGACCGCAAGTACACGGATAATTTTTTCTCAACAAGTACACTGAAATCATACTAGAGTTCACATTGTGTAACAAGTACACTGAAATTTGTAACAAGTACAACAAGTACACTGAAATCATACTAGAGTTCACATTGTGTTACAAGTACACTAATTTTTTTAGAACAAGTACACCAACATTATACAGCAAGTACACACCTCTAAAAAAAATCTAAGCAGAAATGTACTACTACTCCTCTCAAAAAAAGAAATGATCATCCTCTCACTGGCCTCCAACTTCTTTGAATGATAACACAAAAACAAAACTACAGCAATCATACTAGAGTTCACATTGTGTTGATTTACATGACACTTCTCAAGAACAAGATACAGAAGTCCACCAAGGTAGGATTGGTGGGATAGAATCCTCAGGCTTGCACAGAAATGTTATGCCATGCATCATAGGATATATAATAATTCTTAAGAGCCACAATAGTAACTTTAAAACCCAGAGAGGCCTTAGACCAGCATCATAGGCACTAAGATCGGGCAACATCTGTTCTTATCAGGCAACAATTAATATAAAAAAGATCTCCCCCTCTTCATTTTTTAGCAAGACAACCAGAGCCTCAAGACCAAGCTACCCAACATCTAGAGGTAGGATTGGGTGGGTTCAGACCCTCAAGAGTGCACAGAAATGTTGTGTTATGCATCATTGGGGTTTATGAAATTCTTAGAGCCACAACAAGTAATTTAGGGCATCTATGAGAGCCTCAGACCAGCATCATAGGCAGGGCATAAGATCAAGGAGCACTTGTTCGATCAATAGAATTTAGAAGAGAAAGAGTGGAAGGAAGGAGAGGTAGGGCTAAGATCAGAGCATCTGTTCTTATGCTAGACAGAAAGATAGACCAGAAAGAGATAGGAGGAGCTAGAACAAGTGTGTATCTGTTCTTAATCAGTATATACAGGTAACTATTATGGCTATAGCAAGTGTCACTGCCACTACACAACAACAGTAGAAGCCACAATAGGAGATGTTAAACAGACCAATGGAAAGTATGATCACAGTGATCAACACTTGCAAATGTCAGCAAATTCAGTTAACTCACTAACTGAAGAATTCTTCAGTTAACAGGAACAACAGAGCCCACATAGGAGCAACTAGAGCACATCACTGATAGGACCAATTTAGCAAATCCAGGAGCTCAGCTCTAGCTAGGACCAGAGCATTCACACGTACACCAAAGATGCAATTCAATTTGACTCAATTCAATTTTGGATGAACTCTAGAGCACTGCAGCAGAGAAGAGAGGGAGAGGGAAGAGAGAGGATGCTCACAGCGGGTGGCGGTGGGGGAAGCGATGATCTGGACGGCGACGGATGGATCCTCGGTGCCGGTGGACAGCTATGGGGACGGCGGTGGCCCGTGCTGCCCCGACCTCGGGTGGTCCTGAGGTCCGCGGCGGCGATGGTGGACGGGTGGACTGCGGAGGTGGCTGGTAGGAGGCCGGAGATGGCGACGACAGCGGTGGGGAGGAGCTCGCAGAGGGTTCAGTAGTGGAGAGGACTTCGAGGAGTGCGTGGGCACGCACGGGATCGAATGGGGAATGGGGAATTGGGGAGAAAGGAGAGGGAGGGTCGCGGCTGTACTAAGTGACACTTAGTAGTAGCACGGGGTCCTAATCCCGCGCTATAGCTAAGTTAGCTGTAGCGCGGGCTAGGAGACCCCGCGCTACTACTTAATTTTCCATTTTCTATTGTTTTATTTTTTTAATTCTAAAATTTACACTAATTTAGCTGTAGCGCGGTCGAGGGTAATCCGTGCTACAGCTAAATTAGCTGTAGCGCGGACCACGGTACCCCGCGCTGCAGCTAACATTATTTTATTATTTTTATTTTTCTTTTTCTAGAATGTACTTTTATTTTTATTCTATTTTTTAACACAGTACATTTTTCTTTTTCTTTTTCTGTTTCATTTTCTTTTTCTTTTTCTGTTTAAAGTTGTAGCACGGGTTAGTGTTAGGGTTGTTTATCCACGAATAACACCCCCTATGAGCACCTCCAAAAGATACCTCGCAGTCGACGAGAATGTCTCCTCCCACTAACTCAGATCGATGCACAATATTAATTAGCGATATTCGTGCATAATATATATTACATCATTTGACCGATAATGGTTAAGTGCGTATACAAAATAGATACATATATAAATGATAGTTTCTCAGTGTCGACGACATTTCACAGTGATCTTATTTCCTTTTTTGTTTGCTGTTGAATAATTTAGCCCCTCGTCATGACTTTTCCTTTTCCAGGGAGTACGATCTAATGCAGTCTTCCTTCTTCTTTTGACGTATGCTTCATCGTCATCGTCATCTTCCCTCATCGGATTGCTATACTGGTCATAGTCTTCCTCGTTGGTGACTCCATACATTCCGACGATGCTCCTTTTGCCTCTCCTCATGACAACATGACTGGGATTGCTCGGGTCGGTTATGAAGAAGCATTGTCTCACATGCCCAGCGTGTACCCATGGCTCATTTTTCATGGTGACGTTCACGGTAGCGCTCTTGGCATTGGGTATAGACATGGTAGTGAAATACCAGTTTTCTCTTTGGACAGCCTTAGCCCATTTGACACGGAACATCGTCATGTTGTGCTGTCTAGAGTAGTCAAGCTCCCAAATCTCTTTGACCCTTAGTATCTTTCAATTACGTCGTCGTCGCCGATCATAGATTCCATCATCACCCCTGAGTTCTGGTAATCACTTTTTCTATCTTTGGCCTCCATGTAGAACGTGTATCCGTTGATATTGTATGCCTAATAAGTCGTGAGGTTCACCGCGGGGCCATGTGCTAAGGCGTATATGAGCTTTCCGTCCGCACACCCCTCTTCCGGGGGATTAACCAGAACTCAGTCTTTGAACCAATGCAAGAAAGAGAAGTTGTGATCTCTAATAACTTCGGCATCTATCTTGTGCAGCCCCTGGTCATGGTACTTCTTTGCGATGGTGTCTTTGTGTAGTGTCAACAAAGGATCTATCGCCTCTAGGTGTTGTAGCACTACTAAATTTGCTCTATCAAAGTCGTTGCGTCGACCCGAGTGGTCCACATGCAATTCTCTCCAGCCGTTGCTGCGACCTTCTCCGAGTCTGCCAAGGTGCTTGTTGACCGGAAACCAACAATAGGGTTTTTGATGCCTATATAATTCTCGCAGCAGAAGATGCACTCTTGGGTCAGATAGCCCTGGACGGTGCTCCCATCCGGACGGGACATGTTATGATTGAATCCTTTGATGACCCCATTCATCCCCTCAAACGGCATCATGTTGTATGTTGTGCAGGAATGTTGGCCCGAGGTCGATGATGTCCTCCATAATGTGGGCACACAGATGCACCATGATGTCAAAGAATGCGGGTGGGAAGTACATCTCAAGCTCATCTATTATATATAATTAAAACAAGAGTCAAATAAGCCATCACGTTCGTCCACATATGCTAATTTTTTTACACCGTTTGATTAGAATAAGAACGGCTGAGATTTAAAGGTTTTTACGTAACATCGTAAAATATATGTGCCAATAGAATTGAACTTCCAAGTTGTCACGCTATACGCATATAAGCAAAAGCTAAGTGAACGGAAAGATGCATTAGTCCATATTGAGACCAGAAAAAAAGATAGCAAGAGAAAAGTTACGCTACAATCCGAATGTGATGGCCTTGGAGACCAAGTCATGCACGCAAGTACACATGCATTGTATAGAAATAAAAAAATATCCTCTGAAAAACACCCACGCTATAGAAAAGGAAAAAGATAAAAGATAAAAAAAAAGAACCGATCTAAATACGATCAGAATCCTTAAAAAGGAAAAAATGATTGGAAGATCGATTCCTAAGCAATACGAACAATCAGAATCCTTGCAAAAGGAAAAAAATGATGGGAAGATCGATTCCTATGCAATACGGCCTGGAGCAGCCCATGGACATGGAAATTATTCAATATTTTTAGGAAAGATATACTATACAATTGATTGCTTTCCGGTAACTACAGGTACATGTATGTTGAGAAGGATGCGGACTCCAAACGATACATATCCGGAGGCCAAGCGTACAAAAGAAATCATACAACGCCCAGCGAATCAAAATTGTACGATATCGACGGATCCACCTTCGCCTCGAGAAAAACTATCTCTGTCCCAGTTTCCCAGAAAAGCCTTCTTGCTGCTTCGCACAGATGATAACCATGGCGTGCAGCAGCAACAGCCAAGAACAATGCCCATTGAGGGGATCTTGGCATGGCGGCAACCCTTGGAACGCCAACATAGTTACTTCAAAACAATAGTTTCAGATGAGTTCGAGCAACCACTGCGATCGATCTCGCATGGGCAAGAAGTTGATGAACACACAAAGTCGCCCTAAGTCTGCGGCAAGGTTTCCAACGAGTCCACCCGGCAGAATACTAGCGAGTCAGTGCAGGGTCTAAAACAAGTCCTTAATGCGATTTCAAACCAGGTTGTCCCCTTGCCATTGACACAGAATTAACAAGTTTTTACAAGATGGACCTGGCTTTGTGATATCGACGAGTCCAATACAGCAAGATCAATCTGAGAAGCGACGATGTCGGAACGCCATTAAGTTGTTCGGATAGATGGCAACCAAAGTCAGCAAACGCAAGCGTGAGCATGACACTCATGCTCCACCCGACTCGCCAAAGCAGATTGCATCAGTTATTTTCTAATCAAACGAATATATTCGAGACATGAGTTTAGTTCCATAAAATATTTGGTTTCATGGCGCCTAGCTAGGGTATTTTGTAGAGGACTTATGGATGTATGGCAAGGTCAAAGACTAGAGGTCATTGCATGGCTCTCGAGCATCTTTGTTGAATCCTTGGGCTTTGGAAGACTATGCCCTTGAGAAACAAATATGATGATTTGGTTCATAGGGGTGGTAATCAAAGAAAGCTTATGACCCACATTTCATAGAACCCAATTCTTATCTATTTGACCCACAAGGAAGTCTAAAAGATCAAGGTTTTCCTAACGGCTAGAAAGAAACCTATAAGAAAAAGAAGCGGGTTAAAAAACATAGATAATTCTAATCATTTAGCTAAAGTATACACAGAAGGGAAACGTTCCATTATCGATTACGGACTGCGTGTATTTCAAGGCAGGAGGTTCTTTTTAGAGAAGAAGAATCTACTTCAATGATAAATTCCCTTTGCTTTGTGCATCATCCAAAGCAGTGGGAGTGTATTATCCCCCCCCCCCCCCCCCCCCCCCCCTTTCAAGAAAACAAAATGATATATCCATATTCATCACAATGTTTTTTTTGAAAAAAAACTTAGCAAGAGTGCGGTTAAGATTCCATTTTAGAAGAATAAACTGACAGCATCACGACAATGTAGAGATCACACGAACTGACCATGGTACGCATCAATTCTTCAAATAGATTATGTCGCCGCCAAATGCAATAGGACGTGGATGGATTGTAGGAAGTTAAGAATAGTCTATGACTCCATGGTAGGAAGTCAGCCCATAGGATGATTAAAGATGACATATAACCACCGCACTAGAATGAGTGAATTAATTGCATTAGTAACAAAAGTAAAAATTGACACCATAAAAGATTATTAAAATGGATCAAATCGAATGAATGCACGGTCCGTTCGGAGGTTAGGACAACAAGAAAATAAATACGTTCGCAAGGACCCATCACACACGCCAAAGCCATAATGAAATACATGCATCTAATCATCAGTTTATTTTTGTGGTGACTACTCAATTATTAATATAGTATAAAGCGATCAGTAGGAAAAAGAATGCACAACATTAGGTTGAAATATATATATCTGCATATCGTGGTGGCTCTCAATTCAAACTTTTACCGTGCGGCCGACTCTGATTATTTAGAGTCTATATTAACACAATTTGAGAAGAAATCACCATGTTCGACGAGATAGGATGAAGTATATTTTGCAGAGGTGTGGTGATTACAATGTTGTAGAACTGTAGTTGAACCAAGATATTTATGAAAATCCAAAGTAGATACAACTCTGGGTTGATATGATAAAGAGTACAAGTATAGTTAGTGACCCATAGTACATAAAATTCTTACTAGGTGTAGAATATAAGCATATTTTAGGTATGAAATTGTGGTTCTCAATAAGAAATAAACTACAATTGGCTGATACTATTTGCACTCCATATGAAATTCATGAGAAGATAAACTTTAAAATATAATATGTATATACAATAAATAGTTGATGATTCGTATAATTAATGAAAATATATGAAATTCAAGATGATACAAAGCATCACATACATGATTAGCATGAATAAGGTTTGAAGAGAGTGAGTCAGAGAGAATATTTCATGTAAAAGTTATCAAGATACACTCATATGGGTGATAGTAAGATAAGCATCTATGGGCGCCTATGTATGTAGGCAGGATATTTCGTTAACAGAGAGAAAGGCATCTAATAATCGGTCAGTCATTGACTTGAGTGGGAGAACATAATTTTAGATAGCGATGTTCATGTTTAGATTTAATTCTTGGTGAGGGATCGCTCAAAACCATATTGTTGAAGCGATACAAAATGTGGGACGAGGAGAAATGGGTCAATGAGGGGGGAAATGAACATCTGTATGAAAGACCATGTATGGTATTGCATATGTGTTCCCACCTCACACATAAGGAATTTCTTCAAGAATATGATGCACTGAGGTTTCATTGTAGCTTTAGTTTTGTCCATAATCTTTTTATATGGCATATAATTTTTGGCCAGTTAAATCCAACAATAGTTTATTGGGAGGCCGTATAGTATTCAGAGGAAACAATCAAGAAGGGTTATTCTAGCCACGCAAATGCGCGGGTGGCCCTGCTAGTTTAGTATGACAATGATTTCTTCCTGTAGCCTTCGGAGCTGCTTCACACTAATCGACTTTCGAGAGATAACGTCAAAAAAGCTGCAGAGACCAATAAGCGTATCACGGACGTGCTGGTCCATTATCCTTCAAAGTGCAACCGGGAGTATCTACGTCATCATCACGTGATAGTCATGAGACATCATCCTACTGAACCTTTTCTTCTTGTTGTCTAGATATCTGCTTATCTTCCCACAGTAACCGGAACTAACTTTGATTCTGGCAAGGCACTTGAAGAATTGATCGATCTCCTTCTGAATTAAGGTGAAGCAAGAGGGGGGGGCAATAATGTTCTTCCTTCTTGTTGACTTTTTTCCCCTGTCTTGCATCTCCGTCTCCGTCTCCTCCGATGACTTTTTAGGGGGTCCTCCGTGAAGATCTTCCCCGATGCCCAAAAATTCCTAGTCCTTTCTTGCCTTCGGACCATCCTTGGTCTTCTTCGGCATGTTCATCAGTGTGCCAAGCAAGCTCTCGAGGACATTCTTCATGATATGCATTTGATCAAGGCTATGAGGCGTGTTGAGTTTGGGCCAGTACGGCAAGTCCCATAAAATAGACCTCGTTTTCCATACCTTAAGTAGCGGCTCCTACGCCTTTTTCTTCTTTCCTGGCGCAGGGCACTCTTCCCAATTTTTCAACAATGTATTGATTTTGATGCCGCTCCTCTTACGTGAAGGTCCTCGATGCTCAACCTTACCATCGAACAGAACTCCATGCTTTTTCCACTGGTCATCCTTCTTGAGCCATCTTCGATGCCCCATGTACATGGTTTTCGAAGACCCGCCATCTTTCGGTAGCTGTAGATATGATGTATCATCCATGCACCTGGGGCATCCGCAATGTCCATGGCACACCTAGCCTGAGACATATCCGTATCCGAGATAGTCGTGCACCATCGTGATCAACGCGGCTCTCATAGGGAAATAATCTCCTGCGTAGGTGTCCCATGTCCTGACCCCTGATGTCCATAACATGTGTAGCAACTCTTTCAGTAGCTAGAGATACAGGTTGATATCGCTTGCCGGTTGTTTTGGCCCTTGAATCAGCATACTTATGTGTATATACTTTGCCTTCATGCACTTCCAGGGGGAGGTTGTACATCCATACAAACACGGGCCATGTCCTATGATTGGTGTTCTGGCTACCAAATGGATTCATGCCATTAGTACTCGCACCAAGCACGATGTTCCTTCGATCATCTGCGAAACCTGGATATTCATCATTTAATGTTCTCCACTGGCTAGCATCTACGAGGTGTCTCAGCTTCAGATCATCTTCATCATTTGGCTTCACCCTCTCCGCGTGCCAGCACATGAGCTTTGCTTCATTAGGATCTACGAAATACCACTGCAGACGGGGAGTGATCGAAAAGTACCATACAACTTCCTGAGGAGCTTTCTTTTCTGACTTCTCGTATCGAGAAGCCACTATAAGGATCAGGGTCTATTGCAACAAAATCTACCGTCGCAATACATGCCGATTTGTGGTGATAAGTACCTATTGCCACGAAACAACATTCGTTGGCAGCCGTTGCGACTGGACGCATGGTAATAGGTTATTGCCACAAAAAACAGTCGTGGCAATAAAGTCTGCTATGGCAACAACCATGTGGGAAGTTGCCACATGTTTTCCCGTGGCAACACTCATTTCATGCCACAACTTGCTTTGTGGAGATAGCTTTAATGCAACGTGTAACGAATCATGGCGACTGATAGCTCGTGGCGATAGACATTTGTGGCAACAACCTATGCCAACGACGCTCGTTTTGTGGCGCATGCTCTTCCGTGGCAATATTCAATTGTGGCAATAAACTATGACAACAATCATTGTTTTCGTGGTATTAGGCATTTTGCCACGAACCGCTACACTTGTAGCATTAACTTATGGCAACAAATACTCCAGTCGTCGTAATAAATAGGTATCACAATGGGTGAAATGTTTGCTGCAAGAAACAATTGGAACAATTTAAACTTTTCATGGTGCTAACATGTGGCAACCGAAAGTGGGTTGTGGTAATAACCTATTGCAACCATAAAAAAAATACAGGCATTCAATTACAATATTCAAAACCATACGTATAATATGTAGATTCATAAAATTCATAATTCTGATAGCAAATATCCATCAAATGATACTCAAATGTAATTTAGCCATCCTAATTAAGGGCCAAGACTAAATTTTCCGTGATCTAGAGTCCAGTCGAGCTAGATCTTTGGATCCTGCAATCAAGAAATAAAAAAAATAGTTCTAGTTAATGAATCCACCATAACATACACCATACAATTATTCCAGCCCCATTGTTAAAAATAACTATGGCTAGACTAACTGGAGTAATACTGTGTCAACAAGCATATAACTGAGGGATCAGAACAGTTTTACAAGTGTAAATGTCTAAAGCATAAGCATAAGTACATGTACTAAAATCATCCGCTATTGATTTAAGTTGTGAGTCAATCATATAGTTTCAGTTAAGTTCATGTCCCTATCTAGCACATATTCGTTTTTTCTAAGTTGTGACTCGATGCAGCAACAACACATGGTGAAAGAGAAGAAGCAGCTAGCTAATTATGAAGGCCATACGTATAAAATGCAGGTGAACATGAAAGAAAGCAAGGTTGTGACATACCATTGCTTTAAACATTTGAGAATTCCTTGTTCAGCTTGTATGAGCGCATTTGAAGAAATAACAGTTAGCCTTGCACCTGGAGTCTTATTAGGACTAGATCTATGAAAAGAGTATTTTGCAAGTTTAGACTACTATTTTCTTTGTCAATCCTTTCCGTTGGCACCTGCAAATAGAAGTGCACTTTTAGCAATGTAAGTAAGCAACATAAATCTTACAAGGTCGCAAGCATATGACTATAATCACCTGTTGGGTTCCCATCAGTTGGCTCAGTTTTGCAAACTTTGCCATCATGTTTTTTTTTCAAATTCCAGTCTTGATGTTCGCTCTTCTTCCAACAATATTTCCCTTTCAGCACGCTCTTCTTTTAACCTCTCCTCAAGTTTTTTTCTCTCAGCACGCTCCAAGTTAATCCTCTCTTGTGTGTTTGCATGTTCAGCTTGTAGTTGATCTTGTAATTCGCTGACCTGCTGGCTGAGCTCAGAGTTTTGCTGCTGGGTTGCTGCTGTAGCACGAGCTTGCTCTTCAATCTGGATCCAAAACCTTTCAGAACCAATTGGACAGTGGCAGAAATACTAATCAAGTTAATCATAAGGCATGTAAGCAGGATTTGGAACTACAGGAAGAACAAAAACAGAGTAAAAAAGTTTAAGAAAGGGAAAATGGGCACTTTTGTCACATCAGGACCAGTATATTTCCTTGGAAGTATCATCATGACCCTGCAAAGAACCAAGGCCGTCTCCAGAAAATTGAGGCCCCTGTGCGAAATGTGAAATGAGAACCTAAAATTGGAAATGTCATGCACGGCCCTTTGACTAGGGAGACAAAGAGTTGTGTATAGTCGGTGTTTCCTATATATATATATGGATTTTGGGTCTTTTTTACATATAAATTGAAAATTTGTGTATTGTTCAGAATGAACTTGAATTAAGGTAACTGGACGCTATTTATCTATGGACTGTGGTTAACAACAAATGAACTATATGCCACAAAATCAAATTAATCCAACATCTAAGTAGCCAAAATGATTCAAATTGTAAGGGGAAGAAAGCATATTAGGAATAACATATATACCTAAAACTTAAAGTTCTGACATTGACAGAAGTAGCCAGTTTCATTCAAATCTAACTCTACATATATACTCCAAATCTAACTAGGAGTAGCTGTTTTGGGCAAGTTGCATTGGAAATTAAACTAAAATAATGCATCTGTTCTAATGTAGTGGTCTAGTACAGCATTGACTGTACAAGTTATTTTCCACGCTCGTCTCAATTAGCATGGTAGTGCCTCCTAGTACTGACCAATTTAATAAGAGAGCCTCTAATTAGGAACGATTCCAGCCATGAGATGGGCAACAAATAAACATGACAGAAGGAATTCCCAATCATACAAAAGAGGAACATGTAAATTAGAAATAGCCATGTGGTGATGTTAGTATGAACATAATACTCACATGGACTATGGGAATGCATCAGACAAGGTAAACGTACATGCCTGCTTGTTCTGGCGACAGATGACAGCAGAGGCACAACAAAAATGTTGCAGTGCTCCATGGACGAGATCATGGGCCTCGCCGCCCTAGGCCACACAAAGGAACCAAGGATGCCGCTCGTATCGGTGCGGCCGTCAACCGTGACCACGTCGTCCCTCTAGGGGTTTCCCCTCTTGTATTTTGATCAGGAGTACTGACTGGTTTTTTGTGGCCCCCCGAAGAAGTGGCTGAGTCGCACAAGTCCAGCTGGTTGAACCAAACCTGCAGTAGGCACTTACCCCTTCGCCAAAGGGGCCCATGACCCAGGTCCCTCTTCTTCCTGTCCTCTCTTCTCCAACGAAAACGAGCAGTTTGGGCATTCTCAGATCCATGGTGACGAAGAACACATATACAGGATTTGAAGCCCCCTAATTTTTGGGGGCCCTGTGCGGTCACCCACCTAGCACATCCTCGTCAACGGCCCTGCAAAGAACAGTGTGCATCAGACAAGAACCACCAGAGATAAAGCATCAAGACAAACCGAATACGGTGTCCACTTTATGCTACAACATCATCATCAGGATTAAAACAACATATGGATACTCAGTGCTGGATGAGACCATATATAGTACCACTACAACAAAATAGGTCGCCAAACGCCACGGTGCACCATCGTCCTTGATCCGGCCTCGATGTTCACGAGCATGTCGGTCTCCCACTCCGCAGTGGGCAGCTCAAAGCAGAACCAAACCAGCCAGGTCACAACGGTTAAGTGACGCTAGACCAGACCGCCGACGAGCGGGAGCAGCCTACTTGGCTCTTGTACAAATCAATACTAACTTGTTGTATCCGGACATTAGTTGAACATGGCAACACAAACAACTGTCAATCAGGTCACTACATGAGCAAGCACATGCAAAGTGGCCCATAGTGCAAAAATTTCAGAGTGGCAAAGCATAAGCATACTATTGACAAATCAGGAGCAGAGCATCTGTGTTGTGTTGTATGTGCGTGCTTGTCACTGTGTTGGGCATGTGTGTGTATGTGCTTTCTAGTACCTAACCAAAGTACTCGCAAGATGTTTTCTATCAATAGACATTCCATGGCAAAGTTATAAAGAATATAAACATTCTAAGTGAATTATCAATGAGCGTGCCATATGACTCCATAAACATATACCTGGAACCAGTAGACATCATTACAGTGGCTTTAAGCAAAAGGAACTGATATGCCTAAATGTTGACACAAACCGAGCTCCCCGCAAACATTTTGTAAGAGTAGAATGATAAATAACTTGAGATAGAAACAGATGTACAGCCAAGAGCTACAGACTATAAGCACGCAGTAAAACCATATATTCAACAAATTTGGAATTAAATGTGGAGCCTATTTTGTGCATAATGTAACCAGGATGGATACTTGGTAAAAGGTGATAGAGTCTTACATTTACCTAAATAAAAAGGTAACCCTAATGGGTAATTGTAAAAAGTGATGCTATTACCCATTGGATTATATCAAACAAGCATATGAGATTGAGATACGAGAAATATAATAATTAAAGTGTAATAAAGAGACAAGTTTCTGCTGTATTTTCATAGTGAAGATGGGATATACTACACTAAAATGATCATACATCTACTAGAACCCTTACCATTAAAAGCCTTATGTATTACACATACATTCCCTATCAGTAAAGTACATGTTCGTGTTGCTCTTCACAATTTCTACTGTTGGAAATATGCCCTAGAGGCAATAATAATATAGTTATTATTATATTTCCTTGTTCATGATAATTGTCTATTGTTCATGCTATAATTGTATTAACCGAAAACCATAATACATGTGTGAATACATAGACCATAGCATGTCCCTAGTGAGCCTCTAGTTGACTAGCTCGTTGATCAATAGATGGTTGTGGTTTCCTGACCATGGACATTGGATGTCGTTGATAACGGGATCACATCATTAGGAGAATGATGTGATGGACAAGACCCAATCCTAAGCATAGCACAAGATCGTGTAGTTCGTTTGCTAGAGCTTTTCTAATGTCAAGTATCATTTCCTTAGACCATGAGATTGTGTAACTCCCGGATGCCGTAAGAATGCTTTGGGTGTATCAAACGTCACAACGTAACTGGGTGACCATAAAGGTGCACTACAAGTATCTCCGAAAGTGTCTGTTGGGTTGGCACGAATCGAGACTGGGATTTGTCACTCCGTATGACGGAGAAGTATCTCTGGGCCCACTCGGTAATGCATCGTCATAATGAGCTCAATGTGGCTAAGGAGTTAGCCACGGGATCATGCGTTATGGAATGAGTAAAGAGACTTGCCGGTAACGAGATTGAACAAGGTATAGAGATACCGACGATCGAATCTCGGGCAAGTAACATACCGATGGACAAAGGGAATTGTATACGGGATTCATTGAATCCCCGACATCGTGGTTCATCCGATGAGATCATCGTGGAACATGTGGGAGCCAATATGGGTATCCAGATCCCGCTATTGGTTATTGGCCGGAGAGATGTCTCGGTCATGTCTGCATGGTTCCCGAACCCGTAGGGTCTACACACTTTTCGGTGACGCTAGAGTTGTAATGGGAATAGTATGTGGTTACCGAAGGTTGTTCGGAGTCTCGGATGAGATCCCGAATGTCACGAGGAGTTCCGGAATGGTCCGGAGGTGAAGATTTATATATGGGAAGTCCAGTTTCAGTCACCGGAATGGTTTCGGGGGTTATCGGTATTGTACCGGGACCAGCGAAAGGTATCCGGTGGTCCACCGGGTGGGGCCACCTGCCCCGGAGGGCCTTGTGGGCTGAATATGGGTGGGGACCAGCCCCTTAGTGGGCTGGTGTGCCCCCCCAAGGGCCCAAGGCGCCTAGGGTTGGAAACCCTAGGGGAGGGGGCGCCTCCCACCTTGCTTGGGGGGCAAGTCACCCCTCCTGGCCGCCCCCCCCCCTCTAGATGCATCTAAGGGGGCCGGGCCCCTCTCCCCTTCACCCTATAAATAGAGGGGGGGGTGGGAGGGCAGCCGCACCCTTTCCCTAGCGCATCCCCTCCCCCTCTCCAACACCTCCTCCTCCTCCGTAGTGCTTGGCGAAGCCCTGTCGGAGAACCACGAGCTCCTCCACCACCACGCCGTTGTGCTGCCGGAGTTCTTCCTGAACTTCTCCTTCCCCCTTGCTGGATCAAGAAGGAGGAGACGTCCCCAGGCTGTACGTGTGTTGAACGCGGAGACGTCGTCCGTTCGGTGCTTGGATCGGATCTTCCGCGATTTGAATCGCCGCGAGTAGGACTCCATCAACCGCATTCTTGGAACGCTTCCGCTTAGCGATCTTCAAGGGTATGAAGATGCACTCCCTCTCTCTCATTGCTAGCATCTCCTAGATTGATCTTGGTGACACGTAGAATTTTTTTTTGAATTATTACTACGTTCCCCAACAGTGGTATCAGAGCTAGGTCTATGCGTAGATTCTATGCACGAGTAGAACACAAGTAGTTGTGGGCAATGATTTGTTCAATTTGCTTACCGTTACTAGTCCTATCTTGATTCGGCGGCATTGTGCGATGAAGCGGCTCGGACCGACCTTACACGTACGCTTACGTGAGACAGGTTCCACCGACTGACATGCACTTGTTGCATAAGGTGGCTAGTGGGTGTCTGTCTCTCCCACTTTAGTCGGATCGGATTCGATGAAGAGGGTCCTTATGAAGGGTAAATAGCAATTGGCATATCACCGTTGTGGCTTTTGCGTAGGTAAGAAACGTTCTTGTTAGAAACCCACAGCAGCCACGTAAAACATGCAACAACAATTAGAGGACTTCTAACTTGTTTTTGGAGGGTATGCTATGTGATGTGATATGGCCAAAAGGATGTGATGAATTATATATGTGATGTATGAGATTGATCATGTTCTTGTAATAGGAATCACGACTTGCATGTCGATGAGTATGACAACCGGCAGGAGCCATAGGAGTTGTGTTAATTTATTGTATGACCTGCGTGTCAATGAAAACGCCATGTAATTACTTTACTTTATTGCTAACCGTGAGCCATAGTAGTAGAAGTAATAGTTGGCAAGACAACTTCATGAAGACACGATGATGGAGATCATGATGATGGAGATGGAGATCATGGTGTCATGCCGGTGACGATGGTGATCATGCCGCGCCTCGAAGATGGAGATCAAAAGCGCAAGATTATATTGGCCATATCATGTCACTTTATGATTTGCATGTGATGTTTATCATGTTTACATCTTATTTGCTTAGAACGACGGTAGCATAAATAAGATGATCCCTCACTAAAATTTCAAGAAATGTGTTCCCCCTAACTGTGCACCATTGCGAAGGTTCATTGTTTCGAAGCACCACGTGATGATCGGGTGTGATAGATTCTAACTTTCGCATACAACGGGTGCAAGCCAGATTTACACATGCGAAACACTTAGGTTGACTTGACGAACCTAGCTTGTACAGACATGGCCTCGGAACATGAGAGACCGAAAGGTCGAACATGAGTCGTATGGTAGATGCGATCAACATGGAGATGTTTACCGTTGATGACTAGTCCGTCTCACGTGATGATCGGACATGGCCTAGTCGATTCGGATCATGTATCACTTAGGTGACTAGAGGGATGTCTATCTGAGTGGGAGTTCATTAAATAATTTGATTAGATGAACTTAATTATCATGAACTTAGTCTAAAATTGTCTTTACAATCTATCTTGTAGATCCAATGGCGCACGCTAATGTTGCCCTCAACTTCAACACATTCCTAGAGAAAACCAAGCTGAAAGACGATGGTAGCAACTATACGGACTGGGTTCATAACTTGAGGATCATCCTCGTAGCTGCCAAGAAAGCATATGTATTTGAAGCACCGCTAGGTGACGCACCCATTTTCCCAGCAACTCAAGACGTTATGAACGCCTGGCAGTTGCGTAGTGATGATTACTCCCTGGTTCAGTGCGGCATGCTTTATAGCTTAGAATCAGGGCTCCAAAAGCGTTTTGAGCAACACGGAGCATATGAGATGTTCCAAGAGCTGAAAATGGTTTTCCAAGCTCATGCCCGGGTCGAGAGATATGAAGTCTCCGACAAGTTCTACAGTTGTAAGATGGAGGAAAACAGCTCAGTGAGCGAGCATGTACTCAAAATGTCTGGGTTGCACAACCGCTTGTCTCAGCTGGGAGTTAATCTTCCAGATGACTCGGTCATTGACAGGATCCTCCAGTAGCTTCCACCTAGCTACAAGAGCTTTGTGATGAACTACAATATGCAAGGGATGGAGAAGTCCATTCCTGAGTTATATTCAATGCTGAAATCAGCAGAGGTGGAGATCAAAAAGGAACATCAAGTGTTGATGGTGAATAAGACCAATAGTTTCAAGAAAGGCAAGGGTAAGAAGAACTTCAAGAAGGACGGCAAGGGAGTTGCCGTGCCCGGTAAGTCAGTTGCCGGGAAGAAGCCAAAGAATGGACCCAAGCCTGAGACTGAGTGCTTTTATTGCAAGGGAAATGGTCACTGGAAGCGGAACTGCCCCATGTACATAGCGGATAAGAAGGCCGGCAACACCAAAGGTATATATGATATACATGTTATTGATGTGTACCTTACCAGCGCTCGTAGTAGCTCCTGGGTATTTGATACCGGTGTGGTTGCTCACATTTGTAACTCAAAACAGGAGCTGCGGAATAAGCGAAGACTGCCGAAGGACGAGGTGATGATGCGCGTCGGGAATGGTTCCAAGGTCGATGTGATCGCCGTCGGCACGCTACCTCTACATTTACCTTCGGGATTAGTTTTAAACCTCAATAATTGTTATTTAGTGCCAGCTTTGAGCATGAACATTGTATCTGGATCTCGTTTAATGCGAGATGGCTACTCATTTAAATCCGAGAATAATGGTTGTTCTATTTATATGAGAGATATGTTTTATGGTCATGCCCCGCTGGTCAATGGTTTATTTTTATTGAATCTCGAACGTGATGTTACACATATTCATAGGGTGAATGCCAAAAGATGTAAGGTTGATAATGATAGTCCCACATACTTGTGGCACTGCCGCCTTGGTCACATTAGTGTCAAACGCATGAAGAAACTCCATGCAGATGGACTTTTGGAGTCTCTTGATTATGAATCATTTGACACGTGCGAACCATGCCTCATGGGCAAAATGACCAAGACTCCGTTCTCCGGAACAATGGAGCGAGCAACCAACTTGTTGGAAATAATACATACTGATGTATGCGGTCCAATGAGCGTTGAGGCTCGCGGTGGCTATCATTATGTTCTCACCCTCACTAATGACTTAAGTAGATATGGGTATGTATACTTGATGAAGCACAAGTCTGAGACCTTTGAAAAGTTCAAGGAATTTCAGAATGAGGTTGAAAATCAACGTGACAAGAAAATAAAGTTCTTACGATCAGATCGTGGAGGAGAATATTTGAGTCATGAATTTGGCACGCACTTAAGGAAATGTGGAATTGTTTCACAACTCACGCCGCCTGGAACACCTCAGCGAAATGGTGTGTCCGAATGTCGTAATCGCACTCTATTGGATATGGTGCGATCTATGATGTCTCTTACCGATCTACCGCTATCATTTTGGGGTTATGCTTTAGAGACTGCCGCATTCACTTTAAATAGGGCACCGTCTAAATCCGTTGAGACGACACCATATGAATTATGGTTTGGGAAGAAACCTAAGCTGTCGTTTCTGAAAGTTTGGGGATGCGATGCTTATGTCAAGAAACTTCAACCTGAAAAGCTCGAACCCAAATCGGAAAAATGTGTCTTCATAGGATACCCTAAGGAAACTATTGGGTATACCTTCTACCTCAGATCCGAAGGCAACATCTTTGTTGCCAAGAATGGATCCTTTCTGGAGAAAGAGTTTCCCTCGAAAGAAGTAAGTGGGAGGAAAGTAGAACTTGATGAGGTACCCCCTCTTGAACCGGAGAGTAGCGCAGCTCAGGAAGATATTTCTGTGGTGCCTGCACCGACTAGAGGGAAAGTTAATGATGATGATCATGAAACTTCGGATCAAGTTGCTACTGAACTTCGTAGGTCCACGAGGACACGTTCCGCACCAGAGTGGTACGACAACCCTGTCCTAGAAATCATGTTGTTAGACAATGGTGAACCTTCGAACTATGAAGAAGCGATGGCGGGCCCGGATTCCAACAAATGGATTGAAGCCATGAAATCCGAGATAGGATCCATGTATGAGAACAAAGTATGGACTTTGGTGGACTTGCCCGATGATCGGCGAGCCTTAGAAAATAAGTGGATCTTTAAGAAGAAGACCGACGCGGATGGTAATGTGACCGTCTATAAGGCTAGGCTTGTCGCTAAGGGTTATCGACAAGTTCAAGGAGTTGACTACAATGAGACCTTCTCACCCGTGGCGAAGCTGAAGTCCGTCCGAATAATGTTCGCAATTGCCGCATTCTATGATTATGAGATCTGGCAAATGGATGTCAAAACGGCATTCCTTAATGGTTTCCTTAAGGAAGAATTGTATATGATGCAGCCGGAATGTTTTGTCGATCCTAAGAATGCTAACAAAGTATGCAAGCTCCAGCGCTCCATCTATGGGCTGGTGCAAGCATCTCGGAGTTGGAACATTCGCTTTGATGAAATGATCAAAGCATTTGGGTTTATACAGACTTATGGAGAAGCCTGTATTTACAAGAAAGTGAGTGGGAGCTCTGTAGCATTTCTCATATTATATGTGGATGACATACTGTTGATGGGAAATGATATAGAACTTTTGGAAAGCATAAAGGCCTACTTGAATAAGTGTTTTTCAATGAAGGACCTTAGAGAAGCTGCTTACATATTAGGCATCAAGATCTATAGAGATAGATCGAGACGCCTCATTGGTCTTTCAGAAAGCACATACCTTGACAAGATATGGAAGAAGTTCAATATGGATCTGTCTAAGAAGGGGTTCTTGCCTGTATTGCAAGGTGTGAGATTGAGCACAGCTCAACGCCCGACCTCGGCAGCAGAAAGAGAAAAGATGAGTGTCATCCCCTATGCCTTGGCCGTAGGCTCTATTATGTATGCCAAGCTATGTACCAGACCTGATGTGAACCTTGCCATAAGTTTGGTAGGGAGGTACCAAAGTGATCCCGGTATGGAACACTGGACAGCGGTCAAGAATATCCTGAAGTACCTGAAAAGAACTAAGGATATGTTTCTCGTTTATGGAGGTGCCGAAGAGCTCGTCGTAAAGGGTTAGGTCGATGCTAGCTTTGACACAGATCTGGATGACTCCATGTCACAAACCGGATACGTGTTTATTTTGAATGGTGGGGCAGTCAGCTGGTGCAGTTGCAAGCAAAACGTCGTGGCGGGATCTACATGTGAAGCGGATTACATAGCTGCTTCGGAAGCAGCGTAGGAAGGAGTCTGGATGAAGGAGTTTATCACCGACATAGGAGTGGTTCCCAATGCGTCGGGCCCGATGACTCTCTTCTGTGACAACACTGGAGCTATTGCCATTGCCAAGGAGCCCAGGTTTCACAAGAAGACCAAGCACATCAAGCGCTGCTTCAACTCCATTCGTGAATATATTCAAGATGGAGATATAGATATTTGTAAAGTACATACGGATCTGAATGTCGCAGATCCATTGAAAAAACCTCTTCAACGAGCAAAACATGATCAGCACCAGAACTCAATGGGTGTTCGATTCATCACAATGTAACTAGATTATTGACTCTAGAGCAAGTGGGAGACTATTGTAAATATGCCCTAGAGGCAATAATAAAATAGTTATTATTATATTTCCTTGTTCATGATAATTGTCTATTGTTCATGCTATAATTGTATTAACCGAAAACCATAATACATGTGTGAATACATAGACCACAGCATGTCCCTAGTGAGCCTCTAGTTTACTAGCTTGTTGATCAATAGATGGTTGTGGTTTCCTGACCATGGACATTGGATGTCGTTGATAACGGGATCACATCATTAGGAGAATGATGTGATGGACAAGACCCAATCCTAAGCATAGCACAAGATCGTGTAGTTCGTTTGCTAGAGCTTTTCTAATGTCAAGTATCATTTCCTTAGACCATGAGATTGTGTAACTCCCAGATGCCGTAAGAATGCTTTGGGTGTATCAAACGTCACAACATAACTGGGTGACCATAAAGGTGCACTACAGGTATCTCTCAAAGTGTTTGTTGGGTTGGCACGAATCGAGACTGGGATTTGTCACTCCGTATGACGGAGAAGTAGCTCTGGGCCCACTCGGTAATGTATCATCATAATGAGCTCAATGTGACTAAGGAGTTAGCCATGGGATCATGCATTACGGAACGAGTAAAGAGACTTGCCGGTAACGAGATTGAACAAGGTATAGAGATACCGACGATCGAATCTCGGGCAAGTAACATAACGATGGACAAAGGGAATTGTATACGGGATTGATTGAATCCCCGACATCGTGGTTCATCCGATGAGATCATCGTGGAACATGTGGGAGCCAATATGGGTATCTAGATCCCGCTATTGTTTATTGGCTGGAGAGATGTCTCGGTCATGTCTGCATGGTTCCCGAACCCGTAGGGTCTACACACTTAAGGTTCGGTGACGCTAGAGTTGTAATGGGAATAGTTTGTGGTTACCGAAGGTTGTTCGAAGTCCCGGATGAGATCCCGAACATCATGAGGAGTTCCGGAATGGTCCGGAGGTGAATATTTATATATGGGAAGTCCAGTTTCAGGCGCCGGAATGGTTTCGGGGGTTATCGGTATTGTAAAGGGACCAGTGAAAGGTATCCGGGGGTCCACCGGGTGGGGCCACCTGCCCCAGAGAGCCTTGTGGGCTGAATATGGGTGGGGACCAGCCCCTTAGTGGGCTGGTGCGCCCCCCCCCAAGGGCCCAAGGCGCCTAGGGTTGGAAACCCTAGGGGAGGGTGAGCCTCCCACCTTGCTTGGGGGGCAAGTCACCCCTCCTGGCCGCCGCCTCCCCCCCTCTATATGCATCTAAGGGGGCCGGCCCCCTCTCCCCTTAACCCTATAAATAGAGGGGGGGGTGGGAGGGCAGCCGCCCCCTTCCCTGGTGCAGCCCCTCCCCCTCTCCAACACCTCCTCCTCCTCCGTAGTGCTTGGCGAAGCCCTGTAGGAGAACCACGAGCTCCTCCACCACCACGCCGTTGTGCTGCCGGAGTTCTTCCTCAACTTCTCCTTCCCCCTTGCTGGATCAAGAAGGAGGAGACGTCGTCGGGCTGTACGTGTGTTGAACGGGGAGGCGCCGTCCGTTCGGCGCTTTGATCGGATCTTCCGCGATTTGAATCGCCGCGAGTACGACTCCATCCACCACGTTCTTGTAACGCTTCCTCTTAGCGATCTTCAAGGGTATGAAGATGCACTCACTCTCTCTCGTTGCTAGCATCTCCTAGATTGATCTTGGTGACACGTAGATTTTTTTTTGAATTATTACTACGTTCTTCAACATCTACTACCCAATTTGACACTCAGTAGACCTATTTAGCTGAATTAAATAATCGCATAGGCATTGTACACTGGACAGCTGGTTTTCTCCATGAGCTCGTTTCGATAAATGATGCAATCATTGATGCATGTGTGGTACCTAATGTGCGGAAAATCAAGAGGGCACACAATTTTCTTGGCCTCCTTGATACTAGTAGGACACAAGTTCCCCTTGGGAAGAACTTTCTTTAGATAGTTCAAATGCACATCGAGGCTTGCGTTGGTCCATTTGTTTTTTGCCTTCGTCTTTAGAAGTTTGAGCGCGAAACACAAGCGGGTCTCCTCAAGATTGCAACCATCATACAAAGGAGTCTTCGAGTCTAACTCCAGTTGTGCCAACTTGGCCTCCTCTCTAGCAGCAGCTCTGTCGCTAGTTGTCTTCTTGTGAAGCAGGTCTCGAACATGAGGGTCCTACACGACTGAACTTAGTAGCGACGAAGACTGCAGCGTGTCCACGTCTTCTCCGTGTCCGGCCTCTTCTCCGCTATGTCCGGCCTCTTCTTCATGTTCGGCGCCCTCTTCTTTTAGGTCTGTCGGTCATCTCTTCGTCTGGTCCCATTGTCGTGGGGTTAACACGATGTCATCATAGGGGAACTTAGTAGTGAGTCCATAGCTATGACGTGAAGCCTTGGATGAGGTTGATTAGGAACGAGAGACACGGGTTTACCCAGGTTCGGCCCCTCTGGTGAGGTAAAAGCCTACTCTTGCTAGTTTTTCTTATTGATGATGACGATCTCGATTACAAGGGCCCTATTTCGCTACAATATCTCGAGAGATTAGAACTTGTCCCTTTGGACGACCCAGCAACCCCCTGTAGGGTAACGCAGCAGAAAACAAAAAATTTCTGACCTACGCACCAGCCCAGGACCACTATGGAGACTGCATACAAGGTTTGATCATTTTCGTTACCGACCCGTAGCGCAGCGAAAGTAGAGTCGATGACGATCGGTGGTGCAGATCCCCGCAGCTAGGATTTACAACCTCCCAACCGCGAGGATGTATACCCTCGTCTTCCCTTCGGACAGCCCTCCGGGAGGCAGTCGAACAGTCCCCCGGACGGTGTCGCGGACAGCCCTTCGGGAGGACCTTCGAAACTCGAACGGTCACTCGGACAGCCCTTCGGGAGGACTCACAGAACTCGGACCGTCACTTGGACAGCCCTTCGGGAGGCACTCACGAACAGCCCCTCGGGCACTAAGATCGAAACTACGACCTCTCTACAGAGTTGCACACATACGGTGTCAACTATCCGGCAGGGCTTCGCCGTCCAGAACTAGTTCCCACCGGAACCCAGACAGCCTTTCGGCTCTACGAAACTCTTTTCATGGGAGGGAGAGAGAAGCCAGATCATTGCATGGCACTTGTATGTGAGAAGGAGTGAGTCTTTAGGCAGCCCCCTCCACCCCTATTTATAGGCCAAGCCCAAGGGTGGCTTCTCCAAGAAGCCAAGGGGAAAAATACCAAAGGACCCTCAAGGTGGCTTCTCCAAGAAGCCATCCAAAAAGCACTTTCACTATTCACGACGACATTTTTCAGCGTCCGTTCAAACTGAAAATATTTATGTGGGCTTAGTACATTTCCAGTACCCACTAAAATAATTTTCAATGCGTTCTGGAACAATTCCAGTTTAGTGATTTCATCTGCGAAAAGCATCTGAAGCGGTTCCGGCAGCCCCGGAACATTTCCGGTTTTTCTTCCAGAAAATTCCCAGAAGTTTCCAGAATGATTCTGGCATCCTCCAAGAATTATCAGGCATGTGCCGAAACCATTTTGACTTAATGGTATCCCATGAAACAACTTTTCAGTTTCACCGGAACTCATCCGGTGACCTCTCTCTGCGGAACTTTTCCGCTGTCCGAAACTTTTCGGTGTCCGAAACTTTTTCGGTGATTTTCTCTCAGACTCCCTGTCTAGTATTCAGCAGATAGATGACCCTTAAGCGTGTGACCCTATAGGTTCGGTGAAGTATAGACATGACCTGGAACCCCTTCCGATCAATGATCAACATCGGAGCCATGGACACCCATATTGACCCCTATACCCACATGAATGAATATTCGAGTGAACCTCCAGTTGCCGTGTGCTATTCCTATTGCTTCGCGATATGTTACAAATACCCGAGGTGAGACATGTTGGCATTCCCGTGGATCAACAACTTGTCCACTATGCTAGTTACCTCGTTACCGGTATTGTTCTCTTTTCTCGTTACTGTGTTCCGGCATCCCTGTGATCAAATCACCCTGTGTCTGGCCAGACGATGATGGATACCGTAACACCGAGAGGGCCCAGAGATATCTCTCCATCGTCGGAGGAGCAAATCCCAATCTTGAGCTATCAAGTTACTTGACATACTTTCCCATGAACCCGTAAGCTGCCGTAATAGCCATCCAGTTACGGATGACGTTTAACAAACCCCAAAGTTCATGAATCAAGCATGAAGAAACTCGATACTCTCATGGTCTGAGGAATTATGCAAACGTTAACCATCTCTGTGTTATTAACCATTAACTTGTGACGAAAGAATCTCATAGCATAACATCAATTTGGGTCGATTCAACACAAATGTTCTGCTAACAATTGTGCCCTCAAAATTGCCGGCATAGTCATGCCCATGATCAGGAAAACAGGATCATCATGCAATACTTGAGCCAGTCATAGAGGCTTGACTAGGAATACATTTTACCGTTTATTATCCCACACGTGCACATGAGTTTCCCTCCAAGCCTCGTTTTATTTGTAGACTCGAGAATCATTGCAGTTATAGCATGGAACATAAACCTAATTATGAACAGGGAGATAATCAATAACATTTATTATTGCCTCTAGGGCATGTAGGGTAACGCAGCAGAAAACAAAAATTTTCCGACCTACGCACCAGCCCAGGACCACTATGGAGACTGCATACAAGGTTTGATCATTTTCGTTACCGACCCGTAGCGCAGCGAAAGTAGAGTCGATGACGATCGGTGGTGCAGATCCCCGCAGCTAGGATTTACAACCTCCCAACCGCGAGGATGTATACCCTCGTCTTCCCTTCGGACAGCCCTCCGGGAGGCAGTCGAACAGTCCCCCGGACGGTGTCGCGGACAGCCCTTCGGGAGGACCTTCGAAACTCGAACGGTCACTCGGACAGCCCTTCGGGAGGACTCACAGAACTCGGACCGTCACTTGGACAGCCCTTCGGGAGGCACTCACGAACAGCCCCTCGGGCACTAAGATCGAAACTACGAACTCTCTACAGAGTTGCACACATACGGTGTCAACTATCCGGCAGGGCTTCGCCGTCCAGAACTAGTTCCCACCGGAACCCAGACAGCCTTTCGGCTCTACGAAACTCTTTTCGTGGGAGGGAGAGAGAAGCCAGATCATTGCATGGCACTTGTATGTGAGAAGGAGTGAGTCTTTAGGCAGCCCCCTCCACCCCTATTTATAGGCCAAGCCCAAGGGTGGCTTCTCCAAGAAGCCAAGGGGAAAAATACCAAAGGACCCTCAAGGTGGCTTCTCCAAGAAGCCATCCAAAAAGCACTTTCACTATTCACGACGACATTTTTCAGCGTCCGTTCAAACTGAAAATATTTATGTGGGCTTAGTACATTTCCAGTACCCACTAAAATAATTTTCAATGCGTTCTGGAACAATTCCAGTTTAGTGATTTCATCTGCGAAAAGCATCTGAAGCGGTTCCGGCAGCCACGGAACATTTCCGGTTTTTCTTCCAGAAAATTCCCAGAAGTTTCCAGAATGATTCTGGCATCCTCCAAGAATTATCAGGCATGTGCCGAAACCATTTTGACTTAATGGTATCCCCTGAAACAACTTTTCAGTTTCACCGGAACTCATCCGGTGACCTCTCTCTGCGGAACTTTTCCGCTGTCCGAAACTTTTCGGTGTCCGAAACTTTTTCGGTGATTTTCTCTCAGACTCCCTGTCTAGTATTCAGCAGATAGATGACCCTTAAGCGTGTGACCCTATAGGTTCGGTGAAGTATAGACATGACCTGGAACCCCTTCCGATCAATGATCAACATCGGAGCCGTGGACACCCATATTGACCCCTATACCCACACGAATGAATATTCGAGTGAACCTCCAGTTGCCGTGTGCTATTCCTGTTGCTTCACGATATGTTACAAATACCCAAGGTTAGACATGTTGGCATCCCCGTGGATCAACAACTTGTCCACTATGCCAGTTACCCCGTTATCGGTATTGTTCTCTTTTCTCGTTACCGTGTTCCGGCATCCCCGTGATCAAATCACAAAGTGTCTGGCCAGACGATGATGGATACCGTAACACCGAGAGGGCCCAGAGATATCTCTCCATCGTCGGAGGAGCAAATCCCAATCTTGAGCTATCAAGTTACTTGACATACTTTCCCATGAACCCGTAAGCCGCCGTAATAGCCATCCATTTACGGATGACGTTTAACAAACCCCAAAGTTCATGAATCAAGCATGAAGAAACTCGATACTCTCATGGTCTGAGGAATCATGCAAACGTAAACTATCTCTGTGTTATTAACCATTAACTCATGACGAATGTATCTCATAGCATAACATCAATCGGGTCGATTCAAAACAAATGTTCTTCTAACATTTGTGCCCTCAAAGTTGCTGGCATAGACATGCCTATGATTGGGAAAACATAATCATCATGCAACACTTGAGCTAGTCTTAGAGGCATGACTAGGAATACATTTTACCGTTTATTATTCCACACGTGCACATGGGTTTTCCCCAGAGCCTTTATGGATATACGGGCTCGGGAACCACAGCAGTTATAGCATGGAACATAAACCTAATTATGAACACGGAGATAAATAATAACATTTATTATTGCCTCTAGGGCATATCTCCTACAGACTCCCACTTGCACTAGAGTCAATAATCTAGTTAATGCTAATGCACTTTACACCTGTGGCACACCGGTGTAAATATGCTTCGCTTGTGGTATAGCCTGATGTCCAACGGATCTGACGACTTCAGCTCCGTGTGTATCTTTGCATATCCTCACATTTTCACGCTTTCACAAAATTCATATTTTGTGTGGACTTGGCTTTGTATGTATGTGAATCACAGGTCGAACCTGGATTCCTCAGACTGAGTTACGGAGCAACTACCTGCAGTAGTGTCCCATTGACAAAAGCCATCTTGGAACCATACTAAGTTCATGAATGAACTATATGATTCAACATCTTCTTTGTCGCTTTAAAAGCGGCAACATACTTCACCCCTGTTATAGAATTCGCCACAGTAACTTGTTTGGAACAATTTCCAACTACCGTGCCACCATATTGTGTATTGCACAAAACCCTTAACTTAAATCGAAAATCGCTTGGAGCATGGATGAAGACTGTATCGATGTAACCTTTTACAACGAACTCTTCATGATCTCTGCTTGCGAGAAAACATGTCATCAGTGCTACTATAGTACTCAATGACCCTTTTTCACTGTTGTCCCATGATCAGTACTTTTGATCACTTTGGTATCTATACTCGCAACAACTTTGGGAGTATTGGACATATCTGGTTGTTTTTACATACCATGGAATACATGATTAATCCAAACACAAGAGTGTGTGGAATCTCCATCATGTATTTTGCTCATCAGTGTTTTGGGACACCGAGTCTTGCAAAAACTCTTTCCATGTGACTTCGGCAAGAATCACTCCTTGACGTTTTTTAATGCTAAAAGGTTTTAGCATCTTGTCAATATGTATCTTTTCTCAGCCCTATTAGGTAAATCTATCTCCATAGATCATCATGCCTAATATAAAGGCTATTTAGCCCAAGCACTTCATTGAAAAACTATTTTCAAATGAAGTCCTAATTCTTGTCAAGAATTTTAAGTCCAATTAACAATGTGTCAAGCACACAAGGTTTTTAGAAATTTTATTATGCTCCCACTTACTTTCTTGAATCACAAGCATCTTCGTTACCCATTGATGAAGTCAAACCCTTATGACCATTTCATCAAAACACGAAGATTCCAACTCCATTTTGCTCTCTTCTGTTCATTGCTGGAACTCTGAAGTTTGCAAACTTACTAGCATCCTCTGGATCGACAAATTACTTTGGACTGTATCACATACAAGTCCTAGGTTTTATTTCCATCAGATAGAAATCCTTTTGTCATCCATGTTTCATATCTCATGATTGAAATATGTCTTAATTGCTAGTTCAACCCGAACCGACTTTAAGCATCGCTACGGTGAGACAATCTCATCGTAGTCAACTCCTTGAACTTGTTATTGCAACAAGTCGAGCTTTATGGATAAAACATTTTTATCCGTATCAGTTTTAAGTTCCATAAATATTCATTAGACTCTAAGTCTTCCGAAGGGTGTATCAAGGTTTTAATCTTGAATCACTTATATGGAAACTAACTCGGATTGTATTGGCATTTAGCCAATTATGGAGTCAGGGCCCATCAATGCTTCCTTGTGTATTGTAGGTATACTGTTGTCTAACAACAATATCTCGTTTGTGCACCTGAGAGGTTTGCACGAGCCTTGCCCACGTGGTTCAGCTGCAAGTTCGATCGAAGTCCATACATTTTATTGTAGAGACTTCCGTATCAGTCGCAGTAGGAAACTCTGGAATCACTTCCAAGGTCTCTTTCCTTTGAACTGATGACGAAGATACTATTTATCCCATCGAGTTGCATTGTTCTCCCACTCACCTTTTTGAAAGAACCATTTTCTTCAAAAAGCATACCGTTCTTTGTGGCAAACCTATTTGCCTCGGTATAGTGAGGGAGGAATACCCAATGACTTGGGATAACCTACAAAGTAGCACTTGTCTGATTTGGAATAGGTTTGTAACCTTTTACACAAGCCCCATATTCCAAATGTTAAGAAAAGATATGACATGGTTGGGCATACCATACCATGGTGTCATTTCAACAGACCCTGATGGAGCTCTTTTCAGTGTAAAAGCGGCAGTCTCTAAAGCATCACCTTTTAAAAGGGATAATGGCAAATTTATTTATGTCATATTTGATCTTACCATGTCATAAATGGTTCGATTACATCTTCACGGACTTTCCACTCACAGTGGTGTTCCGGGAGGTGTAAGTTATGAAACTCTTTTCACAACTCATCAGACATTCGCTAAACTTGTAACTCAAATTTTTTTTTCTGCAATCGAATTGTAGAAACATAATTTTCTTGTTACAATAACTTCTACTTCATATTTGAAAACCTTTCGAATGATTTCAAAAGATCCAGACTTACGTCTCATCAAGTAAATATCCATATATCTACTTGAGTCATTTCTGAAGATAGATAAATCCACTACTTGCAACAACATTTATTGAACTACACACATCAAAATGTATGATCACCAATAAGTTTGTTGCTCATTCCTTATGGCCTGTGAACGGTATTTCAGTCACTTCACTTTTCGGAGGAAAGTTGCAAGTGTCAGATGATTCAAAATCAAATGACTTCAAAATCCATCATAATGGAATTTTCCATGCGGGTTTCTCCAATGTGACCAAATGCAGTGCCACACTTGTGTGGTATTCTTTTAGTCTTGCGACATTTAGCGTCAGTGTTATGGATGTATCATATTACCATCAATATTCATAACATACGTCCCATCTGGATGGAAGCATGGCCCTTCATGTTATTCATAATACTGAACAACAATTGTTCTTTTATGAACAACCCTTTTGCAATGGGCTAGAGTGTATGAAACTCTAAAATGAATTATGAAAGTAAATCTAGAGGTAATATATTAATATCATTATTCATAACATACATCTCATTCTCAATGAAAGTATGGCCCTTATGTTATTCATAACTTCGAACATCAAAATTTCTCTTATGAACAACCTTCTTGCAAGATACCTTATGCAATGGGCTAGAGTTTGTGAAACTCCAAACGAATTATAAAAATAAATACAGACGGTAATACACCGATGGAAGGTATAGTAACATTTACTATGTTCCCTGTGTATACCTAAACCTCATTTCTGGCTAGTCTTTTAGGCCATAGTAGTTCTTACATCGAATTGCAACAGAATGCAATCGAGCGGGTATCTTTGTGATTGTCTCACAATACCCAAGAATTAGTGATTAACATGTTTAACCATAATTCCCAAGAACTATATCTTTTACCAGCCTTCTATACATCAAAAACTTGTATGACATTCATACATGAGCTGGATATTCCAGTCTTCTTTCTTTTTGCCTTTATACTTCTAACAGTTTAACTTTCAGTATTTCTCCTACTCTCAGAAGAAGCATCCAACTTAAGAGTGGCGTTAGCCCCAGACTTCCTAGGCATGAAAGTTTCACTAACACCCTTCGGACACTTCCATTCTCTTTAAGTTGTTTGTTTTATTCACCTTTCATCATATGACAGGCGTTCTACTGGATCCCTCTCTTATTAGTCTAATGCATAGTAAACTCCTTTACTAATAGTTTGCAAACAAACATTGCTTTGGATATCTCATATCTTTTAGCCTTTGTCTGTCTCTGAAAATGATTTTCAGATTCCATGAATATCACATAACTATCCAAACTTTCGAAGTTCGGGTCTCATGGAAGCAAACATATTGCACTTGACTAAAAATGGAATTCTAGCTTTTGGATCGAAGGACGAGAGTCACATGATCCATAGCATAAGCGAGAGAATACCAAAAGTATGCGATAGGACAAAGTCCTTCTTGGCACTCTTGAGGACAATCCTCACATTACGTTACCAACCGTAAAGTTTTAACCAGATATTTAACAGCTATTCAATTTTAATAGGGAAGGTGGAAACGCGAGCCATTATTCTACAACTATTATGCAAATCACACTTAGACAGTGTTCAAAATAAATTGCACTGAGAATTAAACAAGTTAATTCAACAGTGCGCTCCCACTCAAATCAATATCTCTCATAATTGATTGTGAGTGATTCAAGATCCATATTACAATTCAACGCCAAGGATGTGTCCATCTCAAGTGACGAGAATTGCAATCGGTAGGCCAACTTGCCAATCACATCTCTGTGACTCTTGTTCATCTTTCGATGAGCGTGTTCCGAGCTCAGGACGCTCCTCCAGAACGTCAAGACAACCAAGTGATCTCACTGCGAGGTCTCAACTCACCCGCCTCACACTTCCCTAATCGTTCGCACCCATGTGTCCATGTGATGCCCCGAAAAGTTAGGTGCCGTGACGGTGCTACACTTGGGAGAACACTAACTACTTGATATTTTTGTGAGAGATCACCCTAATAAAAGCGACTACCACGCAATCAAAAAGGGTGCATCATAAGGGATAAACATCTCAGGCAATTCATAATAGCATGATATGGTATAGCCCTTTCTGACGGAGAAGTCTTGTATTTCTTCGTCTTTGGCATTCGCGTCGGTGTTCACCTTCGCGAAGATTTCCACCACCTTGTCGATGCACCAGATAATATTGCTATCTCTATAGCTAATAAAATAATGCATTACAACAAGGTTGACACGCAGGTCATTTAAAGTGCAATCATATGGCTCCAGCCATCATGCCGAATCATGACACACAGGTCATGTTAATTAATTTACATCATATAGTCATCTCATACATAATCAAGTTATTATGAGCACTGCTATACCACATCAAATGCACATGCAAACCCTCCTGCAAAACCAAGTTAGACGCCTCTAATCGGTTCATGCAAAAAATTGTTTTACGTGGCTTCTAAGGTTTCGAAACAAACCGAAGCTACCAACGTCCATCATCAAGTATGATAATTCAAGTCGCTAGATTAACTTTCCAGGGTGTATGAAAACCGAGATAATAAAATCTCGAGCCCCATACTAAACTTCGTCATACGCATGACCCCCGTGCAGATCATATCTGCATTGCCCTTTCGTCTGCAAAATTTCATCTTTCTTTTTAACTAAGGTGGAATTCAATGAACTGTTAGCACTTCGTTGATCAATCAGGATCGCGGATTGCCAGAACTTTGAAACTCCACCATACTGTTATCAAGATCAGAAATATGCAAATTCTAGGGAAGTAACAAGAACATCGGGTAACAGATTTCATCTGCTACCCGCACAAATAATTTTCAGTAATAGAACTCATCTACTACCTAATTATATTGTGCAACACCCATACATCTCTATGTATTCTAGATCGCAACCTGCATCTACGCATAGCACGGCTCATGATGCCACTGTAGGGTAACGCAGCAGAAAACAAAAAATTTCCGACCTACGCACCAGCCTAGGACCACTATGGAGACTGCATACAAGGTTTGATCATTTTCGTTACCGACTCGTAGCGCAGCGAAAGTAGAGTCGATGACGATCGGTGGTGCAGATCCCCGCAGCTAGGATTTACAACCTCCCAACCGCGAGGATGTATACCCTCGTCTTCCCTTCGGACAGCCCTCCGGGAGGCGGTCGAACAGTCCCCCGGACGGTGTCGCGAACAGCCCTTCGGGAGGACCTTCGAAACTCGAACGGTCACTCGGACAGCCCTTCGGGAGGACTCACAGAACTCGGACCGTCACTTGGACAGCCCTTCGGGAGGCACTCACGAACAGCCCCTCGGGCACTAAGATCGAAACTACGACCTCTCTACAGAGTTGCACACATACGGTGTCAACTATCCGGCAGGGCTTCGCCGTCCAGAACTAGTTCCCACCGGAACCCAGACAGCCTTTCGGCTCTACGAAACTCTTTTCGTGGGAGGGAGAGAGAAGCCAGATCATTGCATGGCACTTGTATGTGAGAAGGAGTGAGTCTTTAGGCAGCCCCCTCCACCCCTATTTATAGGCCAAGCCCAAGGGTGGCTTCTCCAAGAAGCCAAGGGGAAAAATACCAAAGGACCCTCAAGGTGGCTTCTCCAAGAAGCCATCCAAAAAGCACTTTCACTATTCACGACGACATTTTTCAGCGTCCGTTCAAACTGAAAATATTTATGTGGGCTTAGTACATTTCCAGTACCCACTAAAATAATTTTCAATGCGTTCTGGAATAATTCCAGTTTAGTGATTTCATCTGCGAAAAGCATCTGAAGCGGTTCCGGCAGCCCCGGAACATTTCCGGTTTTTCTTCCAGAAAATTCCCAGAAGTTTCCAGAATGATTCTGGCATCCTCCAAGAATTATCAGGCATGTGCCGAAACCATTTTGACTTAATGGTATCCCCTGAAACAACTTTTCAGTTTCACCGGAACTCATCCGGTGACCTCTCTCTGCGGAACTTTTCCGCTGTCCGAAACTTTTCGGTGTCCGAAACTTTTTCGGTGATTTTCTCTCAGACTCCCTGTCTAGTATTCAGCAGATAGATGACCCTTAAGCGTGTGACCCTATAGGTTCGGTGAAGTATAGACATGACCTGGAACCCCTTCCGATCAATGATCAACATCGGAGCCGTGGACACCCATATTGACCCCTATACCCACACGAATGAATATTCGAGTGAACCTCCAGTTGCCGTGTGCTATTCCTGTTGCTTCACGATATGTTACAAATACCCAAGGTTAGACATGTTGGCATCCCCGTGGATCAACAACTTGTCCACTATGCCAGTTACCCCGTTATCGGTATTGTTCTCTTTTCTCGTTACCGTGTTCCGGCATCCCCGTGATCAAATCACAAAGTGTCTGGCCAGACGATGATGGATACCGTAACACCGAGAGGGCCCAGAGATATCTCTCCATCACCGGAGGAGCAAATCCCAATCTTGAGCTATCAAGTTACTTGACATACTTTCCCATGAACCCGTAAGCCGCCGTAATAGCCACCCATTTACGGATGACGTTTAACAAACCCCAAAGTTCATGAAGCAAGCATGAAGAAACTCGATACTCTCATGGTCTGAGGAATCATGCAAACGTTAACCATCTCTGTGCTATTAACCATTAACTTGTGACGAATGTATCTCATAGCATAACATCAATCGGGTCGATTCAACACAAATGTTCTTCTAACATTTGTGCCCTCAAAGTTGCTGGCATAGACATGCCTATGATTGGGAAAACATAATCATCATGCAACACTTGAGCTAGTCTTAGAGGCATGACTAGGAATACATTTTACCGTTTATTATTCCACACGTGCACATGGGTTTTCCCCAGAGCCTTTATGGATATACGGGCTCGGGAACCACAGCAGTTATAGCATGGAACATAAACCTAATTATGAACACGGAGATAAATAATAACATTTATTATTGCCTCTAGGGCATATCTCCTACACCCCCTTTATATAATAACCGGGTTCCTGGTGTTACAATAGATTCTGGGTTCTACCCATAATGGGAGTCCTATTCTAGGTCCTCCAAACCCTTCATGCCTTCCATGCCAGGAAGTCTTTGTCCGGCGCATGATCGGTAGAGCCGGCTCTGGGAAGCCGTGTCTTGTCTCCTCTTAGGCTGGATTCCTTCCCCTGGCCGGGTTCGTTCCAGGCTCTCCTATTCACTGAGGCCCGGCCCAGGTATCATTTCGGCAACCCGGTCCTGGGCCTTCTGGCCTTGGCAGGTTGTGCCTTTGGTTGCCGGGTCCAATGTGTGCGTAATATCCCCAATATTAGCCCCCAGGATAGCTTGAGTTCATTCATGCTAAGCTCCTAGAAATAAGGATAACCAAATACATTAAGGACAAAGTTTGGGTCTCTGTGCCCCATTCATGAGCCGGCTCGTTCCATTGACTCCTATTCGGTGGACCCGACTTTTTTCCATATTGAGTTCATAAGCCTCTTGGCCCACTCCTTGCCATTCTGCTGGGTTCTTCTCAAAGGCCGGCTTTAGGCAGCAAAGTTGAAGGCATTTTCTCCATTCTTTATTTCGCATATCACACGAGATCTTCCTCGAATAACACGTGTCGGGATCTAGCACTTTGGCCTAGGTCGTTAATTATCAACACAAAAACTAAGGTGTCCCTGGGAAAAGTTACCGCGGTCTTTAGGGTTTTGACCCTGCGTGTAAATAATGCGAGGGGGCACCCCAATGCTCATTTACCCCCAAACACCTATGCCTCTTCTTCTTCCTCCAACCGCACCAGATCCAATCTCCATATTTGCTCGTGTCGCCGGCACCTCCAAAGTTCATCTTGTCGCCGCTGCTACCAGAGCTCGCCTGTAACAGTCACAGTTCGTCTGAGGCCACTGCAATTCGTCCGCCACCGCTTTTGGGTCACCAAATCTGTAAGTTTCTCATTGCTTAATGCTCCCATTGTTCGTCCGCCTTTCAATGTAGTTCATTCATGTAGTTCATCCATGGCGGCTGTAGTTCATCCACTCATTGTTACTGTTGTTCATCCGTTTCATCGCCGTTTCTATTTCGCCTTTCAATATTGTGGCACCCCGCCTGAATACCACTGTAGCCAGATGGTCGCCGCAAATGCCAGCCTAGGAAATCACACTGACAGTCTTATGCTTCCGTTACCAAGATGACCAACTTGTTTTCCTAGATCTTTCATATTGAACCTTATCCTCATGGGGTCAAAATTTCAGTGCCCTACTTTGGCTGGTTTTGACCACCTTCCATGTTTCCAGTTGGACTTGGTGGCCTTGAGGTATAATTTTAAGGCCCTCATGCTTGGTGCATACTTTGGCCAAGTATTTGGATCATGTCTATCTTGGCGGGCATATTTTTTGGAGCTTTCCCATGGAAACTGAGAACTTTTCTTCTGGTACTGGATCATGAGGGGTCGGAAGGATCCCACCATATATTGGCGTCTAGCTCTCATCGGTTGACGATGCTGACATTCATGTGCTTTTTAGCCGCTCCATCTGAATGTCTGAACTGGCACGGGATGTATTATACTCAACAAATGATTCGCCATGTCCCATATAGTATTTCTGCTTTACCTGAGCTGAGTGGTTAGGACATCAATACTTATTCCCATATTGCATTGTTTCCATGTAAATTCAGGCAGTCAAACTCTGTCAATCACCGAGGTGGCTCTGTCATATATATATATATATATATATGTATGTATATCCTTTGCAGTCCTTGCTATGATCACTGAGCTTAACATAGTATGGCTACTATTCTTTGTAGCTTCCGGAGCATAGCCTTTCATCTTGGGTGGTGGCCCGTACTTATGAGCAATAGGGCATGCTTGCTGGTAACCACAAGTAGTGCATTATTGTGGCTGCATATGCAAGAGTATAACAAGGATTGGTAAGCTTTATTTTATTGACCGTCGTGAAGATTGTTTACCCAAAACTTTATTGTTCTTGAGGGTTCCCTTTTATGGACCAGTCATGACCTGCCAACACGGCTCTTTGGTCATATCTCAGCTTGTCAGGCTTGTTCTCACAACCTTCTCTTGCATATCTCGTAGGGGTTGCTATGTTCATATCCTTTTTTGCAATATGGGGCCAATGTTTCTCTGAACACAGTCATTCCTGTGTGCGAGTGGCTCGCGTGAACTGATGAACTGGACTGCATGCTCACAACATATGTGTGGTAGGGTGAATCCTTTCATAGTCAATGGAGCTCTGAGGCAGAGATGTGTTCTTCCTTAGTACAGTCCATACTCATGACAAAAATTAAGGTAGGACCATTTTCGAGGCGTACCTTCAAGTATTTCGAAGCCCATTTTGGAATAGACCTTCATCAATAACTGCGGTCTGTCTGATGGCATGTTGAAGAAGAACATGTGCCTCCCTTTGGAAACCATCCAACCGACTGCCAAGCTCTAGAGTTTGGAGTGACGCACCGGTGAAAACTTCCCGTATACTGATGCAACGCTCCTTGATTGTGGAGAGGTTTGTCATAATATCCCTCTATTTCTCTTGGGACAGTCTGAATGTGAAAATATGTCCCTTGTCTTGCTCGATGCATATGAGGATCTGGGCAGCCATGAACTTATCCATATTTTTTGTAAACCTTTTTCACCGTGCCCAGAATTTTTGTATATGCACCGGTAAATTCCAACATATGCTTTGACAATATTCCAGAGTTTTGACATTGCTCTTGGCTCATTCTTACAATATGCCTTCACGTTGACTGAAATAATCTGCTGGTGTCCATTTCTGATAGCTTATCTGACTATCCCATAGATCTCATAAGCTCTGAGACAAACTCTCTGAGGTATATTCTAGCCTTGTCTGCTGCACGCGGATTCTGTTCTTGACCCATTCTTCATTTGGCACATCTGGGGTTGCTGGTCTGAATATCAGGTGGATTGACTTGAGCTAACTAAGTTTGGACTATTAGGTATTATCCAGCTATGATCTAGTCCTCTTAGCAGCACTTGCGAATGCATCCAGTCGGAGCAAAAGAACGGATTCGACAAAAGTGGCAAGAACCACGAAAATCCAAAAATGCCAAAAAGGCAAATAAAGCTCAATTTTTGCGGACTTTATACACATGGCAGAAGATTCACTAGTATAACTAGCCTAGCGCACTCGATGCACCTCTAAGGATTTAGAAGCAAGACCACACAACGATCCTTGTAGCAGTTGGTGTCAAGCTCCTACTACTTCCTTAGGGAACTTCAAACTCGACGCATGACCATATCCAAGAGTGACCTGGTCAACTATCCTCAGGTTGTCAGGAAGAGATATAATATATAGATGTTTCCCGAAGGAAATTGGATTTGAGGAGAGAAATGCCATGGCTAGCAAGCAAGGTGGGGTTATCTGGTTTACCTAGGGGTTCAGGGCTCCCGGGTCATTGCCTGGTGCGGACATTTCACACCAGAGGCAAAGGCCACGAGAGTTGGGGTTTGATATGGGCAAAACCTTTTGTTCAGTAGTGGCCGTGCCGGATTGGCAAAGATGGCTGAAATCCATCAGGGCTCTCTACTGAGCCAGAGACAATAAAATCTTGCTAGGGTAACCTATAGTCAGCCTGGCCGCTCTGATACCATCCGTTGTGGCGCCCCGCCTGAATACCACTGTAGCCAGACGATCGCCGCACACGCCAGCCCAGGAAATCACACTGGCCCGCGCGTTTACAACATGTATCATGAACACAGGTACATCTAGAAATGGATTTATGAGCCAGATATGGCTTGAATAATTACACATGCATGGTTCTTATAGTGGTGGGGCAGCGGAAAAGCACTATCTAAGGCAGCACGGACTTGGAGCAGCTCCAATCCATAGGGATCTGACTGGGTTACTCTTATAGCTCGTGAATGCTCCAGCTCCTTGTTAGTGGACGATGAATCCTTAGCTGAACCTGGCCACGTTAAAATCCGCTGAGTACTTTTGAATGTACTCGCAAGCAAACCGTATAACATATACACCAAGCATAGCAATCCATGGCATTCAAGCATGCCTCAATTATTAGAGCAATATTAATTATCATGGCATGGCATACCTATCTAGCAATATTAATTATCATGTCATAGCAGGATTATCTAGCAAGATAACTACTAAAGTAAATACAACATGACAAAGATAAAGCATATCAGGTAGTGAATTCATATTCCAAATATCCTCATGATCCAATCCAAATTCGATTCAAATCCAATCCAAATCTTTCGGTCATACGACCGTCTCTCTCATAGCCATCCCATGGCTAACATCTCATATTCCTGACATCATCCAATGTCCATGCATCTGTACTGCAAGTCTGATAAATCTTACCTTTCCCTGGTTTATCATCAGCAATAACATTATATGGTTTATTCCTCCAGACCCGACACAGACCAAATAGTGTGATCTAGTATGAACTGTGTCCCATGACCGAGGACGCGGCTATTCGAATAGATTTACACTCTGCAGAGGTCGTGCACTTGACCCACACCATGGACATTCATCCAACAAAACTTGTCTACTACATGACAATAATACCGTATCACCGACATCCTCTTAGGCACGTCCTGGGTGGCCCCTTGCGTCGCTACAATGACACGCGCCACCTCATGGTTAAAACTATCCCCGTTGGGACCCGAGCTCAATAACCAAATCGGGCTCACAAGGTTATCGCCACCTACTAGGCCAGGGTAGCATGCACGCATAACCTTCCCTCTTTGATGATACTGATAAGAGTGCATAGGTTAGCTCAAGTTAGGGCCTTCCCACAAAAGCAAATGTGGCTGCACCGGGAAGCTCGCTTCGGTGGCACTATGACTCGATCCAGCCGACGGAGGGGGTTGCCATTATTACATCATATTTCTTAATGTTGCAATAATGGTGATAGTGCATGATGAAAACATAACAACCTATCTCCACATTGTCACATACGAGTCACTAGTGCGGTAATGATAAACATTAACAAGTAACATAAACTAACAGGAGTTTGATTATTTCTAGCACATGCATATTCATTAATTTAAACACACAAGAATAACACAGAAGCAATGCTTTAGGGCATATATTAGATGGTCGGCTTGCCTGGGGGTCAAAGAGTCCGTCAAAAAGAAGTGCGATCATCTCGCGGAAAGATTCGCCGAAAATGATTCTCTCTCGAACGGGCTGAATATAGGGCAGGGAAAAAATGGCCATTTTCATAGTGTGTCAACATCATGAAAATGATACCATCGGAATGGGCCTGATGAATAGGGAACGTGGGCTTTGAAATCACCTGATTCAGAGTTGTGGTTGCCAAGATATGGTTGTTCGTTCGTTAGACGGTAAAATGAACAGAATCTGTCCATTTTACCTGGTAACTGGTGAACGTCCATGATTTAGGGGTTTCAGCGCTGGGCTGAAATAGATGGAAAATTTTCCGGAATACGCCTTTAGAGACGGGAAATCGTATTCTAAAAATACGTCTCCACTTAATCCGAGCTGGCAGGCCTTCTCTCACTAACAGATGGGTCCGGGCCCCACCGGTCAAGCCTCTCTCTCTCCCCTCCCGCCCACCTTCTTCTTCCTTCCGTTGAGACAGAAGAGGAGCCCGACCGCGACCGCGTCGGTGCTCATCCTGGCGGCACAGGCTACCCCTGACGAGGCTCCGGCCACCAGAATGCTCGCTGTGGAGCGACGCATCGGGAAGGCCGAGCAGGGGTTGCGGGGGAAGGCCGAGGTGCACATGGCGCCGGCCGTGGCGGACGGTAGCGAAGGCCACCATGGGAGAGCATGGCTCAGCCATGGAGGAGGGGCTCTGGGGTGTTGGGGAGTTTCGTGGCGGTGAGGCGGGTCTGCTGGGGTGGTTCATAGGGGAAGGGGAAGCCCCGATTGCTTGAATTTGAACGGCGGCCGGTGGCAAGGCTTTGGCCAAAGAGAGGGCAAGGGAGCTTCCCAAGTCGATTGAGTGGTTGGACGGTGTGCTAGGAGGGAGGAGAGGAGGTGTGTGTGCTTGAGAGGGCTCGGGCGCGGCTATTTATAGCCGAGCGGGGCGAGTGGATGAGCACGGCCGCCGCGTTGAGCTGGCCGGAGCTCCAGTGCTCGCACTCGATGGGCTGGAAGCTAGCTCGTGTCACGGGGTGGCTGACCTGACAAGGAGCAGTGCGACGCGGTGGCAAGGAAGGAGCCCAAGGGGAAGAGGATGACAGCTGGCACCACATGCATGTACTGGCCTATATGGGGGCGCTTGTCGTCGTCCAGTGAGGGCGTAAATGGAGGGGGGAGCTACGGGAGAGGGGGCACGCGAACGATGGGAAGCTCATCAGCATAAATGGACAAGCGAGGGCCGGTCGGAGGTGACCTCCCGAGTACCACTGGTACTGCATGCTCTGGCATACTTCTGCCTATATAAGTTTATCCAACAGGTGCCCTACTGCTCAAATGGATGAAAGAAGTGGCTGGAACCAACTGATTGGCTCTGAGGTGAGAAATAGTTGCCAAAACATATTCTAGCATGAAACTTGGCCAAATTTTTATGGAGAAATGGCTAGATGGTTTGAGCTGGTTCTTGGCATGCAAGGGTGATCCATCAAGGTGCACATCCTAGAAATATTTGAAGAGTCTATCTAGCACTTCCTTGGCAAAGTGCCCAACTGGACAGAATTTGGAAATGGAAGCTGTGCTCAAATGGCTTGATGGATTTGGGTCAAATTTGGTGTAGGGAGATGATTTAGGGGTATGGAGGCACTGGTAAAATTTCATACCATTTTGATGCTCCTAAATGGTACTTCCTTCATAGTGATTTTCTCAGGACAGCAACTTTTGAGAATTACTGGGAAATAATGGCTTGACAAAATGATGTGAATTTTGGCAGGCTCACATGATATAGGGAGAGTGAGGTGCTGGAACTTGGGTTCTTGATGGAAATGGTGAATGTTTGGATAGGAGAAGCTCCACAAATTATTTGAGAACCAATGGATCAACCAAAATGGTAGCTCCTTTGGAAAGGGCCCAAAATGCAATATTGGCTTTGATAAGGAAAATGCAATTTCCCTTATTTATTTTTAGCCAATATTTTTATGAGAGATCAAAATGGTCACAAAGAACATCTCCACAAGTTTTCATGAACTTCAGAGATGACTAGATATTTTCCTGGATTTAATTCCTTCACAGGGCAAAAAAAGTAAATAAATTTAAATGAAAAATATTGCATATGACATGGCAATATTTTTGCATATCCAGGGTTTATAGATGTAGGATGATCATTGGGAAGAAATTTGGGAGGCAACAGATCAAGGGAAATTAGGGTTCCTTTGTAACTGAAGCAATTAGGGTTTCCTCTCCGATAATTCGTAAGGTAGGGTTTTGGCTGCAAAACCCTAAGAATTTATTTTTGGTGGCAAGGTTGGATTGGGGAGAATCTCTGGCTTGATGGGAGAGGCAAGGCTATATAACCATTTGCCTATACCCAAGAGCGAGAGAAAATGCCATAACACTGAAAGAAAAAGACGGGAGTCCAATCCCGCTAAGGAAAAATCTAGGAGCGAAAATCCGGGTGTCACAAATACCACCTAGATCTAGGTTTTTCTTTTTCTTATTGCACCACCGTCATAATGCGTTCATCACAATTGTAGTTCATCTGCCGCCATTTGCAATCTATCTTTCATTACTGTAGTTCGTCCATCGCTGTTTCTTTTCGTCCTTTGCTTACACCATTGTTGTTGCCGCAGTTCTTTCGCTGAATGCGTTACAAGACGATGGCTCACAAAACCAAAAGCAAAGGGAAGAAGACGAACCTAGCATCAGTTTTGGCTTCAGCCATTGCCCAGCGCCCACTTCATGCAAATTGGGCTAAGTCACAAATCTCTAAACACTATCTTGAAGAGCTTACAAACACCGGGTTGCTGCCACCCAAGGAAGGGATAACTTGGCGTGCGCCCAAAGAGGAAACCCAGCTGCAACCAGAGCAAGGTTAAGTTGTCGTCTTCACCGATCACATATCCGGAGGATTTAGACCGCCTGGCTCTAGGTTCTTCCGCAACGTCCTTGCCTACTATAATTTGTGGCCTCAAGACCTTGCGCCCAACTCCATCCTCAATATTAGCAATTTCCAAGTAGTTTGTGCGGACTATCTTCAAATGGAGCCCGCTCTAGACTTGTTTCTAGAGTTCTTTTACTGCAATAGGCAAACTGAAAATAGTGGTGGCCCCCTCTTGGAATGCGTTGGAGTGACCATCCAGAAACGCTCCAATTGCATCTACCCATACATGAAGCTGGCGAGTCACCCTAAAGGGTGGCAGAAAACCTTCTTCTACTTCAAAGACATTTCTCCTGCTGGTGAAAATCCTTTGCCGGGTTACCGCGGCAACCGGCTTTCTTGGGATGACAATATGAACTCATTTGCACCCTCTAAAGACAAGAAGTAACTGGAACCCATCTTTGAGAGGATAAAGGCCCTGTTGGCTCATGGACTCAAGGCTACGGATCTGTCCCGGTGTTGGGTTGGATGGCGCATACAGCCCCTAAGTGTGCGCTCTCGCCTGTTTCATCAGTATTCAGGCCAGCATGACAATTATATGCGCTATTCTTCTGAAGCGCTAAACCCGAACAAAGTTGCTAAAACAACAAAGAAAATTCTGGGTGAGACTATAAAGGAGATCCAACTTGTGGGGCTTGCTCCTTTTCATGTCAACAATCCGACTCCTGCGGTATGAAAACTTTGTTCCTCTTTCTCTGTTCTGTACTTTTGTTCCATTTTATTTTCTTGTGGGAAACTGGCTTCTGTCTTGTAGCTTACTGTTGATTGGTGGAAAACCAATTTTGAGCCCCCAACCACTCCAGAGGAAGAGGAGATCAAGGAGAACGACGAAGATGAAGATGACGAGGTTGGAGAACTTGACTCTCTTGGCCGGCTCCATAATCAGTTAGCTGACGCCGACTCTCCACATGAAAATATTGGGAACAGTAACCCGTCTGATGCTGAGCCGGCTCCCAGTGCCTCAGATCAAGAAACTCTTGGCAAGAGGAAGACCCGGTTGGCAGTTGCAAATGTGCCTTATTCTCATCATAAAGCTTCTCCTATGAAACCATTTTTACATTTGAATAAAACGTAGGAGGCTGCAAGCAAGAAGCGAAGAACCCGGAGTTCAAGCTCAGAGGAGCCGCTTGTAGAAGGTATTCAGCCTTCTCCATGCCGAGTCCGCAGGCTCGAGAAGCTGACTCCAACATCTTCTCACCCTAAAGCTAGTATGATGAAAGCCCCCTTGAATCCATCGGACAAGGATTATCACACTTCATTGGCGTCTGATGTGGCCAGCGCCAGCTTACCAACTGATTTTGCCATCAATGTTGGGTAAGTTCAATTAAACTTGCTATTTCATATCAACTGTTCTTGTTGTCATCATATTGTTCTATTTTTGTAGTGCCAAAGCGATGCTGAAGGAAATGCCGAATTCTGCTTCTGCGGCTACCACTGATGTGGACATGGTGACTTCAGCCACCCAGGAAAATACAATAGAAGACCCGGCGCCAAAAGAGCCGGCTCATGCGGACCTGGCTTTTGTTGATCCAAATGCTCTAGAATCTGCCACTGAGAAGGGTGAAGAGGAAGACCCGGCTTTGGAAAAGCCGGCTTCCCCTATAAGAAATGAAGCCCAAGTTGATGAGGATCTACAGTTCCTTTCTGAACAGCACATCACACCACCCAGCACTTCCAATGTTTTAGCCAAGGTGGTTCCTAAAGAAAAGCCAGCATTGTGTCAAGAGCCGGCTCCTTAGTATAATATGGAGGTCTTTGAGGGGATGAACTTTGCAAATCTCCACAAAGAGTATGAGACCCGGCTCGCTCAAAGCAAAGAGCGTGAAGCCGGACTGGTGGCTTTAATGAAGGGAAATCATGAGGTACATTCATTCCCTTGTATTCATATTACCTGTAGCCCCCAAGCTCCAAGTTTATCACCTCGTGATGACTTGGGGTATGGTATAGAAAAGTAGTCTTACTTGTGTAGCCCCCAAGTGCCGGGTTGCGTGCCTGTAGCTGCTCGGGACTTTCCCTTAGTCGTTGATTTTGTAGATATCTAACTTCAAATAGTGTAGCCCCCAAGTGACGGGGTGTCTTGCCTACAACCTGGGACTTATCATTATTTTGCTTATGAAGCTTCAATACATGTAGCCCCCAAGTGCCGAGTTGGCTTGCCTATGACAACCCGGGGTTCTTGATACTTAACTGACTCTCGTTTGTGCACTTGTAGAATTTTGTAAACCAAGCCGGGCAAGAGATTGCTGAGCTGAAAGAGAGGCTTGCTGCTAAAGCCGACAAACAGGAGAAAGCTGAGCAACTGGTTCAAGACTGCCAAGAATCTCTCCTCAAAGTTACTAAAAACTTTGAGAACGCGAAGAAAGAATTCGCAAAGCAGAAGGAGGCTTGGACTCAGTGGGTAGAAACGGCAGAGACCAAACTTGGCGCTATTGCAGAAGAGCTCAAAAGAATAACGGACCATGTGAGCCGGGTCTGTGCTACTACCTTCGGTAAGCTGGCTTCTTCTTTTCCTTACAGTTTGAACCTGCCGTTTTGCTTGTTTGCTCATGAAATCCTACTTTTGCTTTCCTAACTTGTTTTCCTTTTGATAGGAAAAAAGAATGCACTCAATATTGAGCTTCCTGGCATCAAACTAAAAGCTCTGTATACTTTCATCAAGCAGCTATATATCGGAGGTGTAGAAGCCATCAAAGCTGTACAAGGCTGTGACCAACCACCACAAAAGTTTGGTGATATGCTGAAAGAACTATCAACTATGCAAGAGTGGATAAAGGAGGTGAAGCTATCTACTTGTCGCAAAGCAGTCATGCATGCCCTTGCTTTGGGAAAGACTTATCATTCAGAAATGAAACCAGAACTTCTTGCTGGTGGGTTCCCTGAGTACAAGGTGGACAATACTTCCTTTGGGCCAGCCGAATTTGCTAGGATGAATAAGGAGACCCAGCATTTTGCCACCTCAATCACCCACTCCTTGGACTAGTCTAGCTTCCAATGTGGCTATGATGCTTAGAACAAGCACATGGACTCGCTAAACCCGCTACCGATTGGCCTTGAGCCGAAATTTCAGAGCAAAACACCGCCGGCTTCATCTGCACCGCCCAGTTCGAGCATGCCAACAATCCCGGCTCCTCCCAGAGCGAACACACAAGGTGAGGATGTTGACGGGTTCACCCTAGAGGCACTGACTTTGATCCGCTGGTACAAGGATGATGTGACTGGAGTCAATACTGGTGATGCAAAATCCGGTCAGAAAGCTGACAAGGGAGCCAGCAAGGATGGAGCCCCCAAGGCCAAGGATGGTTACCAGGAAAAACCGGCTATAGAGAAGACAGATGACCTAGCTTCAGCCACCACAGAGAAGCCCAAGGACGCATCAAAAACTGCACCAGAAGCAAGCAAGAATGTGGTAGGGTTTGAGACCCAACTTGCCGTAGAATAGAATCATTTCTTTGCAGAAAACAATGGTATTTAGCCCCATGGGCATGTAATAAGTTAGAAACTTAAGTTTGATTTGAATGGTGTGCTTATACACCTATGAATTAGGGTTTTTGTAATGAACTAAGTATGTTTTACCACAAATTCTGGCTTGATAGCCCTTTTGGTTTATCTTTGCTTCTCTGTGAAGCCGGCTTTTGCGTGACTTGCTCCGGTGTTTTCAACTTTGATAAATTCAGGGTCAACTAAGTCCACAATGGGCATCAGAGTTGATTGATGTCCCAAGTGCAAAGCCAGGTCACATAAGTGTGAGTGGCATCTGGCTTACAGGCATGTGTAACCAAGAAATATATGTTGGTTTATGCCAGGTCCAAGGGTGATTAGCTGTACTCGGTAAGTTACAAGCCCCCAAGTAACAAATGATCAATGATAAAAAATAAAGACTCAACGCACAATGATATGAGGTGAAATGACAAACTCCGGGTTCCAGAGGTGCCGGCTTTATTCCATTGATCGTAATATATAAATAGTGAGTATAATTAACCTATGCATAATATAAACATAAATGAAACTAAAAACATAACTATGGTAGTAAACTTATGTATGATAAGGCGTAGATGAGCGATGTTCCATGGTTTGGGAGTTTCTTCCTCGGATGTACATGTTTTGTTAACTTCACGTATGTCAACGAGGTAGTAACTCCCATTGTGCAGGTGCTTGCTAACCACAAAGGGTCCCTCCGAAGGTGGGGAAAGCTTGTGCATTCTTGTCAGCTTCTCTATCAGACGGAGCACTAAGTCTCCCTCCTGAAAAGTGCGACTTCGAACTCTACGGCTATGATAGCAACGTAGGTCTTGCTGATATATCGCTGATCTAGATGCTGCAAGATCATGGGCTTCTTCCAAGGCATCAAGGGAATCTTGATGAGCTGCATCATTTTCTATTTCCACATAGGCAGCAACCCTTGGCGAGTCATGACATATGTCACTTGGCAATACGGCTTCTGCACCATACACAAGGAAAAATGGCGTATAGCCTGTTGACCAGTTGGGAGTACTCTATATGCTCCATAACACAGCAGGAAGTTCCTCAACCCAGCAACCCGGGGTACGCTCAAGGGGAAACTGGAGTCTGGGTTTGATGCCACGCAACATCTCCTGGTTCACACGCTCTGCTTGCCAATTGGACTGTGGATGTGCCACTGATGCTAGATCAAGCCGGATATCTTCCTTTTGGCAGAACTTCTGCATTGCTCCTTTAGAGAGATTGCTACCATTGTCTGTGATGATACTATGCGGATATCCGAAGTGAAAGCTCATCTTCTTCAGGAACTTCATCGCTGTCTCCGCGTCACAACTGCTGACGGGTTCTACCTCCACACACTTGGTGAACTTATCAGCTGCGACCAAGAGGTGGGTCTTCTTGCAAGATGCTAGCTTGAAGGGTCCAACCATATCTAGCCTCCAGACCGAAAATGGCCAAGTGATTGGAATCATCCGAAGAGCCTGAGCCGGCATATGGTCCTGCCTTGCATATCTCTGGCATCCATCACATGTACGAATAATCTGTTCTGCATCAGCATGGGTTGTAAGCTTGAAAAATCCATGTCTAAAACCATTCGTGACTAAATACCTGGAATTGCCATGATGACCACAATCCCCGGAGTGAATTTCATGGAGTATTTTCTGGCCTTCTTCCAGAGAAACACATCACTGGAAAATTCCTGCGGGACTCCGTTTGTAAAGATCTTCGTTGATGATTGTACATGCTTTGGCACGTCGTATAATCTATCGGCCGATGATTTCCTCTTGAGGGAGCTCGCCTCGTGTCAGATAAGCTAGATAGTGCTCTGTCCACTCTGGTGTTGTAGGAAGTGCTGCAACTAACTCAGATTCTAGGTCCGGATTTGCGATGTCCTCTTTCGTTAGCAGCTTGATTGATGGACTCTGCAACACGTCCAGGAAAACATTGGGTGAAACCGGCTTTTTCTGAGAACCCAGCTGAGACAGTGCATCAACTGCCTCGTTGAGCCGGCGACCGATATGATCAACCTGATATCCTTTGAAGTTACCTGCCAATTTATCAACTGCATGTCTGTAGGCTGCCATAACCGGGTCCTTCGAATCCCAAGTTCAGGTAACTTGTTGAGCGACAAGATCAGAGTCTCCAAAGCACCTGACGTGACTTATGTTCATCTCCTTGGCAATACGCCGTCCATGAAGCAAAGCCTCATATTCTGCTGCGTTGTTGGTGCAGGTAAAGGGAATCTGCAACACATAGCGGAGCTTGTCACCTCTGGGGGAAGTCAAGACATGTCCAGCCCCCGAGCCCTCCAACTGCCTGGACCCATCAAAGTGCAGAGTGCAATACTTGGTGTTCGGCTTCTCTGGAGGGGCTTGCATCTCTGTGCAATCGTTGATAAAATCAACCAAGGCCTACGACTTGATAGCGGTACACAGAGCATACTTCAGATGACGTGGTCCAAGCTCAATAGCCCACTTTGCAACTCTCCCCGTTGCTTCTCTATTTTGAATAATGTCAGCCAGAGGTGCAGAGCTGACAACAATGATGGGATGCTCCTGGAAATAATGCTTCAACTTGTGACTTGCCATGAAAACACCAAAAACCAGGTTTTGCGAATGTGGGTATTGCTGCTTGGACTCCGTAAGAACTTCACTGACATAGTAGACCGGTCTCTGGAACAGATGCTCCTTGCATTCCTCTTTGCGCTCGACCACCACAACTGCGCTGACGACATTATTGTTGGTTGCGACATACAACAACATGGGATCCTTCTTCTGAGGAGCTGCGAGGACTGGTGCTTCGGATAACTACTTCTTGAGTGCCTTGAAAGCATCATTGGCCTCGTCGCTCCATTCAAAATTGTCTGTTTTCGTCAAGAGTCGGTAAAGAGGTATAGCCTTCTCGCCAAGCTGGCTTATGAACCGACTCAAGGCCGCGACACAACCAGTGAGCTTCTGAAAAGCATTAAGGGAAGCCAGCTTCTTCAGGTTGACAATGGTCTGAATTTTTTTCGGGTTCGCCTCGATGCCTCTCTTAGAGAAGAGGAAGCCAAGAAGTTTTCCTGCTGGAACTCCAAAAACACACTTTGTTGGGTTTAGCTTCATCTAATACGTGCGAAGGTTATCAAATATCTCCTTCAGATCCGCAATCAGGGTGTCACTCTTCTAGGATTTGACTATAATGTCATTGACATAGGCATGCACATTGCGTCCAATCTATTTGCTGAGGCAATTCTGGATGCACCGCTGATAGGTTGCACCCACCCTCTTCAGACCAAAACGTATCAATGTATAACAAAACACGCCAAAGGGAGTGTAACACCCCAAAAATTTTAACCATGATTTATTAATTAAAATTTTGCCAGGTAATTAATTTTTTATTTTCTGGATTATCTTTTGATTTCAGAATCACGCTTTTTCTGCTGAATTGTGGAGTTTTTCCCTCCAAATGGAAACTTTTCAAAAATATTGTTGGACTTGTATACCTTCTCAAAAACTTTTCTCTTATCAGTGGAATTATTTCTATAATTATTTTCCTAAGTTTTATTTCTTTTAAAATGGTTTCTCATAAGTTTTAGAGTCCCATTTGCACTACAACCCTTTGATAACTTCATTTAAAGATTCCACAAAAATTTGGGGATGACATGTGATGTCCCTGGATCACTTTTATGCAAAAAAACAGGCATGTGTTTCGAAAAATTTGAGCAAACCATCGTCATCTTCATTCTGGTCCAGTTTGCTTATTTGCACTGCAACCATATTTTATTTTGCTCTTTTAATCTCGGGATTTTTTCCTGCTTGTAGTCCACCCTACCAAACTCTTAAGTCCAGGAGATCAGCCCCATTAGAAGTTTTTAAGCACATGCAATAATGGCATATATTTTTTGTCCAGATCTGATTTTCTCAAAAACTTGCACTAGGAAGTTTTTGCTTTTGTCAAACTAACCTTGCCACCCTCTTTATCATCCAAAGAGACTCTGATCTGGGAATTTTGGCCACCAGAGGAGATGCCTAGATGCCCATGGCATTCTGTCGAGCACCTTGTGTTCATGGACAGAGTTGGCATAGTTTTTAGTTTGCATTATGAACCTGCTTGCTTTACCTAACCAGCATGTCTCATGGCTCTACCTTGGTCTATAGCCCCACCCTGCTAAACCTCATGTGGATTAGAGCCCCCTGGCAGGCAGTGGCATTTTGCCAAGCACCTCGCGTGCGTGCTCTGGCGCGAGAAGAACGCGCGTTTTGCACGTGCGTGCGCCTGAGTCGCCGCGTCCCGCTGTCGCCTCCCCGCGCCCGTCCTGATCCATTTCCACTCGCAGCCAACGCGCACGACCCCTCTCTCGTCGCAGAGTCGCTCTGGCCACCTCCTGGAGCCCCGCAGCGCCACCGTCAGTTCGGCCGTGGCGGCTAGCGGACAGCCGCAGCAGGCCCCAGCCTTGGCAGCGCCGCCCAAGCCTTCCCCGCGCGCCAGCTGCCCTCTGGAATAGCTCGAGCTCATCCGCGAGCTCGTCAGTTAGCGCCGACCAGCGCCACATCGCTCTGCTAGCAACAGAGCGACAGTTCGCCGGCGTTCTTATCCACTTCCGCCGTCGAACCGACCTTCCCCGGCTATAAATGGCCCCCAGACATCGCTCGAGCTTGTGAGCATCCTCAGGCAAGCCGTAGAGTTCTCCCCCTCACTCAAATCCATCTGGAATCGCCATCTTCTCCGCCTCCGGCAACTTCGGTCGTCGCTGTCCCTCGGCTAAATTCGCCGTAGCCAGAGCTCCCTAGTCCTTCCAGCACCACCATCCAATTCCCCTCGACCGTATAGAGCCGCCCAACCCCGCTAGATCAGTCGGGAGCCATTGTAGGCCGAGACCCCGATCCACCAGAAGCCACCACCCGCTGAGGAGCTCGCCGCCGGCGACCCCCTTCATCCCCGCTAGCCTATCGACCACCGGGAGGACCGCCCTGGACCAGCGGATCCATCCCCCCCCCCTAGAACCCCGTGGGGAGCCGCCGTTCATCGGCGGCAATCGCCGGAGCCCCGCCTCCGCTCGGCCAGAGGAGGAAGGAGGCGGGGGTGACTGGTCAAACCTGACCAGTGGGCCTGATGGACCCACTGTCAGTGACCCAGCCCTACCGAAATGTTTTTAAGTGGAAACGTATTCCCCCGGAATACGCTTTCATCAATGGAAAGCGTAAGTCCTCCGAACCATTTTCTTTTTCTGATTTTTATTAAAAACAGATTTTGACCTGAACTTTGACTGGCTCTGGTTTCTAAAATACAACTCCATTTGACTTGATTCTTTTTCTGTTGTCTCTCAAATTCCATCTAGTTTATTTTCATATTTATTTGAAAAATTTCCGAACAACTTTTTTGTACTGTTTTTGAATCGCATGTTGATTCAATCTTTTCAAAAATAGGATATTGGAGGGAAGATGAAAACTTTCAAAAGTGCACCCCACCTACATACACATGGAAGGCAAGCATTCTGAACCCGAGTATAATATTTGCCATGTGTTGTTTTGATATGGCTACAACACAGAGCTGATTGGAAACATGCATTATTTCATGTGATGTTATGATCATGTCCCTGTGTGCATGATGGAAATTCCTTGCTGTTGGAATTGATATACTTGTGATAGTAATCACCCTCATATGCCTTTCGCGCCTACCGGAAGGAATCCGGAAAAGTCTCTGTCTTAGGTGGACACGAGCTTGTCACTGACATTTCGCTGAGACGGGTATATTCAGTGAGGCATGGTGAGGTATGATGAGTGGTGATTCTGTCTGTTGGTGGAAAAATATATTTGTTATACTAATCATGCAGGGAATACTTAAACCTCCTGAGACGACCATAGATCGAGTCTTGCGCCAGTAACCCCCATACTTGCTTCGTGCTACAACTTGTTCCTGCCTTAGGTAGGGTACGGTTCGGTAAGTTGTCAACCCCTTTCTTAGCACACACCGTACAGAGAGGCCATGGTGGAAGATACCGGCTGCATCCGGTAGACATGCCACCTGGTCCAGGGGCATGGGTGTTTTCGGTTGGAGCCGAGGGGGTAGCTCCCCTAGTTTGTGCGCGTTATAAATTTTGTGATCCCATGCTAGTCGAGGTTGTAGCCTCCCCACTTAGAGTTTTGCTTAACGGGTGTCGTGGGTGATTCCAGACACGGGTAAGTTAAGCTGGTGTGTGCAGGTCAGGTGTGTTTTCAATTAAAAGGCCGTAAACGGAATTAGTCCCGATGGACTAAAGGAATCCATTACCCGTGGGTAAAGAGTACACCCTCTCAAGAGATTATATCTATTCGAATAGCCGTTTCCATGGTTAAGGACTACAGTCTGTGATGGGTCAAGTGTCGGTCTTAGTGTCGGTCTTCTGAGGAAAAATGTGGCACCCCGGCTCAGAGGAAACCGGAACGCCCCGTATTCCAGTCCCAGGGACAAGTCCACTGGAATACGGCACTGTTGGCATAGAACAAATCAGCTCTTTATTGCTATAAATACGGTTACAAAGATTACATCAACACGACGACACTACGCCTGCTCAAAATAGCTCTATGCTAACAGCGGATCGACCTGGGGAAGCGGAGTATCTCTCGGCAGCGGAACAGCGTCGGCGGTGATGGACTCCACTCCGCAGGGACTCTGGCTAGAACGCGTATCCTAGCTCGCGCAATCAACATCTTCGACAAACAAGCAGTCATGGCATGACTTGCAAACTGGCATGACACGCCAGGTGAGTACTTTGAATGTACTCGCAAGCTCACAACAAACATCAGCATTAAGGCAAGACAACATCACAACAATCAAGATTAAGTTAAGATTTATTGTTACCGAAGGAATGGTTGAAATGAGCAATAACAGGCTACTCTTCCTGCATTTTGGTGACCAACTCATGATCACTCCAAGAACATCCAACGATCATCCTCGAGATCGTTACCAATACTTGCCCATGGCATACTGTCCAACTATTACCAAACTCAGATGAGTTCTCCCATCATTACTGTCATTATTGTGGTTGATCTCCTATAGAGGTCTGGACGGGCAGTCCAATACCGTGGACACGGCTATTCGAATAGATTTAACACTCTGCAGAGGTTGTACACTTTACCCACACCACGGAACTCATGGCCTCGTGCTCCCATTCGGGTGGACCAACGACGTTCCGACGAAACCCGCCTGACCCATGACTCTTCCATCGTACGACCGACAATCATACTCCCTCTTGGAGTCAAGCCCTGTGTGGCCCCGTGTCCTCAAGACACCTGCCAGTGTCCTGGCCAAATAAACTGTCCCAAACGGGGACCTGGATCCAATAACTCAACTGGGCTCACAGGGTTATTGCCGCCTACCGGGCCAGGGTAGCGCGCGTGCATAACCCTCTCTCTTTGGAGGTACCGGTGGAAGAGCACGCGATCAGACCAAGTCAAGGCCGTCCCATACCGGCAAATGTGGCTGCACGAATAAGCCCGGACAGGTGACTCTCGATCAAACAACTAAGTTCACTTATTACCAGGTTGTTTCATCAAGTTAACTTAGTTGGTCAAATTAGGCATCTTATCTCCGAACAATCTTTCTGTCACAGCTGACACTCCGGTATCATAGTAATCCAATAACCGGCATGCTTAGGCTACTGCTACTAGTTCATATCCACAAATGCCGGATGAAATCCCAAAATAATCATAGACGGTAATCTCAACATCATAACCTCAACGAGTGGGTAAACTACTAGTCATTAACAATCCGGTATTCAACATCTACTCATGCATGTCATAATCCAATCCATGCTACAGATAACATTCTTGCTATTAAAGTAATTAATTAAACTATGATATTGCATTGCAATTATGCAGATGAGGGTTGTGGCTTGCCTGGAGATGAAGGAGTCATCGGAATGAAGTGTGGAAATGTCGCGGGGACGAATGCCGGAAACAGTTCTCTCTCGGAGGGGCTGTTTACGGCAAGGGCAAAATGGTCATTTCTGTTGTGTCAACACAGCATGAGAATGACACCATCGGAACGGGCTCGATGAGACGAAGACGTGGGTGTTGGATTCACCTCGATCGGAGTTCCGGGCAAAAAGATATGAATGATTTTCTGCCAGGGACCAATCAGCAAAAGAGATAATTGCATCTGGGTCCCTGAGCAGCTCAGCCGCTTGCGCATTCAAATAAAATGCGTTTTCCCCAGAGGAAGACGTATTCCAGAGGAATAGGCCTCCACTTATCCACCTCAGCAGTGGCGGGGCCGGCTCCTGGGTCACCGACGGGCGGGGCCCGCGCTGGCCCTCTCTCTCCTCCCACCTCCTTCTTCCTCCTCCCGATCGGGGACAGGAGCGAGGCGAGGCAGATCGCCGCCGGCGATGGCCCGGGCGGCTCCGGCCGTCCCCGGTGGAGCTTGGACCACCGACGGGACCGGAAGGAGGCGCCGCATTCATCCCACCTGGGCTCGGAAGCCGGAGGGGCCCAAGACGGCGACGGTTACAGCGCCCACGGCGGTGGTCGTCGGCCAGATTCGAAGACGGCGTCTCCCGCACCCAAACGACGGGGCAAGAAGGGGGGAAATGACCGCCGGACCACAGGGGTTCTTGCGGTGGAGAAAGGAGGGGGAGTCTGGGCGCAGCTCGCCGGAATTTATCCGGAGCCGAGCGGCGGCCCCGACGGCCATTGGAGGCGGAGAGGAGCTCCGGGGCTCGGGCAGGGGAATGGGGAGTGACAGAGGAGGACGGAAGAGGCTCTCGTGAGCTCGGGAGGACTCGGGGTAGCCTATAAATAGCCGGACGGCGCAGGGCTCGGCCACGGCCGCGGCGAAGCGTGCCGGAGCTTCGGGAGAGCTCATGGAGGAGGGGAGAGACGACCAGAGAGATCGGAGAGAAGCTGAGAAGGCTCGGGAGCGCTCAGGAGGGCTCAGGCGAGCTCGGGAAGGCTCGAGACGGAGAAAACGCCAACGGCGGCTACGGGCAGAATAGGGCGGAGCTCGTCGCGGAGCGGCGAGGATGGTACTGGAGGGGGAGAGAGGTCTGGGGAGAAGAAGACAGCGAGGGAAAGCTGTGGGCCAAGACGAATCGCGCGAAACCGACAAGGAGAGGAGGGGCCCGAGCAAGAAGTCACGCAGCTCACGTCCACGGTGCGCCAGGGTGACGGTCACCGCGTGAACTTGGCCTTGCCACGCGTCCAAGTCAACTCCAACATGTCAACTCGATCAGTCACTCGTAGGAAGAGGTCAAGGAGGAAAGAGACAGGCACAGAGAGACTTGAGGTGACCGCAGCTAGCAGTTCTATCCAGAACAACAAGGTGTTTGGAGTGGGCTGGGGGAGATCGAGCAGGATCTAGACTCTGATATTTGGCATGGGATGATCAAATGCTAAGATGATCATGTCTGCAAATTTGCAGCTCATTTGGATGAAGATAAATAGCACTTGCTGTTCAAAGGGCCTCACTGACCAGATTTGCAAAGTATGAAGTAGCACTCACATACTTCATTGGATTGAGCTGAAATTTGGCAAGGCAGGTTTATTTGGACATATGAAGATGCTGTAAAAATTTAATACCAAATGGACATGCCAAAATGGTACTTGCTTCACAAGCATCCTCTCTGTCCAGAAACTTGCAAAATTTGCACAGGGCAATTGGATTACTGAATTGGGCCAAAACTTGGTGGAAGGAGTTGAAATGGATTTAAGAATGTCCTGGTAAATTTTCAGCTTAAATGAAGCAATATAAAATATAGTTGCTTCACAACTGAAAAATTTGGCCAGAATCTAAGAATCGATGCTCTGCTCACTAAGATGATTGGATAGGGTTGAAACTTGTGTAAGAGTCATTATTTGGGCAATTGGAGGTGCTTGAAAAATTTCAACTTATTTGGATACTCCTAGCTAGCACTTGCTTCACAAAGATTCTAGTTGCCCAGAAACTTTGGAAATTAGCCAAGAGAGATTTAATATCCAAATAAAGTTGAATTTTGGCACGTGGCAATGATATGGATAAGAAAGAGTGCACAAAAAGTTTGAGAGCAAGCAAGCAAATATAAATGGTACTTGCTTCACAAACTGACAACTAGGGCACAATAGGAAAAAGATTATTTGTGAATTATTTTTGGACATGGCAAGGAATATTTTGACATATCTGGATAAGATATGTCCCAAAGGATTTATGAGAATTATTTGGGAATTTTGGGAATGATAGAAATATGAGTTGCTTCACAACTCAGAGCTGACAGGGTTATTCCTTTAATAGAAAAAGGAATATTCCCAAGAAAAGAATATTGGGATTGGTCCAAGATGACAAGGTCTTGGGATGATTTTGAGGTTGGCAAGCCACTTGGTAGAGGAATCAAGGGTGATCTCTCCAGGTTTCAGGACTAGTAAGCCACAGAAAAGCAAATCCAGACCAAAATAAAAAGGAAAAAGAAATGGGCAAAATCCAGGGTGTCACAAACCTACCCCCCTTAAAGAAATCTCGTCCTCGAGATTTGGTTGCTCAGGGGTTAAACCTGAATATTCCCCTTTGAGGAAACCGTTTCCCACTCGGGTTTCCTTTATACCTTTGTATTCTGCTCCCGCTGGTTACTCGGACTGACTGCTTGGCCCTGATGTGATTCGTTTCACTGGATCCTTATTCTGACAGGTCTTTCCTCATATATTATTCTTACTTTAATCCTTTTATGTCTAATGGCCTGCCTAGGTGCAATGAATTATCCTGACTACAATACCCGTCCTTCTCGCAAGCCCGAGAGTTGTTCTCTATGGACGTGTTGTGATGGAGTCCAATACGGATGATCGTCCATTGACTCGTGAACAGATCCTCTCGAGGGACACGAAATCTTTTACTCATCGTGCTCGGGTGTCCTCAAAGGGCTGTATGTCCTCCAAGTTTGAAACAGTACTGTGATTCATATCGTTCTCCTTCTCGCATGGTTTACTGAATCATCTTTGGCATCTGTACTATCTCAGGTATCACATTCGCACCAAAGATTTAATTGTCACCTGTCGTGACCAGCATAAAGGTGTACGGTGATATTATCCATAGACTTGACTGACAATGGTCTTGGCAGCAAAATCTTGTTCACGGTAGGTTATTCTTTATCTGCTTCCCATATGTGAGGACATGTGCTGCGAGACTGTTGCTCATCCTTCTGAGTGCTCAGTCTGACAGGCTTGACTATTCTCTTCTGATGATGCTGGGAATATTTAGTTGGCTGAGCGGGTTGACTCGATATGGGGTCCTTGCAAATAGATTAGACCCCGTGGTGTGTATCCCCATGGTGACCGGTATCGAACCAGTCTATTCTGGCATTTGTACCAAGTTGATCATGTAACCATTATCATATCTTTATGGCCAATCTTGCTCCTTCATTATGGTTTTCTTTACCTGGATCCTTAGCTGAAAGAGCTTGGCCTTATGTATTCTCGATTCTTCGGGTGACCATGGGTACTGCCAGATGCAACATTCCGGCAGGCATATTACTTTACAAGTTGTAGCTGTAGGGTAACGACTGTCTGAACCCTTGGATGAAATCGGCAAATAAACCAGTAGCCACCAGAACGGTCTATACAACTCAGATCTGGGACATTACTGGAGTAACTCAACCCTGACTCAAGACGGCTGAAAAGCAGCTCAGAGCAGGAGACGGTGTCGATAAGAAGAAAGTAGCAGCTCCCTAAGACAGCCGAGAAATAGCTCAGAGCATAGGGTCACCGCTACGGAAAGAAATTCAACAACTATCCGAGACGGCCGAAAAGCAGCTCAGAACACGGGCCAGTTGCTGACAAAAGAAAAAAAATCAGCATCCACCCTGGACGGCAGTAAAACAGCTCGGAACACAGGCGTGGTGCCGTTACTAAAGAAAGGCAGGCAAGGGTTCAGTAGCGTCCCATACAGCTTGCTATTACGCAGACAAGCACAGGTATGTTAATTGAAACCGGGCTGACATCATGGTCTGAGTAACTCATGTAACCTTGGCAGCATGTTCATCATTTCCATAAAAACATGTGTAGCTGGCACTTGATTTCTGAGGCAGGCTTGTGTCCTGACTGGTTCTTGCATTCCGTCCAACGGTTGTGGACCTGACTCTTGGGATGCATTGTCATATGCTGCCAACTGTCTGGGGAGTATCTTGTACTCTGAGGCTTCCTTTTTACCACATACGGACTGAGTGCATATATCTATTCCTTAACGTTTCTGCTGTGAAGGTTGCAATGATGCATACTGGATGCTAATAACCAATCCAAAATACCATTGGTAGTCAGGCCAGGTATTTCCCGATATCAGGCAGTCAGCGGAAAATTCCATATTGTTGAGCTGAGCCTCCAACTAACTGTCTCTTCACTGATTTCTTTGAGTCCGGTGTCGGGGAGCAACTTCCATAAGGGGAAATAAGGTAACACCAAGGACCCGACGAAAGAAGCAAAAGAAACGACTAAACAAAAGCACACAAAGCACTAAGATCACACACAAGCAATATATTACAGCTACTCACAGCAATAATATGCATGCCTACCTAAGCACACAAATCTCGCGGAGACTCCGGTACTACGGTCTAACATGCTGTGGCGATGTGCACGAAAGGAAGTCAAGGTGTGGAAGGAGTTGGTGTAAACAAAGGTACACCAAACACGGCTTAACTCTGGTTGCAGCTGGAAGGATACTGAGGCGAGGACGGACTTGATGATCGTGGATCGGAACACGGAGGTCACGACCACATCATCATCAAGCGTACGGAAGAAACCATACTTGTCCTCGGAATGGATAGCGATGAAAAGAAAGGCTCGCTGGCATTGCCCTTTTCTGATAACCAAGATCAGTAAGGGTTGCCAAGGCGTCTAGAGGGATGGCACGATCCGGGATAGAGACATGTCTATCACCGAGCCATAGGGGTGGCTAAAGAGGATATATTGGTGTGGTACCTGTGCATCAATCTTGCAAAGGATAGATACACCAAGCACCTAGGCATTACTCCGCTGGGACGAAGATGACACCAACAACCAAGAAAAGATATGCAACTGGAGGGTACAGGTAGTGGATTGCCACCTATACTCACCAGATCGACCGTTAATGATAACTAGTCTATATGCATGCTATGCAGCAACCAAATGCAGCAAACAAGTGCAACAAACCGACTAGACTCTATACTACCGGTTCTAACGCTCGCACCTAGACTGCGCGTCCTATAGCCAGACCTGCTCTGATACCAACTCCTATGGCACCCCGGCTCAGAGGAAACCGAAACGCCCCGTATTCCAGTCCCAGGGACAAGTCCACAGGAATACGGCACTGTTGGCATAGAACAAATCAGCTCTTTATTGCTATAAATATGGTTACAAAGATTACATCAACACGGCGACACTACGCCTGCTCATAATAGCTCTATGCTAACAGCGGATCGACCTGGGGAAGCGGAGTATCTCTCGGCAGCGGAACAGGGTCGGCGGTCACGGACTCCACTCCGCAGGGACTCTGGCTAGAACGCGTATCCTAGCTCGCGCAATCAACATCTTCGACAAACAAGCAGTCATGGCATGACCTGCAAACTGGCATGACACGCCAGGTGAGTACTTTGAATGTACTCGCAAGCTCACAACAAACATCAGCATTAAGGCAAGACAACATCACAACAATCAAGATTAAGTTAAGATTTATTGTTACCGAAGGAATGGTTGAAATGAGCAATAACAGGCTACTCTTCCTGCATTCTGGTGACCAACTCATGATCACTCCAAGAACATCCAACGATCATCCTCGAGATCGTTACCAATACTTGCCAATGGCATACTGTCCAACTGTTACCAAACTCAGATGAGTTCTCCCATCATTACTGTCATTATTGTGGTTGATCTCCTATAGAGGTCTGGACGGGCTGTCCAATACCGTGGACGAGGCTATTCGAATAGATTTAACACTCTGCAGAGGTTGTACACTTTACCCACACCACGGAACTCATGGCCTCGTGCTCCCATTCGGGTGGACCAACGACGTTCCGACGAAACCCGCCTGACCCGTGACTCTTCCATCGTACGACCAGCAATCATACTCCCTCTTGGAGCCAAGCCCTGGGTGGCCCCATGTCCTCAAGACACCTGCCAGCGTCCTGGCCAAACAAATTGTCCCAAACGGGGACCTGGATCCAATAACTCAACTGGGCTCACAGGGTTATTGCCGCCTACCGGGCCAGGGTAGCGCGCGCGCATAACCCTCCCTCTTTGGAGGTACCGGTGGAAGAGCACGCGATCAGACCAAGTCAAGGCCGTCCCATACCGGCAAATGTGGCTGCACGAATAAGCCCGGACAGGTGACTCTCGATCAACCAACTAAGTTCACTTATTACCAGGTTGTTTCATCAAGTTAACTTAGTTGGTCAAATTAGGCATCTTATCTCCGAACAATCTTTCTGTCACAGCTGACACTCCGGTATCATAGTAATCCAATAACCGGCATGCTTAGGCTACTGCTACTAGTTCATATCCACAAATGCCGGATGAAATCCCAAAATAATCATAGACGGTAATCTCAACATCATAACCTCAACGAGTGGGTAAACTACTAGTCATTAACAATCCGGTATTCAACATCTACTCATGCATGTCATAATCCAATCCATGCTACAGATAACATTCTTGCTATTAAAGTAATTAATTAAACTATGAAATTGCATTGCAATTATGCAGATGAGGGTTGTGGCTTGCCTGGAGATGAAGGAGTCATCGGAATGAAGTGCGGAAATGTCGCGAGGACGAATGCCGGAAACAGTTCTCTCTCGGAGGGGCTGTTTACGGCAAGGGCAAAATGGTCATTTCTGCTGTGTCAACACAGCATGAGAATGACACCGTCGGAACGGGCTCGATGAGACGAAGACGTGGGCGTTGGATTCACCTCAATCGGAGTTCCGGGCAAAAAGATATGAATGATTTTCTGCCAGGGACCAATCAGCAAAAGAGATAATTGCATCCGGGTCCCTGAGCAGCTCAGCCGCTTGCGCATTCAAATAAAATGCGTTTTCCCCAAAGGAAGACGTATTCCAGAGGAATACGCCTCCACTTATCCACCTCAGCAGTGGCGGGGCCGGCTCCTGGGTCACCGACGGGCGGGGCCCACGCTGGCCCTCTCTCTCCTCCCACCGCCTTCTTCCTCCTCCCGATCGGGGACAGGAGCGAGGCGAGGCAGATCGCCGCCGGCGATGGCCCGGGCGGCTCCGGCCGTCCCCGGTGGAGCTTGGACCACCGACGGGACCGGAAGGAGGCGCCGCATTCATCCCGCCTGGGCTCGGAAGCCGGAGGGGCCCAAGACGGCGGCGGTAACAGCGCCCACGGCGGTGGTCGTCGGCCAGATTCGAAGACGGCGTCTCCGGCACCCAAACGACGGGGCAAGAAGGGGGGAAAGGACCGCCGGACCACAGGGGTTCTTGCGGTGGAGAAAGGAGGGGGAGTCCGGGCGCAGCTCGCCGGAATTTATCCGGAGCCGAGCGGCGGCCCCGACGGCCATTGGAGGCGGAGAGGAACTCTGGGGCTCGGGCAGGGGAATGGGGAGTGGCAGAGGAGGACGGAAGAGGCTCTCGTGAGCTCGGGAGGACTCGGGGCAGCCTATAAATAGCCGGACGGCGCAGGGCTCGGCCACGGCCGCGCCGAAGCGTGCCGGAGGTTCGGGAGAGCTCATGGAGGAGGGGAGAGATGACCAGAGAGATCGGAGAGAAGCTGAGAAGGCTAGGGAGCGCTCAGGAGGGCTCAGGCGAGCTCGGGAAGGCTCGAGACGGAGAAAACGCCAACGGCGGCTACGGGCAGAATAGGGCGGAGCTCGTCGCGGAGCGGCGAGGATGGGACTGGAGGGGGAGAGAGGTCTGGGGAGAAGAAGACAGCGAGGGAAAGCTGTGGGACAAGACGAATCGCGCGAAACCGACATGGAGAGGAGGGGCCCGAGCAAGAAGTCACGCAGCTCGCGTCCACGGCGCGCCAGGGTGACGGTCACTGCGTGAACTTGGCCTTGCCACGCGTCCAAGTCAACTCCAACATGTCAACTCGATCAGTCACTCGTAGGAAGAGGTCAAGGAGGAAAGAGACAGGCACAGAGAGACTTGAGGTGACCGCAGCTAGCAGTTCTATCCAGAACAGCAAGGTGTTTGGAGTGGGCTGGGGGAGATCGAGCAGGATCTAGACTCTGATATTTGGCATGGGATGATCAAATGCTAAGGTGATCATGTCTGCAAATTTGCAGCTCATTTGGATGAAGATAAATAGCACTTGCTGTTCAAAGGGCCTCACTGACCAGATTTGCAATGTATGAAGTAGCACTCACATACTTCATTGGATTGAGCTGAAATTTGGCAAGGCAGGTTTATTTGGACATATGAAGATGCTATAAAAATTTAATACCAAATGGACATGCCAAAATGGTACTTGCTTCACAAGCATCCTCTCTGTCCAGAAACTTGCAAAATTTGCACAGGGCAATTGGATTACTGAATTGGGCCAAAACTTGGTGGAAGGAGTTGAAATGGATTTAAGAATGTCCTGGTAAATTTTCAGATTAAATGAAGCAATATAAAGTATAGTTGCTTCACAACTGAAAAATATGGCCAGAATCTAAGAATCGATGTTCTGCTCACTAAGATGATTGGATACGGTTGAAACTTGTGTAAGAGTCATTATTTGGGCAATTGGAGGTGCTTGCAAAATTTCAACTCATTTGGATACTCCTAGCTAGCACTTGCTTCACAAAGATTCTAGTTGCCCAGAAACTTTGGAAATTAGCCAAGAGAGATTTAATATCCAAATAAAGTTGAATTTTGGCATGTGGCAATGATATGGATAAGAAAGACTGCACAAAAAGTTTGAGAGCAAGCAAGCAAATATAAATGGTACTTGCTTCACAAACTGACAACTAGGGCAGAATAGGAAAAAGATTATTTGTGAATTATTTTTGGACATGGCAAGGAATATTTGGACATATCTGGATAAGATATGTCCCAAAGGATTTTTGATAATTATTTGGGAATTTTGGGAATGATAGAAATATGAGTTGCTTGACAACTCAGAGCTGACAGGGTTATTCCTTTAATAGAAAAAAGAATATTCCCAAGAAAAGAATATTGGGATTGGTCCAAGATGACAAGGTCTTGGGATGATTTTGAGGTTGGCAAGCCACTTGGGAGAGGAATCAAGGGTGATCTCTCCAGGTTTCAGTACTACTAAGCCACAGAAAAGCAAATCCAGACTAAAATAAAAAGGAAAAAGAAATGGGCAAAATCCAGGGTGTCACAAAAAACTGCTAAACCAGAACATTGATCATGACATGTGACATATGATGATTATGATTATTATTATTATGGACTAACCATTTGTATTATTTGAAGTATTGAGTATCCCTGGGACGGTTCTACCTCCTGGATACTCACTGTGTTTATTCCTATATAAGCCCTTTATGTGGTGTCGCTCAGACGCCCGACTGTGGCACGCTTGTTATTTAATTCCTTTATAAGACCTTTATGTGGTGTCGCTCAGACGCTCGACTGTGGCACGTTTGTTATTTACTTCCTTTATAAGCCCTTTATGTGGTGTCGCTCAGACGCCCGACTGTGGCACGTTTGTTATTTACTTTCTTTATAAGCCCTTTATGTGGTGTCGCTGAGACGCCCGACTGTGGCATGTCTGTTATTTATTTCTTTATAAGCCCTTTATGTGGTGTCTCTGAGACGCCCGACTGTGGCATGCCTGCTATTTATTTCTTTATAAGCCCTTTATGTGGTGTCGCGGAGACGCCCGACTGTGGCATGCTTTATATTTTTATCCTTTCGAGGCGTCACTTCAGACACCCGATTGGTTTGTTTTATTCTTATTATCTAGATTACTTTTTCATATTTATTAACCTGTTTGCATGCGGCATGAATTTTACTTTGTGACTAGCTAAGTGATCATGAAAATATTTCAGAGCATGATTACCATCTGTTATATTATACCTGTGTTCATAATGTTTGCGAGTACATTCAAAGTACTCACTGGCTTGTCCCTGGCTATTGTCTTGGCCAGATTTCTCGCTTGGAGAGAAGCGCAACAACAACAGCCCGGAACCTAGGCATCGAAGACAGCAGTTACGCAAAGATAGGAGTTATCCAGGTCAGCTGTTCCTGCGGGAAATGGAGTCCCATAGACGCTGATGATCCGCAAACCGCTTCCGCCATCAACCACTTGCTTTGCCTAACCAGCATGTCTCATGGCTCTACCATGGTCTATAGCCCCACCCTGCTAAACCTCATGTGGATTAGAGCCCCCTGGCAGGCATTGGCATTTTGCCAAGCACCTCGCGTGCGTGCTCTGGACGCGTGCAGAACGCGCGTTTTGCACGTGCGTGCGCCCGAGTCGCCGCGTCCTGATCCATTTCCACTCGCAGCCAACGCGCCCGACCCTTTCTCGTCGCAGAGTCGCTCTGGCCACCTCCTGGAGCCCCGCAGCGCCACCGTCACGTCGGCCGTGGCGGCTAGCGGACGGCCGCAGCAGGCCCCGGCCTTGGCAGCGCCGCTCGAGCCTTCCCCGCGTGTCAGCTGCCCTTTGGAATAGCTCGAGCTCATCCGCGAGCTCGTCAGTTAGCGCCGACCAGCGCCACATCGCCCTGCTAGCAACAGAGCGGCGGTTCGCCAGCGTTCTTATCCACTGCCGCCGTCGAACCGACCTTCCCCGGCTATAAATGGCCCCCAGACCTCGCTCGAGCTCGTGAGCATCCTTAAGCAAGCCGTAGAGTTCTCCCGCTCACTCAAATCCACCTGGAATCGTCGTCTTCTCCGCCTCGGGCAACTTCGGCCGTCGCTGTCCCTCGGCTAAATTCACCGTAGCCAGAGCTCCCAAGTCCTTCCAGCGCCACCATCCGATTCCCCTCGACCGTATAGAGCCGCCCAACCCCGCTAGATCAGTCGGGAGCCATTGTAGGCCGAGACCCCGATCCACCAGAAGCCACCACCCGCTGAGGAGCTCGCCGCCGGCGACCCCCTTCATCCCCGCTAGCCTATCGACCACAGGGAGAACCGCCCTGGACCAGCGGATCCATCCCCCCCCCTCAGAACCCCGTGGGGAGCCGCCGTTCGTCGGCGGCAATCGCCGGAGCCCCGTCTCCACTCGGCCAGAGGAGGAAGGAGGCGGGGGTGACTGGTCAAACCTGACCAGTGGGCCCGATGGACCCACTGTCAGTGACCCAGCCCCGCCGAAACGTTTTTAAGTGGAAACGTATTCCCCCGGAATACGCTTTCATCAATGGAAAGCGTAAGTCCTCCGAACCGTTTTCTTTTTCTGATTTTTATTAAAAATAGATTTTGACCTGAACTTTGACTCGCTCTAGTTTCTAAAATACAACTCCATTTGACTTGATTCTTTTTCTGTTGTCTCTCAAATTCCATCTAGTTTATTTTCATATTTATTTGAAAATTTTCCGAACAAATTATTTGTACTATTTTTGAATTGCGTGTTGATTCAATCTTTTCAAAAATAGGATATTGGAGGGATGATGAAAACTTTCAAAAGTGCACCCCACCTACATACACATGGAAGGCAAGCATTCGGAACCCGAGTATAATATTTGCCATGTGTTGTTTTGATATGGCTACAACACCGAGCTGATTGGAAACGTGCATTATTTCATGTGATGTTATGATCATGTCCCTGTGTGCATGATGGAAATTCCTTGCTGTTGGAATTGATATACTTGTGATAGTAATCACCCTCATATGCCTTTCGTGCCTACCGGAAGGAATCCGGAAAAGTCTCCGTCTTAGGTGGACACGAGCTTGTCAGTGACATTTCGCTGAGACGGGTATATTCAGTGAGGCATGGTGAGGTATGATGAGTGGTGATTCTGTCTGTTGGTGGAAAAATATATTTGTTATACTAATCATGCAGGGAATACTTAAACCTCCTGAGATGACCATAGATCGAGTCTTGTGCCAGTAACCCCCATACTAGCTTCGTGCTACCACTTGTCCCTGCCTTAGGTTGGGTACGGTTCGGTAAGTTGTCAACCCCTTTCTTAGCACACACCGTACAGAGAGGCCATGGTGGAAGATACCGGCTGCATCCGGTAGACATGCCACCTGGTCCGGGGGCATGGGTGTTTTCGGTTGGAGCCGAGGGGGTAGCTCCCCTAGTTTGCGCGCGTTATAAATTTTGTGATCCCATGCTAGTCGAGGTTGTAGCCTCCCCACTTAGAGTTTTGCTTAACGGGTGTCGTGGGTGATTCCAGACACCTGTAAGTTAAGCTGGTGTGTGCAGGTCAGGTGTGTTTTCAATTAAAAGGCCATAAACGGAATTAGTCCCGATGGACTAAAGGAATCCGTTACTCGTGGGTAAAGAGTACACCCTCTGCAGAGATTATATCTATTCGAATAGCCGTGTCCATGGTTAAGGACTACAGTCTGGGATGGGTCAAGTGTCGGTCTTCGGAGGAAAAACTGCTAAACCACAACATTGATCATGACATGTGACATATGATGATTGTGATTATTATTATTATGGACTAACCATTTGTATTATTTGAATTATTGAGTATCCCTGGGACGGTTCTACCTCCTGGATACTCACTGTGTTTATTCCTATATAAGCCCTTTATGTGGTGTTGCTCAGACGCCCGACTGTGGCACGCTTGTTATTTAATTCCTTTATAAGCCCTTTATGTGGTGTCGCTCAGACGCCCGACTATGGCATGTTTGTTATTTACTTTCTTTATAAGCCCTTTATGTGGTGTCGCTCAGACGCCTAACTGTGGCACGTTTGTTATTTACTTTCTTTATAAGCCCTTTATGTGGTGTCGCTGAGACGCCCGACTGTGGCATGTCTGTTATTTATTTCTTTATAAGCCCTTTATGTGGTGTCGCTGAGATGCCCGACTGTGGCATGCCTGCTATTTATTTGTTTATAAGCCCTTTATGTGGTGTCGCGGAGACGCCCGACTGTGGCATGCTTTATATTTTTATCCTTTCGAGGCGTCGCTTCAAACACCCGATCGGATTATTTTATTCTTATTAACTAGATTACTTTTTCATATTTATTAACCTGTTTGCATGCGGCATGAATTTTACTTCGTGACTGGCTAAGTGATCATGAAAATATTTTAGAGCATGATTACCATCTGTTATATTATACCTGTGTTCATAATGTTTCCGAGTACATTCAAAGTACTCACTGGCTTGTCCCTGGCTATTGTCTTGGCTAGATTTCTCGCTTGGAGAGAAGCGCAACGACGACAGCCTGGAACCTAGGCATCGAAGACAGCAGTTACGCAAAGATAGGAGTTATCCAGGTCAGCTGTTCCTGTGGGAAATGGAGTCCCATAGACGCTGATGGTCCGCAAACCGCTTCCGCCATCAACCACTAGAAACCATTTGTTGTACTCATAGGCCAGAATGGTCTTGTACTTCATATTTTGTATTTTGCTTGGAATTTCTGTATCAAGTTGGTGTCTCATCAGCTAACAGTAATCCTGGGGCTGGTGAGCATAAGGGCCATTTACTGGGAAATTAATATCCTGGAAAACCGGTCCCGACAGGGAGTGATGAACGGTGTTTTCTCCTGGTCTTCTTTCTTCAACTTTATCTGATGATAGCCTGAATAGGCATCCAGGAAACACAGGGACTCATAGCCGCCGTAGAATCAATGATCTACTTGATGCAAGGTATAGTAAAATGGGTCCTTGGGACAGGCCTTGTTCAGGTTGGTGTTGTCAACACACATTCTGCAAGTTTCGTTCTTCTTCAGTACGAGGACTGGGTTGGCCAGCCACTCGGGATGAAACACTTCAACGATGAACCTAGCTGCCAGGAGCTGGGCTACCACTTCTCCAACAGCTTTACGTTTCTCGTCGTTAAAATGAGGAAGGAATTGTCTGACAGGCTTTGTCTTAGGGTCCACATTTAAGTTGTGCTCAGCGAGTTCTCTCGGCACACCAGGCATGTCAGAAGGCTTCCATGCAAAGATGTCCCGATTCTCATGGATGAACTTGATGAGCACGCTTTCCTATTTGTCAGTCATGTGTGCCCCGATGGTGCACTGCTTGGAGGAGTCACCAGGGGTGAAACCAACCTGCTTGGTATCCTTAGCTGATTTGAACTTTAGCTCGAACTCCATAGTAGGTTTCTTCAGTGAGGTCATGTCCTCTGGATCAACCTTGAGTTTGTAGTGTTTCAACTCTTCCTCTGCACAGGCTGTCTCTGCATAAGTGGCGTCTCCATCCTCGCATTCCAACGCAATGTCTCTGTCTCCATCGATGGTAATAGATGTGACGCCCCCGGCTCAATCGTGCACTAATCATACACGCAAATGCACACGATCAAGCCTAAGGACTCACGGGAAGATATCACAACACAACTCTAAAACATAAATAAAGTCATACAAGCTTTATATTACAAGCCAGGGGCCTCGAGGGCTCGAATACATAAGCTTGCGTACAAGCATCAGCGGAAGCATCAGATATCTGAGTACAGATATGAAACAGAAACAGAAAGGCCTTTAGAAAGGCGGGGCAAAATAAAACACTACGATCGAAAGGCGCAGGCCTCCTGCCTGGGACCCTCCGATCCTACTCCTGGTCGTCAGTCAACTTGTAGTAGTATCTATCCTCTGGGTAGTAGTAGTAGTCGATCGACGGGGCATCTGTCTCAGGGGCTCCGTCATCTTGGTCACGTCAAACTGATATGGGGAGAAAAGGAAAACAAAGCAACCGTGAGTACTCAGAAGTACTCAGCAAGTAAGGATCTACACTACATATGCAACATTTCAAAGGGAGGCTGTATATGTGGACTGGGCTACAGAAATGCCAGAATAGAGAGGAGGCCTAGTCCTATCGAAGACTAGCATCTTCAGAGGTCTTGCAGCATTAGAAGAGTGTAGACAGTAGCATATAATGTAGCAGTATCATTAAGTCTCAACCTCACCCAGAGATCCTTTCTCAACTCCCTGCGAGAAAGCAATCCCAGAGCCATACAGTCATCAACCTCGTCCTGAGATCCCTTCTCGACTCCCTGCGAGAAGCAATCCCAGAGCCATAGTATCCAAGTATCTAGTTCTAAAATTTTATCAATCAGGATACAACTCTGAGTGTCCTTTACCGTAGGACAGGCTATCGATAGAAGTTTTCTTCCCTGCAGGGGTGCACCAACTTACCCAACACGCTCGATTAACTCCGGCCGGACACACTTTCCTGGGTCATGCCCGGCCTCGGCCAAACAACACACCGCAGCCCTACCTAGAGCTCAGCAGAGAGGTCCCCGCCGGTCTACATCCTAAGCGCTCAGGGGTCTTGGGCCGTCGCCCTGTGCACTCCGGGTCGTTGTGAGCAGGGTGGATACCAGCGCCAACGGCATGATCCGACCTGGCCACAATGCTGAACTGGACGTCTGACAAAACTGTCGGCTGATGCTACGATGCAGAACGCCCATACTATGCCCATGTGATGGTTAGTGCTATCAGGCCAGAGACCTGCTCGGATCAAATATCCAAATCGCTAGTACCTTGGGCTTGCGGTAACAAGCAGAGACTCACGAAAGATGTGACCCCGTCGCCCCGTCTTGAGGACTTGCGGCAAGGGCCAAGAATGCCCGGCCGTGCCTTGTATTCATCACTCGGGCACCACACAGGCACCCGTCTTCACAAGACTCGCCTATCAGGCGCACGCGGGTACCCCTCAGGGTCGACCCGCCTATCCAAGTAACATTGTAAAGTCCAAGTATCCATGTGTCTTTGAAATCAGGGGAATCCGAGGTATCACCCTCATTGAATTCCCACTCGATGTATCCATCAAGGTGAACTTGGAGGAATCACCCTCGATGGGTTCACACTTGATGTGTTGCACGACAACGTCATTACCAGAAGTGGTGAAGGAGGAATCACCCTCGATGACCATGACCGAATAGCTACTCTACAGAGTTAACATCAGAAGTGCTACACGAGGTATCACCCTCGGCACTCGATAGTAACGCTGCAGTGTCGTTACAACTAAGGGGGTGATGTGCGGTGCCGGGGCCTAGTCTTCAATCCCGTTGATCGGGTCTTCGGATAATCCAGCTGGGCGGTCGGGACTAATGGGGTCACTGATAGGTCTCTACCCAGCCTATACTATGCAGTTTAGGATATGCAGGTAATTATCAACAGCAGGTTACAATAACAGGCTATGCATCAGAATAGGTAAAGCAGTAGCAGCAGCAATTCTAATGCAAGCATGAGAAAATAGAATGGGCGATATCGGGATGATCAAAGGGGGGAGGATTGCCTGGTAGCTCGGGGGCAGGGGCAAGGTCGTCAATGGTGTCTTCGGGCTCCGGAGCTGCGTCGGTCTCGGGGACGACGTCGGTGTCAGGGTCTAACGAGGGAGAAGAGGGGGAGGAATCAGTATAAATACACAGCAAACATGAGCATGACAAATACGATACACGGTGCTAGGGGTAGTCTAACGCAGTACTACACATATCAGACGGAGCGGGAGAATATCTGACAATATTTCCCGGGTCTTTGGAATTATCGGACAGACGATCCGGAGGGGGACGGTTTCATGTTCGGATAGATAGGGACGCGTGACGGACGAACGGACCGCGTATCCGAATTCGTCTCGTCGTTTTGAGCAACTTTCATGTACAAAGTTTTTCCATCGGAGTTACGGATTATTTAATATGATTTTCTAAAGTTTTTATTAATTTCTAGAATTTATTTAATTATTTAAATTAACATTATCCGAAACAGTAGTTGATGATGTCAGCATGACATCATGCTGACATCAGCACAATCTGACAGGTGGGGCCCACTGTCATTGACTATTATCCTAATTAACAGATTAATTAGCTTAATTATATAATTAGGTTAATTAAGTTTAATTAGTTTAATTAAACATGATTAGTTAAGTTAATTAATTCACTAATTAACTAATTAATTATTATTATATTTTCTTTTTCTTTTTCATTTTAAACTAAAAGGGGCGTGGGGCCCCGTTGTCATAGGCCCATCTTGGCCACACACGCACGCTCGGCCGGGAAGGAGGGGCGAGGCCCTGCCCAGGGCGCGGCGACGGTCAGGGGCGGTGCGGTGGCAGGTGACGCGGCCGGGGCGGGCTCGCGCAGCCCGGTGCGGCGCGACGGGGACGGATGCGGCGTGGGCGAGCGGCGCACTCGAGCGCGAGGCAAGGCTGGCCTGGGGAAGCGGGCGTGGGGCCGGTCGCGAGCGACGGCGGGCGAGCAGTGGCGGAGGGGGGGCAGTGCAGCAGCATGCTTCCGCAGAAGCAGTAATCGAAGGAGGCAAGTCGGGCTCGGGGTGGCGCACGCCCAGGGCACTGGCGGAGCACGGTGATGCAGGGAGGGGTCACAAGGACGCGTCGGGGACGTGGTGACCGAACAAGAGGAAGGGGAGCAGAGGGGAACGGCACGGGGTCTCACCCCGGTGTAGATGCACGGGTCGGCGTGGCTCGGGGTCGGCCGTCGGGGAAGCGGTCTACAGCGGGATGGCGCCCGCGAGGAGAAGGTCGAGGAGGCGGTGACGAACGGCGAGGCGGCGCCGGGGATGGGTGCCAATGTCGGGGCGCGGGGCGGCGCGGGATCGGGGCAGCGGCGTCTGGGGCGTCATGGCGAGTGGGGGCTCCGTGGAGGAGGGAGACTGGCGGCGGCGTCGAGCGACGGGGGCGCCGGCTCAGGCGGGGCTGGAGGCGCCCCCGGTCCAGTTGGGATCGAGGGGTGGGGCAGGAAGGGGGGGAAAAGGGAAAGCAGAGACCAAAAAAAAACAAAGCGGCACAAACCCCCCCACCCAGATCCAAATCCAGACACGAGTTAAAAGTAATATGGAACAGAAAGGAACACAAGTGCCATTCATTTTAAAAAGCCCCTTACGAAATACAAGACCAAAACAAATAGAATCGAGATAAAAATACAATAGAACAGCAGATTGAAACCAACCGGCTCCGAGAAAAGAAAGCGAAATACCCCACTAACAACTCTAGAGCACAAAAGAATAGCGAAGTATCGATAATCATGCAGAAGAGAAGTCCACGTGTCAAGACTAGACAAGAGGAATCAAGAGCGAGAGAGCACCGCCAAGCCCACCGCGAAAAGAGCCATATCATCAAAGAAGCATTATGCACGCAAAAATAATGTTTAATAAACCAGCGATTCACCTAGTAAAATAGTTATAATTAATGAATAAACAGAAGACCACCAAAGACAAGAGGCAAGGGATAGAACGCCAAGACACACTGAGGCCAGAGCCAGGGCCCCCCAACGCATGACGACAACCGAACTCACACAACCATGAGATTCGAGACGGGCGAGTGGGGCCCGGGAGGGGGGGGGAGCGGGGGGAGGGGGACTTAAGAAGCCGTTCGATCGGCCTAACCCAGCAACCCTACCTACCTGCCCATGTCTGCCCTCCTCCTATCAGAACCCCTATCGCGCATAATGTAGTCCGCCAACTCAAACGGGCGAGAAGAGGAAGTGGCAGAGGCGAGCCAACCGCCGAGGGGCGGAGGAGAGGGGGGGGGGGGAAGTGCAAGGGGGAGGGGGCGGGCGATAATCCTACAACCTGATACACCGGGCTTCCCACTCTCCTCTTCCCGGCGGCATCATTTTGCATCTGCCCTTCCACACTCTTCCGTCTCTCTTCCCTTCTCTTCCCTTCCCACCCCAACTCCCAATACTCACATAACATCAACTTTATACCACCCCTCCTTCCTAAACATACCTTATCCTGTCTACTTCCAACCTCCTCTTGCCTGTACTCTTCACCAATGCCCCCCACCCAAGTCCAACAACCACCCCCCCCCACTTTTATTCTCCCCCACACTTATCCCTTCTACTTTACATTCCCCCCCTACATAATTTCCCATCACCCGAAACCCCCCCTTGTCACACTGTCTCCTTATCTCCCTCTCTTTACCTCCTATCAACACACCAACACCCTCAACCTTACCCTTTTTTCCTCACACTAAACCTAAAACTCTCCGCCCTGACGGCCACCGACTGGGCAGGCTGGGTCGAGGCCCAGTGGGGGAAGCGGGTATTCTTTTGCTTCTTCCTTTTTTTACATTTTATATCTGTTTTCAATTAAAGCTATTGTTTTCTATTTAATTGTAAGACTAAATGAGTTTTGTTAGATATGAGACTTGCCACATAAATCAAGCACATTATTTCTAGGAGTCACAAAAATTTGAGGTCAAAACGAGTTGTCTAACCATTTTTAGAAATTGAAAAGTCCAATTTTAAAAGCTGCCGGACCACTAAATAAATTTCCAGGGGCACTTTGGGAATCCAAAAGAGGTTGGTTCCAACATGACAATTACTCAGTGATTATTTGCAACATTATGAACATTTTAGTTTTTGGATTTGAACAACTTTTATTTTCCACTTTGAATTTCCATTTCAATTTGAACTAAAAGGGATATGATCCAAATGATGTCTAGGCACTGTTGATCATGATGACATGGCATTATCAAAAGGGTGATTACTGTACCTTAATACATGGGGTGTTACAAATCTCCTCCACGAACAAGAATTCTCGTCCCGAGAATTAAGAGCTAGAAGGAAAAAGTTCGGGGTATTCCGCACGAAGATTATCCTCACATTCCCAAGTGGCTTCATCTTCAGTATGATTTGACCACTGCACTTTGAGGAACTTGGTAACCTTCTGACGGGTCCGACGTTCAGCTTCATCGAGAATGCGGATCGGATGCTCCTTATAAGATAGGTCATCTTGCAATTCGAGCACCTCGTGATCCACTGCTCGGTGCGGAGATTCCTTGAAGCATATACGAAGTTGTTACACATGGAAGACGTCGTGGATATGAGAGAATTGCGGCGGCAACTCCAATTTATATGCCACCTGTCCATGTCTAGCAATAATGCGAAAAGGACCAATGTAGCGTGGAGCTAGCTTGCCCTTGATTCCTAAACGGTGAGTGCCCTTCATAGGGTTGACACATAGATAAGCTTGATCACCAAGTTGATAAGTCAAACCCCATTGTTTGCGATCATAGTTGCTCTTCTGGCGGTCGTGAGCTGCCTTGAGATTTTCTCGAACGATACGGACTTGTTCTTCGGCGTGTAGAATAATATTCGGACCCACGAGTGGTCGTTCCCCAGTTTCTTACCAATTCAGAGGAGTTGGACACTTACGTCCATAGAGTACTTCGAAGGGGGCCATTTTCAAACTGGCTTGATGGCTGTTGTTGTAAGAGAATTCGGCATACGAGAGAGATTCTTCCCACTTCTTACCGAAAGAAATAACACAAGCTCGAAGCATGTCTTCAAGCACTTGATTGACTCGCTCGACTTGGCCTTGGGATTGGGGGTGATAAGCCGAACTCCAGGTAATATGAGTTCCCATAGCTGTTTGGAAACTTTCCCAGAATTTGGAAGTGAAAAGGCCGCCACGGTCCGAACTGATCTCCTCCGGAATACCGTGGAGTGAAACAATTCTGGAGATATACAACTCTGCTAACTGACTAGCAGTGATAGTTTCTTTGACAGGCAGAAAGTGTGCAACTTTGGAAAGTTGATCGACGACGACAAGAATAGCATCGTGACCCTTCTGTGACCTGGGAAGTCCTGTAATGAAATCCATCTGAACCTTATCCCATTTCCATAGAGGAATAGGAAGTGGTTGCAGAATTCCAGCTGGTTTCTGATGTTCTGCTTTAACGCGACGACACACATCACATTCAGCAACATAACGAGCAATGTCCTACTTCATTCTAGACCACCAGTACCTTTGACGGAGATCACGATACATCTTGGTGCTACCCGGATGAATAGACAGTGGGGTATCATGTGCCTCCTTCATGACCTTGTCAGTCATGAGTTCGAAGCGAGGTACCACAATGCGGTTTCTGAAATACAAGGTTCCATCTTCAGACAGCGAGAAATCCCTGTACTTTTGAAGGTGAAGATCTTTCTTCATCAGATCAATTTCAGCATCTTTAGCTTGCGCATTCTTAACAGCTTTCTCAAGATCTGGTTGTATCACAAGGTTATTTAGAGAGCCCTGTGGAACAATACGCAGATTCAGCTTGCGCAGTTCTTCAAAAAGACGAGGTTGAGCTCGCCTAACCATGAGGTTGTCGCAATAGGACTTGCGGCTTAAGGCATCAGCCATCACGTTAGCCTTGCCAAGGGTATAAGAAATACCCAAATCATAGTCCGCAATGGCCTCCATCCATCTTTGCTGACGGAGGTTTAGAGATGGCTGAGTGAACAAGTACTTCAAACTTTTATGATCCGTGTAGATCTCGCAACGATTATCGAGAAGGTAATGTCGCCACCACTGCAATGCATAGATCATAGCAGCTAGTTCTAGATCAAATACCGGATAATTCTCTTCATGTGGGCGCAACTGACGAGAACCATAAGCAATCACTTTACGCTCTTGCATTAGGACACAGCCTAATCCTTCACGGGATGCGTCACAATAAATCACAAAGTCTTTGCGGGTATCTGGAGGAGATAGTACTGGGGCAGATGTCAGCTTGTCTTTGAGTGTTTGGAAACTTTCCTGACATTTTTCTGTCCATTCAAACATAACTCCCTTGTGAAGCAGATCGGTCAAAGGTTTAGCAATCTTTGAGAAATTCTCGACAAATCGATGGCAATAGCTTGCAAGGACAAGAAAACTTCTCACTTGCTTGACGTTCTTCGAAGGAGTCCAGTCCAGAATAGCCTGAACTCGTTCTGGGTTAACGGGAATTCCATAATTGGAAATCACATGACCAAGGTAAGTTACTTCAGAAAGCCAGAATTCACATTTGGAGTATTTGGCATACAACTAGTGTTCTCGGAGCCTTTCCAGTACAGGACGGAGGTGTTCGGCATGTTCTTCCTTATTCTTTGAATAGACCAGAATATCATCTAGATAAACCACGACAAACTTGTTGAGGTAATCCATGAAGATATAATTCATCAGACGGAAGAATGTGGCTGGAGCATTTGTTAAGCCAAATGACATGACAGGGTACTCGTAAGAGCCATAGCGAGTAACAAATGCAGTCTTCGGAATATCCTCTTCACGAACACGGATCTGATGGTAACACAACCTCAAATCAAGTTTAGAGAATACCGATGATCCAGCAAGCTGATCATACAAATCATTGATCCAGGGAAGCGGATATTTATTCTGGATTGCAGCTTGGTTAATGGGCCGATAATCCTGAACCAATCGGTTAGTTCCATCCTTCTTCTTAACGAAAAGTGAAGGTACTCGCCAAGCAGAGGAACTGGGGCGGATGAAACCTTTCTTAAGTGACGTGTCGATTTCTTCCTTAAGCTTGAGAAGATGATGCGGAGGCATTTTATAAGGACGCTTCGCAATAGGGGTAGTGCCAGGCTTCAAGTCGATGACGAACTCAATTGCTCTAGCACGGGGTATCCCTGGAAGTTCTTCTGGAAATACATCTTGAAAATCATGAACAACTGGAACGTTCTCGATGCCTTCAAGAGGTGAAGCATTAAATGAATTCAGAACATATATCTGGCTCTCAGCATCTTGAGCTATTCGGGCTGAGTATCTGACTGTCTGGCCAGAAGAATGGGTAAGTTTGACTTTCTTAGCGGCACAGTCAATCAAAGCATTATGGGCGGTCAACAAGTCCATACCAAGAATGATGTCTATGTCGGAAGGTCCAAGAGCAATAAGGGAAGCAGAGAACATCAACCCTTCAATTTTGATCTGATTGTTGTGACTTACCATTTTGGTTTGCCACCTGGAACGGGGAGTGATGATTTCTAAAGGAGTGGGTAATGAGCTCATAGCTAACCCATGCAATTGTGCAAATTGCTGAGACACGAAGGAATGTGATGCACCTGAATCAAAAAGAACAGAAGCTGGCACTAAATTCACAGAGAGTGTTCCCGGCACGATAGTCGATTCCTTCTGAGCCTTTTCAGCATTGACGTGATTGGCATGGCCAAGTACAACAGTACATGGGATGACATTACGGTTTCTGAGTCGGCGGTTTTGACAATTCTTCTTACGACCATTAGGAGGACGTGGCGCAACTTGAGGAGAAGCCATAGCATCAGGCGGTCCATCATGAACCGTAAGCTGTCTTGGCGGTGGAGGCAGGCGAGGTGCAACATAAGACGGCCTTGGTGTTGGAGCAGGTCAGTGGTAAACATTATGGGGAATCCAGACTCGACGCTTCTGAACAGGCTGACCCGAGGATGAGCCAGCTTCATGAGTGCGCTTGAGTGACTCCTGGTACTCAGTCAGAGCTGTTTCAACTTGGAAAGATTTGCTGACAAGCGTTGCGAAGTCTGCAAAATCAAGGACAGCAAGTGCAAGGTTTATATCCGTACGCAGTCCTTCACGGAATTTCTCCGGCTTGCGAGTGTCAGTGTCGACGTCATCCACAGCATAGCGGGATAATTCAAGGAATTTCCTCTGATATTCATCCACAGTCATTGTGCCCTGTGAGAGTTTGCAGAACTCCTGCTTCTTCTGGTCCATCAGACCTTGAGGAATGTACCGTGCACGAAAAGCTGACTGAAATTCCTGCCAAGTGGTTACAGACTCAGCAGGCAACATACCCTTGTGGCTTTCCCACCATTGAGCAGCGGGACCCTTCAAGTGGAATGTCACAAAGGTGACGTAACTGTCAGGGGCAACATTAGCTGACTCCATCTCAAACAGGATGTCACGAAGCCAATTATCAGCATCCATAGGATTGGTGGAGTTGCGGAAAACGGATGGATTGAGGCGCACAAATTCTGCCAGAGTTATTGGATCATTCTGTTGTTGAGCATTCTGATTTGGGAACTGAGCCAATAGTCCGGTCATAAACTGCTGCATCACTGCGGCCATATAGGATGGAGGTGGAGGATCGTCAGCCATCCTGCCAAATCAACAGGTGCAGTTTAGCAAGAAGAACTGCAGGTGTATGGAATGATTCATGAAGTAACACGCACAACAGAAGGAAGTGCAATAGATACTTCATCATATTCGCACCAGACATTCAAAGCCACACATAGCCTCGATTACAATCCGGCATTACGACAGTTGAAAGGGAAAGGCTAGACAACTAGGCGGCACGCAGGCACGCGATATGGATGTACGCAACGAGACATAGCAAAGGCTACATCAACGTCGGAGAAAACTATTGGAGCGAGGAATCTGTAGGTGACAAAATAGGATGCCCTCGATAAGAGGATCCTGCGAACAGAACCTGGCCTGCAATTCTTGAAGGAAGGGGGGAAATTTTCAGAACACCGGGTGGATGTGATCACGAGAACCTAATGTTGGAGTTAGTAAAGTTTTAACCCGAATAGAGGAGAGATCAGAGTCCCAGAGTATAGATGAGGAATAAAAGATACTAATACCACCCAATTGGTGACGTGGGCCCGTAAGCCACACAGCCAAGTTAGTAAAATAGTTTTTGGTTACTAGACTCAACTTCGGCCAAGGAGTTGGAAAGGGGGGGTTCCTACAGTCAGTCGTCTCTGATACCAACTTGTGACGCCCCTGGCTCAATCGTGCACTAATCATACATGCAAATGCACACGATCAAGCCTAAGGACTCACGGGAAGATATCACAACACAACTCTAAAACATAAATAAAGTCATACAAGCTTTATATTACAAGCCAGGGGCCTCGAGGGCTCGAATACATAAGCTTGCGTACAAGCGTCAGCGGAAGCATCAGATATCTGAGTACAGATATGAAACAGAAACAGAAAGACCTTTAGAAAGGTGGGGCAAAATAAAACACTACAATCGAAAGGCGCAGGCCTCCTGCCTGGGACACTCCGATCCTACTCCTGGTCGTCAGTCAACTCGTAGTAGTATCCATCCTCTGGGTAGTAGTAGTAGTCGATCGATGGGGCATCTGTCTCAGGGGCTCCGTCATCTTGGTCATGTCGAACTGATATGGGGAGAAAAGGAAAACAAAGCAACCGTGAGTACTCAGAAGTACTCAGCAAGCAAGGATCTACACTACATATGCAACATTTCAAAGGGAGGCTGTATATGTGGACTGGGCTGTAGAAATGCCAGAATAGAGAGGAGGCCTAGTCTTATCGAAGACTAGCATCTTCAGAGGTCTTGCAGCATTAGAAGAGTGTAGATAGTACCATATAATGTAGCAGTATCATTAAGTCTCAACCTCACCCAGAGATCCTTTCTCGACTCCTGCGAGAAAGCAACCCCAGAGTCATACAGTCATCAACCTCGTCCTGAGATCCCTTCTCGACTCCCTGCGAGAAGCAATCCCAGAGCCATAGTATCCAAGTATCCAGTTCTAAAATTTTATCAATCAGGATACAACTCCGAGTGTCCTTTACCGTAGGACAGGCTATTGATAGAAGTTTTCTTCCCTGAAGGGGTGCACCAACTTACCCAACACGCTCGATTAACTCCGGCCGGACACACTTTCCTGGGTCATGCCCAGCCTCGGCCAAACGACACACCGCAGCCCTACCTAGAGCTCAGCAAAGAGGTTCCCGCCGGTCTACATCCTAAGAGCTCATGGGTCTTGGGCCGTCGCCCTGTGCACTCCGGGTCGTTGTGAGCAGGGTGGATACCAGCGCCAATGGCATGATCCGACCCGGCCACAATGCTGAACTGGACGTCTGACAGAACTGTCGGCTGATGCTACGATGCAGAATGCCCATACTATGACCACGTGATGGTTAGTGCTATCAGGCCAGAGACCTGCTCAGATCAAATATCCAAATCGCTAGTACCTTGGGCTTGCGGTAACGAGCAGAGACTCACGAAAGATGTGACCCCGTCGCCCCGTCTCGAGGATTTGCGGCAATTGCCAAGAATGCCCGGCCGTGCCTTGTATTCATCACTCGGGCACCACACAGGCACCCGTCTTCACAACACTCGCCTCTCAGGCGCACGCGGGTACCCCTCAGGGTCGACCCGCCTATCCAAGTAACAGTGTAAAGTCCAAGTATCCATGTGTCTTTAACATCAGGGGAATCAGAGGTATCACCCTCATTGAATTCCCACTCGATGTATCCATCAAGGTGAACTCCGAAGAATCACCCTCGATGGGTTCACACTTGATGTGTTGCACGACAACGTCGTTACCAAAAGTGGTGAAGGAGGAATCACCCTCGATGACCACGACCGAATAGCTACTCTACAGAGTTAACATCAGAAGTGCTACACGAGGTATCACCCTCGGCACTCGATAGTAATGCTGCAGTGTCGTTACAACTAAGGGGGTGATGTGCGGTGCCGGGGCCTGGTCTTCAATCCCGTTGATCGGGTCTTCGGATAATCCAGCGGGGCGGTCGGGACTAATGGGGTCACTGATAGGTCTCTACCCAGCCTATACTATGCAGTTTAGGATATGCAGGTAATTATCAACAGCAGGTTACAATAAACAGTCTTGCCAATCAGAATAGGTAAGCAGTAGCAGCAGCAATTCTATAGCAAGCATGAGAAAATAGAATGGGCGATATCGGATGATCAAGGGGGGGGGGGGGGGGCTTGCCTGGTTGCTCGGCGGCAGGGGCAAGGTCGTCAATGGTGTCTTCGGGCTCCGGAGCTGCGTCGGTCTCTGGGACGACGTCGGTGTCGGGGTCTAACGAGGGAGAAGAGGGGGAGGAAACAGTATAAATACACAGCAAACATGAGCATGACAAATACGATACACGGTGCTAGGGGTAGTCTAACGCAGTACTACACGTATCAGACGGAGCGGGAGAATATCTGACGATATTTCCCAGTTCTTTGGAATTATCGGACAGACGATCCGGAGGGGGACGGTTCCATGTTCGGATAGATAGGGGTGCGTGACGGACGAACGGACCGCGTATCCGAATTCGACTTGTCGTTCTGAGCAACTTTCATGTACAAAGTTTTTCCATCGGAGTTACGAATTATTTAATATGATTTTCTAAAGTTTTTATTAATTTCTGGAATTTATTTAATTATTTAAATTAACATTATCCGAAATAGTAGTTGATGATGTCAGCATGACATCATGCTGACGTCAGCACAATCTGACAGGTGGGGCCCGCTATCATTGACTATTAGCCTAATTAACAGATTAATTAGCTTAATTAGATAATTAGGTTAATTAAGTTTAATTAGTTTAATTAAACATGATTAGTTAAGTTAATTAATTCACTAATTAACTAATTAATTATTATTATATTTTTCTTTTTCTTTTTTCTTTTAAACTAAAAGCGGCGTGGGGCCCCGTTGTCATAGGCCCATCTTGGCCACACACGCACGCTCGGCCGGGGAGGAGGGGCAAGGCCCTGCCCAGGGCGCGGCGACGGTCAGGGGCGGTGCGGTGGCAGGTGACGCAGCCGGGGCGGGCTCGCGCAGCCCGATGCGGCGCGACGGGGACGGATTCGGCGCGGGCGAGCGGCGCACTCGAGCGCGAGGCAAGGCTCGGCTGGGGAATCGGGCGCGGGGCCGGTCGCGAGCGACGGCGGGCGAGCAGTGGCGGAGCGGGGGGCAGTGCAGCAGCATGCTTCCGCAGAAGCAGTAGCAGAAGGAGGCAAGTCGGGCTCGGGGTGGCGCGCGCCCAGGGCGCTGGCGGAGCACGGTGATGCAGGAAGGGGTCACAAGGACGCGTTGGGGACGTGGTGACCGAATGAGAGGAAGGGGAGCAGAGGGGAACGGCACGGGGTCTCACCCCGGTGTAGATGCACGGGTCGGCGTGGCTCGGGGTCGGCCGTCGGGGAAGCGGTCTGCAGCGGGATGGCGCCCGCGAGGAGGAGGTCGAGGAGGCGGTGACGAACGGCGAGGCGGCACCGGGGATGGGTGCCAACGTTGGGGGCGCGGGGCGGCGCGGGATCGGGGCAGCGGCGTCTGGGGCGTCGCGGCGAGTGGGGGCTCCGTGGAGGAGGGACACGGGCGGCGGCGTTGAGCGACGGGGGCGCCGGCTCAGGCGGGGCTGGAGGCGCCCCCGGTCTAGATCGGGATCGAGGGGTGGGGCAAACGAGGGGGGAGAGATCGGGGAGTGGGGGTAGTGGGGGGGAGGGAATGTGCGCTAGGGTTTCTGGGGGCCAGGAGGGGTTGGGCCGGCCTGGTGGGGTGGCCGACTGGGCCGGCTGGGTCGAGGCCCAGTGGGGGAAGCGGGTATTCTTTTGCTTCTTCCTTTTTTTACATTTTATTTCTGTTTTCAATTAAAGCTACTGTTTTCTATTTAATTGTAAGACTAAATGAGTTTTGTTAGATATGAGACTTGCCACATAAATCAAGCACATTATTTCTAGGAGTCACAAAAACTTTGAGGCCAAAACGAGTTGTCTAACCATTTTTAGAAATTGAAAAGTCGAATTTTAAAAGCTGCCGGACGACTAAATAAATTTCCAGGGGCACTTTGGGAATCCAAAAGAGGTTGGTTACAACATGACAATTACTCAGTGATTATTTGCAACATTATGAACATTTTAGTTTTTGGATTTGAACAACTTTTATTTTCCACTTTGAATTTAATTGAAGTTTGAATTTCCATTTGAATTTGAACTAAAAGGGATATGATCCAAATGATGTCTAGGCATTGTTGATCATGATGACATGGCATTATCAAAAGGGTGATTACTGTAGCTTAATACATGGGGTGTTACAATAGTCCCACCAAGACCCGGCATTTTTAGCTTGAGTTAGACGTAACATGGGTGTGCCATGAACCTTGCGTAAGTCGGCCGTCCAAACAGAGCATGATATGGGCTTTTGAAATTTACAACCTCAAATGGCAGAATCTCAGACCTGAAGTTTTTCTCTATGCTGAAGGCGACTTCCAAGTAAATTTTGCCAATGGGCTGAGCCGACTTCCCAGGAACAATACCGTGAAAGACAGTCGATGATGGCTGCAGTTGTTTCTCTGTGAGATTCATCCTCTTGAACATGTCCTATTAGAGTATGGTAATACTACTGCCTCCGTCCATGAGTACTTTTGTTAGCTTGTAACCACCAACCTGAGGGGCAATGACCAAAGCCAGACTCCCAAGATTATCAACCCAAGGGGGATGATCTACTCGACTCCAGGTGATGGGCTGCTCGGACCAATTCAACCACTGTGGTACTGCAGGTGCCACTGCATTGACGGCACGTTTGCGAACTTTTCTATCTCTTCTGCAAGTATTGGTGGTAAAAACATGATAATGTCCATTGTTCAACTGCTTTGGATTGGTTTGGAACCCAGATGGGCCTCCCTGTTGCTGCATCCCTGCGCCGACTCCCTGGTTGCCGGCTCCTAGATTTCCAGGAGGTCCACCACCATTGTCGCCATTCTTGTTGCCACCAGAGCCCCCATTTTTAAACTCCTGCATGATGAAATAATCCTCCCAAGAGTGATTTGATGGCCGCCCAGGTCTTCTACGACGTGGGCATGGGCCTTTGAGGGCTTGCTGGTAGTTGCTTGGGTGAAATCCCTGCGACTGCCCGTTGAAGTTGCTGTTCTATCGTTGATTCTTGTAGCCAGCATTGGTATTGGCGACCAGGTTGGAACTCCCTTCTGCACTCTTCGGCTTGTTGTTGTTGCTGTTCCCATTATGGTTATTGTGATGACCCTTACCACCATTCTTCCTTCCCTTCCCAGACTTCTCATCATCGGAATCTGGGTCCTTGGTTTTATCAGACTCGGCATATTTGGTCATCACATCCATGAGTTCACTCATGTCCTTCACAGTCCTCTTGATACATCTGATTTTGTGAGTCAAAGGCTCAAACTTGCATTTTTTTTCTCTAAGACAAGAATAGCTGTCTACGCTGTGATGCTCTCCGAAGAGTGAATGATCTCAGCAACCCGGCGTGCCCAATGATGAGTAGACTCACCTTCTTTCTAGACACAGTGATCCAAATCAATAATCGTGGTTGGATGTTTGCAAGTTCCCTAGAAATTTTTGATGAAACGATTCTTCAAATCCTGCCAGGTGTGAATGGAATTTGCAGGCAGATTCTTCAGCCATGTCCGCGCTGGTCCTTCCAACATCATGGTTAGGTACCTAGCAAAACTCCATCGCTTACTTCTAGCATATCCATGGCCAGCTCGTAACTCTCTATCCAGTCTGCTGGCTCCATGTCTGCCATGTAGTTAGGAACCTTGTGAGGTCCCTTGAAATCCGGTAGTAAGCGCTCTTTCCTCAAAGCTGACCCCAAGCACTGGGTCCCAATGGTCCTTCCAACGAACCCAGTCCCTGCTGTAGCTGGTTGGGTTGTGGCGGGTGGGTTTGCCACGTTCCCTGCTGCTGGCTGGACATGCTCAGTGATTAGATTGCCTGCCTCCGTTGCGCGTGCAGTGCCAAGAATCAACAATGGCTTGCACATGTGAGACCATCGGCCTTGGCTGCTGAATTGGCCGCTGTGGAGCCGGCTGCTGATTATTTGCTTGATGCTCCCTCTGACGCCGTGCATTGCTCGAACCTATGGGAATAGGCAAGTCCCCATACTAGCTCTTGCTTGCCGAATTTTGACAGTTGTATGGCATAGAGTGTAACCTGTTAGTCACATGCGAATAATTTTCCTGTTGCGTGACTGCTATCTCCAACATCTCAATCGCCTTCCTTGCTTCGACTTCGAACGGATTATTTCTATTGTTCGGTATCAGAGAGAGATTGTGTATCACTGCCCACACGTTGTCCACCGGGATAGAATAATGACCAGCCGGTGTATGGAAACGCGCCGGCTGCCACTGCTAGGCCGACTGGTGCAGTTGGTACTGCTCTAGAGCCAGCAGCTATTGCTGGAACTACTGCTGAGCAAGGGGCTGCTGCGTCTGGGGCTGAATCACATTTGGAGGCATGACACCTTGAGCCAATTGGGGCATGACGGTTCCAGCTCCTGTGCCTGCTCCTACCTGTGGCGTCTGGAAAAGTGTCCACGACTCCAGTGGGCTGAACCCCACCGGAAGCCGGCTCTAGTATTTCCTATCGTGCACCATGGACAGCTCTCCCTGGCGAAAACCAAGATGAATCCCCTTGATCTCCAGATGCTGGGCCTCCCGAAGGACGGTGTTCTGAGCCGTCGTGAGGTGTGCATTTTCTGCTATTATGTTTTCTTGTACCTTGGCGAGCTGCTCACGACACTTCTCAATCTCCGCCTTTCATGCGTCCGTGTTCTCCAGAGTAACCGGGTCTACAAGGAGCGCGCTGAGTGCTACTGTCATGATTGCCAGCTCTTGTGCACCTGAACTTTCCACGCCAGCTCCTCCGGTCGCTGTCGCTCCTGCACCTGTTATCATCAGGGCATTAGCTACCTGACCCGGCATACCGAGAACCAGATTTTAGACTCGGTGGCATTCGGTGGAGTTATTGTTGGTGTCCTGGACTAGGGGGTACTCACCGCGTCGTCTCCCGACCAGTGAATCGGGCCGAGGACCCCCATGGCGGTTCACTAATGAGCTACTTCGGGAAGCCCATGACGTATACAAGGAAGATTCCACAAGACTTGGCGCCCAAGACGAGGACTCTTTTAAACCCTAGGCCTCCACTCTATTATATAAACTGAGGCTAGGCTAGTCAATAGATCATCTCTCATATTCATTAAAATCTCATACAACAATCTCGTGGTAGATACCTATACTCTTTACTATCCCCCATATGAATACAATCAAAAGCAGGACGTAGGGTATTATCTCTTCGAGAGAGCCCGAACCTGGGTAAAATCCGGTGTCCATGTTATCATCGCTCCAAGACGCCTAGCTTAGGACCTCTACCTCGAGATATGCCAGATTTAGCACCGACATTGGTGGCCCATACAGGTCCCAGCTAGTAGTCGCAACGGCGAGTTGGAAATTTAGATCGGTTCTGGAGTGATCTATGCGCCGGAACGAATATTCATCTTCGGTCTCGGCATCTTCGTCGCCGGCTCGACTGGTCACCTTGGCGAGGCCGAGGACGGTGCTCCGTGTCGGATCATCATGATCGGATGGGTGCCTTCATCAACTTCAACTCCGATCTTTATCAAGATCATGGAGGAATCATCCATGAAGCTCGGGGGCTCAACGTCAACATTGCCCTCGGGCGATTGTGCAGATGTTTTGGGACAGAAGATTCGTATTCGCTATCCTCGCCTCCCTGAGTGTCGCTTTGATGATTGCTTTTGTGGAATTGTGCAGAATTGAGCCCAGAACAACCTGTAAAATTTCATCGCGTTCCGATGGTGGAATCTCCGGCAATTGCCAATATACCGAAGCCTTGTCAGATCTGGATGGGAATCGGGACAAGTTTGGGGATAGGAGTCTAGTAGTTAGCTCAGACATCCTTTGGAAGATCCAACCATACATCAGCTGCAGAACTCCTATCTCAACAATCCCTTAAAATTTCAGCTCGTTCCGATCGTTGAAACTCCGGCATGAGTCCGAGGAGTGCGTCAATATTTGGATCTATTTTCTGCACGGAAACGAATCCGACCAAAGTTCATCTTTCTTCATGAATGGGATATTGGACATCCTTTTTGGAGGAATTAATTTTTCTAGGGTATTGTGTGTTGTTCCTAAACACGTGCCCACAAATTTTAAGTCTTTTTTGAGGTGATCTTCACCGCCACACCGGTGTCAAACCGGTCCGACCATGTTACTCCACGGATGCCGACCTATGCCAGCATCGAGTGCGCCATCGGTTCATCGAGCCAACGACAAACACCTCAGATCATCACCTTGGCGAGCCTACCAAGAGTTTGGCATTGCAAAGGCCAAATAATCGCCAATACAACATCGCCGCCCCACGGGTTGCACGGGTCAGGCGCTCCGACATCGCCGTGCCGTCGCTCCTTCAAAGCGGATAACCACCACGCCGACCTGCTTCGACACCTCGGAAGGCATGGGGGCTCTGATGTCACCTTACCGACATGCTCCATCACCTCGGCTAGACCAGGGGCTTCGCCATCGCTTCATCGGCATACTCCTAGAGCTTCATCATCACCAGCCGACCAGCTTCGTCACGATAGCTGGACCGGGGGCTTCGTCTCACCACATCGACCGTGCTATATCACCACTTCGTCAAGCCGAGCTCCTCGCTTGGTCACCTGGAGATGGGCTTGGGGGCTGGGACCTTGGTCAAGCCAAGGACTATGAACTATGTCGGATCTGTTAAAGTTTGATGGGCGTCCTCATCCTGCAGCAAGCCCGGACCGCGTCATCAACACTGAGCACATTAACCAGCTAAGTTGCTTTCATGCTCAACTTTTTTAAATTTTTATTTGGTTCAACCAAGCATTATATTTTTGTTAAACGAAAAAGCTGTTTGTTAAAAATGTTGTTCAATAAACAATTTCTTTATCCAAGTTAACTGGTGGCTCTTAAATTAATATGCGTCATTTTTTAAATATTTTCTTCTAAGTCGTTGCAAAGTCTTTTTCTACTACTCCTTTTTTTGGCTCGAGTTACGGTTAAATAGCTGACATCCTGGCTTCTCTATATGACCGCTTGAGTTTACTTTGATAAACTGGCCTAAGAAGCACTCTGTATGCGCCTTCGGGGCAAGGAGGTTGAAGACGAAGGCTGACCAACTTAAAGTCTGGAGATCAGATGTATCATGTTAAAGCATGACGGAAGCATAAATTAATTTTAAGACTAATTTTGGATTGGCACCAAAAAACTTGAGTTAATTTAGATGTAAAGTTTTTATGTAAGTTTTTTGGGTTTTTATTGTTTTTTAATTAAGTGCTTAGTTAGAAAGCACCTTTTTCGCATCGATGTATCGTGCTAATACCTTTTATTTTTGGGATAAATATACTATGCACAGCACGGCTCATGGCCATACATCGCGTAGTACTTAAATTCGAGCCAGGGGTTTCCTTTTAAAGAAAACATTCTCCTCGTCATAAAACACTTCGGACCTATAAAAGAACCAAGTAAACCACACAGGGGGCTCCTCGGGGCCTCCTCGGCATGGTTACCTCGGGACTCCTCGAGAGCCCAACATACCCTCAACATTTGTATTCAATATACAAATGTTGCCTTCCCACAAATCATTATAAAGCCACAATATGCATCAATTTGACTTGAGATTTTTTTGCCAAGCTGGGTTGCCTAGATTCTGTGCTTACCCCTTACGATTCTGATGAATTCGGCTAAGGGGTAAAGGGAGCACCTCTGCGATTGTTACTTCTGGGTTAACCTGGCAAGTACCTCAGATGGGTGAAGCCGAAAGCTAGCGGTCACAAGAAATTAATTGGTCGGCAACGGAGGAAGTGAAAATACAAGCCTTCTCAAAAGGTACCGACATTGGGTCTGAAGCCCACCTATTAAACCGATGATATTCCCAAGTAGAGGTCTTCGGACAAACATGTCGGGATATCGGCTAATTCATCATGATTAACATGACACCCCGGGAAAAGGAACTGCTATAGGAACTGTTTTTCGCCGAAGATGTGACGTGCATTAAAAAGCAATATAACATAACTCTCTGTAAGACTTACGTTTTAACCCTATGGCCGGATTGCCTCGTTCCATAACAAACGTCGCCCGAGGAATCAGGCTAATGTTGGCAACACTTCTCACCTCTGATCGAGGAGGTAGAAGCCGATGGCTGGTTAATGGAGTATAACATCTACGAATATGAGCATAAAAATGGCCAAGTACATAGATACATAAAGTCATAATTCACCTGTGAAAGCAAAAATTTCCTTGCCGGTTTCTTGCAGGTTGACCGATGGATCCCTCAGAGCCAGCCGAGGAGCTGTGAAAGCAAAAAATTCCTTGCCGGCATCTTGCAGGTCGACTGACAAGTCCCTCAGAGCCAACAGAGGAGCTGTGAAAGCAAAAACTTCCTTGCCGGCATCTTGTAGGTCGACCAGCGGGTCCCTCAGAGCCAGCCGAGGAGCTGTGAAAGAAAAAAAATTCCATGACGGTATCTTGTAGGTTGACCGACGGGTACCGTAGAGCCGGCCCAGGAGCTGTTATAGCAAAAAATTCCACGCCATTGATGGCTAAATTATTTCCACACTGATGTATCGTAGTTCGACCAACGAGTCCCGTGGAACCGGCATGGGTTGTACCAAGTGGTACTTCTATTCAGTAAAGATCTTTTTCGAGCCACAGTTCGACATCTTCCCCGCCGAGCTGCACCTCGGTGATGGCGACACGCAAATGCCGACCGAAGAAGTTCCCGAGGAGATACGATCCTAGGGTCGACCATGTGGCCCAACCCAAGTCTCAGGGGATACTGCATTGATGATTCAATGCAGAAAAATCAAAGTACAAAACAGTTTTCGAGGAGATTACGATCCTCAAGTTGGTCGGCCGCACCCAACCTGAGTCTCAGGAGCTATTGTGCACCGCGTTTCTGTTCCTAAGTATGCTGCCAAGCTAGGACTTGATCCTTAGGTTGATTTTGTGAATCAACCTGAATCTCAGGGGCTACTGAGATAAGCAGTTTTATGTTATCCTTCAGGTGCATCTCGGATTTTAGGCCGAGACACACCTTGAGGACTACTGGCTATAAACCTCGGTAGAGAATAAATTGCACCAATCGAAAAAATTCCATAAAAAATCAGCCCAAGGCTGAGGTGGTGCACCACCTCGGAAGCAGTCTGGCATAAAGCTCGAATGCGAGTGGCTGGCTCCATGGAGGACGTTTCCGACATTAAGCTCGGCCGAACTTCTTTAACTTTGTCAAGACCAAGGTAACCTATGACACCTCAAATGCAGACCGACGTTGGAGCTCGGCTGCAAAAAGGCACCTTGGATGCTGTTCAACGCTAGAGCTCGATTGCAAGAGGACACCTTCACATGGGAAAAAACGTTGAACCCAAGGTGTGGCGTAAAAATAAGAAGGCATTGATAAAGGCCGAGAACTTCAAGGGGCTCCTCGGATGCCCGATGTGTGAACTCTTCGGATACACCTCGGCGATCCTTGAGATTGAATATGAGAATATTTGTTGAACCAGCTTTCATGACCGATGACTGAAGACAAAGAATAGTTCAGAAGAACCGAGAAGTGTCCCCAACTTGAAGGTCGGTTCAGGGGACTACTGTTGGTGTCCTGGACTAGGGGGTACTCACCACATCGTCTCCTGACCAGGAGGGTCGGGCCAAGGACCACCATGGCAGTTCACTAATGGGTTGCTTCGGGAAGCCCATGACGTATACAAGGAAGATTCCACAAGACATGGAGCCCAAGACAAGGACTATTCTAAACCCTAGGCCTCCGGTGCATATTATAAACCGAGGCTAGGCTAGTCAATAGATCATCTCTCATATTCATTAAAATCTCATACAACAATCTCATGGTAGATACCTGTACTCTACACTATCCCCCATGTGAATACAATCAAAAGCAGGACGTAGGGTATTATCTCTTCGAGAGAGCCCGAACCTAGGTAAAATCCGGTGTCCATGTTACCATCGCTCCAAGACCCCTAGCTTAGGACCCCTACGTCGAGATGTGCCAGATTTAGCACCGACAGTTGTGATCAGGCTTCCGCTATTGTCGTAGCGAGGCTGGGTCTGTTGATTCCCTACCATGTAGATGGTGGCATGACGAGGTGGCCCGTAAGAGGTTGGGTACTCTTCCTCATCTGAGTACCCACCCAGCTTCTCATCAAAAAGTGGGAGGATGGACTCGGTTTCATCGAAGTCATTTTGGCCGACCGACGATTCATTGTCTGAGTGGACAAGCATGGCGCCTTCCATGATGGAGTCGCCGGCAGGTTCCAGCTCCTGCTCAGTCCCACCGATGAACCCGACGAAGATGTCGATCTTGCCAAAGGGGACCTAGAATCCTGACTCGAGGGTCGGTCTTAGGGCCCCATCCTACATCATCGATGTAGATCCTTCCGCGCTGGCTTTTCCTGATCTAGCCGATCGTGAGCTTCTCGATCCCTGGGGAAGCACCCTCCAAGAGAACAACACCCTTGTGTGCAGGCCCCATGGTGGGCGCCAACTGTCGTGGGGTTAACACGGCAAGTGTCCTCATAGGAGAACTTAGTAGTGAGGTGATACGTCTCCAACATATCTATAATTTTTGATTGTTTCATGCTATTATATTATCAGTCTTAAATACTTTTTATGCAATTTTATATCATTTTTGGGGACTAACCTATTAACTCAGTGCCCAGTGCCAGTTGCTGTTTTTTTTTGCTTGTTTTTGGGTTTTTAGAAAATCAATTCCAAACGAAGTCCAAACACGATGAAACTTTACGGTGATTTTTTATGGACCAGAACGGACCCTAGAAGGTTTGGGAGGAGGCCAGAAGATTTAAGGGAGAGCCACGAACTCATAGGGCGCGCCCTAGGGGGGTAGGCGCGCCCCTGAGCTCGTGACTCCCATGCAACTCCGTTTGACCTAATTCCACCTCTATATATTCCCAAATCTTCCCAAACCAACAGAGAGCCACCGAAAAAACTTTTCCGCTACCGCAAGCTTCTGTTCTTTTGCGATCCCATCTGGACGCCTTTTTCGGCAATCTACCAGAGGGGGAATCGATCACGGAGGGCCTCTACATCAACCTTGCTGCCCTTCCGATGATGTTTCAGTAATCTACCACAGACCTAAGGGTCCATAGTTATTAGCTAGATGGCTTCTTCTTTCTCTCCAATCTTCAATACAATGTTCACCTTGATCCTTTCGGAGTTCCATCCGATGTAATCTTCTTTTATGGTGTGTTTGTTGGGATCTAATGAATTGTGGGTTCGTTGAAAGTAATTCCGTATTATGCATGATTGTTATAACTAAATTATCCAACTAGATTGATTTATCTTCAGCGGGAGAGGTGCTTTGTAGTGGGTTCAATCTTGCGGTGTCCTCACCTCGTGACAGAAGGGGTAGCATGGCACGTATTTGTATGGTTGCCACTAAGGGTAAAACGACGGGGTTCAATCATATTGTTTGGTTTTATTCTCTCTACATTATGTCATCATACCTCATGCATTACTCTGTTTGTCATGAACTTTATATGTAGAGAGGCAAGCATATAAGCGCTCTCGAAGTGGAGTAATAGTAGTAGATGAAGAATCATTTGTCTACTTGTCACAGACGTAACGCCTATATACATGATCATTGCCATGAAAAACATCATAACTATGCGCTTTTCTATCAATTGCGCAACAGTAATTTCTTTACCCACTGTATGCTATCTTTATGAGAGAGAAGCCTCTAGTGGAAAGTATGGCCCTCGGATCTACTTTTATCATATTACTAAAACCAAAAATACCTTTCTGCAATTTTCCTTATTTTATTTTACATTGCAATTTATCTATCTATCACTATCAGATTTAATCGTTGCAAGTAGCGAGTTCAAGGGGATTGACAACCCTCTTGCCCACGTTGGGTGCAAGTATTTGCTCTTATGTGTGCAGGTGCTGTTGACGAGTGTTTGCGTGATTCTCCTACTAGCTCGATAACCTTGGTTCTCATTGAGGGAAATACTTATCTCTACTATATTGCTCCACCCTTGCTCTTCGGGGAAAATCCCAACACAGCTCACAAGTAGTAGAAAGAATTCCTGGCGCCGTTGCCGGGGAGACATCATCAAATATCTACAAGGTTCCTTCACACAAATTATCATTTACTTGTTCTACTTTTTATTTGTCTTTATTTACTTTTATTAGTCTCGTTATAAAAAAATCAAAAAACACAAAAATATTTTATTTTGCTTGTTTGCTTTGCTACTATGGCTAGTTCTTCACTTGTTACTTCTACCCCTAAAAATGAAATTCTTAATTTTAAACAAAGGGGAGGAGAGAGTTTAAAAGATGCTTGGTATAGGATTTGCGATGCTCAAAATAGATCAACTCGTAAGCAATCCACTACCATTCTTCTTCGCAATTTTTATGTGGCTGTTACTACTTGGTATAGATTTGTGCTTGATACAATTACAGGAGGGAATTTTCTGAGTAGTCACCCTATGGATGCTTTCAATGCTATCGGAAATTTAGTAGGATCACCACCTATTACTATTAATGAAACATCATTGACTTTGGAACATATTATGAGAAGGTTAGAAGCTATTGAAAATAAGATGCCAACTATTGAACATATCGATAATTTAGACAAAAAGGTCCATAATCAAGTCACTTAATTTTTCTCAAAGGTAGAAACCACATTAAAGATGATAAAGGAAAAAAGAACCAATAATTACTGAAAGAGTAGAACAAAGTCCTGCTAGAATTGATAAATTGGAAGAAATCATTAATAATTTGGGCTCAGCTTTCTGTTCCACTAAAATCATTGAAAGGGCTCGTACTAATTAAAACTCTAAGCTTATGTATGTTCCTAAAAATAAGGGTGCTTCTTCTAGTAAAGGGAAGGAGGATCTTAAAATGATTAGTGTGCATCCCAATTTCGTCAATATGATAAAGGAACCTATTACTAAAAAAAAATTCATCAACTTTGTTCCTAGGAGTGTAATTGCTAAAGATATGTTTGCTAAATCTCCTAGAAAGCCTTGATGTATAATTGAGGAGTTGGAATTGAAGGATGACAATACTTGAGGCATAGCTAGGGGCATAAAACAATAGCACTTGTTGGGAGGCAACCCAATAGTTATCTTCAATTTTTGCTTTTACTTTCTATTTTGTGTGATGACATAATTATTGCTACTGTAATGATTGTGTTTTTATATTTTAATTAGTGTTTGTGCTAAGTAAAGCCTTTGGGATGATTTTGATGATAGTTGACTTGATTATGTTTAAAAACAGCCAGTTTTGCTTCGAGTGCTGTAATTTACATTCTGTACTGGAGCATGATAAAATTCTGAAATTTTTACACGTGATTGATACACAAATTTTCCACTCTGTCCTAATTTTTCAGAATTTTTGGAGGAACATAAGTATTAATAAATATTCTGTCATTACGTACTTTGTTGTTTTAGAAAGATTCTGTTTTTTATTTTGTATAGTGTGCTTATTTTAATGATGCTACGGATTATATCAGGGAGTATAAATCATGGAGAAGTTCGAATATATTAGGTATTATGCAAGAATAATTACGAATGAGTTTACAATAGTACCTAAAGTGGATGATTGATTTATTATACTAACGGATCTCACGAAGTTTCTGTTGAGTTTTGTGTGCTGAAGTTTTCATGTTTTGGGTGAGATCACGATGGATGAAGGAATAAGGAGTGGCAAGACCCTAAGCTTGGGTATGCCCAAGGCACCCCAAGGTAATATTCAAGGAAGACCCAAGCATCTAAGCTTGGGGATGCCCCGGATGGCATCCCCTCTTTCATCCACAATTCATCGGTATATTACTTGGAGCTATATTTTTTATTCATCACATGATATGAGTTTTACTTGGAGCATCTTATGCCATAGTTTATTTTGTTTTCTTGTTAGTTTTCCACAATCATTGTTTGCTGGACACACATTTCTGAGAGAGACACACATCCATTATTATTTCTTAGAATACTCTATGTGCTTCACTTATATCTTTTGAGCTAGGCAGTTCCTCTTGTGCTTCACTTATATCTATTAGAGCACGGCGGTGGTTATATTTTATAGAAATGATTGCACTCTCATGCTTCACTTAAATCTTTTTGAGAGTCTGAAATAGGAAGTGGTAATGAGCACGGGCTACAAGACTAGTCGGAAAATGATAGGTATTTAAGAGTGATATAATAAAAACTTTCATATAGATCACTAAATATGAAACATGTGATTTAATTATATTGATGTAATAATATGAAAGGGTATTGGTTCATGGTCATTGGTTAGTAGAAATTTCGATATTTAAAGCTTGTTATTAACTACTCATTTAAGTGTCCAACATGGCATGACTGGGATGCATGAGCATTTTTATGTTTGATTGAAATCCTTTGTGCTGTTTGAATCGGGGGCGCGTGATGGTTAACTCCTACCAACCTCCTCCCTAGGGGTATGCGAGTAGTACTTTGCTTCGAGGGCTAATAAAACTTTCACAATAAGTATATGAGTTCTTTATGACTAATGTGATTTCATGGACAATTACGCACTCCCACCTTTCTGCATATAGCTAGCCTCTTCGGTACCGTGCATTGCCCTTTCTCACCTCGAGAGTTGGTGCAAACAATGCCGTTGCATCCAAACCCCGTGATATGATATGCTCTATCACACATAAGCCTCCTTATATTTTCCTTAAAACAGCCACCATACCTACCTATTATGGCATTTCCATAGCCATTCCGAGATATATTGCCATGCAACTTCCACCATTCCGTCCTATGACATGTGTGTTCATCATCATATTGCTTTGCATGATCATATAGAGCTGACAAGATATTTGTGGCAAATCCACCATTCATCATTGTAATACATGTTACGCTAGATCATTGCACATCCTGGTACACTGCCAGAGGCATTCATATAGAGTCATACTGTTCAAGTTATCGAGTTGTAACATCGAGTTGTAAGTAAATAAAAGTGTGATGATCATCATTATTAGAGCATTGTCCTAGTAACGAAAATAATGATGAAGACTAATGAGTCCTTACAAAAGCGGGGATGAGGTTCATGATATTGTTCTAAAAAAATGAAGAAAAGAAAAGAAAAATGAGAGAAAAAGAGAGAAGGGGCAATGCAACTATCCTTTTACCACACTTATGGTTCAAAGTAGCACCATGTTCTTCATATAGAGAGTCTCCTGAGTTAGCACTTTCATATACTAGTGGAAATTTTTCATTATAGAACTTGGCTTGTTTATTCCAACGATGGGCTTCCTCAAATGCCCGAGGTCTTCGTGAGCAAGCAAGTTGGATGCACACCCACTTAGTTTCATTTGAGCCTTCATACACTTATAGCTCTAGTGCATCCGTTGCATGGCAATCCCTACTCCTCGCATTGATATTGATTGATAGGCCTCTCCATTGCCCATTGATCTGTCAAGTTGATGTGAGCCTTTCTAACTTTTTGACTTCTCCTATATATCTCTACCACCACATTCTATTCCACCCATAGTGCTAATGTCCATGTCTCATGCTCATGTATTGAGTGGAGTTGAAAAATGCTAAAGCGCATTAAAAAGTATGATCCAATTGTCTGGTTTGACACCATGGTGCTCATGATTTATATTTATGCGGTGAGGGCGGAGTTATGTCATGCTTACATGATTAATGAGTAGGGATAACATTCATTGAGCATCGTATATTTTGAAAAAGTAATGATTATGTTCTTGTATTCATGGATATTATTATGTTGATATCAATTACTTCATTGTTTCTCAATATTTATACCGTAAAAGAGATTACATGATAGATAGCATTCAACATCAAAAATTCTGTTTTTATCATTTACCTACTCGAGGACGAGCAGGAATTAAGCTTGGGGATGCTGATACATCTCCAACGTATCTATAATTTTTTATTGGTTCATGCTATTATATTATCAATCTTAGATATTTTTATGCAATTTTATATCATTTTTGGGGACTAACCTATTAACTCAGTGCCCAGTGCCAGTTGCTAATTTTTGCTTGTTTTTGGCTTTTCAGAAAATCAATACCAAACAAAGTCTAAACACGATGAACTTTACGGTGATTTATTATGGACCAGAAGGGACCCTAGAAGGTTTGGGAGGAGGCCAGAAGACTTACGGGAGAGCCACGAGCTCACAGGGCGTGCCCCATGGGGGTAGGCATGCCCCCTGAGCTCGTGACTCCCATGCAACTCCGTTTCACCTAATTCAACCTCTGTAAATTCCCAAATATTCGAAAACCAACAGAGAGGCACCCAAAAAAAATTTCCGCCGCCGCAAGCTTCTGTTCTTCCGCGATCTCATTTGGAGGCCTTTTCCGGTAATCTGCTCGATGGGGAATCCATCACGGAGGGCCTCTACATCAACCTTACTGCCCTTCCGATGATGTGTCGGTAGTCTACCACAGACCTACGGGTCCATCGTTATTAGCTAGATGGTTTCTTCTTTTACTCCGATCTTCAATACAATGTGCTCCTTGATCCTCTCGGATTTCTATCCGATGTAATCTTGTTTTATGGTGTATTTATTGGGATTCAATGAATTATGGGTTTATGATCAGATTATTCATTGAAAGTAATTGAGTCTTCTCTGAACTTTATTATGTATGATTGTTATAGCTTTGTATTTCTCTTCAATCTATCTATTTGGTTTGGCCAACTAAATTGATTTATCTTCAGCGGGAGAGGTGCTTTGTAGTGGTTCCATCTTGCGGTGTCCTCACCTCATGACAGAAGGGGTAGCGAGGCACGTATTTGTATTGTTGCCACTAAGGGTAAAACGACGGGGTTCAATCATATAGTTTGGTTTTATTCTGTCTTCATTATGTCATCATACCTTAAGCATTACTCTGTTTGTCATGAACTTAATACGCAGAGAGGCAAGCATAGAAGCGCTCTCGAAGTGGAGTAATAGTAGTAGATGCAGAATCGTTTCGGTCTACTTGCCATGGACGTAATGCCTATATACATGATCATTGCCAAGAATAACATCATAACTATGAGCTTTTCTATCAATTGCCCAACAGTAATTTGTGCACCCACCGTATGCTATCTTAATGAGAGAGAAGCCTCTAGTGAAAACTATGGCCCCTGGGTCTACTTTTATCATATTACTAAAACCAAAAATACCGTGCTGTAATTTTACTTATTTTATTTTACTTTGCAATTTATCTATCTATCACTATCAGATTTAATCCTTGCAAGTAACGAGTTCGAGGGGATTGACAACCCTCTTGCCCGCGTTGGTTGCAAGTATTTGCTCTTGTGTGTGTAGCTGCTGTTGACGAGTGTTTGCGTGATTCTCCTACTAGTTCGATAACCTTGCTTCTCGCTGAGGGAAATACTTATCGCTACTATATTGCTCCACCCTTCCTCTTCGGGGAAAATCCAAACGCAGCTCACAAGTAGCATGAGGCCATAGCTACGGGGTGAAGCCTTGGATGGGGTAGATCGGGAATGAGAGACACAGGTTTACCTAGGTTCGGCCCCTCTGGTGAGGTAAAAGCCTACTCCTGCTAGTTTGCTTTGCTTATTGATGATGATGATCTCGATTACAAGGGCCCTATTTCTCTACCTATGTCTCGAGAGATTAGAACTTGTCCCTTTGGATGACCCAGGAACCCCCTTTACATAATAGCTGGGTTCCTGGTGTTAGAATAGATTCCAGGTTCTACCCATAATCGGAGTCCTATTCTAGGTCCTCCAAACCCTTCATGCCTTCCAAGCCAGGAAGTCTCTGACCGGCGCACGATCAGTAGAGCCGGCTCTGGGATGCCGGGTCTTGTCTCCTCTTAGGCCGGATTCCTTCCCCTGGTCGGGTTCCTTCCAGGCTCTTCAGTTCACTGAGGCCCGGCACAGGTATCTTCTGGGCAACCCGGTCCTGGGCCTTCTAGCCTTGGCGGGTGGTGCCTTTGGTTGCCGGGTCCAATGTGTGGGTAATATCCCCAACATCCATGTCATTATTGGCTACACCATCAACGTCCTCATCATCATCTTCACTTATCCACCGAGTATAGCCATCCATGAAACCATGCATGAGCAGGTGCGCCTTCAAATGGCCATCCATAAAGGGGTCGAGCCAGACTCCTTCTTTGCATTTTTGACACGGACATAAAATCTCCTTGTGGTTATTTTGATACATGTCGGCCACCACGGATTACAAGTATCTATCCACCATCCTTCCAATGACCTTCATCATCACCTGCGCGGTATAAGCAAAAGAATTATAACCATGCATGCATGCATCAAGGTCATACAAAAATTCGGCATGACCTTCCCTAAAAGTAGGACATATCGAGTTTGCCCGAAATTCACCGAAATGGAAATAAATCGACATTTCAGCAAAACATAGGCAACTCATGTCACACACAATTCTGCAAATACATAGGCAACTCATCATGTCACGCACAATTCCATCATATCGATCAAATCGGTCATATCACACACACACAAATTCCATTCTTGCACAACACTATTTTGTACTCACCTATATCGAGAGAGAGCATGGTGATGAGGTCGGTGTCGCTTAGGACAAAGATATTTAATGGTCCTTTATTAATGAGAGGGAGGTGCACATAGCTTACTTCATTTAATGAGTAGATCTACTTGGGGAGGAGATGAGTCTAACTAGTAGAGAGGGAGAGAGAGCTAGTGAGTCAATGGAGTGGAGGGGAAAGAGATATGGGGAGGAGGGAGAGAGAGAAGAAAGCAAGTGGGAGCAAGAGGAGCCATTAATGGAGATGGTGGAGGGGCAAAGAACAGAGAGGGAGGAGGGGGATAAGGAAGAGAGAAGACAGCAAGTGTGATAAGAAAGCAAGTGTGATGAGAAAGCAAGGGGAGAAGGAAGGGGGAGGAAGAGGGAGGGGGAGGGGAAGGGTAAAAAGGTGGTTGTTGCGCTTAGCAGAAGTGTAGGGTATGGTGCCGCGCTATTGCTAAGCCCTGTAGCTACAACGCGGGCCATTTGGGCAGTGCTGGTAATAAGTGGGGCCCACCAGCTGGCCCTTGTACAGATAGCAGTAGCGCGGGGTTCCTGGGCCCGCGCTACTGCTATCAAGTTAGTTGCAGCGCAGGTTTTATAGCCCGCGCTGCTGCCGTGGCCTGTCCCGGGGGCACGGTGGGGACCACTTAGCAGTAGCGCGGGGTCGCCGTACCCGCGCTACTGCTAAACTTTACCTGTAGCGTGGTTTTCTACCCCGCGCTACTGCCAAGTGGCAGCAGCACGGCCACCTTACCCCGTGCCACTGTTGGGTGATTGCCTATAGGGGTTTTCCTAGTAGTGTCCGATTGCAACCTTAGCTCAACCAACCCCGTCTCATACTCTGAATCAGAGGTCAGCAGAGATGATGACGTCTTCTTCACCGACACCAAGCTCAACGAGGAAGATCTCATGTCCTTCATGGAGAACAGAGGCGCCCAGCAAGCCTCCGCGCCGGCACCAGTGCCAGAGGATGAGGAAGCTCTTGGAAATATGCCCTAGAGGCAATAATAAAGTTGTTATTATCATATTTCCTTATCCATGATAAGTGTTTATTCTCCATGCTATGATTGTATTAACCGGAAACTCAAATACATGTGTGGATACATAAACAAATACTATGTCCCTGGTAAGCCTCTACTAGAATAGCTCATTGATTAAAGCTAGTTAAGGTTTCCTAACCATGGACATGAGTTGTCATTTAATAACATGGTCATATCATTACGAGAATGATGTGATGGATAGACCCAATCATATGCTTAGCATCTGATCATCTCACTAAGTTTAAATTGTTACAGCTTTCTTAATGTCAAGTATCTGTTCCTTAGACCATCAGATCATGCCACTCCCTAGTACCGGAAGAATGCTTTGTGGGCATCAAGTGTCACTTCATAAACTGGGTGATCATAAAGGTGCTCTTCAGGTATCTCGGAAGGTACTGGTTGGGTTGCATGGATGAAGACTGGGATTTGTCACTCCATGTGATGGAGAGATATCTCTGGGCCCTCTCGATAATACAACATCCTAAGTAGCTTGCAAGCATGAGACTAATGTGTTTGGTCACGGGGATATTGTGTTACGGAATGAGTAAAGATAACTTGCCGGTAAAGAGATTTAACTAGGTATGGTGATACCGACGATCGAATCTCGGGCAAGTAACATATCGCCAGACAAAGGGAATTGTATACGGGATTATCTGAATCCTTGACATCGTGTTTCAATCGATGAAATGTCTTCGTGGAATATGTGGGAACCATTATGGGCATCCATGGTCCCGCTATTGGTTATTTATCGGAGAGCAGTCTAGATCATGTCCACATATTCTCGAACCCGTTGGGTCACACACTTTACATTTGGTGATGCTAGGGCTTGATGAGATAATAAGATGGTGTTATAGAATTTTGATTCAGAGTCTCGGTTTGGATCCCGGACATCACGAGGAGCTTTGAAATGGCCTGGAGACAAAGAAAACATATATGGAAATATTTTCAGGGTTACCGAAAAAGTTCGGGATTTTTTGGTATTGTACCGGGAAGGTTCTAGAAGGTCTCGGAGTGGGACCCACCTGCATGGAGGGACCCAGATGGATGTGGGTGGTGGGCCAAGGTGCCACACCTATTGTCCATGCACGCCAAAATCCCCCCTAAAAGGAATAGGATCAAATCCGAAAGGGATAAGATCAAGATCCCTAAAAAGGAGGGATCACGATCGGTGGGGGTGGAAGGAGGAGATTTCCTTTCCCCCCTTGATGCACAGCCCCTAGAGGCTTGGAGGAGGGGCCAAGACTCCTCCCCCATGCCTATAAATAGAGGAGGCAGGGGCTGGCCGCAGCACCTGACACCCCGGTTGCTGGCCGCCTCCCTCTCATTCCATACGTCCCTCATCCGCGTAGTTCTTAGCGAACCTCTGCCAGATTTCCACCATAATTCCGCCACCACGCCATCATGCTGCCGAGATTGATCTCATCCACCTCTCCCGATCACTTGCTGGATCAAGAAGGAGGAGACGACATCAAGATGCATGTGTGTGCAATTCAGAGGCATCGTTCATGCGGTGCTGCATCGAATTGATCCGATGAAAGTACGACTACATCACCCACGATCTTTTGATAATTAAATGTGCGTGTTCTACAAGGGTATGTAGACCTTTTCCCACTCATTCCTAGCATCTAGTAGATTGGTTCTTGGGTTTGTTCATCCTCGCGTAGGAAAAAAATTGTTTTCCTTGCAACGATTTCCATCAGAGGGCCATCGAAGGTGCCATCTTCGATTGCAACCTCGTCTCATACTCTGAATGAGAGGGCAGTGAAGATGACATCATCTCCTTCACTGACACCAAGCTCAACGAGGAAGACCTAACGTCCTTCACGGAGATCGGAGGTGCCTAGCCGTCCTCCGCGCCAGCAACAGCGCCGGAGGATGAGGAGGCCCCTCAGGCCATCACCCTCCAGCAAGTCATGATGGAGGCACCGACAGCGACCTCTTCAGCACCAATGACCTAGACCGCCACGGTCGCCACCGGGGCCACGGCAATGGTAGTGTGGCCCCAGGCCTCACAAACACAAGCCTCAGGGCCCGTAGCCGCGACATCGTCAGACCACCGGTGCCTCCTCCAGTCATGCAAAAATCCATTGGGGTCAACATCCTTGGTTCTAGCCCCCGCGGGTTTCTTCACCCCTGGGTTAGGTCTTTCCGGCCTCGCCGGAATAACGATGGCACCGTCCATCATCTTCGAGGATGCACTACGATTTCTCAGCATGCCTATACCAGGGAGCGACCCCACCGTGCAGTGACGGTGCAGAAATCCGTCAGTACCCTCAGTAGGTGTTGGTGTTCTAGACTAGCTAGGGGGTGCTTGCCACGTCGGCCCGCCGGTGATGGGCCAGTCCGAGGACCCACCGAAGACTGATGAATGGGCCATGCTGGCCCTGGCCCTCGGCATAATCAAGATGAAGATCTCCTGGAGGCTTGGCGTACACTTCAAGCGTATTTTAACTGGCATGCTTATACCTAAATTGTAACCACCCATTTGAAAACCCTAGGTACCGCCGGCATCTATATAAGGCCTGGGGTTTAGTCTATAGAGGCTTACATGCATACACTGTTTAGAGCTTAGAACACTTCATACGATCTCGGGGTAGATCATCTTGTACCTTGTACCCCATCACAATCAATATATAAGAAGCCGGACGTAGGGTTTTACCTCATCAAGAGGGCCCGAACCAGGGTTAACATCGTGTCCCTACTATCTCTTGTTAGCATCTAGCTCTGATGACCAAGCTTGGGACCCCCTACTCGAGTTCTCCCGGTTTTAGCACCGACATTGGTGGCCCATGCAGGTCCTGCCAGGTGATCGCGTGAGCTCGATGGTGGGTCTTCAGATCGACGACGACATCGGTTGCTGGGACATCTTTGCCTCTGGCTAGCTTTTTGCCTTCGGCAGCATCACGCTGCGTGCCGACTCTACTAGCCAGCTTTGCCAGGTAGAGGATCTTCCCTCGGACCAGGCCATTCGGTTTGGCGATCCAAAAAATGTCGTGGATCCACGCGACGAACTCACTTCCTCAGGCCAGACGTGAGATCGGCCCAAGAATACCATCGCCCGCACACTAGACTTGATCTCAGTGCGGGCCCCTGATATGACCTGTCCCCATAGCCGGCTTCGAGCTTGGATTCAAGATTCACTTCGCGGGATCAGGTGCTGAGCCTCTTTAGTGGTGGCCCCGAGGTGGCATCTTACAACACCTTGACTCAATCCCAGTCTAGCGCCGCCTACTGTCAAAGGACGGATGAGGCCTACCTCTCCGCCCTTAATGAGATATTGGACCAAATTCAAAACCTCGAGGTCTTAGACGAGCATATCTTGGTCGGTGACCAGATCGGTTTTAGATCCGGAGGTGCAGAAATTTTCATCCCACCCACCACCCACCTAGTAGCCACGATCGAAGATTTAACCAATGTGCTAGACTACGCCTTCAAGGATGCTATAACCATGGAAGAGGTTGTCGATGATATGCCATATACCGTATCACCTTTGATACCCAGTTATACCAGGAATTGGGTGGCCACCTCCACCCATGACGTCTACATGGTAGACACTCCCAAAGAGGACGAAGGTGACAAGGAGCCCCCGAAGCGCCGACACCAAAGACGACATAATAAAGGCACAGGAAACGCAATGCTAACCACAAAGCTACTGATAACGGCGACGCCACCGATAACGGTGGCACTCCGAGCGGCACCGATGAGTAGTACACATGCGGTAACATCGGTAATGGCCCGACAGATGACGCCACCCCCAACGGGGATGATGATGACCCCGAAGGTAATGATTACTTCCCAGAGTCCGAGGAAGATTTAAGCCTCGGACCTGATGAATTTGATATCCCCGAGGAACCACTAGATGATCCTCGGTTATAGGCGTTTCACCGGCGGCTACTCAGCACCGCCAAGAGAATGAAGCTAAAGTCCCAAAAGCTTCGAGCTGAACAGGATAGGCTAACTGATAAGTGGATCGAAGTCCTAAATGTCGAGCCAGAGCTCGAAGGAAGATTCGCGGGAAACAAATAGCATTATCCGCGGAAGAGCCTGTTCCCCAAGTTTGACAAGGAGGTCCTCGATACCCCACTGTCAAAACACGATTGGCCCAAGAACGACATCCTCGGGGACAAGACAAGCCAGCCAGAGGATACCCTAATCCCCCAAGGTACCTCACCGTCATGGAAAGGGTGCACTTCCACCTCGGAATTCATATGACCTAAGGAATCGGCGCCGGCCGCCCCATCCCGATCCATTTACGGATCAAGGGAGCGCCCACCTGCGGAGCGAACATCAGGCTTGGTCAAACAAGTATGGTAGTACGTGTCACAATACATATGATTGGACGTTGATGATGCCTGACGCCTAGCATGACACAACGTGGGTCCGAGGAGCAGCACACCCCATGTGTTTTACCGACAAGGTGATGCAGCACCAGTTTCCCGAGGGGTTTAAACCCATAAACATCTAATAGTACGATGGAACTACGGACCCCGCGGTATGGATAGAGGACTTCCTCATGTATATCCACATGGCCCGAGGTGATGACCTCCACGCCATCAAATATTTACCCTGAAGCTCAAAGGGTCAGCTCGGCACTGGCTTAATAGTCTGCCTGAGAACTCGATCAGCAACTGGGAAGATCTGGAGGATGCTTTTCGAGCAAACTTCCAAGGAACCTATGTCTGACCTCTACATGCCAATGACCTCGGCCATATTGTACAGGAACAAGGAGAGTCGGCCAAAAAATTCTGGAACCGGTTCCTAACAAAGAAGAACCAAATTGTGGACTGCCCGGATGCCGAGGCAATAGCAGCTTTTAAGCATAGCATCCGCGACGAGTGGCTTGCTAGAGAGCTCGGGCAAGAAAAATCCTGGACAATGGCTGCCCTCACACAACTAATGACTCACTTTTACGTGGGTGAGGATAGCTGGTTAGCCCGCTGTAGTAACCAAAATGGTGACACGAGTACCTCTGAGGTGCGTGACGGGAATGGTAAACCCTGGCCCATAAGAACAAGCGCCATAATAGAGGACAGAGTAGTGACACCGAGGAGGGGACAGTGAATGCCGGGTTCAACGACCAACGCGGCGATAACAAATGGAAGCCCTTTCAAGGCAATAAGGACGGCCCCTCGACGCTGGACAAAATATTGGATAAACCATGTGCCATTCATGGCACCCCAGACAAACCCGCTACGCACACAAACCGAAACTACTAGGAGATCAAGCAAGCCGGGAGGATAGCGGCCAAGAATGAGGGCACGGACCAGCCGCATAATGAGGACAGTAACCAGCCTAGGCCAAGTAGTGGAGGACAGAAAAAGTTCCCTTTCGAGGTCCAGGACGTGAACATCATTTACGCTACTCACATCACAAGGAAGGAGAGAAAACGCACGCTTCGATATGTTTATGCCGTAGAGCCAGCAGCGCCAACTTACAGCCTGTGGTCGGAAATCCCGATCACATTTGACTGAAGTTATCACCCAACGAGCATCCGTCATGGAGGCACCGCGGCCCTGGTACTCGACCCCATAGTGGACGGCTCCCACCTGACACGAGTCCTTATGGACGGGGGTAGCAGTCTCAACCTGATATACACCGATACCATCAAAAAATGCATATGGATCCAGCTAGAATCAAGCCCAGTATTACCACCTTTAAATGAATCATACCGGGAGTTGAGACACAATGCTCGGGCAGCGTAACCTTGGACGTGGTCTTCGGTACCACGGATAACTTCCGCAGCAAAGAGTTAATCTTCGACATTGTACCCTTTCGAAATGGTTACCACGCGCTCCTCAACGGACCGCCTTCGCCCGATTCCACGACATCCCCCACTACGCTTATTTAAAGCTTAAGATGCCGGGGCCAAACGATGTCATTATAGTAAATGGAAACACAGAACGCTCCGTTGGAACCGAGAAGCAGACAGTGGCTTTTCCAGCTGAGGTACAGATGGCCGAGGAAGCGTCAAGGGCACGAGCGGCATCAAGCGGATAGAGTCACGTAAAACGCTCAAGATGCATGAACTTTCCCTCGGGTCACAAAACTGGTAACCGAAAATAGGGATACGCGCTCCACCGCTCCATTCTCATGACTAAAGTTTCTGTACCTTGGGTACACAACTTTGTATTAAAAATTCCATGGAGATGGTGGAGCAGAACCATACAGGAGCACAGTCCAGGTAAACTGAGACGCGCATACATGCCCCCTGAAGGAAATATGCCCTAGAGGCAATAATAAAGTTGTTATTTTATATTTCCTTATTCATGATAAAGGTTTATTATGCATGCTAGAATTGTATTGATTGGAAACTTAAATTCATGTGTGAATACATAAACAAACACCGTGTCCCTAGTAAGCCTCTACTAGACTAGCTCATTGATCAAAGATGGTTAAGGTTTCCTAACCATGGACATGAGTTGTCATTTGATAATGGGATCACATCATTAGGAGAATGATGTGATGGACAAGACCCATCCGTTAGCTTAGCATAATAATCGTTCGGTTTTATTGCTATTGCTTTCTTTATGTCAAATACATATTCCTTCGACTATGATATTATGCAACTCTCGGATACCGGAGGAATGCCTTGTGTGCTATCAAATGTCACAACGTAATTGGGTGATTATAAAGATGCTCTACAGGTATCTCCGAAGGTGCTTGTTGAGTAGGCATAGATCGAGATTAGGATTTGTCACTCCGAGTATCGGAGAGGTATCTCTGGGCCCTCTCAGTAATACATATCATATAGCTTGCAAGCAAACGACTAAGGAGTTAGTCATGAGGTGATGTATTATGGAACGAGTAAAGATACTTGCCGGTAACGATATTGAACTAGGTATGAAGATACCGATGATCGAATCTCGGGCAAGTAACATACCGACGGACAAAGGGAATTATGTATGTTGTCATAATGGCTCGACCGATAAAGATCTTCGTAGAATATGTAGGAGCCAATATGGGCATCCAGGTTCCGCTATTGGTTATTGACCGGAGAGGTGTCTCGGTCATGTCTACATAGTTCTCAAACCCGTAGGGTCCGCACGCTTAACGTTCGATGTCGATTTGGTATTATATGAGTTATATGGTTTGGTGACCGAATATTGTTCAGAGTCCCGGATGAAATCACGGACATGATGAGGAGCTCCGGAATGGTTCGGAGGTAAAGATTGTTATATTGGACGATGCTATTTGGTCTCCGGAATGGTTTCGGAATGCACCGGAAAGTTATCGGAATACCGGAAGGGGTTCCAGAGGCACCGGGAGAGTATTGGGCCTTATTGGGCCATGTAGAGGGAACACACTAAGCCTACATGGGCTGGTGCGCCCCCTCTAAGGCAGCCACACCCAATTAGATGGAAGGGGGAGGCGCCACCTCCTCTTATCATATCACGGAGAGGGAAGGAAAGAAAGAAGGGGGTGCCTCCTCCCTTTCCTTCTCCCTTGTACCAATTTTTGGCAGGGGGCGTACCAAAGGGAGGAGCCCTAGGGCTGCCGCCGCACCACTTGCGGCGCCTTAGGTGCTGCCTCCTCCCCTCCCACACCTATATATATGTGGGGAGGGGTGCCACACAATAGATAGCTTATTCCACGCCGTGTGTCGGCACCCCTCCGCCTGTAGTTTACTCCTCCGCTGTAGATCGTCGCAGTGCTTAGGTGAAGCCCTGCGAGATTGCTTCACTACCAACATCACCACGCCATTATGCTGACGGAACTCATCTACTACCTCGTCCCGCTTGCTGGATCAGGATGGCGAGGACGACACCGAGCTGAACGTGTGCAGAACGCGGAGGTGCCGTGCGTTTGGTACTTGATCGGGCGGATCGCGAAGGTGGACGACTACATCAACCGTGTTGAATAAACGCTTCCGCTTACGGTCTATGAGGGTATGTAGACACACTCTCCCCCTCATTGCTATGCATCTCCATGGATAGATCATTGCGTGTGCGTAGAAATTTTTTTGTTTTCCATGCAACGATTCCCAACAGTGGCATCATGAGCCAGGTCTATGCGTAGATGATATGCATGAGTAGAACACAAAGAGGTGTGGGCAGTGATAGTCATACTGCTTACCACCAATGTCTTATTTTGATTCGGCGGTATTGTGGGATGAAGCGGCCCGGACCAACCTTACATGTCCACGCACATGAGACCGGTTCCACCGACAGACATGCAACTAGTTGTGCATAAAGGTGGCTAGTAGGTGTCTGTTTCTCCTACTTTAGTTGAATCAAATGTGACTATGGCTGGTCCTTGAAGAAGGTTAAAACAACAAACTTGATGAAACACCGTTGTTGTTTTTGTCGTAGGTAAGAACGGTTCTTGCAAGAAACCCTAGCAGCCACATAAAACTTGCAACAACAAAGTAGAGGACGTCTAACTTGTTTTTGCAGGGTATGTTGTGATGTGATATGGTCAAGACATGACGTGATATATGTTATTGTATGAGATTATCATGTTTTGTAAGTTATCGGCAACCGGCAGGAGCCTTATGGTTGTCTCTTTATTGTATGAAATGCAAACGCCATGTAATTGCTTTACTTTATCACTATGCGTTAGCGATAGTTGTAGAAGCGATAGTTGGCGAGACGACCATGACGCAATGATGGAGATCAAGGTGTCGAGCCGGTGATGATGGAGATCATGACGATGCTTTGGAGATGGAGATCAAAAGCACCAGATGATGATGGCCATATCATGCCACATATTTTGATTGCATGTGATGTTTATCTTTTATGCATCTTATTTTCCTTAGTACGGCGGTAGCATTTTAAGATGATCCCTTCACTAAATTTCAAGATAAAAGTGTTATTCCTGAGTATGCACCGTTGCTACAGTTCGTTGTGTCGAGACACCACGTGATGATCGGGTGTAAGACAGTTTTTGCACATGCGGAATGCTTGGATTAAACTTGACGAGCCTAGGATGTATAGACATGGCCTCGGAACACTGGAGACCGAAAGGTCGAACGTGAATCATATAGCAGATATGATCAACATAGAGATATTCACCATTGATGACTACCCCATCTCACGTGATGATTGGACATGGGTTAGTTGATTTGGATCACGTATCACTTAGATGACTTGAGGGATGTCTATTTAAGTGGGAGTTCTTAAGTAATTTGATTAATTGAACTTAATTTATCATGAACTTAGTCCTGATAGTATTTGCAAATTATGTCATAGTTCAATAGCTCACGATATAGATACCGATTTATTTTTGACATGTTCCTAGAGAAAAATAAGTTGAAAGATGATAGTAGCAATGATGCGGACTTGGTCCGTGATCTGAGGATTGTCCTCATTGCTGCACAGAAGAATTATGTCCTTGATGCACCGCTATGTGACAGACCTGTTGCAGGAGTAGATGCAGATGTTATGAACATTTGGCAAGCTCGATATGATGACTACTTGATAGTTTAGTCCACCATGCTTTACGGCTTAGAACCGGGACTTCAAAAATGTTTTGAACGCCACGGAGCATATGAAATGTTCCAAGACCTGAAATAGGTATTTCAGACTCATGCCCGTGTCTAAAGGTATGAGACCTGTAACAAGTACTTTGCCTACAAGATGGAGAAGAATAGCTCAGCCAAAGAGCATGTGCTCAGAATGTCTGGGTAATACAATCGCTTGAATCAAGTGGGAGTTAATCTTCTAGATAAGATAGTGATTGATAGATTTCTCTAGTCACTATCACCAAGCTATTAGAACTTTGTGATGAACTACAATATGCAAGGGATGACGAAGATGATTCCCGAGCTCTTTGCGATGCAGAAATCGGCGAAGGTAGAAATCAAGAAAGAGCATCAAGTGTTGATGGTTAACAAGACCACTAGTTTCAAGAAAAGGGCAAGGGAAAGAAAAAGGGAACTTCGAGAAGAATGGCAAGCAAGTTGCCACTACCGTGAAGAAGCCCAAAGCTAAACCTAAGCCTGAAACTGAGTGCTTCTACTGCAAAGGGAATGGTCATTAGAAACGGAACTACCCCAAATACTTGGAGGACAAGAAGGATGGCAAAGTGAACAAAGGTATATTTGATATACATGTTATTGATGTGTACTTTACTCGTGTTCATAGTAACCCCTGGGTATTTGATACCGGTTCAGTTGCTAAGATTAGTAACTCAAAACAGGAGTTGCAGAATAAACAAAGACTAGTTAAGGACGAGGTGACGACGTGTGTTGGAAGTAATTCCAAGGTTGATACGATCACCATCGCACACTCCCTCTAACTTCGGGATTAGTGTTGAACCTAAATAAATGTTATTTGGTGTTTGCATTGAGCATGAATATGATTAGATCATGTTTATTGCAATACGGTTATTCATTTAAAGTCAGAGAATAATTGTTGTTCTGTTTAAATGAATAAAACCTTCTATGGTCATGCACTCAATGCAAATGGTTTGTTGAATCTCGATCGTAGTGATACACATATTCATAATATTGATGCCAAAAGATGCAAAGTTGATAATGATAGTGCAACATACTTGTGGCACTGCCATTTAGGTCATATTGGTGTAAAGCGCATGAAGAAACTCCATGTAGATGGGATTTTGGAATCACTTGATTATGAATCATTTGATACTTGCAAACCATGCCTCGTGGGCAAGATGACTAAAACTCCGTTCTCCAGAACAATGGAGTGAGCTAATAACTTATTGAAAATAATACATACCTATGTATGTGGTCCGATGAGTGTTGAAGCACGTGGCGGGTATCGTTATTTTCTGACCTTCACAGATGATTTGAGCAGATATGGGTATATCTACTTAATGAAACACAAGTCTGAAACATTTGAAAAGTTCAAAGAATTTCAGAGTGAAGTGGAGAATCATTGTAACAAGAAAATAAAGTTTCTACTATTTGATCGCGGAGGCAAATATTTGAGTTACGAGTTTGGCGTTCATTTAAAACAATATGGAATAGTTTCACAACTCACGCCACCTGGAACACCACAGCATAATGGTGTGTCCGAATGTCGTAACCGTACTTTATTGGATATGGTGCGTTCTATGATGTCTCTTACCAATTTACCACTATAGTTTTGGGGTTATGCATTAGAGACAGATGCATTCACATTAAATAGGGCACCGTCTAAATCCGTTGAGATGACACCGTATGAACTGTGGTTTGGCAAGAAATCTAAGCTGTCGTTTCTTAAAATTTGGGGTTGCGACACTTATGTCAAAAGGCTTCAGCCTGATAAGCTCGAACCTAAACGGGAGAAGTGCGTCTTCATAGGATACCCTAAGGAAACAATTGGGTACACCTTCTACCAGAAATCCGAAGGCAAGATCTTTGTTGCCAAGAATGGAACCTTTCTAGAGAAGGAGTTTCTCTCGAAAGAAGTGAGAGGGAGGAAAGTAGAACTTGATGAGGTAATCATACCTTCTCTCGAATTGGAAAGAAGTACATCAGAGAAATCCGTTCCCATGATGCCTACACCAACTAGAGAGGAAGCAAATGATGATGATCATGAAGCTTCAGATCAAGTTGTTACTGAACCTCATAGGTCAACCAGAGCACAATCCGCACCAGAGTGGTACGGTAATCCTGTTCTGGAAGTCATGTTATTAGACCAAGGAGAACCTACGAACTATGAAGAAGCTAGACGAGCCCAGATTCCGACAGATGGTTTGAGGCCATGAAATCTGAGATATGATCCATGTATGAGAACAAAGTATGGACTTTGGTGGACTTGCCCGATGATCGGCAAGCCATAGAGGATAAACGGATTTTCAAGAAGAAGACAGACGCTGATGGTAATCTCACCATTTACAACGCTCGACTTGTTACAAACGGGTTTTTGACAAGTTCAAGGGGTTGACTACAATGAGACTTTCTCACCCGTAGTGATGCTTAAGTCCATCCGAATCATGTTAGCATTTGCCGCATTTTATAATTATGAAATCTGGCAAATGGATGTCAAAAACTGCATTCCTTAATGGATATTAAAGAAGAGTTGTATATGATGCAACCAGAAGGTTTTGTCGATCCTAAAGGTGCTAACAAAGTGTGCAAGCTCCAGCGATCCATCTATGGACTGGTGCAAGCATCTCAGAGTTGGAATATACGCTTTGATGAGGTGATCAAAGCATATGGTTTTATACAGACTTTCGGTGAAGCCTGTATTTACAAGAAAGTGAGTGGGAGCTCTGTAGCATTTCTAATATTGTATGTAGATGACATATTATTGATTGAAAATGATATATAATTTCTGGATAGCATAAAAGGATACTTGAATAAGAGTTTTTTAGTGAAAGACCTAGGTGAAGCTGCTTACATATTAGGCATCAAGATCTATAAAGATAGATCAAAGACGCTTGATAAGATTTTTCAATGAGTACATACCTGGACAATATTTTGAAGTAGTTCAAAATGGATCAATCAAAGAAGGACTTCTTGCCTGTATTGTAAGGTGTGAAGTTGAGTAAGACTCAAAGCCTGACCACGGCATAATATAGAATGAAAGTCATTCCCTATGCCTCAGCCATAGGTTCGATAAAGTATGCCATGTTGTGTATCATAACTAGTGTGTACCTTGCCAAGAGTTTGGCAAGGGGGTACAATAGTAATCTAGGAGTAGATCACTGGACAGCGGTCAAAATTATCCTTAGAGGATTAAGGAAATATTTCTCGGTTATGGAGGTGATAAAGAGTTCGTCATAAAGGGTTATGTCGATGCAAGCTTTGACACCGATTCAGATGACTATGAGTCTCAATCTGGATACATATTGAAAGTGGGAGCAATTAGCTAAAGTAGCTCCATGCAGGGCATTGTAGACATAGAAATTTGCAAAATACATACGGATCTGAATATGGCAGACCCGTTGACTAAACCTCTCTCACAAGAAAAACATGATCACACCTTAGTACTCTTTCGGTGTTAATCACATGGCGATGTGAACTAGATTATTGACTCTAGTAAACCCTTTGGGTGTTGGTCACATGGCGATGTGAACTATGGATGTTAATCACATGACGATGTGAACTATTGGTGTTAAATCACATGGCGATGTGAACTATACTATTGACTCTAGTGCAAGTGAGAGACTGAAGGAAATATGCCCTAGAGGCAATAATAAAGTTTTTATTTTATATTTCCTTATTCATGATAAAGGTTTATTATTCATGCTAGAATTGTATTGATCGGAAACTTAAATACATGTGTGAATACATAAACAAACACCGTGTCCCTAGTAAGCCTCTACTAAACTAGCTCATTGATCAAAGATGGTTAAGGTTTCCTAACCATGGACATGAGTTGCCATTTGATAACGGGATCACATCATTAGGAGAATGATGTGATGGACAAGACCCATCCGTTAGCTTAGCATAATGATCGTTCAGTTTATTGCTATTGCTTTCTTCATGTCAAATACATATTCCTTCGACTATGAGATTATGTAACTCCCAGATACCGGAGGAATGCCTTCTATGCTATCAAACGTCGCAACGTAACTAGGTGAATATAAAGATGCTCTATAGGTATCTCCGAAGGTGTTTGTTGAGTTGGCTTAGATCAAGATTAGGATTTATCACTCCGAGTATCGGAGAGTTATCTTTCGGCCCTCTCGGTAATATACATCATATAGCTTGCAAGCAAATGACTAAGGAGTTAGTCACGAGGTGATGTATTACGGAACGAGTAAAGAGACTTGCCGGTAACAACATTGAACTAGGTATGAAGATACCGACGATCGAATCTCGGGCAAGTAACATACCGACGGACAAAGAGAATTATGTATGTTGTCATAATGGTTCGACCGATAAAGATCTTCGTAGAATATGTAGGAGCCAATATGGGCATCCAGGTTCCGCTATTGGTTATTAAACGGAGAGGTGTCTCGGTCATGTCTACATAGTTCTCGAACCCATAGGGTCCGCACGTTTAATGTTCGATGTCGATTTGGTATTATATGAGTTATATGGTTTGGTGGCCGAATGTTATTCGGAGTCCCGGATGAGATCACGGACATGACGAGGAGCTCCGGATTGGTCCAGAGGTAAAGATTGAAATATAGGACGATGCTATTTGGTCTCCGAAATGGTTTCGGAATGCACCGGAAAGTTATCGGAATACCGGAAGGGGTTCCGGAGGCACCGGGAGAGTATTGGGCCTTATTGGGCCATGTAGAGGGAAGACACTAAGCCTACATGGGCTGGTGCACCCCCTCTAAGGCAGCAACACCCAATTAGTGGAAGGGGGAGGCGCCACCTCCTCTTACCATATCCCGGAGAGGGAAGGAAGGAGAGAAGGGGGCGCCTCCTCCCTTTCCTTCTCCCTTGTGCCAATTTTTGGCCGGGGGGCGCACCAAAGTGAGGAGCCCTAGGGCTGCCGCCGCACCACTTGGGGTGCCCTAGGGGCTGCCTCCTCCCCTCCCACACCTATATATATGTTGGGAGGGGTGCCACAAAAGAGATAGCTTATTCCACGCCGTGTGTCGGCACCCCTCCGCCTGTAGTTTACTCCTCCGCTCTAGATCGTCGCAGTGCTTAGGCGAAGCCCTGTGAGATTGCTTCACCACCATCGTCACCACGCCGTTATGCTGACGGAACTCATCTACTACCTCGTCCCGCTTGTTGTATCAAGATGGCGAGGACGACACCGAGCTGAACGTGGAGGTGACGTGCGTTCGGTACTTGATCGGGCGGATCGCGAAGGTGTATGACTACATCAACCACGTTGAATAAACTCTTCCGCTTATGGTCTACGAGGGTACGTAGACACACTCTCTCCCTCGTTGCTATGCTTGTCCATGGATAAATCATTGCGTGTGTGTAGAATTTTTTTTGTTTTCCATGCAACGATTCCCAACACCCTCAATGGCCAGCTCAGGCCCGGCTATTAAAGCATAGGGTATTGGCTGGGGGGCCAATCACACATGGCCTATAAAGCCTAGTTTGATAAACCTCCGCTGTAACTCCGTTTTTTTCCAAAGCGATGGTCATTTCAAATGAACCAAAGAACCGACGTGTCTCTCTACAAGCAGAGATACCTTTCCTCGGATCTGACGAGGAACTGCTATTTTGACGCCATGAAGGACGAGCCCCAGCAGGACATTACAGGATGTCACGCCCACCGGCCGTTGGTTAGCTACGCTTCCTTTCTTACATATCATTTTGATCTTCTATATCTTCATGCTGTAATTCAAGCTAGTTCGATCCTTTTTTAATAAAGAGAGGGTCTGACGTCAATTCCTTTTTGTCCTTCTATTAAAGCATGATTTTAAATGATACAAAAGTATGGATGCCTTCAAGGCACCATCGAACCGTATGGGGGGCTGTACAATCAAGCCCAAGTCCCCACAGATTCTGAGGTACACTAGAGAAGTTCTCGGCCCTAAAACCTCGGCGTTTCATGTTATATGCATCGGTTTTGGGTTGTGTCACTGGTCAATAGCTGGGTTGCCCAACTCCTATGCTTACCTCTTACTTTTCTGCTTTGTTCGGCTAGGAGGTAAAGGGAGAACCGATGCGATTGTTACTTCTGATTTAACTGGTTAAGTACCACAGTTGGAGAAAGCCGAAAGCTGACTTTCACAACAAGCGTAAACTGGTCGGTGAACTGATGATAGTGTTAAACTATCTACGGCCGATAGAGGTTGTCCATGTAAAATGAAGGGCCTTTTCTCCTCAAGAAAGTCAAATTGTGATGGCTTCGACCTTGGAGATTCCAAGGACTCGACATATACCGGGGGCTATTAAATTGCCCCCACTCAAAAGCTGCTAAGACTAAGTGTATGTTTTAGCCTTATAGTCCGATTGCCTTGTTTCTTCCAGCACAACCGCCTGCGGGCGCCGAGACATTGGTTCAAAGTTGAAAGTAGGAACGAGACACCCTAAGTATATTCTACGAGGGGGCAGAAGCCGATGACTGGCCAACTACATCTTCGAAGAGTCTCAGTTGAGTTAAAATAAAAGCATTTAGGATATAAATGGAATGGATATATTTTATTTCATGTTTACAACGTTGGGACACCTCGGCATATCCGAGGAATAAAAATAACAAATGCTAAAGATCTTCTAAAATCACTTGTTTGTTACATTTCGCTTCGGATATCCGAGCTGCCGGCATGACCCGCTCATAGTAGTTGGTGGCCTCTCGTTTCTTCCCTTCCGGACAGCATCGTGAGATCGGCCCTAGATCCAACTTCCGTCACCAAGTCTGCACAGCTGCAAATGCTTCCAGCGCATCCTCCATACAAGTTGACCACTTCCACAGCTCGGTTCGAGCTGTGGCACTTCGAAGGCGCTGTACAAGCCCGAATAAGCTGGTCGGTAGGGGAGAGTTCGCCCAGAGCACCTCGCATACCCCTTCTAGTGCATATTTGGCTGCTCAATGAAGCTCGGACAGCTGCTTCACCTGATCACCGAGGAGGGGGAAGCCCGACTTCTCCTGGAACTGCATCCAAAACACCTTCTCGTCAGAAGTTTGGTCACGATCGATGAAGTGCTAGCATGCGTCCCTTACGCTGTGTGGCAGATCCAGGAACACCCCTGACAAGCGCCAATTCTGTGTCAGCTCGGGGAATATGTTCGGGCCAAAGACACAGTGCATTATATCATAGTTTTAAATAGCCGGCTATAGCTCCGCTATAGCCCGCTATAGCCTTTTTAGCAGGGTGCCGCTAAATGGTCGCCTTCACAAATAGCCCGCTATAGCCCGCTATAGCTCCGCTATAGCTGATTTGGAGGCCCACCGCTATTTTCCATAGCCCACTATTTAAAACATTGCATTATATACGGCTTACCGCAGAAATATTGATTGCCTGACGAAGTCCCGCCCTCACGGCGTCAGCCAGGGTTATGGCTTCCCGACGTTCCACCACGAGTTGTTCTAGCTCATTGGCATCCTTGTCCCTCGAGGATTTAAGTGCATCGCATTCAGCAATCATGCTCTTCAACATCTTCTCAACCTCGGCATTCCGAGATTGAGCCATTAGCCGAGCTTTTATGGCTTCATCAAGATCTTGGGCGCCTTGCAGCGCCACAACCTTTTGCCGCTCTGCCTCGGATCGCTCCTTTGATACCTAGGCATGCAGCATAGCTAAGGCCTTTTCGGCCACTGTTCAAACACAAAAATAAATCTGCATTACTAGATCATGTTGCACAATAGTTAAAAAGTATAGTACATGGCATTGGCTGTTTACCTTGTGCCGTCCCCATCTATTGCTCTATTACCTCCATGTCTTCCTCGGACTATGTCAACTGGCGATTTAGCTCATCCACTTCTTGTAAATTGGAGGCCGAGGAGGACATAGACTCCTGCATGTTAAAGCATATAAAAGGAGCAGGTTCGAAGCCGAAGAATGAATTGATCCTCTAGACAGTTTTTAATCTATCCAGAGTCTCGGGGGCTACTGTGAGGCCTCACTAGTAAAAATAATCGACCCTCAAGCCAGTTTTATCAAAACTCTTTAAAGGCTCGGGGGCTACTGCATCTACATTCCCTTAGAGGAAAAAACATCTTATGAGCTATTTTTTGAAAACACATAAATCTCCTGTTCGGGCGGTGTGTCAACATTCTCAGTAAAATAAAATTTGCACTTAGTGTTGCGTTTAGCCATGAAGGCATAACCTACAAGGCAAGTAAAAGCCTACGTAAAGCTTACCTTAAACCATTTGGTGAGATTGATGAAAACATTCAGCATCCTAGCTTTAGCAGACTGGAATTGAGTGAGGGATTTTCCGAGGATAGCCCTGTGTTCGGATGGGATGGAAGAACTGTTCAAAACCACTTCTGCCTTCCGTTCCCACCTTGGTAGCAAGAGCCCTGCGGGGCAAAACACAGGGGGAACCTCGGCTTCGGCCATAAGGACTCGGTCGTCGGAGTTGTCCATGGTGCGTCGGTTACTGCCGATAAAGCAGGAGAAAGGTGAAAGTCAAATTTTTGAACATCATTTTAAAGGTTATGGCATTCAAAATAAATGAGAGTTTACATTTTTATGCCCGGATGGTCTTGACAAGGGAGCAGACCCTCGGATGAATCTGAGTTGACTACCTCCACTCGTACCGACATCTTGCTTGTCGAAGCAGCATGGAATTTCCTTAAGCGCTTATATTTTCGAGGAGGGTCAACCTCCTCGGCCTCCTCTGACGCTGGTCCTCTCCAGTTTTTTGAGGAATTGGACTCGCTTTCTCCACCTCCGCCCTCCCATTCGACAATGATGGAGGAGCTTTGATGGCTCCCTGAGCTGGCATCTGGGATATCTTCCCGTAAGGACAAATTCTTAATCCTCTTCTTCCTCTCCTCTCGGTGGATAGAGCTCGGCTGAGAGGAAGAACTCTAATGAACTGCCAATATTGCATCCGAGATATCTCCTGGGAAAGACTGGTTCTTTGTCCTGTTCTTTCTTTCCATGATCTTTGCGGCTTCGGGGGAGTCCTGTCGGACGAACAGATTCTTCGACATGTTCTTCCTCTCCTTCCCTCTTACCGGAGCCTCATAGGGATCCTCTGCTAGGAGCCTTTCAAGCTCGGGGGTCCTGGGATCCCCTGAAAATGGAGCTGGGGACTTCATCTTCCTGACCCGCACGCGCCATGCCTACGTCAAACAGAAATACATTCAGCCGCCATAAAGTGAAAAGAGAACTGTTGTGGAAATGAAACTCAAGTGAGAACTAAAAAGATATAAAATCACCTCGGCGATAGGGATGGCGCGGCTTAGGCTGATATCCTCGGCTCTGGTGGGGAAGAAGTTCTTCTTGGGCTTGAACAAGAGCTTCTACATCTCGATGAGGTCCTCCCCCTAGAAGAGTCTCAGACCGTTGCCTCGTCCTCGAGCTTGAAGTCCCACATTGGGACAGCTCGGACTTGAAGCGGGAGGATCCGACAATAGAGCATCACTTGGACCATGTCCACTAGACTAATGCCTTCACCAACCATGGCCTAGAGCTTACGTTGAAGCACCTTAACCTCCCTCGGGTCCCCCCAGTCGAGCTTCTCGGCCGTCCAGGAGGCTAGCCTCCTCGGCGGGTTCACCGGAAAGAAGGGAGACCCTTCGTGGCCCCGGGTCCCCTATGGAGGGATCTGCCACGTAAAACCATTCTTGTTGTTAGAGCTCCGCCGTTTCGGCATAGAAGCCCTTGGGCCAAACCACGTCTGTGAGACGGCTAATCATAGCCCGTCCGCACTCTACAAGTTCATGACCAACGCGGTGCGACTGGACATAGAACACCTTTAGCCACAACCCGAAGTGGGGCTCGATGTGAAGGAAGGCCTCACAGAAGATTATGAAAGTAGCTATGTGAAAAATCGAAGTCAGGGCTAGATGGTGAAAGTCAAGCCCGTAAAAGAACAGGAGACCCTGAGCAAATGGGTCAAGGGGAAAACCCAAACCTCAGACAAGATGGGAAATAAAGATCACCCGCTCTCCTTAACGGGGTGCAGGGATGGCAGACACCGAACAACTTGCACCCTCCTATACGGGGGAGCGGCACTGGGCCATGGCGGGAAGGTACCCAGCGGCTTTGAGCCCGTCGATGGCGCCGGTGGTGACGGTGGAGCGCATCCACCACCCCCCTTCACCAGTGGTTTTGCCCTTGGATCCCTTCTCTATGCTTTCCATCTCACACAGAGGGATAGGGACTAGATCTCGAGACACTTGTGTTTGTGGCGAGTGCCTTGCGCTGGAGCAGAAGATGGGGGCGTAGGTGAAATCACTACAAAAAAAAAGAAACATCCGTGACATTTTGGGCTGAACGAAATTTTTTTCTGTCATGCTTATGACACTTCTATGACGATAATTGTGACAAAAGCACGTATCATCATAGATGTGATGGGCTCCTACTTCTATGACAAAAAATCATGAGAGAAAATGGGCTTTTCGTCCTGGGCGGGCCGGGAACGCACCTGCATGACATTCTTTGGGCCGTCCATGACGGAAAAAACCATGGTAGAAGCGAGGGCTAGGAAAATTTTGGGGAGTTCCCGGTTATGGTGGGTGGTCGGGGCCGATCGATGCACGGAGGTTTGCGCATTTCTCTCGTACACTACGCGCGTGAGTGCGAGGCGTTGGGCTCTAACTGAACCCGAGCAAGGCATTCGCTTACTGAACCCAAGCGATTGCACTAGCTACATTACTGAACCCAAGCGATCGATGCCTTGGCTGTTAACTGAACCCGAGCGATTCCTTCGCTACTTCTGCTAGTTGAAGCCGATCGAACTAGCTGCTGCCTCTTGATGAACAGTGACTGTTGTTGGGGGTTGGATGAACAGTTCCCGGTGGGGGTTGGATGAACAGGACCCCGTGGTAGGAGAGGCCGTTGCCGCTGGATGAACATGACCCCGATCGAGCCGGTTGGGGTGGATGAACAGGACACCGTGGAGGGCTGGTTGAACAGTAGCCGGTGGAGGCTGGATGAATAGGACCCCGTGGATGAACAGGAGCCCGTGGAGGCAGGAGGGAGACGCCGTGGATGAACAGTAGCAGGTGGAGGCTGGAGGAGGTCGACGATGGATGAACAGTAGCCCGTGGAGGCTGGAGCGAGGCAGTAGACGGTGGATGAACAGTAGCCCGTGGAGTCCCGTTTTGCGGTACATAACACCCCTCCCGATGAACAGGACCCCGTTTCTACCATAGGACGTCGAAGAGAAGTCCGTTTCCTCCATTTTGCGGTACGCCACACCCCTCCCGATCAATAGGACCCCATTTCAACCGTAGGAGGACAAAGAGAAGTCCATTTCCTCTGTTTTGTGGTACGCCAGACCCCTCTCGATGAACAGGATCCCGTTTCGACCGTAGGCGGTCGAACAGAAGGCCGTTTCCTCCATTCTGTGGTACGCCAGGCCTCGTTTCGGCTGTTCTGTAGTGACCTTCTCTTAGTGACCGCGGATGAATTGGTCGTAAATCTACGAGCATTTAGAACCGATTGGTTGTAGGCTGTCTGGGAGGGTCCAAACCCTAAACCATAACGACCATTTAGGTCAGAAAGGTCTTAATATCCTTACATGAAATGGTCGTAAATTTGTTAACATGATTTATAGTGTTATTTCTTGTCGATCATTGACCAATTTACATCATCGTAACTTGTAATAGCAATATATTTTCAGTTATAAAGTGGTGACTGGACAGACACCTAAGCAATTTGTCCTACATGTCATGTGATGTGGCATTTAGATTATGAAATCTTTATTTATTATCTTAGGGCTTCATTAGATTAATCTTTAACCAGAAACTAACTCTGGGTTAATTAAGTGGTGGGGCCCAACTGTCGTAGGCTCAAAACTAATATAAATGGGCAATTGACCTCTACCGACGCGGTTAGCTGGCGACTAAACACCGGTGACCTCTGGTCACGGCGGATGCTCACCGGATTCGCTGCTCTGGCGTCCATTTGATGTGCGGATGGGTTTTACAGGGGTCTGGCACTCACGCTCATCTCTGGTGATGCTTTTGGTCGCGGGGGTCACTTGAAACAGGGTCGTGCGACGAGGTTTGGCGGTGGCCATGGCAAGGGTGCGACAGCGGTGATGCTATGGGGCACAAACAGATGTGGTGAGGAGCTCTACGACCTCCTGGGATCTCTAGGAGCTCAGCCGCATCCTTGTTTGGGTTAGGCGAGGGCGATAGTAGCGGCGGGCTACACGGCGGCGGCAACCAGCTCTGGCCATGGTGGGAAACACGGCTAGAGGACACGTTCGACGAGGGAAACAGGGGGAAACGGAGAGGACATCGCAACGGTTCTGCATGAACCGTCAATGGCCTCGGGAGCAGCCTGGAGCGGCCGAATCGAGTCCGACCATGGCCATCTTGGCCGTCCACCTAGTGCACGCGAGGCAGTGCCTCAGCCACCTCCGGTGTCCGCGCAGGTTTGACGAGTGCGTCAGGGCTCAATGGTCCTAGCACGTGGCTGACGGCCTTCGCCGTGCTGCCGTTCCTCGGCAACGGCAAGAGCCGAAGCTCTCCTTTGCACTGGTCGAGAGGAAGAAGAAGACCAGGAGGAGTGGCGAAGAGATAAGGTGGGGCCCGCATGTAAGTGGCTATAACTGATTCTCGGGACCCATCGACCAATTTAAGCCGAAGCGTACTTCACAAAGTATGTTTTCTGTTCCGTAAAGTACACACAGCCATGCCTTCTGAATGGATTACACTTTATTCGATCGAAGGCGTCTTCCAGGAAAGGCGCTTTCATTCTTAGTCGGCGCCAAAACAACTATGTTCTGGACGTTCACTGGTTAAGAGAAGAAATGCACAAGTTTTTATTTGTTTTCTACCTAATGAATGAACGGCCATAACTTTGCAACCGTAAGTCGGATTAAGGTGATTCAAAAGCCCAACTTAATCGTTTGTCGAGCCTGATCCAATTACAGTGGTCTCATGAACATTTGAATATTTATTTTGGCAGCCACTATTCATTTGGAAAATGTCATCGTTCTACAGTGATGATTCCTTCCGGTTATTCAATGACTTGCTAGTTCAATACATGCCTTGTGTTGCCCTGTTAGCAATAATACTTTTATTGTACTTACCATGTTGATGCTATGACTTGACCTCATACCATGCTTTCCAATTATTTGATTTTTTTTAATTTTCTATGCCCGTTTCAAAATGCGGTTAAAACGGCGGGCATGACCGTTCCTAGCTAGCGGTTGAATCCTAGAAAACTTTTGGTGTTTCTCTGATTAAATAGATACTTATGTACCTAAAAATGATTTTTGGAAAAATTCATGAGCAAACTATGAGGCAGCTGCAATGCAAACTTGACCCACTTCGTACTGAATCGGCGGTAATTTGTCTTTTTCATGAGAGGTGGATCAAAAATTTTGAAACCCAACTATTTGGTCAATTGTACATTAAATATGGCCTACTATTTTAGAAAATTAATGGAGTCCAATTTTGCAACAACTATATGGTAGGTCCTTCACAAAAAAACTCAGTTTGGGCACTCAGAAAATGGAAAATGAATTTTTCGTCCAAAGAAAATGAAAACTTCCTTAAGCAACATTGTTTGTCATTCCAAGATGCATCATTTTGCACAATATGAGATCATTTTAACAAACTATGCCGTGAATGTGGCCATAACATTGATCATTTCGCTTGAAAGCCATGAATCTTCACACTTGATAGCTCATTTCTGAGAACACTTTTTTAAACAAATTATCGTATTACATGTTTATTGATTTTCCTCATAACTTAGGCACATATAAAGACAAATGCAAAGGTTTCCCAATTATTTGATTTTTTTTTTATTTTCTATGCCCGTTTCAAAATGTGGTTAAAACGGCGGGTATGACTGTTCCTAGCTAGCGGTTGAATCCTAGAAAACATTTGTTGTTTCTCTCACTAAATAGATACTTATGTACCTAAAAATGATTTTTGGAAAATTCATGAGCAAACTATGAGGCAGCTGCAGTTCAAACTTGACCCACTTCCTGCTGAATCGACGGTAATTTGTCTTTTTCACGAGAGGTGGATCAAAGCTTTTGAAACCCAAATATTTGGTCAATTATACATTAAATATGGCCTATTATTTTATAAAATTAATGGAGTCCAATTTTGCAACAACTATATGGTAGGACCTTCACACAAAAAAACTCAGTTTGGGCACTCGGAAAATGGAAAATGAATTTTTCGTCCAAAGAAAATGAAAACTTCCTTAAGCAACATTGTTTGTCATTCCAAGATGCACCATTTTGCATAATATGAGATCATTTTAACAAACTATGCCATGAATGTGGCCATAAGATTGATCATTTGGCTTGAAAGCCAAGAATCTTCACACTTGATAGCTCATTTCTGAGAAAACTCTTTTAAACAAATTGTCATATTACGAGTTTATTATTTTTCCTCCTAACTTGGTCACATATAAAGACACAATACGAAGGTTTTCCAATTATTTGATTTTTTTTAATTTTCTATGCCCGTTTCAAAATGCGGTTAAAACGGCGGGCATGACCGTTCCTAGCTAGCGGTTGAATCCTAGAAAACTTTTGGTGTTTCTCTGATTAAATAGATACTTATGTACCTAAAAATGATTTTTGGAAAAATTCATGAGCAAACTATGAGGCAGCTGCAATGCAAACTTGACCCACTTCGTACTGAATCGGCGGTAATTTGTCTTTTTCATGGGAGGTGGATCAAAAATTTTGAAACCCAACTATTTGGTCAATTGTACATTAAATATGGCCTATTATTTTAGAAAATTAATGGAGTCCAATTTTGCAACAACTATATGGTAGGTCCTTCACAAAAAAAATCAGTTTGGGCACTCAGAAAATGGAAAATGAATTTTTCGTCCAAAGAAAATGAAAACTTCCTTAAGCAACATTGTTTGTCATTCCAAGATGCACCATTTTGCACAATATGAGATCATTTTAACAAACTATGCCGTGAATGTGGCCATAACATTGATCATTTCGCTTGAAAGCCATGATTCTTCACATTTGATAGCTCATTTCTGAGAACACTTTTTTAAACAAATTATCGTATTACATGTTTATTTATTTTCCTCATAACTTAGGCACATATAAAGACAAATGCAAAGGTTTCCCAATTATTTGATTTTTTTTTATTTTCTATGCCCGTTTCAAAATGTGGTTAAAACGGCGGGTATGACTGTTCCTAGCTAGCGGTTGAATCCTAGAAAACTTTTGTTGTTTCTCTCACTAAATAGATACTTATGTACCAAAAAATGATTTTTGGAAAATTCATGAGCAAACTATGAGGCAGCTGCAGTTCAAACTTGGCCCACTTCCTGCTGAATCGACGGTAATTTGTCTTTTTCACGAGAGGTGGATCAAAGCTTTTGAAACCCAAATATTTGGTCAATTATACATTAAATATGGCCTATTATTTTATAGAATTAATGGAGTCCAATTTTGCAACAACTATATGGTAGGACCTTCACACAAAAAAACTCAGTTAGGGCACTCGGAAAATGGAAAATGAATTTTTCGTCCAAAGAAAATGAAAACTTCCTTAAGCAACATTGTTTGTCATTCCAAGATGCACCATTTTGCATAATATGAGATCATTTTAACAAACTATGCCATGAATGTGGCCATAAGATTGATCATTTGGCTTGAAAGCCAAGAATCTTCACACTTGATAGCTCATTTCTGAGAAAACTCTTTTAAACAAATTGTCATATTACGAGTTTATTATTTTTCCTCCTAACTTGGTCACATATAAAGACACAATACGAAGGTTTTCCAATTATTTGATTTTTTTTGAATTTTCTATGCCCGTTTCAAAATGCGGTTAAAACGGCGGGCATGACCGTTCCTACCTAGCGGTTGAATCCTAGAAAACTTTTGGTGTTTCTCTGATTAAATAGATACTTATGTACCTAAAAATAATTTTTGGAAAAACTCATGAGCAAACTATGAGGCAGCTGCAGTTCAAACATGACCCACTTCCTACTGAATTGGTGGTAATTTGTCTTTTTCATGAGAGGTGAATCAAATCTTTTGAAACCCAACTATTTTGTCAATTGTACATTAAATATGGCCTATTGTTTTAGAAAATTAATGGAGTCCAATTTTGCAACAACTATATGGTAGGTCCTTCACAAAAAAACTCAGTTTGGGCACTCAGAAAATGGAAAATGAATTTTTCGTCCAAAGAAAATGAAAACTTCCTTAAGCAACATTGTTTGTCATTCCAAGATGCACCATTTTGCACAATATGAGATCATTTTAACAAACTATGCCGTGAATGTGGCCATAACATTGATCATTTTGCTTGAAAGCCATGAATCTTCACACTTGATAGCTCATTTCTAAGAACACTTTTTTAAATAAATTATTGTATTACATGTTTATTGATTTTCCTCATAACTTAGGCACATATAAAGACAAATGCAAAGGTTTCCCAATTATTTGATTTTTTTTTATTTTCTATGCCCGTTTCAAAATGTGGTTAAAACGGCGGGTATGACTGTTCCTAGCTAGCGGTTGAATCCTAGAAAACTTTTGTTGTTTCTCTCACTAAATAGATACTTATGTACCAAAAAATGATTTTTGGAAAATTCATGAGCAAACTATGAGGCAGCTGCAGTTCAAACTTGGCCCACTTCCTGCTGAATCGACGGTAATTTGTCTTTTTCACGAGAGGTGGATCAAAGCTTTTGAAACCCAAATATTTGGTCAATTATACATTAAATATGGCCTATTATTTTATAGAATTAATGGAGTCCAATTTTGCAACAACTATATGGTAGGACCTTCACAAAAAAAAACTCAGTTAGGGCACTCGGAAAATGGAAAATGAATTTTTCGTCCAAAGAAAATGAAAACTTCCTTAAGCAACATTGTTTGTCATTCCAAGATGCACCATTTTGCATAATATGAGATCATTTTAACAAACTATGCCATGAATGTGGCCATAAGATTGATCATTTCGCTTGAAAGCCAAGAATCTTCACACTTGATAGCTCATTTCTGAGAAAACTCTTTTAAACAAATTGTCATATTACGAGTTTATTATTTTTCCTCCTAACTTGGTCACATATAAAGACACAATACGAAGGTTTTCCAATTATTTGATTTTTTTTGAATTTTCTATGCCCGTTTCAAAATGCGGTTAAAACGGCGGGCATGACCGTTCCTAGCTAGCGGTTGAATCCTAGAAAACTTTTGGTGTTTCTCTGATTAAATAGATACTTATGTACCTAAAAATGATTTTTGGAAAAATTCATGAGCAAACTATGAGGCAGCTGCAATGCAAACTTGACCCACTTCGTACTGAATCGACGGTAATTTGTCTTTTTCATGAGAGGTGGATCAAAAATTTTGAAACCCAACTATTTGGTCAATTGTACATTAAATATGGCCTATTATTTTAGAAAATTAATGGAGTCCAATTTTGCAACAACTATATGGTAGGTCCTTCACAAAAAAACTCAGTTTGGGCACTTAGAAAATGGAAAATGAATTTTTCGTCCAAAGAAAATGAAAACTTCCTTAAGCAACATTGTTTGTCATTCCAAGATGCACCATTTTGCACAATATGAGATCATTTTAACAAACTATGCCGTGAATGTGGCCATAACATTGATCATTTTGCTTGAAAGCCATGAATCTTCACACTTGATAGCTCATTTCTAAGAACACTTTTTTAAATAAATTATTGTATTACATGTTTATTGATTTTCCTCATAACTTAGGCACATATAAAGACAAATGCAAAGGTTTCCCAATTATTTGATTTTTTTTATTTTCTATGCCTGTTTCAAAATGTGGTTAAAACGGCGGGTATGACTGTTCCTAGCTAGCGGTTGAATCCTAGAAAACTTTTGTTGTTTCTCTCACTAAATAGATACTTATGTACCTAAAAATGATTTTTGGAAAATTCATGAGCAAACTATGAGGCAGCTGCAGTTCAAACTTGACCCACTTCCTGCTGAATCGACGGTAATTTGTCTTTTTCACGAGAGGTGGATCAAAGCTTTTGAAACCCAAATATTTGGTCAATTATACATTAAATATGGCCTATTATTTTATAAAATTAATGGAGTCCAATTTTGCAACAACTATATGGTAGGACCTTCACAAAAAAAAACTCAGTTTGGGCACTCGGAAAATGGAAAATGAATTTTTCGTCCAAAGAAAATGAAAACTTCCTTAAGCAACATTGTTTGTCATTCCAAGATGCACCATTTTGCATAATATGAGATCATTTTAACAAACTATGCTATGAATGTGGCCATAAGATTGATTATTTGGCTTGAAAGCCAAGAATCTTCACAATTGATAGCTCATTTCTCAGAAAACTCTTTTAAACAAATTGTCATATTACGAGTTTATTATTTTTCCTCCTAACTTGGTCACATATAAAGACACAATACGAAGGTTTTCCAATTATTTGATTTTTTTTGAATTTTCTATGCCCGTTTCAAAATGCGGTTAAAACGGCGGGCATGACCGTTCCTACCTAGCGGTTGAATCCTAGAAAACTTTTGGTGTTTCTCTGATTAAATAGATACTTATGTACCTAAAAATAATTTTTGGAAAAACTCATGAGCAAACTATGAGGCAGCTGCAGTTCAAACATGACCCACTTCCTACTGAATTGGTGGTAATTTGTCTTTTTCATGAGAGGTGAATCAAATCTTTTGAAACCCAACTATTTTGTCAATTGTACATTAAATATGGCCTATTGTTTTAGAAAATTAATGGAGTCCAATTTTGCAACAACTATATGGTAGGTCCATCACAGAAAAACTCAGTTTGGGCACTCGAAAAATGGAAAATGAATTTTTCGTCCAAAGAAAATGAAAACTTCCTTAAGCAACAATTTTTATCACTCCAAGATGCACCATTTTGCAGAATATGAGATCAGTTTAACAAACTATGCCATGAATGTGGCCATAAGATTGATCATTTGGCTTGAAAGCGATGAATCTTCACACTTGATAGCTCATTTCTGAGAACACTTTTTTAAACAAATTGTCGTATTACAAGTTTATTATTTTTCCACATAACTTGGTCACATGTAAAGACACAATGCGAAGGTTTTCCAATTATTTGATTTTTTTTATTTTCTATGCCCGTTTCAAAATGCGGTTAAAACGGCGGGCATGATCGTTCCTAGCTAGCGGTTGAATCCTAGAAAACTTTTGGTGTTTATCTGATTAAATAGATACTTATGCACCTAAAAATGATTTTTGGAAAAATTCATGAGAAAATTATAAGGTAGCTGCAGTTCAAACTTGACCCACTTCGTACTGAATCGGCGGTAATTTGTCTTTTTCACAAGAGGTGGATCAAAGCTTTTCAAACCCAACTATTTGGTCAATTGTACATTAAATATGGCCTATTATTTTATAAAATTAATGGAGTCCAATTTTGCTACAACTATATGGTAGGTCCTTCACAAAAAAACTCAGTTTGGGCACTCGAAAAATGGAAAATGAATTTTTCGTCCAAAGAAAATGAAAACTTCCTTAAGCAACATTGTTTGTCATTCCAAGATGCACCATTTTGCACAATATGAGATCATTTTAACAAACTATGCCATTAATGTGGCCATAAGATTGATCATTTCGCTTGAAAGCCATGAATCCTCACACTTGATAGCTCATTTCTGAGAACACTGTTTTAAACAGATTGTTGTATTACAAGTTTAATATTTTTCCTCATAACTTGGTCACATATAAAGACACAATGCGAAGGTTTTCCAATTATTTGATTTTTTTTAATTTTCTATGCCCGTTTCAAAATGGGGTCAAAACAGCGGGCATGACCTTTCCGAGCTAGCGGTTGAATCTTAGAAAACTTTTGGTGTTTCTCTTATTAAATAGATACTTATGTACCTAAAAATGATTTTTGGAAAAATTCATGAGCAAACTATGAGGCAGCTGCAGTTCAAACTTGACCCACCTCTTACTGAATCGGCGAAAATTTGTCTTTTTCACGAGAGGTGGATCAAAACTTTTGACACCAAACCATTTGGTCAATTTACATTAAATATGTCCTAATATTTTAGAAAAATGATTTGGCCCAATTTTTCAACAAATATTTGCTAGGGTCTTAAAAAAACTCATTTTGCGCACTTGAAAAATGGGAAATGAAATTTTCATGCAAAGATAATGTAAACTTTCTTAAGCAATATTGTTTGCCATTGAGAGATGCAAACTTGTGCAAAATATGATGTCATTTGAAAAAGGGAAACGTTTAACAACGACGCGCCGGTCCAACGATTCGCCGGTCACACGTGCATCGTGCGATCCAATCTCATCGTGCGTCTGAGACTACGTCTCCCTTGTGTGTGTGTGTGTGTGTGTGTGTCTGAGACTTCAGATCGAGAATCCGATCACACCAGTCGCGGCGCAACCCGGCCCCTCCCTCCCCTGACTCCACGCCGGCAAGCCGCCGCCGCCACGCGAGAGTTGCGGGGGCACTTCGTAGGTTGCCGTCCTAGGAAATGTGGGCAGAAACGTGGGGGAGAGTTGTGCGCGAGCAGTTGAGAAGAAGGTGGACGCATCTCTCTTTTTTTCATGTGTGCGTGCGAGATGCGGGCTGAGAGATAATCGAAAGAACATAGATCCAACGTCTACAGATGGATGAATCCAATGGACGCAGGGAGACCGGCGGAGCGACTCGGCCGATCGACCGGCACAGATCAGCACCCTTTGAAAAAACTATGCCATTCCAAGATGCACCCTTGTGCAGAAAATACAAGAGAAACAAAAAAAATACAATTACATAAGCTTGGTTCTCATTGGTTGAAACGTTTGTGCCACGGATCGATGACATGGCACACATCCATCCATCCATCCATCTATCCCATTAATCTACAGAAAAAAGGAGAAAAAAAAAGAAAAAGAAAACCCCACCCGCAGCCCAAGTACCCCAAACCCTAACTCCCATCGATCCCCTCTCACACTCTCCCCCGATTCAGATCGACGCCGCCGCCGCATGTCCCCCTCCCCCTCCCCGCCTCCCAACCCCCTCGCCACCGCCTCTCCAGCACCACCTCTCCAACCTCGCTATCGCCTCCTCCTTCCCCCAAGGCGCCGCCCAGTCCCTCGTGCTCGGGACCGACGAGGTCGCGCGTGCGCTCACCGGCACGCCCGTCTTCACCGTCTGCAACCCAGCCAGCGCTAGGGTTTTGGGTGGGCATCGCCGGCGGCCACTCCGCTCTTCTTCCACGGGATCCGCCACCCTCACCTCACCTCCGTCTCTCAGCCCGCCTCATCGACATGGCACAACCACGCAACAGCAGACGAGGCTAGGGTTTCTGGTATATCCCTCCCGAATCCCCCTCTTATTTGCGATGACCCTCTCCCTCCTCCTCACCTCGTCTCTTCTACCTTGCAGATCCACCATGCCATGGGCCAAATCAAGCCTCGATGCCATGGTCTTCCTATGCCCGCTCAAGTGCTACTCAAGGTCAAGCAGCTGACGCCATCAAGGTAAGCACCCCCTCTCTTCCGATGATTTCCCATTCTTCCTTCCATTCCTTTATCTGACTTGTGTGATTCTCTCATGGTGGATGGGCTGGTCTCCTCTGATGCATGGATGGATGGTTTGGTCGCAGGAACAGTAGGTCTTCTCTTCTCTTCATCAACCATAGGTACTGTCTTCTCTCATGGATGGATGGGCATCCATCAATTTAGTCCATCTATTTATGATGGTAGTATGCTGCTGATGATGTTGTTGATGCCATGTTTTTGTCTTGTCATGCACTGAAATTAAGTGGTAGCATCAGATGCAAATTGCCCATCATCCTTTAGTTGCACTAGTCCTGTGTATTTGGCAGGCAGATGCATATCTGTAGCTCTTCCTTTTTTTTTGATAATTCATTCATCTGTAGCAGTCACATATCTGTCCTCGTAGCATCTGTTTGATCAATGCTATTTTGTTCTCATATAGAATGTCCATTTGTTGCTGTCTATCATGCCTCGATGAAAAGTTGTAGCCTCCTATGTACCGTTTTCATGTTAAAGGTTTAATAATGACCTGAGCATTTTTCCATATGGTGTAATATGCAGACAACAACAGACATAGTGATGCTATGTTAAAATTAATGTGTACTTGTCAATTCTAGCTTATATTTGTGTCTTGCGATCCTGTTCGAATTAATGTGTATACTACAAGCCCTTGTTTTCCTGCACAAAAGTTGAGTTACCTTCTGAAAAATTGTTCGTGCAGTTTTCAGTTTCTCAACTACAAAATAGCTTGATCCTTTCAGTTGTGGCATCCCCACTGTTATCTTTATGATGCTGTTGTTTCTCACTAATATACTCCCTCCATTCACTTTTATAAGACTTTTCAGACAGCTGACATTGAACTGTTTTGGTTGATGTCTGAATTGTCTATAACGTCTTATAAAAGTGACCAGAGGGAGTAGTATTTACTGTTATTCATTGATAATAATTTCTCGATTTGGTTCTACTGTTATTTATGCACAGACTGCCTACAAGTTAACATGTTGTTAGATGTGCTTTTATTTTGTTCATAACCATTTTGTTTTATAACATGCAGATGATTGCCTTCATTCACGTTTTGACGCGAGCTCTAGGACGAAGTAGGAAGAAGCAAGGCATGCAGGATCTAGGCATGCATGCATGCTCTCTTATCCCTGCTTCTGCTCCTGCTTCTACTCCCAGCATTTATCTTTTCTCATATCTCTTTGCCGTTTTGCTAGACTCCTAAATCCTGATGCATGATGATCATGGTCTGTTTTTGTAGATCTGTTATGCTGGTGCTTAAAAAATTTACATGCCTGGATTCTGATTGAACTCGTTCTTGTAGGTCATTCCATTTCTATGATCAGTCTAGTTAGAGTTGCACATGTCAGAACACTATATACCAATAACTCCTATCTAGTGAGAAATTTTTTGTCACTCCATGAACACATACTGGTTAGTGTTAGTCGTACTATTTATGTACATGGAATTTGTTGTCAATTTTGTTAGAATGCAACCTTTTCGGAATTCTGGACTTTTCTTTTGCGGTAATGTAATGATGTTAGATGTTTGCTGGTTGCTGTATATGGGCAAGATGAATCCTATTGTTCTCTTTTTGATGTACATGCATGCTGATGATTGACACTCATGAACAGCAAGCAACCATTATAGTTACTACCTAGGTGTTCCAGAGATTGTTGTATTATTTATGTTCTTTTTACTTCCAGAGTTATTGTTCGCTCATGCTGTCATCACAATGCGTGTTTTTCTTGCTGCATACATGTATCTCAAGCATTGTACTTATGTGTTTGTTTAGGCGGATAACTACTAAGTGATTACAATTAATGGACAGACTGCCTACAACTTAACATGCTGTTAGATGTGCTTTTATTTTGTTTCTAACTATTCTATTTTATAACATAGATGAAGGCCGCCATACATGTTTCGTCGCGAGCTCTAGGAAGGAGAAGTCGGAAGAAGCAAGGCATGCAGGATCTAGGCATGCATGCACACTCTTGTATCTCTGCTTCTGCACCTAGGGAGATGCAGGACTTTGTTGTAATGTTGAATTTTCTTGGAATTTGGATGTACTGGGTGTTTTTCCTGAGAATTTGATGTACATCTGTTTGCTTACTTGTTATTCAAATGCTGGGAGTTATGTACACATTCTTAGAATAATATTGTTTACTTGAAATGCATTTTTGGACAGGAAAATATATTGGCATTGAATCTGGGCTGTTCGTATGTCTATGATATAAATATTACTCCCTCCGTCCCAAAATTCTTGTCTTAGATTAGTCTACATACGGATGTATCTAATACTAAAACGTGACTTGATACATCCGTATTTAGACAAATCTAAGACAAGAATTTTGGGACAGAGGGAGTATTTGTTAAATGCATGTATGGGCCAAATCAAGAAGTGGCCGAAATGTCTATTGGACCAAATCTATTTGGGCTTTGAAAATGCTATGGCCCAAAATTTTCTGGTAGGAACAGAGGCCGGAAATTAAAAAGAAATAGAAATTGGCGTGTAAAAAAACTAAGGCTCAAAAAAGAAATGAATCGCAAAAAGGGCATGGCCCATGAAATAAAAAGGCTGAATTGTTGGGCTTGGCCCTTGTGATGGTCCATGGAGATGACCGGAAATAAAAAAATAACATTAAATGGGCTGAATTACTGGGCTTGGCCCATATAGACACCGAATTGGACCGGGCTGATTCTAATCAGCGACCTTTTCATTTGGTTGTAATTTTGCCACGTCAGCTTGCCACGTCGGATCCGACGTGGCCTGGGCAGACAACCAGCGACCAAAACAAAAGGTCGTAGGACCAACGACCTTTTGTTTTGGTCGTTGCCTTCTATGACCATATCATAGAGAAGGTCGTTAATTTTCATTAAAGACGGTCAGCTTTTGACCAATTGTTTTCGGTCATAAAAAGGTCGCAAATGAAAAACAGCGACCATTCAGCGACCAATAGTGATGGTCGCAAGTTGACATATTTCTTTTAGTGTTTGAACAGGACGCATTTCGTTGCCTCCCGATGCACACGACGCAGTTTCTCTGTTCCGACCCAGCTGGTTGGCTGCCGATGAACAGGACGCCGTTGCTGCCCTCCGCTGCCTCTCCATGTACACGAGCCCTGGCCGTACGTATGCGCGAGTAGGCGTTCGAGACCCCGCCCATATGTACGTACGTGGCCATATTTACTTTCTTGCACCCTGGCTAACGTACGTGTACATGATATAGACGGGACTACGTGACATACTACGTCCACGCCTCTACTACGACACATGCCCTTCCTTACTCGGCCATGGTTCATCGCTGCAGCCTGCAGACAGACCGATCGACCAGTATGTACGTACACGTTCACGACCAGACAGACAACCCTACGTACGGTTCGACCGGGTGGGTCCCAGCTGTCAGGGAGGTAAGGAGGCACTTCCTTGCGTGCGAATATATAGCTAGCGGGTCCCAGCTATCAGGGGAGAATCATATTTTTTGCCCGTAATATGGACGCACTTCCTTGTGTGTGAAGATGTAGCTGGTGGGTCCCAGCAGTCAGGGGGAAATGTTTTTTTTGCAAAATACAGTGGCCCGTCCGGTGGGTCCCTGCTGTCAGGTGGAGGAATCATTATTTTGCGCGTAATAAGGAGGCACTTCCTTGCTGCGGCCGTGGACCCAGCTGTCGGCCTCTCCACGTACAGTCCTCTTCCGACGGAAGTCGTTCCTTGACCACATTGATCACGCCGCGCCGAGAGCATCAAGGCGGTGGACGACGGCGAGGCCTAGGAAGGGGACGACGCGGAGCCGGGGAAGACGCCGCAGTGGATGCCCACGCGGAGAGGAGTATGAGGGTTGACTGGTTCGGCTGCGGTGTGAGGCTACCGTCGCCGCAAAATAACAGGGGTTGTGGGTGAGTAGAGGGATGGCCTGGCCAGAGGTTGGAGTAGGGTGGGGCGGTGAGGCCTGCGCGGCAGTAGAGCCGGCCACGGGAGGCAGGAGCAGGCTGCACGACCGACGCTGGTTTCGGCGGCTGGAGCAACAAGACCAAAGGTTGAAGAAGCACTACATCCGTTGGATGGACATCGTACGGTCACTGGAGCTAGAATCGTTCATATTGACTAAGTTGACAAAGCCCTGCGTCCGCGTCAACTTAGTAGGCCCACAAGTCAGCCTCCCACTATGGTGGGTCCCAGCTAGCAGGGGGATTATTCATTTTTTTATGCGTAATAAGGAGGCACTTCCTTGCGTGCGAAGATATAGCTGGTGGGTCCGAACTGTCAGCGGGGGGAACATTTTTTTTCGCGAAATACAGAGGCCCTTCCGGTGGGTCCCAGCTGTCAGGTTGAGGAATCATTATTTTGCGCATAATAAGGAGGCACTTCCTTATGTGCGGCCGTGGACCCAGCTGTCAGCCTCTCCACGTACAGTCCTCTTTTGATGGATGTCGTTCGTTGACCACGTGGACCACTCTGCGCCGAGAGCACCAGGGCGGTTGACGATGGCGACGCCTAGGAAGGGAACGACATCGAGCCAGGGAAGACTTGGCAGTTGTTTCCCACGCGGAGGGAAGTAGGAGGGTTTACTGGTTCGTCTGCCGTCGCCAGAGAATAACAGCAGGTGTGGGTGAGTAGAGGGATGGCCAGGCCAGTGATAGGAGTAGGGTGGGGCGGTGACGCCTGTGCGGCAGCATAGCCGGCCACGGGAGGAGGGAGCAAGCAGTCCCGCCGGCGCTTGTTTGAGCGGCTGCAGCAGGAAGAGCAGAGATTGAAGAAGCACGACGGCCGTTGGATGGACATCCAACAGTCACTGCTCTCGTGTGTTGACTAAGTTGACACGGCGTTGCGTGTGCATCAACCTTTTTTTAGGAAAGCGTACGCGTCAACCTATAGTAGGTGCACAAGTCAGCCTCAAATCTGTGGAAAACAACATACAGCCCATCTGCCATTATTTCTAATAATTTACAGCCTATTTTCTAATTCTTAAGGTTTTTTAAGAGCATATATTCTTTTTGTTAGCATTACAACCCATATTGTGGCCACGGCTTAAAAATTATACAAAATTTTGCATATTTCGGTGCGGTCCGAACTGTTTTTAATCCCGAAATTTCGAGTCACATTCAAACTAATTTGAAAAATAAATTTATATCAATATAAAATCCAAATAATTGTCCATGCATAAAAATCAATGGAATTTAAAATCTCAAAATGAAAAAAAAAAGAAATTTAAAACTAATTGCCGGGTTGATGTGTTTTAAAAATGTACATCCCATTTCTCATTACGGATAGCCCATTTTCTGGGCAAGCCGAATGAAGCTCTCCTCATCTTGTAAGATTTGCAGCCCAGCAGGGCTGACAAAGCAAGTTGGCCTCGGTAGGGTATTCTGCAAAAGAACAAAAAAACTGGGCTAGCAATTTTCAGAAAGAAAAAAACTACTGTGCTGGTCTTGTGGTAAACATAAAAGAAAAGACTGGCTAGATAGGCCAGAGTGCCCCCCACAGCCCAGTTGAGACCCTGCTTTCGTCTCAAAAAAAATAACTAGGCAAGCTGCTCGGTCCCTGGTGTCAGCCGCTCGTTGTGCAATTCTCTCGTTTATTGACTACGTTGACAATGGCATGGGACCCAGATGTTAGAAATCCATTAGGAGGAACCATTTCTTTTGGCTTGAAATAAGGAGACACTTGCTTGCGTACTGCCATGACCCTGGTGGTTCCCTGCTGTCATCCTCTCCACGTACAATCATCTCCTGATTGTGCACGCGTCAACCTAGTAGGCCCACAAGTCAGCCTCTAAACCCGTGGAGGACAAATACAACCCATTTAAAAAAATAACAGCCCATTCCTTACGATCAAACGGAAAGTTCAACATTCAGAGCAAAGTAACAGGTCTGATCCAGATATAGAGTACTAAACTTCCATGTTGACAACCATCATAGCCAAGTTAACTATCTACTCCCACTAATACTCTAGTAGTGTACAAGTACTAACTTACTCTTAGCTAACTAGACGATGCCGGCCGGCATCTGCGGTACACGCTAAACGCCGGCACCGGCGTCCTCCTCCTCGCCTCGGACTTGCCAGAGGTGCGATAGGGCGCGTTGCTCGCGCGCGTTGGCCCTTTCCATGCCGGCGTGGTCCACCGAAGCTTCAGCTTCTAAGCAGGAAACCCACTTGACGAGCTGGTAGTAAAATTCGGCGTCGCGAACGCATGCGTGCCTGACAGCCTCCAGGGCTATTTGCCGGGTGGCGGCCTCCATGTAGTCGGCCCAGTTGCGGGAGCTCTGCTCGCGACTCAGAGCGTCAGTGCGCTGCTGCTCCATGCCCCACTGGCTGCGCGAATCGGCGATACGCTGCTCCTCTGCCAGGCGGTCGCGCTCCAAAAAGTCCTCATACTCCGCATTGCCATCTAAAGACCGATAGAATGCCTCCTCCCTCCATCCGCCTTCAGGTGAATAACCGAACACTAGTTCCGGCGTTGACCACCTCCGGCGTCACCTATTGCGGATGGGCAGGGGCATGACGGACGTGGCGAGAGCGAGGACAAGTGGCGAGCAACGTCGGGCCGGTTGGGGCTTTTGAGTATAGGGCAAGTTGGGTGATGGTGCCACCGGAGAACGCCGGGAACCAGTAATTATAGGCGGAAGGTAGGTGAACCAGCGTGTTGCGGGAAACGCGACGGTCATCATGGTCATCAGAATTCAATGCATAAGCAGGCACGGCTTAGCACGCCAGCTTGCCGTGGAAAACTAGAAAAACTGAAATTATGACTGTGCCGTCCCATGTTGTGCCGTCAGTGGTGCGTCCCATCCATGTTGGGTCGCACGTCGGCATGATGGTCAAACGAGTGTGCTCGATTCATCCAGATGAGGTATGTGCGTGATCCGCTGGTTATTCGCGTAGAATTGAGTCGGTCGGATAGTGTATGTGTAGGATCGCAATAGCTGATGAACGTTCGCTGGGAGATAAGGCATTTGCGAACTTTTTTGATGGTAGTTTCTTCAGATTCGCATGGCATTTTCTTTAGAACAGCATGTCAGTTTCTTCAGAGGTCGGCATTTTTATTCAAAAAACTGCCACCTTCGGATCTTGCGTCGCAACTAAAACTGCCAGGAGCGTATTAGTAGGCTAGCTAGTGATCGATCAGTAACTTGTAAACACTGAGCGAACAGAAATAAGGAACTGCTAGTAACTTGTAAACACTGAGAACACATAAATAAGGATCATGCTGTGCACAGTCGTAAGAGCTGATCCGTTCGAAATATTCACACGAGACTCACAGGCCTGGCATTGTAATATGTTCACATTAGTAGCCCAAATTCACAACCAACTAGTATGATTCCCATACATAAGATCAACATGTTAATGCATCTCAATGATTCACAGATCATATACAAATATGTAGCTCCAAAAGCAAAGATCTAGAAAAAACATCTGTTCTTCCTACTAACATGGATGCTTCTCTGGGCCAACATTCAGTACAAAGTGAAAGACAAATTTGTTTGTGAAGTCTACAATTCCTCTTGCAAATGTAAGTGGTTTCGCCAATAGCTGGAACCATGAGAATGAACCACACATGATGGAGGAACATCCACTGCAATATGATTTGGTCTTCTCTCGATCACACGGCAAGACTATTTTCGGAATACAAACTTTAACTTAGGCAAAATGATGCCCATTGTATAATTAGACCAAAGCAATGAAGCACCTAGTGTTGGCCAATAAATAGTACAGTACTACTTTTGTGCAGTCCATGAAGTGACTATCCAATCTTTCTGTGTCTATTTTCAAATGGCACTACATGCAGTGACTATACTATTCTCTTGTGCAGTTCCACCAAAATTGCGGTCACTTTGTTTGTTTTCCAAATAGCAATGGGTAGACATCTGTCAGCACAAATATCAAGCAGTTAGTAAACATATACCGCACCTTGTATTTTCGGTTTAAACATGTCTCTTCCGCTTAGCATCTGTCATGTTTTGCACTAGACAATTTGATACTGTCATGTTTTGCCCTGGACAATTTCGTACTGAATTGATTTGCCAGTACAGAGTAGAAATATAGTGCCTATTCTTCATCAGACCAAGGATATTCATGTTCGTAGTGATGGAAGAGGTGAAATCGATACAACCGAAATTGAGCATCCAATCATTGAATCATGTCCTGCACCTCCAATATAGGTCCACCCTACCAATAAATTCACATGCAAAACAATAATATTACTATCTAATGACAGTACAAAAAGAGTAGCAAGATAGTAGCAAACCATGTACCTTCGTAATGAACAACTTATAGTGCCACCAATTGGATATAACGGTTTGGAAGAAAACATGCTCCTAATGTTGAACCATTTGGACTTTTTGTGCAGTTCCACTAAAATCGAGCATCCCTGTTTGCACAGATATTGAAAGTGTGATTACTATAAAAGTGGCACTAGTTGAAGCATAGACTCACAAATATAAGCATTCCAATTTCTTAATTGGAAAAGGTAGCAAGACTGTTTCTAACCACCTGTTTGAAGGAACAAATAAGGCAACAACAGCTGATGTCAGGAGGGCATACATAGTGTTTTCTTATAAACTGAACAATTCCTGACATTTCCTCATCTTTTAAGCATATTTTGTGCAGTTCAATTAAAATAAAATGCCATCACCGCCTTGACAATTCAGTGACACTGTACAAAAAGAAATGACTTACCATTACATCATGATGTCAGGTATGTAATCGATAGGCATTAGAGACAAACATACAGACCTGCTCCGATAACATAATGAACATTAATTTTAACAAAGGTGTGACTAGCTTTACCGGGATAATTTGAGTGAACTCTACACCCTCCGTTCCTTAATATAAGACATTTTCGCATTTTAATTTAAAGTACCCAAACGTCTAGTATTTAGAAAGACAGGCAGTAGTTTTCTTGAGCACATATCTGGGAAAGCTTGCCACACTTTATATATGTCCATATGCTAATGCAACACCATTCGAATAGTACAAATATACACTAATCCAGTGGCTAGTGCAACAGTAGGGTAGTTTTTTTATTGCGGGGTACAGTACAATGGTTTTACTGAACAGATTTCCATAAGCTAGCACTGGAAGATTTCTATAAGCATTAACAATACAAAATGTAAAAGTAACAAGTTTCAGCATTGGTATACTAGCTGTGCAACAACATTAAACCAAATACAAAAGTCTGTAGGTAACTAGCATTATTAACTAATGACAGTATAAAAAATTGCAAACCATGTCCCTTCAAGGTAAATATCATTTCGAACTCGAGGGGACTTGAAAAATTGCTATCCCAATCTTGATAATCGATCAAACATAAAAAGTTGATCGAACGAATCAAGAAAACTGCCAGAGGAGGAGGTGCCCACTCTTGACCTTTCCTCTTCTCTTCATAATTTTTTGTACAGTTTAACCAACTCCAGTGTTCATAGATACTTCTCCAGCACAGAGAAACCCAACTCCTACTGATAATAAGTAGATTCAAGTGGCCAAAGAACTAGTCCACTCCAGTCCAGCAAAAATATGTCAACTCCATTCTAAAAAGCGTATGCGTATCCTCACGTCATGAAATTTTATAGCATTCAGATAATATTTTCTACATGTTTCTTACCCATCTCTCTTTTAGAAAATAAGCTTAAAGGATAGAAGACTTTCTAAACAGGGATCGTGTTCGAGGAAAGTATCTTGCTGGAATTCTCTGTGTTCCAATGATGATGTAAGTACCAGTTGTATATCACTAAATTTTTACATCAGCATGTATTTTGTTAATCGGCGTGAATCCAACCTTTATCTGATCTAAATTTACTTGTAGCAAAATGTATAATTAAAGGCGACAATGTTGATTTTTGTAAGGAAAACTGCCTGGTAGTTTTGCATACTGAGCTGCATGAGTGTACTATCTCATATCATGCACATTACTAAATTGTAGTGCTGTTCTGGTTGCCCAATCATTCATTGTGTCAATATTGCTTTCCTATTACCTTACCTGGCTGATGATAGCTGTGCCATATTGTGTTAATTTGGTGTAGGCTGGTGTGGTCTGGTTGCCCAAATGTTCATTGTGTCAATGTTGCTTTCCTATTATCTGACCTGGCCAATGATAGCAATGCTAGTGTGTTAATTTGGTGTAGGCTGCTGAAGATAAGAAGACAAACTCTGAATACAGCAAGCCAACCCGATTGTTTCTTTCCAATAAATCTAGGCCAGATAATATGGCAATAACTCTTGATTAATCTGTTCGGTTCCCCTCCTCATTTATGTTATGATGCAGTGGTCAAGACACTCTCCACTATCAATAATACAAGCCTGCCAAAATCGCCATCTGAATCTGTTGAGTTTCCTCCGTCTCGAATCCAACGGAAAAAATGTATGTTTGCGAACGAATTACTGGCTGAAGCAATCATGGAAATCATGGAGGAATCAAAGGTGCACATTCTTGCGCAACAACAACTGATCAATGTTTTCAAAGACAGTGTAGCAAAGAAGAAAGAACTTGCGCACAGGCTTATGGACGTCATCCGCGCTGAGGTTGCAGATTGTGAGATTGTAGATCGCTAAGTTCTGCTCATTTATTTGTACTGGCATCAATCTTTGATTGCCCAGTGTATGTAATTTCCTTTAATATATGCTAGATGTGCAACGTTTTTGCTTGTAGGCCGTACGTTTGCTTAGCGCTTCTCGCATTCCAGCTAACTGTTCGCTAGGAAGGCAAAAAAAGCAGTGAAATTATTAGTTAGCACGAATAGTCATGGGCCCTATATGAAGGAAGCGGCCCACTGCCCTTAATGGGCTCGCATGGGCCAAAATTCTCATAGGCCTTTGATTGATAGGTTTTTGTCCTGTCCATAATTGCTCGTTGTAATGGGCTGAAATTATAGCTGGCCCGAAATCGACGTTATCTAATTGGGCCAACTAACATGTTCGAACTTTAGCGGGCCCATTAAGTTAATGGGCCGTAATCAGGCTGAAAGCACTATTGGGCCGCTATAATTGAAACGAGCCAACAGTTAATGCTCGGCCCTGTTACCTCCCGGGTCGTTAACATGCCGACATCGAAGCGGGCAATAAGTGGGCCCATTCGACTTCACGGGCCGTTAACAGGACGATACTAAGGTCGGGCTATTTATGGCCCAACTGTATTTTGGGCCTTTAGCAGGCCAAAAGAGACAGCGGGCTCGTACTGGACCCTGAAGAGCATGGGCCGCTAAGAGGCCGAAAGTCAGGTCGGACTTTATATGGCCCAACTGTGTTGTGGGCCTTTAGCAGGCCGAAAGAGAAACCGGGCTGGTATTGGTCAGGAAGAGCATGGGCCGTTAAGAGGCCAAAACTCAGGTCCAACTGCAAAATGGCCCAACTCATTTTATGAGCCGTTAACGGGCTGAAAGACACACCGGGCTGGAAATTGGCCCAACACTTAAATGGGTCGCTAAAAGGCCGATAGACGTACATCCTGAAAATTGGCCCATCCTTTGAATGGGTCATTAACAGGCCGAAACCACATGGGGCCGATATTGAGCCCAAATATATAGCGGGCTGTTAACGGGCTCGAACTGACGATGGGCTGCAATGGTGTCAAATAGTTAACGGGCCGTTGACGGGCCGAATTGGCACATCTCGTATGGGCCGTAGGCTTAAATGGACCAGACACAAGTAGGCCCTATATGGGCCGGCTTGCTAATTTTGACTGGGCCGGCCTGCTAATTTTGACTGGGCCGGCCTCTTTCACCTAAATGGGCCACTGTTGGGCCATGTCACGTGCCAACGTATCATAGGCGCCTCCCGTACAATGAGTGGATGACATCTGTCCCAACTAGGGCTGGACCAAAAGCTCGTAGCTCGCGAGCTTAATGAGCGCTCGATAGTTCGACTCGTTAAGCTTGGAGCTCGCTTCTTAATAAACAGAGCCAATCATTGATTTCAGCTCGGTAAGCTTAACGAACGAGCTAACGAGTTTCACGAGTAGCTCGTTAAGCTCGTTAGTAACAACATAACACATATTTTCATCTTACGTGACAAACTTTTTGTAGCACCTCAGCCCATCAATTCAATCTAATCAACATATGAGGCAACAAACTAGTGCATTTCTTTTTGTAGTCACCATATTTCATCTTGAAAACCACACCAACACATTCATCCTGTATATCATAACACATTATAATCTGTTAACGAGCGCTCGCGAGCGCTCACGAGCTTAACGAGCTTCAAACGAGCCGAGCCGAGCAGGGTTTTCTGCTCGTTAATCTTAACGAGCTTAACGAGTCGAGCCTTAACGAGCACGAGCTTAACGAGTACGAGCTTAACGAGCCGAGCTGCTCGTTAGTCCACCCGTAGTCCCAACGCTGAGCCGACACGTGGATCCTCCGGCGAATGAGAATTTTACACGTGGAAAATCCCCATTGGTCGGGGCTGTTAACGGGTTATTGGATCCAAACCGGAACCCGATAGCTTAACGGCGACCCGTTACGGTGGATGCCATGTGTCGGTTACCCTTAACGAAAACACTTCCATGACGCGCAATTTATCGTCATGGAAGTGGACACTTCCGTGATGATAATTTTGGTATTGTCATGGAACACTTCTACGACAGCACAGGTATGACTCTTAATTTTGTCATAAAATCATCATGGATGTATATGCATGACAGAAAACGTGACCTACTGTGACAAACACGTATCATCACAGAAGTGGTTTTTTTTGTAGTGAATAGATTTACCAGCTCCCCTCTTTTTATAGGGTAATCGAAGGCCAGGGGTCGCCTCATCACCGGGAACGAACAGCCACTTCCCAAAGCACCACACAGTCTATGTGCATAAGAGTTAGGCATTCGTATTGATGATACCACTGGAAATCCGGAAGCATGGTCTCTTTTGACGAGACATGCCAATAGAAACGGCCTTGCCTTGGGCCATGGAATACCTAATAATGACTATTGACAATTCAATTCAGTGCTGCCACAGGAGGTGACGCGTCGATTCTCGACCAAAAAGGCAGTCAGGGTTTGACCTGGTCAAGCCTCTCACGGCAAGCCTTTGCGGCTAAGCTAAAGAAATACCTCGACCCTGCCAAATTAATAAAGTGCGCCGAGAAGGAGGTCTTGTCACAAGATATCCTCTCTTATTTAATAATCCCAAGGGTGTAGGGTCACAATCAGGAAAGCCAAGAAGACCTCGGAGCCGAGCATGACCTCGAAACCAGAAGCCAACGTGAAGGATAGAACTCGCCTATGAAGCCGAAGACCCAAGCTTGTGAGGATGTCCAGATGCCCGACGTCCTCGGCTTGAAGACTAGTTCGGGGGCTACTATTGGTGTCTTGGACTAGGGGGTGCTTGCCACGTCGGCCCGCCGGTGATGGGCCGGGCCGAGGACCCACCGAAGACTGATGAATGGGCCATGCTGGCCCTGGCCCTCGGCGTAATCAAGATGAAGATCTCCTGGAGGCTTGGCGTACACTTCAAGCGTATTTTAACCAGCATGCTTCTCCCTAGATTGTAACCACCCATTTGTAAACCCTAGGTGCCCCCGGCGTCTATATAAACTGTGGGGTTTAGTCTCTAGAGGCTTACATGCATACGCAGTTTAGAGCTTAGAGCATCTTCATACGATCTCCAGATAGATCATCTTGTACCTTGTAGCCCATCACAATCAATATATAAGAAGCAGGACGTAGGGTTTTACCTCATCAAGAGGGCCCGAACCTGGGTAAACATCGTGTCCCACTATCTCCTGTTACCATCTATCTCTGATCACCAAGCTTGGGACCCCCTACCCGAGATCTGTCGGTATTAGCACCGACAGTAGGGTTACTAGCGTGCCTGAAAGTCTTAGATCGAAGGCCACTCGGTGGTTTTACCCAGGTTTGGGCCCCCGGTGAGGAGGATACCCTCCATCCTGCTTGTTGTTATTATTCATGCTAGGTATCCTCGTGCAAGGGATTACAAGGGGTTGTATGGAGTTCTATCAAGAGTTGAGTCTATGGAATAGATGAGAATTACCCTCAGTTCCCCTCCTTATAACCGATGCAGTAAAGATGATTCGGCAACCCTTGCGGCATAACACGCGTCCCACAACTCCTGCGGTTTCCCATTTTGCGAGGCATGGGCACGAGAATCCAGGCATCCGCACCATTACGACATGGAGTCAATATGGTCATCAGAGTCGGATCTGACTGTGCGAACTAGCTCGCGACATTTTGGTCCACAAAGAGGCCACATCAAGGCGACTGAGCCCCGCAAGGCTGTGCTGAGCTCCAATTCCTGGGATGGAGCCCCGACAGAAAGCCCGGAGGCCCCCGGGGCGCACCAGGAGGACATCTCGAGAGCCCTCATGATAGGCGAGCCCGCAGACAACCACGATGCCAAACTCCTAAAGGATAAAGCCTCAAGATGGATATGAAGACAAGGAGCCCGCGTGAGACCTCGAAGATCAACCACTGCATTCCCATCCACGCTCGGGGGCTAGTGACGGTGTAATACACCGGGGGTGATACTCCCCAGGAGCCCCGTAGCAGGCCTGTCGCGGGGCGCATGAGGTCCACCAAGGAGATGACGACTAAAGGAAGATGGGAAGATCAGATAATTCATCCGGCGACCATCTTGGACCCCAAGTCAAGATGGCGGCGGCTAGATTGGATCTACCCTCTGTAAAGCCCTAGCCCCACTGTGTATATAAGGTGAGGGCTATGGTTCTCTCAACCCCATCTATTTTCGTAGAACCAAACTCTCGGTAGCAACGCATCTCCCCCATTGTAATCCTTCGCACGAGGTACACCCACCATGTATAATTATAAGAAGCATGATGTAGGGAATTACTCCTCACTGGAGGTCCGAATGTGGGTAAAATCCCTGTGCGACCTCCGATCTGATACTTCCGGTCACACCAGCAACCCTACCAAGGGTACTAATGAGATTATGCATTGTCAGTTGAACATTTCACATTAGAGTTCGAAATATCATGCATGTTTGAACATTTCGTATTCGAGTTTGAAATATCAGAATATGCAATGGTCATGTTTAAAGTTTGAAAGTTTTAGGGCACCAGTAATTTTTGGATCATCTGTTACGACAGAAAAAATTCTGGTGCCCAAAAACTTTCTCTTCCTGCCTTAAAATTATTTTAGTCATAAAAATTTACATTATTTGTTGCAGATGCTCTAAGCACATGCTGCACATCATGCTATCCTATAAAAAACACATCAATACGCCGGTCGTCAGTCCAATCTCTGGTTCCCCACAACAATGACTTGCATGTGATCGAGAATCGCCCAACCCCACGAATCGAGCCTTGCATCAGAATCAGATCATTATCAAATACTGCTTGTACGCCACCGGAAATCATCAAGCTCACAACGTACGTACAAAAAATATTTGACACTGATCTGGGACCGAAACTGGGACCCCCTCGTCCCGACCCTCGCGGTCGCCTGAGCCCGGCGATTCTGGGGGAACCCCAGCCGCCGCTGGCCTGCCCCCACCTCCAGCACACCCCTGCGTCGCCTTTGCCGGAGGGCCATCCGGCGAAGCCGCGCCGGGCCTGGGGTGGCGGCAGCGGGGCCGTTTTTTCTTCCCATCACCCCACTGCCCTCCTCCTTCACACCTCCCCAGATCCGGTCGCGGGCGGCGTCGGCAGCCTCCACCGGCGGCGGGGGCGGCCTCCCCCGATAGCCTCTTCCTCGGCACGCTTGCGAAAAAAGTGTTTCGACCATCCTCCACGCTTAATTAAATCCGGCTTGGAGTAAGTAGTTTGCTGCCAGCACACTGATGGCCATTGCCGATCGATTGATCGGGTCGCGCACTTAAGGCCCCAGCGTTGTGGTTAATTCAGAAAGTCATGTGGATTAGACACACGCATCGTCATTTTTGGGTACAGAATTCTTTTGTGTTTAGCAGCATCGTCCTTTCTTTTAAAAGGCTATATATCGTCGCAATATAATCAGAAAATAGAGTTGCATTGTCTAAAATTACACTTAAAATTGGGTGACTCATCAAACCAATTACGTGTTTGCTTTATATATAAAGCGGGCGAAATCCTGTTTCAAGAGCCAATTACGTGTAAGCTTCTATTGAAAACAAATCAAGCTACATTATAAGCTACTCCCTCCGTCCTTTAATATAAAATATTATTACAACCAATACATATATATTTGTTGTAATGACATATTATATTATGGAACGAAGGGAGTACAATGTTGCACAATGTTGAAACTCAATTTGCCAAACTTTGGATCTTTGACATGCATTTTGCGAAAATCGTCGACTCTGCATTTTATCAGAAATCTTCTGCTGGACATGCATTGGCAACTTCTAAATAATCGGACTTCACTTGAACTCACAGCACCCTATAAAGTCTGCCAGCTCAAGCCCGTCTTTCATTTGGTTATCAGTTGTACGTATTCGTTAGTTTCTGATCACTAAACCTTATAAGTAGCATCATGCAATTAGTGGTTATTAGCTGATTGCATTGGGCCGTGTCTCTTAAATTGTCGTAAGGAGACAAGACAAGGGATATGTCTGGTTGTTGAGCGGGCGATCTGCACGTCTTGAAGCGCCTCTGTGCAACCACAAATGCATCATCTGTTTCTGCCCGTGTGTTGGTACGTCATCCACCTTTCATGGTACTGTACGTTCTCGCCCCCGCATCGACTACATCGCCAGAAACAACTTGGATCACAGGAATACAGTACGAAAAGATCTCAGTCCCAGAGCAATATCTTCAAGCGGCTTTGCCTGCTTTTGCTTTTGTTCGTTCCCTAGTTTCGGCTGGTGCTTCCTCTCTTTCATCTTTTAGCTGTGGCCGGTGTAGGTACAAAGTTTTGAGGTTGGATGTTGTTTGGTTCAGTTGGTACCATGAAGAGCCTGGGTTGTTCCAGTGTCCCGTAACTGTAAAATAGTTACGGAATTGAGCCACCTCCACCCTCCCTCGCGTCGCCCCGCTTGCAACCGAGGGGGAACCTTAGCCGCCACCTCCGCTAGCCCCCCCCCCCCCCCCCCCCCCCCCGCCTCCCCCTCCCTCGCCGTCGCATGAGGGCGCGGCCAGGCAAAGCCCGGTCGGCGCCGGCTGCGGTGGGGATCGGTTTGTCCCCTTGTGCGGCGGCTTTGGAGCGGGCCGAGGCAGCTGATCTAGGGAGCAATGCTGGTCGGCGGGCGTTGCTGTGCAGCGGCTCGCCGGCGTTGTGGTGCGGCGGCGGGTCACGGCTGCGCGACAGGCGCCGTGGTGATGGTGCTTGCGGGGTGAACGGGGCGGCGGCGCTCAGATTTGTTCTTGACGCGATGCGGGTCACGATCGACCTGGGCTGCGGGCAGCGGCCCCCTGCAATGGCGGTCAGCTGGTGGGGGATGGCGTCACAACACTGGTGATGTTGGCCCTCTACTTCCTCTGCTCGAGTGCTGGGGTATCGGACGGTGGCAGCCCCTATTCGATGGTGTCGGTGGCCCAACAAGGGGTGCGTCGGTGGTCGGCCGGTGGTGGCAGGGGGCGAACCGGGGAGGGACGCAGGGGGCTTCCCGCCGCCGAAATCTAGGGAAGCCTAATGGATAATGGCGGTGGCCTGGGTCCCCGGCGGGGCGGTGCAATGGTTGCGGCGAGGCCAGCGGTTGCCGACTTCCTTCCACTACCTGATTCTGGCCTGTTGGGGCTTCCTTCCTACAAATGGGCACAGTTTGGCGCGAAACACTATAAAAAAAATACACTTCCGTGATGATACGTGTTTATCACAGTAGATCATGTTTTTTGTCATGCATGTACATTCATGACGATTTTATAACAAAATCAAGATAGTCATAGCTGTACTGTCGTAGAAGTGTTACATGACAATATCAAAATTACCATCACGGAAGTATCCACTTCCATGACGATAAATGGCGCGTCATGGAAGTGCTTTCGTCAAGGGTAACCGACACGTGGCATTCACCGTAACAGGTCACCGTTAAGCTATCGGGTTCCGGTTTGGAACCGATAACCCGTTAACAGCCCGGACCAATGGGGATTTTTCACGTGTAAAATCATCATTGGCTGGAGAAAACACGTGTCGGCTCCTCGGTGGGCCAGATGTCGTCCGTCCAATGGAGGAGACGTGCCTATTATACGTCGACATGTGGCAGGGCCCAACAGATGCCCATATAGGTTAAAAAGGCCAGCCCAGTCAAAGGCCCATAGTATTTACTCAGGTACTAGTGGGCCAACCCACTAATGGCCTGTTTAAACATGGCCCATTTACGGCCCGAAGCCAGATCTGGCCCGTTAATTTTTCACCGAATATTTGGGCCCAATTACGGCCTAGTAACATTTCGGTTTGTTAGAGGACCAATGTAGACATGGGCCCATTTCAGCCCGGTGTATCTTTCGGCTTGGGAATGGCCCGTGCTGCCCATGGGTCAAATATGGTCCAACGCGACATCCGGCCCTCTAACGGCCCGTGATCAAGGTGGCAATAGTTCAACCCAACGTGACTTTGGGCCTGTTAAAGGCCTGTCGTATAATTAGGCCAGTTGATGCCTCTACTAAGTTTTCGGTCTCTTAAAGGCCCATGATATCAGTGGGCCAACTAAGGCCCGAGATATGTTTTGGTCTGGTAATGGCCCGTCATATAACTGGGCCAATAGTGGCCCGGTGTACATTTCAGCCTGCTAAAGGCCCGTCGACGACTAGTGAAAATTGAGGCCCAACATGCATTTCGGCCTGCTAAAGGCCCATGATTTCTTCTGGGCCGTAACAGGCCAGCAGAATATTTAGCTTATTAATGGCCCGAAGCTACATGAGCCCAACTAAGCGTTGGGTCCACTAAAGGTCCAACTAAACTTTGGGCCGAATATAGGCCCGTGTAAGTTTTGGGCCTGGCACAAAGTGTGAAGGCCCCAATGTCCTTTCAGGCCTAAGAAATTTACAGGCCGGCCCAATTGTGGCCCACTAAATGCAGGCCCGTTAGAGGCGAATGTTTCGGCCCAGTCGACTACATCAGATTTTCGCTTTTTTTTTTCAGATAGCGAATGATGGCATATACGGTAACTAGTAGGAATTAAGAACAAACCTAACCTATAAAATAAATAAATTACAATAAAGGATTTATGGTATATTACATCCACTGGGCATCGAAGTTCACCACCAGTGATCATAAAGTGCAACGAAGAAGCAGATTACAAAAATTGGGCGCCATTGCAGTGTAACAAAATAATACTGAATCAAGACCACTTCCAAGACAGTTCAAGAAAGGTTAGCCTTGCACGGGAACTGCTGCGCAAGCTGCTGAGCAAGGCTGTGAGACCAGCCTAGCATGTCGGTCATAGCTTCCAGGTGTAGCTGTTTAGCAATGAGATTCTCATTGGTGTTCTCCGCAATCTTTCTTAGAGATAGGAATTCAAGTCAAAGTTGAGTTGCAGAATGCCTTTCTGCTAGAACTTGGTAGTGAAGAAGTCGAACTGATTCAGATAGCGAATTCTGTGAGCTTGTCTGACTGCTAGTCTCAAGTAACTTGAACACTGCATCAAGACAAGACTTTGGGGTTGTCTCGCTATCTTCAAGATGTTTTGTATTCTTTGCTGCAATATATGTTGGGTTTGTCTCATAGCCTTCAGCAGACTTGTGCATGCCATCAGGCATATCACCCTGAAACAAGCACAGAGATTACAGGTTTTGCACGTGTATAAACAAAGATGGTAACTGTGCTATCAATTCCATCCAATTTCAAATTAGAAAATAAAGAGTAAGTTTAAAATATCAATAGCATAATTTGGCATTGTTCATAATGCGGGGAGCTTCACAACACTACTTGATTACCATGTCAACAAAACAAGCATAGATGAAGGGCAAAGACAATCATTGTATCTATTTTGGTTATTGTGCATGACATGTTGTTCATATCATCAGCCACATTAGTAAGATAAAACAGGAGATAACAAGGTGCAAACGTGGGCTGCTTCACCATACTGGATTATAGATCCACAAAAACGAGCATACATATAGGCAGTATTGAGTAATGTTCATGGTATGAATAAGGAATTTGGTTTTACAAGTAAAACTTGGAACTTACAGTTGTTGCGAACATGCATTTTGATAGAAACAGCAAACTAAACAGCAGTTGACGATAGGGAGTATGAGCAAATTAAACAGCAGTTGAGGATAAAGCCTTTAGAAGGACTGACTTACATTAACAGTTAACACCGGCTTTATAATGCCCTTCTTCATGTCAAGGGAAGGATAACTCAAGAATTTGAACATAAAATCTTCTTCATAAGCATTGTCTGTACTCTACATTTTGTAGAGAGTAATTATAGATATGATAATACTGGAAGGGATAGAGGATAATGAAGATAAGATGCAGATTGATGCTACATAATCAACTACCAATCCCTGGAAGTACAAGCGTTACAGAACAAAATATACTGACAAGAGCAATGGGCTACACTTCTGCACTGGCATTATCTGTGTAATCAATTTTTTGGTAAGATTAAATATAGATATGATATTTTTTAGTAAATGGTGTGCGAGGGAGATAAGATGCAGAATGCTACACAATGAACCAATCCCTCTTCCCATAATATAAGAGTGTTTTGAACACTGGTGTACTGTACAAAACGCTCTTATATTATGGGACGGAGGGAGTAGCTGTTAATTTAAGTACAGTGATAGATGACGTTCAGTCCTTACAAGAGGACTGCAGAGCTAAACCTTTTCAAAAGCATTGGGTTGATTCTAAATTTATGTAAGAGTCGATACGGATCTTATAATGTCCACCAAATAAAGGATAATAAGGCTAACATGTGCAGTGATGCTACATAATCAACCAGTTATGAAAGTAAGTATGGTCATATAGGGCAAGAGGTACTCACAAGAGCAATGCAGTGTGCAGTATAGTTGCAAGATTCTGTGGTCCCTTGAGAATGAATGTTCTTCTGCAAACAGTTTTCGAACAAGTGAGATGTTAAGGCACATGCAGAAATGTAGTTCAAATTGTGATGTGATATCATAGATAGTACCTTACGCTGCAGACGAGACCATGTGTAACAAGATTATTCCAGTCACTGTCTGATAAATGTAGCACCGGAGACTTTATAGAAATTTCATTTAGAGGCTTTCCATCAAAGTGCGCTTGCCTCAGGTAGGAATGATACTTCATCAACGAGTGCTTGAAAAGCGCAACCAACCCTTGTCGTCTTAACTATCCAGTTTGGTCCTCGCCTATTTAAAAGAATGAAATCTTGTGACTTCTGTCAGCAGAAACATATGCAGTAATTACCATGAATAACATTAGTACATTACTTACGCGTAAGTTGCGGAGGAAGATTGGATATTGTTCTTTGTCTGTGGTATAATCTTTCCATGAAGGAAAGATGCGCACAAAGTTCCTGACAACAATATAAGCTTCATTTTCTAAACTGGGAAGAAGTGGAACAGGAGTCCTATTTGCTGCAATTGGGGCTCTCTCTCGTTCGGAAAGGGATTTGGCAACTGGATTTGGTGTACTCTTTGCTGGAATGGGGTTTTTGCGTCTTAGAGCTGGTGCTATGTCAACTGGCATCATCATACTGTTTGCTGCAGGGGTCTACTGAGTTGGGGCATTAGAGATGGCCAGTGTAGTAGGGCTAGAGTCTGCTAAAGTTGTGGCCGTGTTTTCTGGGTCTGGTGATATTGCAACTAAACCTAATGGGCTATTTGATTTATCAGGTGTTACTACCTTTTCCAAATACTTTGTTAGTGCTCCTCCGCGATCAGCAATCGCCCTCTTCCTTTTGAACTTCTGATACAGAAGAACAACATTTGAGTGGATAAATATTGTAGGATGACCGATGGAATATGTACTGAAAATGGATAGGCAGGGCGTATTCACATACACGATGTGTAAACTAAGCTATTGGCAGTGCAACAAAGTAGAAGCAATGCAAAGCATCAGTTGCAAGATATGTGCGACCAATATAACCTTGGAAAGTTAGAGCAAGCACCTTGATGGATGAATAAGATAGGGCATATGCCTCCGACTCCTCCACTAGGGAGCTACATTGACTTAGGTCTCCCTCTAGCTTAGAATCATTGTTAGGATCATATTCTGAGCATGAATCTGTAGGTGGAGAGCATTTGCATTGCATTGCATCTAGACTTGATTTCAGTCCCTTAATGCCAAGTTTGACAGCCATGGCATTTTTCTGCTTTATTCTTTTCATGCGCACAAGCTCATAATCATTATGATGTTGTTCAGTATCTGAGATTCATGAAAACATAAAAAGTAGTCAGATTATCTATGGAATGCATTGCGGATTCAACTCGAAGAGTGTCTCCCTACAAACCCCTCCGTATACAAAGTTCATCCCCCAACCAAGCTGACCAGACCACACACAGAAATACAAACCTCTTATGTCTCTATAACAGGCAGACACACATTTCAAAACTGAAGTAGGAACATTAGAATCATATCAAATTCGTATTTGAACAAATAAACTAAGGAATTATGAGTGGCATAATGTTTAGCTTCAAGGGTGGAGTGCTGGTAGTGCGACACAAAGCAAGTAGGCAAATTGTATTCCATGTAAAAGACCGTAGTCTATGTAAAAGGTGGATATGACACTTTCTTTCTATACAATGCAGTGTTCGTTGCCCACACATGATGGAAGAGATCACACAGAGAAATACTATTCACTCATGTATGCGGTTCCAGTATTTTGAAAAAGGGTGGTCCACCCTAAAAGAATATTGACAACAAATATGACAAGGCAAGCATAGAGGTAGTGAATCAATCATTACTTATGAGCTTATTAGGACAAGTATGCATAATTGTAACTGCAGTAAGAGACCGTCCAAAATCTGAATCAAGAAATTGGTCTAGCACTTATTGTTTGCAACTGATCGACGTGAATAATTGGATATCATATCGAATGAGTAAGAAAGACAAGCAAAATGATCAACAAACCTGGCCTGCAGTAGTAATCTGGGTCAATGTCACTATGACCAACAGTCCTGCTAATGAGTAATGAACCAATTAGAAAATGGGTGATGAGGAGTGGCTGCTGAGTGTTGAGGATGTATCTCAGGATAAATCGGATTGGCTAAGTGGCTGCTGCACGCCTGAGCCCTGAATGGACTAGGAAGGTAGGCACGGCGGCGCACCCAGGCAGTGGTGGCGCTGTTGGGCGAGTGGCTCCTGACCTCCTATTAGTCCGGCGTCTCCTCCTAGAGTCATGCCGTCCGGGGATGGCAAGTCGCCGGCGAGGCAGGCGGCTGGGGGTGACTAGAGATCGGAAGCGCAGCAGAACTGAGGGGAATCGGGGCCTAGGCCGACCCAAAATCCCAGGGTGGGAAGTGGCCCACCGTGGGCACCCTGTAGATCCACACCCGAGCGGCATACATGCATTTTCGAACTAAATTAGGAACATTTAGCTGACCAATTAAACGACTCTATTTTAATAATATCAGATTCGTATTTGAACAACTAAGCTTGTTTAGCTTGATGGGTGGAGCAGTGCTATTATGACATGAAGCACGTATGCTGATCGTATAGTGATCAATAAACAGGGGGAAACCCTAAGCATGATCAATTAAACCCTATTATGACTGTGCTATGGCAGATTTGAAGCTGGAAACCGCAAAAATGCTATTTAGCAACCATTGTTTGCTTCGAACTAAGAACTCAATTCTAAGAGCTGAAAAGAAAGTACAGTAACCAAGTTACGATCTATTTTTTGGTTGAGATAAAAAAAGTTGAGCAGATATGAAGTAGTACCACCTCTCTTGCGGCGTCGTGTAGGCATCGGGGGTGCGATGGATGTCGGTGGTGTTGAAGCAGATCTGCGACGGTAGACGGGTGCATCGGGGGATAAGTCTCGTTGTGGTGGACGAGAAGGTCGTGGGAGCGGCCCCGGCAAGGAGGACGACAGCACCGATGAAGCGAGAGGACACGATGCAAGGCTCCTGGTCCGTCACGGTGGATGAGAAACGTCCATCTCTAGAATGGACGACGCGATCTTGGTAGGCGCTCCGGCATGGTGGAGGACGGCGGCGATGGATGGGGTGGAGGACGGCGACGATGGATGGGGTGGCGGACGGAGGAGGCTGGTGTGGGGATGGTGTTCTAGCGCGGACGGTGTATGAATGTGAAAATGGAGGGAGAGATACGGGGAACCATGTTTTTGGGACGCGCCTGTTTGAAATATGGGAAAGTTACGAACTTAGCCCCTGTTTAAAATTTGGACGTCTCGTCGGTTGGGGATAGGACGGTAATCTCGCATCTCCCCAATATTTGTCCAGAGCGATTTCGGGCGACGAGAGGGTGTTTTGATACCCACGGTTGGCGCCCACAGTGTATGAACGGGGCTGATAGGTAGGGCGGTTATGTCACGTCTGAGTGAAGTTACAAACCTGCCTCTATTGAAAATATTTGCCTACATCGATTTCGGCCGAGTCGAGTTTGTTTTGCCGCCCACCGTGTATGAATGGGGAAATGGAGGGAGAGATAGAGGTCTTTCGGACGAGCATGAATCAAATGTGTTTTGCCGCCCATGTTTGGCGCCCACTGTGTCTGAATGGGCTCAGAGGCGGTCGTGTCATGTCTAATTGAAGTTACTAACCTACCCCTATTGAGAGCAGTGGAAATCAGGCCGATGGATTATCCGTGTAAGGGGTAGACAGTAATTTTCATCTCCCAAACACTGGCTTTTGGCAGCCGACGTGGGAGTGGATATTTTGCCGCTTCTTTTGAATTTTGGGACACTAAGCATCCACATTTACCCTCGCAACTAAATTCGAATCCATTTTGTATTCTTATACGAATCTTTATAAATCATTCTATGTGTTTTTATATATCTTCAAAAGCACAACAAAGATGTATTCCACTGTCATATATGAATATGATTTACAAATGCCGATACTCGAATTCAGAAGCTAGAATCCAGTTTAAGGTGAATTCGAATATTTGAAACCACTTTATGTCCAAGTCAAGTGTCACACGCAGCATAATGTGTACTCCCATTTAGATATGTACACACGCGATGTCTCAAGATTCAAAATACCGAGTCAATCAACCAATAATTTACAAAACTAACAGATATATAAACACTTATAGAGTATATGAATCAATAATATCAACTAACATACATAAGTCAGGCCACTATACTTTTTTTGCTAGAAGAGCATCATTTTTTTAGCGAAGCTAGTACAGCATCTTGGCCCTTTCAGATGTGTGCCACTTAAGGACCATCTATACTACTATTATAGCTGAATGTGCATTCAGCCCGATTGGCATATTTGTAGGTCTGGCACAGCAATCAAAATGAAATGTCTTAGAGTCTTATCAATTAATACAGACTCGTGCTCAAAAAAATTACAAACCAAAAAACAAAAAACAATTATTACATGATCTCTAAAACAAATGGGTTGACCGATTACATGAACAAACAACACAAAGGTTATTCAACGATGAAAAAAATATTTCACCTATGATTTACCAAGTGGGAATTTAATTTCCTTTTTTCGTTCAGGACCTTAACAATGCGGTCAGTCTCAGCTTGCTTCGTTTTGAAATCCACCAAATATTTAATGGTTGTCTTGAGTACTGCTTGTGATTGTGCTGTTTGCTTCCTCAACATGTCAACTTCACCTCTAAGTGCAGAAGCAGAATCTCTTTCTACCAATAGTTTAGCCTCTAGAGCATCAATAGTTGGCAATTCATGATGCATGATTGGGCTGGTGCCACTGCTATGGGATGATACAACGTCCATGGGGACCTCGCTCTTTGATCTTGGGCTAACCTGTTTTGCCATTACAGTTCCGATTGGATTCCGAAAAGTAGAAGTTAGCAAAACATCTCAACTAGGAGTTAGAACAGCAAACCAGTTAAACAAACAAGGAATTAAAGAGTTTCGATTGGATGCTGAAAAGTAGTTATTAACATCATTGTAACCGGTTGCAGCAGCAAAGCAGTTAAACAAACAAGTTTTGCAAAAGGTACCTGTTGTGGCATTGGAGTTTCTCTTGGATCCTGAAAAGTTGAGTAGCCAGTAACTTGATTAGAGCAACCGGTTGCAGCAGCAAAGCAGTTAAACAAAAAAGTTTTGCAAAAGGAACCTGTTGTGGCATTGGAGTTTCTCTTGGATCCTAAAAAGTTGAGTAGCCAGTAACGTGATTAGAGCAACCGGTTGCAGCAGCAAAGCAGTTAAACAAACAAGTTTTGCAAAAGGAACCTGTTGTGGCATTGCAGTTTCTCTTGGATCCTGAAAAGTTGAGTAGTCAGTAACTTGATTAGAGCAATAAGTTACAGCAGCAAACCTGTTACACAAATATATTTTTGAAAATGTACCTACTGTGCAATTGGACTTCCAATTGGATCCTAAAAACTTGAAGTTGGTAAGATGATTACAGCAACAAGTTACAGCAGCAAACCAGGTAAACAAGGAAGTTTCTGAAAACATACCTGTTGTGCCAACGGAGTTTCAGTTAGATCCTGCAAACTTGAATGTTTGCAATCACAAATAAAGCGTTGCAAGAGCCATAAGAAACTACCATCAAACCTGTAAAACTAACCAGTTTGCAACGTATTTAATTACACACGAACTAGTAAAACTAACAAGTTCTTGGCAACGTATTAAAGTAACAAGTCGGTACCGTTTACCAGCAACACAGACATCTGTAAATTTCTTTGATGTAAGCAAAATGATTCCGACACACACACACACACACACACATATATATATATAAGTTAAAAAGACAGTGTCCCTCATATAAACCTGACAGTTGTTAATCTATGAACATGCAAACATTACTAGTGCTACAAGTGATAACAGCAAACCATTTAAACAAACAGGGTATCAGAACGTAAATTACACGTGAATTTTGCTGCGCCCTAGAAGTACATATGACCAGCTATCTACGTGCTTAAGTAGCTATTTAAGTTCAGGCACACAGGTAATTCTAAACAGTACGTATCAAACACATAGATAGGCGCAGTCTATAATAGGATTAACAGGCTATAGCATTATGTAATCAGTAGCAAAGTAATTAAGCCAAGCGACGTAATTGAACAATTTTGCAATAAGTGGCTAACTAAAATTCTGAGAAGCAGGTAACTGAACTTAATCTAGCTCTTTGTACAGGCACACTGCAACTTCTTTTTCGTTTACATGGTTCTACGAAGGAGTCCATGGCATCAATGCTTGGATACGCAGTCCCAATACTTCTTTCTTCCCACACTGAATTGGTAAGTCGAATGGTTAATCTGATAAGATGGTGCGTCCTTGATATGTTATATGAGGACGAGTTGTCATATTAGTTGTAGCAACACACATCACACTGGCTTTTACTGTATATTTCATGCTATTATATTTGGCATATCGAGATCTAAGCAATCTACAATAGGATGAAAAAACTGGCATCTTTCACATTATTGACGAACTCAGTTCATAGAAACAATCAATTCAACCATTCTATGGGTAAATCAAAAGTGCCACTGGAATATTTTTCACTACCCCGATCATACACGCAAAAAGGAGCGACGCCACCGTAGGGGCTGGTATTGGCGGCCGCCTCGGGTGGCTGAAAAGTGTGCACCTAGTTTGAGTCGTCCAGGTTGGCCCAGACTAGTTTTGTTCGTCCCAGCGCACGAGCAGGCAATGTAAAAAAATCTCTACTCTTATAAAAAACAGAGTTGGTGATGATGGTGTGCCTGCCATCCTGCAATATATGCCGTCCGATTTGTATCTGACGGATAGGAAGGAAACTATGTCAATTTTAAAAAAAAGATACCCACACCCGTCTCCACATTTGCAAATAAGGCCTTCCCTCATTCATCCTTTTCTCTCACAAGATAAACTACTTATACAAATGCATCTTGATGTTGCATGCAACGCACGGGCATCTTGCTAGTGAAGAAAAATGTTTCAATTTGGATGGGCCAATAACGTAAGTGCAAGGTAGGCCCTATAGCAGGCTCGTGGCCCAAACGAGCGCCTCCCATATCGATCGACAGCAGGAAAAATCCCAATTCGTTCGCTCCAGCCTCCCGTCTGGTTCGCTCCTAACTTAGCCGTCGCTGGACAGACCGACACAGCACTTGCTCGCGCCCTCGTTGGACGCCGGGCTTCAAGCGAATGGAAGGACAAGAAGATGAAGATCCAACCCTGCGTGTAGCCTGTGTGGGAGGCAGCGGCGGCAGCACGGGGATGACATCGAGCTTGCGCAAACAGACAGTCGCAGCTTGCAACAGCAGCATGCGCAACGAGCAGGTACATCACATCCCTGATTATATCTAATTCAACTATTCAATTTTTGGCCAATAGTTAAACCTGACAGTGTTGTAAAACTTCTTGTATGGATGGAATCTATAAGAAAATGAAACCAATTTCTGCTTATTTTATAACTCCCCCAATCAATATTGAACTGACTGAACCTGATGTGTCTAATCAAATTTTCGGTGCAAACATACAAGCTCATGTTGTTCTTGAGCCTGAAGTGTCTAATGAACAGACTGCTAATGAAGGATTTGATGCAAACATTTTACATGCTCCTGGTGATGAACATATAGTGTCTAATAAGGGATCTAATGCAAGTATTTTTCAAGCTCCCATTGAAGAATTTAGTGTCTAATGATGATCTGCTATGTTGAGAGAGAGATAGAGATTTGCAGGAATTGATGACAAGAAAATTATAGTACATTTTCATGGCTTGAGGAAACGTCGAGGCCATCTACCAGAAAGTCCCCATATCGTGACAACGTAGCATAAATACTTTTCTAATCTGTTGTTTGAAACTATTGGCATACTTGTGCAGGATAGATTTATTAATATGCTGTTTGCGCACTAGTTATAGGTGCAATTACACTTCGATATTTTCAGCCAGAGAACGAACAATTCAAGCAGGTACAGTTCATGTTAGTAGTCCTTGTACACCATGTTGCATTTTGAGTTTTTTGGTGCTTACATCATTTAGTGTTTTATAATCTCCAACTACTTTGGATCATTAGCTGGTTTTGAAATTGCATGTAGCTTCACATTTCTCAAGTTATGTTGATTTCCGGAGTGCAAGTGCCTTCATTTTTTTTAAGTTAAATTTTCGCCACTGGTAACTTGAATTCGTGGATCCGCCACTGCACACAAATCATACATGTAGGCCAGTATGAATTAAATGAAATGCAGGGACTTACGCTAGCTCGTTGTACAGGCTCATTGCAGCTCTGCTTGCGCTTGGGATGTTCCTTGTACAAGTCCATGTTACCACTTGCTTGGATGTGCAGGCGTTGTGCTCCTTGCATCCCCCTCTGCATTTTTGACACGCCGAATGGTTGATCAAATAAGAGGAATCGACCTTGCTGTTGTACCAAAGGAGATGTACTTACAAGGTTATACCGGTGTGCAGGATGTGTACCAGATCCCGTAGCGCCCTCATGCTTCGCTAAAAAATGGTTTTTCTTGTTTCAGATGATATCTCCAGACGAAATAAGAGTTAAAGTCAGAGTTGCATAGGCGTGTAAGCTAAGAGAGCAGTAAAAGGATATCCAAACATCATCGGAACAGTGCACAAGGGAGTGATATGTGGATACCTAGTTCGGGCCGGCGTTTGGGCATGCTCGCCTAGCTAGAGTGTGGGTCACTTCAGAGCCGTTGAGGGTGATGCGCTGGCATTGGCTGGCCGCGCACGGATGCAAATCTTGAGCGGCAGCGGAGCTCTATGATGCGGTGGATGAGACCATTGGTGAAGCCCCAACGGCCTCAGGGGGTGGAGGTGCGACGATGTGCTCGGTGAAGTAGCCCCGGTGAGGTGGGAGACGGCGTCGGTGAAGCGCACCTGATGTGGTGGAAGTCGGTGTCTATGAGGCACGTCGGTTGCGGCGGCCGACGTTGTCGGTGGACCACCCGGTGCGGTGGACGAGGGCGTAGATGAGGTAGCTCCGGTGCAGTGGTGCAGCGCGACCGTCGTCTGCATCGTCGTCGTCCGGCACAGAGGTGGCGAAAGAGACGAGATGAGGGGTGATACGAACTTTGCTTGGGTTGGCGGTGAATTAGGGATTTGAGCGCTCTGGGCGCGGAAGGGGATGATGGAGAAGGGAGATTTTACAGGGCTGGAATTTGGGCCGCCAGATATTTAAATCCGAAATGTGGAAGCGCTAACTTTTTTGACGTCGTTATTTTTTTTGGGGGGGCGGGGGGGGGGGTGGGGAGGGACGGAGGGCGTGGGTGGCTGGGTGCTAGCGTCCGTACGACACACGCGACCACCACGACACGACCCTGGTCTGCCTGGTGTGCCTACATTTGAGAATGCAAGAAAATCTTCTTCATTTGCAAACGAATCTGTATGTCTTACCATGCCCGTGTTTTTCTTGCAAATAATTAGTCATTCAAAACGAGATACTATAAATTAATTAATGAGGAAGTTATTTGAATTAGAGTGTGTATCACATAGCGATCTCCAATTATAACGTTGATTTTGCATTTCACGGTATCCACGCTACTTTTTAAATACAAATTCATATGTATAAGATGAACACCATGGTAGTGAGAAAACTTTGGATGGATTCAAACATATGACCTACAAAATAGCACAAAAATCGAGTCAATGTCAACTTTTCCAAACCTAGTATGGCACGAATTCGAAATAATTATGGAAGCCATATGCTGGTCCTCAATTCAAATCTTACAATGTACACTTAATTGAAACGTCGATATTAAGTCTCGTACTATCTACATTCAAATGTTGTTTATTAGCCGCACCCCCCCCCCCCTCGGCACACACGCTACATACTTCATGTATCGATCCATCTTCCTCTCCTAAGCACCTTAGAAAGCTATCGGTTTCCGACACACGTTCATTAGTTTTCTCCATGTTTCGATCTCTAACTCTCTCAACTACACAACCCTCTTTTTCCACTCTGTTACCAAATGTATCTCTCTCACACACCCGCCATTGCACTTCATGCCGAGCTCTCTCTCTCTCTCTCTCCCTCCCACCCTCTCTCGCTAGATAGATGCATTGCCTATCTAGACCCCCCTCTATCTAGGTCACTCTCTCGAGACTGTCTCACTCTTTCTTCCGCACGGCGGCCCACACTCGCTCAATCTCGCTCTCTTTGTCTATGTCTCGATTCACCTCGCTTTCTCTCACACACAAATGATATATTTCCCTATTCGGGCCTCGATCGACACACTCTATACTTTCTCATGCAGATTGTCTGTCTAGCTCAGTCCATCCAAGCCGCCCCCACTCTTTCGACCTCATGGTGGGCCACGCTCGCTCAATCTCTCTCTCTCTCCCTCTCTCTCTCTCTCTCTCTCTTTACGTATGTCTCGATTGACCTCCCTCTTTCTCAGACACAAACGAGATATCTCCATGTTTGAGCCCAATTCGACATATTCATATTGTATACTCTCTCACGCACATTGTCTATCTAGGTCACTCTCTCCAACCCGTCTCACTCTTTTGATCGCATGACGACCCACAGTCGCTCAATCTCTCTCCCTTTATCTATGTATCGATTGACCTTGCTTCCTCCCACGCACAAAATATATCTACATGTCTGTGACTGGATCATCTCTCAAGCTCTATCTTACAGCCCTCACCCTTCCCAAAAGCTCAGTCGGACAATATCTCTCCAGAGCAGATATATCTTTTCAACGAATGCCGGACCACACTCACTTTGTATCTCTATCTATCCGTGTCTCGATTGACCTCGCTTTCTCAAGCCGTATCTTCCACACATTGAAGCTACCTCTCCATCCCTCGCAGAGCCGGAGCTATTTGCATTGCGAGGGGGACTCCAACCTTGGATTAATTTGTGAAGGCATTTATTCCGGTGGGTTTATATTATATTTTCGTAGCATTCGGCCCACAACTACTCCAACCACCGTTGCAACCCCCGCACCTCCCCCAATTGATTTCCCTCTGGCTCGGTCACCGCTCTCTCACACGTCCTTTCTCACCTTCCACGTCGCACCATGGTATTTTTGCAAAAAAATCTGTTGTTCACTTTAATTATTACAAATAAGCTACAAACTACATACCGATAGTCCACCTGTAATGGAATAAATTTCAAACCACAAATTAAAGTGCTACAAACTACACACCGAGGGGCCCACCTGTCATGGAAAATATTTGGACCCATATATAAATTAAAAATGAAAAAGGACGAGGATCCAACATGCGACCAGGGCCTTCAACCCGCACGTCAATAGGCAACATAGTAGCAACGTTTGTTGTACCCCCCTTTGTTGATATAATGTTTTTATATTACCACAGCCTATTTAATGGATAACATGTATTAATATTAATTTTAGTACATTAGTGGGACCTGCTCGTTAGCACGTACTATTTGCCTTCACTTACTGGTGGGTTCCATGTCTGCTCTCTCTCTCCTCCCCTTCTACGTTTAGATGCATGTGCAAACACGAAGAACGCATGGGCGATGTTGCCGTTGACCATATCTGGACGCGTTCACAAGTTATGGCACCAGTTTCATGTACTAGTAGTATTATACATGTAACAAGTTTAGGAACAAAAGTGACCGTGACGGACAAGTTAGGCTAGTTGTAGTACTATTTATCTACTACTCCGTAATAATTAAATGCATGGATAAATAGATATATCACCCAGTGCTCGAACAAGGGGACTGGTCGCGCCTTACGAGTATTTGGAATTGACGGGGTATTTAATATGAAATGTTTGCGATGAGAAGGAATACATGTGGCTTGATGACATTTTATATTTAATTTGATACGGCTCTAGCAGAACATTCAATCGATCAAACCATAGATTTCATTCAGTCTGACTCCGACTTTACATTCATATGACGATCGAACTAAAATAAATGAAAATGATAAATCCCAAGCATTCGGATTTTAAGCATGGCAATCCGAACATTTTTCATGGCAAATTTAGATTACGCGGCGGCGGCGGCGGCGTCTTGTGGTGGGAAGCGACTCCTCTGCCGTGCTCTGTGTGTCGTCAGGCCACTGACCGAGGGCGACGGCGGCGTCTTGCGCCATTGTTGGCTTACTCCTGGACGTTGGCCCTAGCTTTAAGCAAGGCCAGAATGTTCTGGACTTCGGTCTCCAGAAGCGAGTCAACTGGCGGGAGGAGGGGACTGGCATTGGTGCAAGGAAGCGTTCGACAGCAGCGATCCATGCCGCTGAGGGGGGCACTGGCACCCGCGCGGGGACATGTGCTGGCAACGACGCGGCGGAGACATTCATGTGCACGGGCACCGGCACGGGCGCGCGCGTCAGTGCACACGCAGGCGCATGCGCTGGCAGGTGCACGGGCGCGCGCATCGGTGCATGTGCAGGCGCATGCGCTGGCGGGTGCACGGGCGCGTGAAAGACGGCGGGGACTTCGTGGAACCCCGTGGTATCAAGCTCGGCGACAATGTGTGGCTCCTAGCCCATCAATGCCACGGGGATGGGCGTTGGTGCAGTCGGGGCGACGGGAGCCGGAACGGGAGCGGGGACAGGCGCGACGTCTTCCCAAGGCCAATTCAAGCTCGTCCCAAAGGGCCTTATCTTCTTGAGACTCCGGCTGGGTGTCTTCCTCATGAAACTGGGAGACTAAGGGCAGACCATCGTGATGCGGCATGGCGTACGGTTAGGTCAGGCTGGTTGGAGGTAGACGACAGGAGAATTGGAGAGGAAGAGAGAAGATTGTAGCGATACCGGGTAGTGCGCAGGGGTGATTTTAAACTGTAGCGCCGGCGCCAGTAAAAGTAGGGGCAGTTGGGACGAAGGTGGGCGGCGGAGCCTGGTCAAAGGGCTCGCCTCCCGGTGAGCCTGTGCAGCGGCCTGCTCGCATGCCTCCCGGTCAGCCGGCGCAGCGGTCTGCTCACACGCCTCCCGTCGACTCACACGCTTGCTCGGACGGCACCTGCCGATGAGAAGCGGGACTCCTGGCGGCACGTGAACGCCCATGGTTTGAATAGTGAAAGCGTTCACGTTAACGTGACAGGTCTTTGTTCCAAAATACATTGGCTCTTCATTTGTGCAACTTTTCATAAGCAACTTGTCTCAAATTGAACAAAAAAATTATGACAGCATATTTGTGCCATATCACGAGACCTTGCTCAGTTTCATGAATTTCAGGTCACTTTTGGATTTTCTGAAATTTAAAATCCAGGATTCAAAACAATATCATAACCTGCATCATGCAATAAATTTTCAAGCAATACATCTTTGCCGTTGTAGATGTTAATATTATTTACGAAAGGATTTGGTCAAATATTTTGATTAGTTAGACTTCAGACAAGTTATATATGCAGTCTAAAAGGATAATCCCTCCATACCAGTGCATTGCCAGATATATTAAGTCAAGTACTAGGCACGAACAAACATGGCTCAATTATGTGCTCATCCTGGAGTAGTACTCCTATTAGTACTCTACTAGGCAATGGAGTTGACGGGTGACCTTGGGTAGCGGCGACCGAGGGAATTGAACCGTGCTCGGAACAGTAGGTAACGTTGTCTAGTTACTAAAGCATCCCTCCATTGTTCATCGGTAGTTATTATGGACCGGGGACATGAGGGGAATTTCCTAGGGCTGGAATTCTGGCCGCCAGATGTTTCGACTCGAAACGCGGAGGCTCGAGTGGTTGAGGTTGGCTAATGTGCGTACCACGCACGCCACCAGAAGGACACGAGCCCGGGTTTTTTTTTAGGATCAACACGAGCCCAGTCTGGCTGGTACGCCGTTGGGTGCTACCATTCGAGAATACAAAAGGAATCTTTTAAATTGCTGAATTAATCTATATGTATTACAATGCCCGTATTTTCCTTGCAAATTACTGGTTATTCCAAAAGGCACGGTAATTGATTTATGACGAGTTCTTGAATTAGAGTGAGTTTGTGATATAGTGATCTCAACGTGGATTTCACATTTCATGGTATCCCCAGTAAGTTTTTCATTGCAAATTCAAATTTAAAAGATGAATGGTACGGTGGTGAGAAAACTTCGTATGTATCAAGCATAAGACCACACACACACACACGAATACAGCAACAATCCAGTAAGTATAGTGCATCTATTTTTCCAAACCATGCATGTATGACACGAATTCAATAATACTCCCTCTGTTCCTAAATATTTGTCTTTTAGAGATTTCAACAAGTGACTACATACGGAGCAAAATGAGTGAATCTACGCTCTAAAATATGTCTATATATATCCGTATGTGGCAGGCCATTTGAAATCTCTAAAAAGAAAAATATTTAGGAACAAAGGGAGTAAAATGTAAGCCATGCATGCATGGTCCTCAATTCAATATTTAAAATGAACAGGAAACTGAAACATGAATATTAAGTCTAGTACTACATACATGCAAATGTTGTGTTTAGGTCTCTTATAGACACCCCGCCCACCCCCCCCCCCCCCCCACACACACACACACTTACTTCATGTATCGATTGGTGTTCATTTCTTTGTTAGTAGAGCTATTGGTATCGAACACACGCGTGCTCATTATTGCTCTTCATGTTTCGATCTCCATTTATGTCATTCCCGTCCTCAAACTCTCAATAAATGTATTTCTCACACACAACCTCGTCGTGCCCTCCATGACAAACTCTCCCTCTCTCTCTCGCAAGACACATGTGTTGCCTTTGTAAAACACCTTCACCGTGCGCGCGCACACAAAGTCTATCTTGGCCACTCTCTCGGTAACTATCTCCCTCCAGCCCTCACCACAGCTTAGCCGCACGATATCTCGGTGTATCGTCTTTAACATTCGAGTGTACGCTAGGCCACACTTCCTCGATCTCTCCCTCTATAAATGACTCGATTGACCTCGCTTTTTCGCGTCGTCTCTCTCACACATAGACGCTCGCACTACATCTCTTGCATAGGTGGAGCTATGTAGATTATCGGGGGTTAACCTCTCGACCTTAGATAAAATAGTGAAGCTCTGTTTAGGATTGTTTAGATTATATTTTTTGAACATTATATTTGTCCCACCCTCACAAACACCGATTGGTTGTGCACCCCCCCTCCCCGAGAGAATATCATGTGCCCCCACACCTTAGATGCTATATGCTGATACGAGTTCCTTGGAGCTTGTAGATCTGACATATAGCAGCTCACATGATGTCTTAATATTTTACAGGAAACCTTAATGAGTTTGAGAATTGCACACAATTGGTACAAAAATTACTCAGATGCCCTTGGATCCCATATCCAACGACCTCGAAGCTAGTATCACCGTAGCATCTAAGATAAAGGAGGACCTCATATTCTCTTGTATTTAAGAATATCATGTGCTATCACACCTTAGATGCTTTGGTGATACAAGCTCTTCGGAGCCGTTGGATCTGTGATCCAACAAGTCCTTGGTGGTTCGAATGTTTTTTTGCAGAAAAGCCCCCAAAGAGTTCGGCCACTGGTTACAAACACAAAGACTGCTCAGATGCCATTGGATCTCAGATCGAACGACCTCGAAGCTTGTATCACCGTAGCATCCAAGCTGCGAGAGCAACTGATGTTTTCTCGCACGGGAGAATATGAGGTGCTCCCGCACCGTAGATTCTATGGTGATAGGAATTCCGGGGAGATCTAACAGTTCACAGTAGGAGGTTTGAATGTTTTTGCAATATAGGCCTCAAAGAGTTTGGGAATTGCACAGAAAGTACAAGTACTACGCATGTGGCATCTAATCACAGATCATATGACCTAGATGCTCGTATCACCGTAGCGGCTAATTAAGCTATGCGAGCACGTAATATGAGCTACTGGGAGCCGTCGGATCCAAGATGCAGTGGTACACACGAGGCCTGAATGATTTATTTGCAAAAAAACCTTGGAGAGTTTGGAAATTGTGCATAATTACAAAGACTACTCCCAAGCCATTGGATCTCAGATCCAACGACGTAAAAACTCGTATCACCATAGCATCTAAGCTGCGGGGTGGATGTGATATTCTATGCCGCTGTCATTTTTGTTCCTAAACTTGCAAAATACGTGTAACTGGTGCCGTTACTTGTCTAACCGCGCAAAGTGTTTATGCAAAAAAAACATCCTACACTGAAATATCGGAACAACACACAGGGGTCCCACTTGTCATTGATCAAATTTGGACATAAAACTAACAAATCTGAAAGACGAGATTCGAACTGGCAACCTGGACTACAAAGCGTAAGTCGATAGCCTGAAATAGCAACGGTTGTTGGCTTTGTCACATAACTTGATTTTATAAAGTATTACGTTGAGTAGAGTAGAGGGAGTGCCTCGTCAACACGTGCATGACCGTTGACTCATTTACTGGTGGGTCCCATGTCTGCGATCTCTCTCTCCTCTCCATCGTCTAACCTTTAGACGCACGGGCACACACGAAGAGCGGCACAAGCTTGCTGTGGTGTTATTATAACTAAAAAAATGCTTGGAAAATAGAAGAATCGCCTAGAACAAGAGACGTTGTGGCTGGTCGAGACGGAGCTAACCACACCTATCCTCCGTGCCACGTTAGCATGATGAAGATGTGTGGCTAGTGGGGTGTTTTTGACTGACTGGCTAGGTCCCGAGGTCGGACCATAGGTAGTACGTCTGATACAGTTTATTTTTACACGCACATTTTTCCTCTGTGCCGAGACGTGGCATACCCTACCGCGCAGTTTCTGGGTCCTCCCGGGTGGTGCACGCATATTTTCTTCCTTGCCGAGATGTGGGACTTCCTACCGTGCGTTTTCTGGGTCTTCCTCGGTCGTAGCTCCGAAGCAAGTAAATGAGTCGTCAAATAACAAAAGCCCACCTTTCCCACCGAGTACATCAGTGAAGCACGGTGGCTAGCTAGTTGGGTTAGTGCGACCAATTAGCTAGGCCGCCGCCACATTTGTTTTTTCAACCCTTTTTTCTCTCCTTGCCGGCAGGTAAATTTAAATATCCACCGCGGCAATGCTCTGGTCTTTGGGTGCGGCAGGCGCGGCAGGATTTTTATTTTTTTGATTGACGGGAGCAGGCGCGACAGCAATTAGTCACGATGACTCCGCCTGTAAAACCCACTGCTCCCTGATATGAAAATTCGTCGACTGGTGTTTTCCCATGGTGAAAACCAAAAGATTCACCCCACTCCTCGGCTGGCTCCCTCCACCTTCCCGTAGGTTGCATTGCCTTTCAGCCGTTTCGCCCCCTTTGCTTCCTCTCCCCATTGGTTCTACCTGGTTCCATGGCGGCGCACCAGATCACAGAGTCTGAGGTGAGGCGCCTGACACAGGAGCTCCAGGCCAAGGATGCGAAGCTCAGGGCCAAGGACATGGAGCTCCGTGAGCTCAAGGAGGAGAGGAGTGCCATGCTCCTCCTTTATGTGCGGGAGTTCACGGAGCTTCAAAAGCGGCAGGCGTCCACCATAAAGATGCTCGAGGCGTCGGCGGCGTTGCTGCAGAAAGTGGGAGATACGATAGGCGGTGAGGCAAGCCGGCTGGAGCGTGACCGGGCCGACCGTGACGAGGTCCAGGATCGCCTCAACCACTTGGTGGACCATGTTGCCACGCATGTGTTGCGGCTGCGTGATGCCTACCGTCGTGCCAGCGTGACCATGCCGGCCGTCGGGATAAACCCGTTTGACCACCCCGTCGACTTCAACGAGCTGCGGCTTCCTGACCTGGTCTCCTTCTTCACCTATATCTCCGAGGAGCTGAGCCGTCTCAGCGCGATGGTGGGGGCGGAGCTGGACAAGGAGGGGTTGCATGCTGCCGTCGCCGTTGCCGGGCGAATCCTCTCAGGGCTTCGTCACCGGAATCCATTCGTGCCATTGGACGCCGTCTTTGACGAGCTGGCTCCCGTCGACCGGGAGTAGGCTCTGCAGGCGATGGCACCCTGCATCACCAACGTCATGCGCCTCAAGAAGCAGAGGGACTTCGGTGGTGTTTAGGCGTCCTCTACATGGGCATGTCCATGTCCCGGCGCAACATGGCCGTTGGATCAAACTCAGACGGTGTAGATCAGTCACTGTAGCACAAAGCGTGTGGGTGTGTTTGGTTGCATTCACATCTCTATATGGTTGTTCCCTCTTCGTGCATGCTCATCTCAGCACCCCTCTTCATGCATGCTCCTAGTGTATTTGTGTTAACCTACTAGTGTGGACTCATGCACCCTTCATGCACTCTGCCAAAACCCAAAAGTGGGTCGAGAAGGGAACTTTTGCTCCCATCCCATGCACCCTTCATACACCCTGCCTAACACTGATTCGTGCTTCATATGGTTCATGTAGTTGACATGCGCACAACATCATTTGTTATCGTCATATCTTACTACACTAGCAACAAGATTATGTAGTACTGACGTATGAACCACTGCACATGCCTGGTAGTAGGAGTATTGTGTAAGTTCAAGTGGCTGCTGTGTTTCGCACTCCTCCGTCGTAAGAGTGGAAACGCTTGCTGTAATCATTTTTTTTCTTCAGAAACAGTGGACACGCTCTACCGTGCGGATCCTCCTCGATGGTCGTTGGGAACCTTGCTACTCACTTTCGCCGACGTGTGGGACAGCCAGCATCAGGATCCACTTGCCATGCACTAAATTACTCCGTACTAGAGTGCACAACTGCACGGTAGACTACCCCGGTCGAAGCGCCGCAGTAATGCCCAATGAGCCGTCAAATCACAAAACCCCCACCTTTCCAGCAGTAAGTTGGACGGACAAAGCAACCATCATTTTACTCTTCTCCCTCAGCTTCCTCTCTTGAAGAAAACCCCAACTCGCTTCTCCCTCATCTTGTTCCTCATTTCTTCAAGAAAACCCCGACGCACTTCTGCCATTGTTCTTCTCTCCCAAAGAAGGAAAGGTGAGCGCATCAATGGTGTTGATTCTGGCCAAGGCCCGGTCTTGCATCCCCGAGACTGATCCTATAATTCCCTCTCTATTCTTCTTTTGGGTTTGTGATTATGGTTTCTTTTCTTTTATTTCTATTTGACAGTTTCTTGATGGACCCTTGAGCACCGGCCGAAGTATTGTCTATGGCTCTGGCCAAAACCATCGAGGCTCAGGGTACGAAGAAGCGCAAGCACCCTGCCGAGACTACCGTAGACAAGCTCAAGGCCATCGCCCTGTCCAAGCCCCCCTCTCCGGGACCCCTCATTAAGCAAGTGCAGGTAATATCTCTTCTTGACGATCTTTTTGGCGATCTTGATTGTATTTTTTCATCTAACATGCAGTACTAGTACTAGTAGTACAACTTTATGGGTGATCTTGCATGTGATTTTTGTGTGCCAAATGACGGTTCTAAATTGCTCTTTTGACCAAAACATGCGAGAGGTTGACATACATATGATTATTGCACATAACACTGATTTCTTATAGATTACTTTCAACTACTTTATGAACATCAATGCTAGCTGTAGGAAATGCAAGATTTTAGCTCTCATGCCTTTGGAGAGAGTATATTAGCCTTAGTAACTTGTGTTATGGATATTGCAAGTAATCCCTCTGCTCTCATGCCTTTGAAGACATGTTCTAGTGTCTTTGTTCACTCATTTCTGTGCGTATATGTAGTCTTATATGGAGTAAAATATTAAAAATCATCTTATATTTCTGAACGGAGGTAGTAATAAAATATTTGATTTCTGTTTGAATTCGAACCAGGTCCGCGGTGGAGATGAAGTTCTCAAAGTCATGTCGTGTGAACTGGAAGACCTGAGGATGAGTTCTACAACTAAACTATCCAGCTGCTGTGTCCTTGTCGCCACGTGTCGTCAACTAGTGTTTTCCTGTAGCATTGTTGTCAGGCGTGTTCTCAAGGGTGTACTTCACCACAACAATTTCCTACCTCTGCCTTCGATTGCGAAGGGTGTGGTTCTTGTAAAGCTTCCTGACAAATCTGATGCGGACTGTCTTCATCTTCATGTTTATGAGTGGAAAGACCACTCTGTTGACGAGCTGGCGATGGTGCCGGTAGACATCTCTCTTGAAGTCCATGGCCTTGTCAGTTATGTGGGGTATATCCCGTAGGTCGGTGGCAAGAAATAGTCTATAGAGTCTAATTAGTGCAACTTTGCTTGTCTGTAGTAAGTACTATTGTTCAATACTTGATTTGTGTGTGTGAACCCTGTATTGTTTAGTACTGCCACTTTTGTTGTGTGGTGAGTCATAAGAACAGTCTATGTTAATGTCTGTTCACTCAATTCAGTCTGTATATTTTGAAGTATCCAGATCATATTTTTGTGAGGACGGTTTTTCAATTATGGTTACACTCCAATAGTTGTATGCATTGCAGGGTTTATCGCACCCACCAGGATTTCCAGTCCTATGGATGTTCGATCCATACGATTTGTCACGACCTTTGGATTGTTCTGCTTGTGGGAGTAAGCGGGGGCCCTGCATGCCACCCGTAATTGGACGATCAACCTTCTGTTTAGAACTTGAACATAGTGATTTCCTCGTAAGGATTCACTCATGTCACATCATGTAAATCTTATTGATTTACTGTCATGTTTTCTTACTTTTGCTGCAATTTTATGATGCAGGTTTTGCCATGTCACATTCGTTACAGAATAAACCGTTTGGTTTGCTCTATGATCGTTATTTTAGCAGGTTTCACTTCTTATGACGTGTCAGTAACGAAGGCACTGTTCATCACTTATATTACTGGACACAATTGGATCAGTCTGTTGTCTGAGTACAATCTGAAGCCCTATGATGAACTATAGTTTGGTTTAACAAACATGCCACAATTAGTCCTTCTGGCGTTTAAAAGAAGTGAAGAAAAAGACTGGATGAAGGTCACGGAGCCTAGTGAAGTTAGAAAGCTGAAGTATGAAATCATAGCAGACCAGAGGCGATCGATGCTGTCTCGCACATCGGTACCACCTTTAGCATCGGATCGAGCACTGGCACCTTCTCAGACAGCACTGGCTCTAACACTGACAGTGGCAGCAGCTCTGTCTGATCCACCAGAGGATTGGGCACCGACCGCATCAGCGGATCAGGCTGATCTACCGGAGGATCGGGCACCGACACGGGCACCTTCTCCGACACCGGCACCAGCTCCACAAGGAGCACCATCTGTGGCAGCAGCAGCAGCACTACCAGTCTCACTGGCACGGGCACCAGCAACGGCTCCGCCACCTGCACCAACACTTGAAGTTGCACTTGCATTTGCTCCGGCCCGTGCAGCGGCAACGGAACCAGCACTTGCACTGGCAATAGACTGGGCTGCAGTTGGCACTGCATATACCAAAGTCCTTACAAAAACTGACATCTCCACCTTCTTGGTAAGCATAGGCCGCCCAAGTGTTTCGTCCTTTTTTCTTTCCATGTTGTTTCACATGATTCACTGTGTTGATCTAACTATTTGTGTATGTCTTCTTGTTTGCAAACAGAGAATTCCTAGTGCAACGAGGGAGTCATTCAATAATCCGGGTGACCATGGCCAAGTTTCTCTTACCATGCGCAGCCTTGGTGTGAATGAACCTGCTCAATATACCGGAAGTACAAAGGATGGTCGCATGATGATTGATGCTAAAGGATGGTCAAGGTTCAAAACTCTATCAAATCTTGCGGTCGGGGATGATGTCAAAATCAAACTTTCTCGGCAAGGAGAGCTGTTCCAAATTAACTTTGAAATTCTTCAGTAGCAGCACGCAACTGCCGAACTGATCTATCCTCTGAGAGCTTTTGATGTAATAATATGGCATGGTGAAACAAGTGTCCTGTGTGTATAAGTAGTATGACAGTATTATTTATCACGTAGGATATCGTGAAAGAATTGCAACTCTGATTGCTGGTTAGGAACTATCGTTCGATTTTATTCTAACAGCTGCCGTGCTTTATTTAATTTTCTGAATTCGCCTTGCGACAGCATCTAAAACCAGCGCCGTACCGATCGCTTGCAATTTGAAATGCGCTGAGTTAGAACACATGGGCCCCCAAACATGCAGGCCCACCGGCCTGTGGTCCAAAGTCCAGAACCGTCAGCCTATCTGAGTATTATATTCTCAGCTGAACCCCCATATTATGTTATATATATTCCCCTTGAATTTTCTTATGTATAAAGTTGTGATATAAAAGATTTTTATATTTCTTTACAGTGGGAGTATCTCTCTGTAAAAAATATATTTATGTGTAACTAGTTACTTCTGCCTCTCTACTTCCTTTCGCTGATATGTGGGGCATCGATCCGACAACGGGGTCCACGTGCCATGCACCAAATTAGAGTGCACAACTGCACGGTAGACTCACCCCGGTCGTAGCGCCGCAGTAATGCCCAATGAGCCGTCAAATCACAAAAACCCCCACCTTTCCAGCTTTAGCAGTAAGCTGGACGGACGAAGCAGTAATATTTCACTGGGCCTGAATCCCCTTCTCCCTCATCTACTTGTCCAGAGAAAACCCCCACTCGGCGATTGCGTATGGTTTTCTCATGGAGAACCAGGTACGAATTCTTCATCCATCGCCGATAAATTCTAGTCCCTTGGTCGTGGGTAATCCTAGAATGGCAGCCGCTGCCGTTGATGCATTTTTCTTCCTACTGAATCTAGTGTGTTTGATTTGCAGTGCCCAAAGTGAGAGGACCCTACAGGTTTCTGCACCCTCGGCGAGACGCCACACTTGTTCCTTCTCATCCTAACACAGGATTTTAAAACGCGCACAGTATGTTCCTAGAGTCCTCTTTTCTATCCGGGAGGGTGGGGGTTTTTGAACATGCTGTCGAATAAATTGAAAATTTGGATTGCTATATTTGGATAAAAGGTACTAGTACCATGGTCAACACTACCGTGAAGGAGGAAATTATTTCTAGATTTGGATAGCGAATACATTGTGTTCTCATATTATTTTTCCTACAGTGCATTCCTTGCTCTACCAGAACACATGTACTCAAGATGGTCGGCTTTGCCATAACTAAATACACCAGTTTAATGGTCACATTGAAGACAAGCCATGGATATAAGTTCCAAGTTGGGTTCATGAACCAAGAAGATCGCTGCTTTTTTTATGGCCGAACTTGAATAAACTTTCTCAAGTGTTACGGACTGAAAGTTGGCACACGAATGTTGATGGAAATAGCAGAACCTGGTCTCATCTTCACTGTGATCTTCCACCCCGACGTTGTTCCAATACTTCATCCATGTTAGTTTTGTATGGGGTTCTTGCATGTTGCCTCGATTACTTCTTAATCCACCTATTCTGTCTAACTAATCACAATTTAACTTTAGAAGTAGCAATGATTTGTGATTCCCTTCTATCACGAAGATGCTACTTCTAACCAATATTTCTTATAATTGGTGGCACGTGTAGGTTATTTCAAAGTTAAGCATGCTACTCGTTGGTTATTCTATAAGAACTCGACTGTTACTGATGGCACTGAAGTTGACTGGGACGACATCCACCAGTTCCTACACTTTATTGATCGTCTTGAGGTCCTTGTGGGGCATTTCAAAGGTGGAAGGCCACGTGGGATATGTGCGCCACTGCTACACACGTTGAACAGGTCCAACTGTGTCGAGAAACTTATGGTACGAGCTGTTTTCTGTTATATATGTTGTTCATAAACTCTTGCTTATACACAGTTTTACAGCTGTGATCTTCTTGAAACAAAAATTGCCAAGTTCTATTGTTCCTATACAGATGCCTGACCATGGTCGTGTCAGACTTGCGCTTGGTCACAACATGATGTTTATGTTGACCTACTCCATTTCCCTTGGAGGTGAAAAGATACTTATTCATGGGTGGTCTCAAATAATGAAGGCGCGTCCATCTTGGAGAATAGGACAGAAGGTTATGCTCATGCTTTTCCATGGCTCTAAAGTGAATATCCTATTTATTGACCACATTGCGAGATGAAGCCGCTTTCAGAAGGTTGTGGATGTGCGGGGTGGCGCCTGGGCCTTGTCCTGGGGCTTGGTGGCCTCACCATTGGTTAACTGTAGGAAAAGTAGCACTGTTCGAGGCGTACTTTGTACGGTTGAACCTGTATAAGTACTCATGCTACTTTCAGCTATGGTTGTTAAGTGCCCCTGCTGGTTTCAGTTAAGATTGTTAAGTACTCCTGCTGCTTTTACAGTCTGTCGTGTTTCTTCAGTCCTTCTTCCTCCAGCCGTCAAAACCAAACCAGCGCCGGCGGGGCCGCCTGCTTCCGCCTCCCATGGCTGGTTGCGCCTCAGTGCACGCATCGCTGCCCCATCGTCTCCTAAATCGTTAACGCCAGCGTCCGAGGCCTCGCCGTCGTCCTCCGCGCGCTTTGGTGCGCTCGCGGCGGCGCCGCCCTCTCACGTTGTCAACATGGTCAACAAACAAGAGGAATCGGGAGAGGACTGTAAGTGGAGAGGATGACAGTAGGGGCCCACCATGTCCATGGCTGTACACAAGCAAGTTCCTCATTTTTTGTTATATACTCCATTGTCAGCGTATAGAAAAAGAAAATGCTTCCTCCTAGTGGTTTGCTGACATCTGGGACCCACGATATTGTCAGCGTATAGTCAATAGACAAGAGAACAACACAAGATCGGCTGACACCTGGGACGTAGCTGCTCGAGAAGTATTTTTTTTTTGTTATTGTTGAGACGGAGCAAGGTTTCAACTGGGCTGTGGCCCGTCTAGCCCAGGCTTCTATTTTACGTTCACCACATGACCAGCCCAACTATTTTTTCTTTGAGAAAATGAGCCCAGTTTATTTTTCTGAAGAATACCCAATTCAGGCCTACTTAATTTTCTACGCCGTGCTAGGCTACAACTCTTTCAAGACGGCTGCAAATCTTGAAAGTAATATGAAATGGGCTGTAAATATAAAAAATAGACGACAAATTGGCAATTACTTTCAAATTTCTGAATTTTTTCACATTTTCAGATTCCAATTACATAGGGCTTTAACCTAATTTAAATATATCTTCAAAGTACTTTCAATTTGGCTCGACATTTCGGTATTAAAAATAGTTTGGACCCCACCGAAATATGCGAAATTTCGTTTAAATTTTTAACCCTAGCCCTGGCCAACAAAAAAACGGACTGCAATAAATTGCATAAGAAGTTGCAATGAGCTGTAAATTATTAAAAAAATAGGGAATGGTCTGACTTGTGGCCTATTAAGTTGACGCGTATGCAAGATTTTTTTACTTATTATACGTCAACAAACGATTCTAGCAGACGTGAACGTTGGATGTCAATCCAACGGGCGTCGTGCTTCTTCAATATCTGATCTTCTTGCTCCAGCCGCCAAATCCAGCGCCAGCGGGACCGCCTGCTCCCGCCTCCCATGTCCAGCTGTGCTGCCGCGTAGGCCTCACCGCCCCCTACTACTCCCACCGCTGGCTAGGCCATACCTCTACTCACCCACATCCCTCCACTACTGTGGCTTTGCCGCCTCCGGGTCATTCCCTTCCTGGGTCTCGCCGTCGTCCATTTCATTGGTGTTCTCGGCACGGCGCGGTCAACATTGTCAACAAACGACAACATCGGAAGAGAGATGTACATGAAGAGGCTGACAGTTGGGACCCACATGGTCCATGGCCGCACGCAACCAAGTACCTCCTTATTACGCCAAAAAGAATGAATCCTCCCAATGACAGCTGGGACCCACCAGCCATATCTTGGCACGGAAGGAAGTGCCTCCTTATTAAGCGAAAAATAACGAGTGCTCCCCATGAAAGCTGGGGCCCACCAAATTTGGAGGCTGACTTGTGGCCCTACTAAGTTGACGCGTATGCAGGGCGTTGTCAACTTAGTCAACAAACGATTCTATCACCAGTGACCGTTCGATTGTTAACATCCAACGGTCGTCCTGCTTCTTCAACCTCTGATTTTCTTGCTCCAGCCGTCCAAATCACCGCGTGCTCCTGCTTCCCGTGGCCGTCTATGCTGCCGCGCAGGCCTCACCGCCCCCTACTACTCCCATCGCTGGCCAGGCCATTCCTCTGCTCACCCACACCCCCTGTTATTCTGCGGCGATGGCAGCCTCACACCGCAGTCGAACCAGTCAACCCTCGTACTACTCTCCGTGTGTTCCCAGGCTCCGTGTCGTTCCCTGCCTCACCGTCGTCCACCGCCTGGTGCTGTCCGCGCAGCGTGGTCAACGTGGTCAACGAACGACAGCCATCAAAAGAGGACTGTACGCGGTGAGGCTGACAGATGGACCCACCAGCTACATCTTCGCACGCAAGGAAGTGCCTCCTTATTACGCGCAAAAAAAGAATCCTTCCCCTGTCAGCTCGGACCCACCATCAATATCTTCGCACGCAAGGAAGTGCCTCCTTATCCTCCTTGACAGCCGAGACCCACCCGGTCGAAGCGTACGTAGCGTTGTCATTCTCGTCGTAAATGTGTACGTACATACTGGTCCATCGGTCTTTCTGCCACGATGAACCGTGGCCCAGTAAGGAGCGGTAGCTGTTAAGGCAGTCCCGTCTATATCGTGTACATGTACGTATAGCCACGCTGCAAGAAAGGAAATGCGGCTACGTACGTACATAAGGGCAGGGTCTCGAACGCGTACTCGCGCATACGTACGGCCAGGGCCCGTGTACATGGAGAGGCAACGGACGGCAGCGACGTTGTCCCGTTCCTCGGCAGCTAACCGGCTGGGTCGGAACGGAGGAAACAGCTGAAGGAAATATGCCCTAGAGGCAATAATAAAGTTGTTATTTTATATTTGCTTATTCATGATAAAGGTTTATTATTCATGCTAGAAATGTATTCATCGGAAACTTAAATACATGTGTGAATACATAAACAAATACCGTGTCCCTAGTAAGCCTCTACTAGACTAGCTCGTTGATCAAAGATGGTTAAGGTTTCCTAACCATGGGCATGTGTTGTCATTTGATAACGGGATCACATCATTAGGAGAATGATGCGATGGACAAGACCCATCTGTTAGCTTAGCATATTGATCATTCAGTTTATTGCTATTGCTTTCTTCATGCCAAATACATATTCCTTCGACTATGAGATTATGCAACTCCCGGATACCGAAGGAATACCTTGGGTGCTATCAAACGTCACAACGTAACTGCGTGATCATAAAGATGCTCTACAGCTATCTCCAAAGGTGTTTGTTGAGTTGGCATAGATCGAGATTAGGATTTGACACTCGGAGTATCGGAGAGGTATCTCTGGGCCCTCTCGGTAATACACATCATTAGAAGCCTTGCAAGCAAATGACTAATGAGTTAGTTACGAGATGATGTATTACGGAACGACTAAAGAGATACCGACGATCGAATCTCGGGCAAGTAACATAACGATGGACAAAGGGAATTACGTATCTTGTCATAAGGTTCGACCGATAAAGATCTTCATAGTATATGTAGGAGCCAATATGGGCATTCAGGTTCCGCTATTAGTTATTAACCAGAGAGATGTCTCGGTCATGTCTACATAGTTCTCGAACCCGTAGGGTCCGCACGCTTAACGTTCGTTGACGGTATAGTATTATATGAGTTATGTATGTTGGTGACCGAATGTTGTTCGGTGTTCCGGAAGAGATCACATACATGACGAGGAGCTCCGGATTTGTCCGGAGGTAAAGATTAATATATATGATAATAGTGTTTGATCTCCGGAAAGGTTCCGGAATTCACCGGGAGGAGTTTCGGATATTTCCCAAAATGTTTGGGCACGAGAACACTTTATTTGGGCCAAGGGGTAAAGCCCACGAGGGTTTTGGAAACTACAAAAGGAAGTTTTGCGGAGGCCAGGGGCCAGATGCCAGGAACCCTGGCTTCTGGGGGGTAGACGCCGGGAACCCTGGCGTCTAGCCCTGCAGTCCGAGAAGGACTCTTGCCTTTCTTGCAAAACCGACTTTGAGGAGGCTTTTACTCCAAGTTTCAACCCCAAGGCTCAACATATAAATAGAGGGGCAGGGCTAGCACCCAAGACACATCAAGAATCACCAAGCCGTGTGCCGACAACCCCGTCCCATCTAGTGTATCCTCCGTCATAGTTTCCATTTTGTTTGGCGAAGCCCTATGAAGATTTTTCTTCACCAACACCGTCACCACGCCGTCGTGCTGCCGGAACTCATCTACTACTTCGCCCATCTTTCTGGATCAAGAAGGCGAGGACGTCATCGAGCTGACCGTGTGCTGAACTCAGAGGTGTCGTACGTTCGGTACTTGATTGGGACGGATCATGAAGGTGTACGAATGCATCAACCGCGTTGATAAACGCTTCCGCTTTGCGATCTTCAAGGGTATGAAGATGCTTTCCCCCTCTCGTAGCTATGCATCTCCATAGATAGATCTTGCGTGTGTGTAGAATTTTTTTTGTTTTCCATGCAACGTTCCCCAACAGTGGTATCAGGGCCAGGTCTATGCGTAGATGATATGCACGAGTAGAACACAAAGAAGTTGTGGGCGGTGATGATCATACTGCTTACCACCAACATCTTATTTTGATTCGGCGGCATTGTGGGATGAAGCGGCCTGGACCAACCTTACATGTCCACGCACATGTGACCGGTTCCACCGACTGACATGCAACTAGTTTTGCATAAAGGTGGCTGGCGGGTGTCTGTTTCCCCTACTTTAGTTGAATCAAATTTGACTACGGCCGGTCCTTGAAGAAGGTTAAAACAGTAAACTTGATAAATCACCGTTGTGGTTTTTGCCGTAGGTAAGAACGGTTCTTGCTAGAAACCCGTAGCAGCCACATAAAACTTGCAACAACAAAGTAGAGGACGTCTAACTGCAGGGTATGTTGTGATGTGATATGGTCAAGATATGATGTGATATATGTTGATGTATGAGATGATCATGTTTTGTAATATCGACAACCAGCAGGAGCCTTAGGGTTGTCTCTTTATTCTATGAAGTGCAAACACCATGTAATTGCTTTACTTTATGGCTATGCGTTAGCAATAGTTGTAGCAGCAATAGTTGGCGAGACGACCCCGACGCAACGATGGAGATCAAGGCGTCGAGCCAGTGACGATGGAGATCATGACGATGATTTGGAGATGGAGATCAAAAGCACAAGATGATGATGGCCATATCATGTCACATATTTTGATTGCATGTGATGTTTATCTTTTATGCATCTTATTTTGCTTAGAATGACGGTAACATTATAAGCTGATCCCTTCACTAAATTTCAAGATATAAGTGTTCTCCCCGAGTATGCACCGTTGCGAAAGTTCGTTGTTTCGAGACACCACTTGATGATCGGGTGTGATAGACTCTACCTTCACATATAACGGGTGTAAGACAGTTTTGCACATGCAGAATACTTGGGTTAAACTTGACGAGCCTAGCATGTACAGACATGGTCATGGAACAATGGAGACCGAAAGGTCGAACGTGAGTCATATAGTAGATATGATCAACATAGATATGTTCACCATTGATGACTACCCCATCTCACGTGATGATCGGACATGGGTTAGTTGATTTGGATCACGTATCACTTAGATAACTTGAGGGGTGTTTATTTAAGTGGGAGTTCATTAGTAATTTGATTAATTGAACTTAATTTATCATGAACTTAGTCCTGATAGTAGTTGCAAATCTATGTTGTAGATCAATAGCTCGCGATGTAGCTCCCTTATTTTTGATATGGTCCTAGAGAAAAATAAGTTGAAATATGATAGTAACAATGATGCGGACTGGGTCCGTGATCTAAGGATTATCCTCATTCCTGCACAGAAGAATTATGTACTTGATGCATTGCTAGGTGACAGACCTATTTCAGGAGCAGATGCAGACATTATAAACATTTGACAAGCTCAGTATGATGACTACTTGATAGTTTAGTGCGCCATGCTTTACGGCTTAGAACTGGGACTTCCAAAACATTTTGAACACCACGGAGCATATGAGATGTTCCAAGAGCTGAAATTGGTATTTCAGACACATGCCCATGTCGAGAGGTATGAGACCTCTGACAAGTACTTTGCCTACAAGATGGAGGAGAATAGCTCAGCCAGTGAGTATGTGCTCAGAAATTCTGGGTAGTACAATCACTTGAATCAAGTGGGAGTTAATCTTCCAGATAAGATAGTGATTGACAGAGTTCTCTAGTCACTATCACCAAGCTACTAGAACTTCGTGATGAACTATAATATGCAAGGGATAACAAAAACAATTCCCGAGCTCTTCGCAGTGCTTAAGGCCATGGAGGTAGAAATCAAGAAGGAGCATCAAGTGTTGATGGTTAACAATACCACTAGTTTCAAGAAAAAGAGCAAGGGAAAGAAAGGGAACTTCAAGAAGAATGGCAAGCAAGTTGCCACTCTCGGGAAGAAGCCCAAAGCTGGACCCAAGCCTGAAACTGAGTGCTTCTACAGCAAAGGGACTGGTCACTGGAAGCGGAACTACCCCAAATACTTAGCGGATAAGAAGGATGGCAAAGTGAACAAAGGTATATTTGATTTACATGTTATTGATGTGTACTTTACTAGTGTTCATAGTAGCCCCTGGGTGTTTGATACCGGTTCAGTTGCTAAGATTAGTAACTTGAAATAGGAGTTGCAAAATGATCAGAGACTAGTTAAGGGCGAGGTGACGATGTGTGTTGGAAGTGATTCCAAGGTTGATAAGATCACCATCGCATACTCCCTCTACCTTCGGGATTAGTGTTGAGACCTAAATAAATGTTATTTGGTGTTTGCATTGAGCATGAATATGATTGGATCATGTTTATTGCAATACGGTTATTCATTTAAGTCAGAGAATAATTGTTGTTCTGTTTACATGAATAAAACCTTTTATGGTCATACACCCAATGTAAATGGTTTATTGAATCTCGATCGTAGTGATACACATATTCATAATATTAATGCCAAAAGATGCAAAGTTGATAATGATAGTGCAACATATTTGTGGCACTGCCGTTTAGGTCATATTGGTATAAAGCGCATGAAGAAACTCCATGCAGATGAGCTTTTGGAATCACTTGATTATGAATCATTTGATGCTTGTGAACCATGCCTCATGGGCAAGATGACTAAAACTCCGTTCTCTGGAACAATGGAGCAAGCTAATGACTTATTGGAAATAATACATACCGATGTATGCGGTCCGATGAGTGTTGAAGCACACGGCGGGTATCGTTACTTTCTCACCTTCATTGATGATATAAGTAGATATGGGTATATCTACTTGATGAAACACAAGTCTGGAACATTTGAAAAGTTCAAAGAATTTCAGAGTGAAGTGGAGAACCATCGTAACAAGAAAATAAAGTTTCTACAATCTGATCGTGAAGGTGAATATTTGAGTTACGAGTTTGGACTTCATTTAAAACAATGTGGAATAGTTTCACAACTCACGCCACCTGGAACACCACAGCGTAATGGTGTGTCCGAATGTCGTAACCGTAATTTATTAGATATGGTGCGTTCTATGATGTCTCTTACCGATTTACCACTATTGTTTTGGGGTTATCCATTAGAGACAGCCGCATTCACGTTAATAGGGCACCGTATAAATCCATTGAGACGACACCATATGAACTGTGGTTTGGCAAGAAACCTAAGTTGTCGTTTCTTAAAGTTTGGGGATGCGACGCTTATGTCAAAAGGCTTCAGCCTGATAAGCTCGAACCTAAATCGGAGAAGTGCGTCTTCATAGGATACCCTAAGGAAAATATTGGGTACACCTTCTACCATAGATCCGAAGGCAAGATCTTTGTTGCTAAGAATGTGTCCTTTCTAGAGAAGGAGTTTCTCTCGAAAGAAGTGAGTGGGAGGAAAGTAGAACTTGATGAGGTAATTGTACCTTCTCTCGAATTGGAAAGTAGCACATCAGAGAAAACCGTTCCTGTGATGACTACAACAACTAGAGAGGAAGCTAATGATAATGATCATGAAACTTTAGATCAAGTTACTACTGAACTTCGTAGGTCAACCAGAGCATGATCCGCACTAGAGTGGTATGATAATCCTGTTCTGGAAGTCATGTTACTAGACCCAGGTGAACCTACGAACTATGAAGAAGCTATGATGAGCCCAGATTCTGACAGATGGCTTGAGACCATGAAATCTGAGATAGGATCCATGTATGAGAACAAAGTGTGGACTTTGGTGGATTTGCCCGATGATCAGCAAGCCATAGAGAATAAATGGTTCTTCAAGAAGAAGACTGACGCTGATGGTAATGTTACTGTCTACAAAGCTCGACTTGTCACAAAAGGTTTTCGACAAGTTCAAGGGGTTGACTACGATGAGACCTTCTCACCCGTAGCGATGCTTAAGTCTGTCCGAATCATGTTAGCAATTGCCGCATTTTATGATTATGAAATCTGGCAAATGGACGTCAAAACCGCACTCCTTAATGGATTTATTAAAGAAGAGTTGTATATGATGCAACCAGAAGGTTTTGTCAATCATAAAGGTGCTAACAAAGTGTGCAAGCTCCAGCGATCCATTTATGGACTGGTGCAAGCATCTCGGAGTTGGAATATACACTTTGATGAGGTGATCAAAGCATATGGTTTTATACAGACTTACGGTGAAGCCTGTATTTACGAGAAAGTGAGTGGGAGCTCTGTAGCATTTCTGATATTATATGTGGATGACATATTGTTGATTGGAAATGATATAGAATTTCTGGATAGCATAAAAGGATACTTGAATAAGAATTTTTCAGTAAAAAACCTCGGTGAAGCTGATATATATTGGGCATCAATATCTATAGGGATATATCAAGACGCATTATAGGACTTTCACCAAGCACATACCTTGGCAAAGTTTTGAAGAAGCTCAAAATAGATAAGTCAAAGAAAGGGTTCTAGCCTATGTTGCAAGGTATGAAGTTGAGTAAGACTCAAAACCCGACCACGGCAGAAGATAGAGAGAGAATGAAAGTCATTCCCTATGCCTCAGCCATATGTTCTATAAAGTATGCCATGCTGTGTACCAGACTTGTTGTGTGCCTTGCCATGAGTTTGGCAAGGGGGTAAAATAGTGATCCAAGAGTAGATCACTAGACAGCGGTCAAAATTATCCTTAGTTACCTAAGAGGACTACGTAAATATTTCTCGGTTATGGATGTGATAAAGAGTTCATCGTAAAGGGTTACGTCAATGCAAGCTTTGACACCGATTCAGATGACTCTGAGTCTCAATCTGGATACGTATTGAAAATGGGAGCAATTAGCTAGAGTAGCTCCCTGCAGAGCATTGTAGACATAGAAATTTGTAAAGTACATATGAATCTGAATATGGCAGACCCGTTGACTAAACCTCTCTCACAAGCAAAACATGATCACACCTTAGTACTCTTTGGGTGTTAATCACATGGCGATGTGAACTAGATTATTGACTCTAGTAAACCCTTTGGGTGTTGGTCACATGGCGATGTGAACTATGGGTGTTAATCACATGGCGATGTGAACTATGGGTGTTAATCCCATGGCGATGTGAACTAGATTATTGACTCTAGTGCAAGTGGGAGACTGAAGGAAATATGCCCTAGAGGCAATAATAAAGTTGTTATTTTATATTTCCTTATTCATGATAAAGGTTTATTATTCATGCTAGAATTGTATTGATCGGAAACTTAAATACATGTGTGAATACATAAACAAATACCATGTCCCTAGTAAGCCTCGACTAGACTAGCTCATTGATCAAAGATGGTTAAGGTTTCCTAACCATGGACATGTGTTGTCATTTGATAACGGGATCACATCATTAGGAGAATGATGTGACAGACAAGACCCATCCGTTAGCTTAGCATACTGATCGCTCAGTTTATTGCTATTGCTTTCTTCATGTCAAATACATATTCCTTCAACTATGAGATTATGCAACTCCCGGATACCGGAGGAATACCTTGTGTGCTATCAAATGTCACAGCGTAACTCGGTGATCATAAAGATGCTCTACAGGTATCTCCGAAGGTGTTTGTTGAGTTGGTATACATCGAGATTAGGATTTGTCACTCCGAGTATTGGAGAGGTATCTCTGGGCCCTCTCGGTAATACACATCATAAGAAGCCTTGCAAGCAAATGACTAATGAGTTAGTAACGAGATGATGTATTACAGAACGAGTAAAGAGACTTGCCGGTAACGAGATTGAACTAGGTATAGAGATACCTACGATCGAATCTCGGGCAAGTAACATACCGATGGACAAAGGGAATTACGTATCTTGTCATAAGGTCCGACCAATAAAGATCTTCATCGAATATGTAGGAGCCAATATGGGCATCCAGGTTACGCTATTGGTTATTGACAAGAGAGGTGTCTCGGTCATGTCTACATAGTTCTCGACCCCGTAGGGTCCGCACGCTTAACGCTCGTTGACGATATAGTATTATACGAGTTATGTATGTTGGTCACCGAATGTTGTTGGGTGTTCTGGATGAGATCACAGACATGACGAGGAGCTCCGAATTAGTCCGGAGGTAAAGATTAATATATATGATAATAGTGTTTGATCTCCGAAAGGGGTTTCGGGTGTTTCCAGAAATGTTTGGGCACGAGAACACTTTATTTGGGCCAAGGGGTAAAGCCCACGAGGGTTTTGGAAAGTGCAAAAGGAAGTTTCGCGGAGGCCAGGGGCCAGACGCCAGGAACCCTGGCATCTGGGGGGTAGATGCCGGGAACCCTGGCGTCTAGCCCTGGAGTCCGAGAAGGACTCTTGCCTTTCGGGCAAAACCGACTTTGAGGAGGCTTTTACTCCAAGTTTTGACCCCAGGGCTCAACATATAAATAGAGGGGTAAGGCTAGCACCCAATACACATCAAGAATCACCAAGCCGTGTGCCGGCAACCCCGTCCCCTCTAGTTTATCCTCCGTCATAGTTTCCGTTGTGCTTGGCGAAGCCCTGCTGAGATTGTTCTTCACCAACACCGTCACCACGCCGTCGTGCTGCCGGAACTCATCTACTACTTCGCCCGTCTTGCTGGATCAAGAAGCCGAGGACATCATCGAGCTGAACGTGTGCTGAGCGTGGAGGTGCCGTATGTTCGGTACTTGATCGGGACGGATCATGAAGGTGTACGAATACATCAACCGCGTTGATAAACGCTTCCGCTTTGTGATCTTCAAGGGTATGAATATGCTCTCCCCCTCTTGTAGCTATGCATCTCCATAGATAGATCTTGCGTGTGCGTAGAAATTTTTTTGTTTTCCATGCAACGTTCCCCAACAACAGCATCGTGTTGAGCCATGTGACTGGGTCGGAACACGTCCTGTTCACCGAGAGCAAAGCCACTGGGTCGGAACGTGTCTTGTTCATCGGGAGCCAAGCCACTGGGTCGGAACGCGTCCTGTTCATCGGGAGCCAACCGGCTTGGACGGAACAGCCGGAACAGGGTCTGGCGTACCGCAAAACGGAGGAAAACAGCCTTTTGTTCGACCGCGTATGGTCGAAATGGGGTCCTGTACATTGGGAAGGGTCTGGCGTACCGCAGAACGGAGGAAACGGCCTTCTGTTCGAGTGCCTATGGTCGAAACGGGGTGCTGTTGATCGCGAGGGGTGTGGCGTACCATAAAACGGAGGAAACGGACTTGTGTTGGAGCGCCTATGGTCGAATCGGGAGTCCTGTTCATCGGGAGGGGTGTGGCGTACCACAAAATGGGACTCCCCGGGCTACTATTCATCCACCGTCTACTGCCTCGCTCCAGCCTCCACGGGCTACTGTTCATCCACCGTCGACTTCCTCCAGCCACCACCTACTACTGTTCATCCACCGTTGACTTCCTCCAGCCTCCACGAGCTACTGTTCACCATAGGGTCCTATTCATCCAGCCTCCACTGGCTACTGTTCAACCAGCCCTCCACGCGGGGTCCTGTTCAACCAGCCCTCCACGGGTTCCTGTTCATCCACCCCCAACCAGCTCGGGTGTGTGGCAGCCTCCTCTCGATCGGGGTCCTGTTCATCCAGCGGCAACGGCCTCTACTACTTACCACGGGGTCCAGTTCATCCAACCCCCACCGGGAACTATTCATCCTACCCACAACAACGCTCACTGTTCATCAAGAGGTAGCAGGTTCGATCGGCTTCAGTTAGCAGCAGTAGCGAAGAAATCGCTCGATCGGGTTCAGTTAACAGCTAGGGATCAATCGATCGCTCGGGTTCAGTAAGCGAATGCCTCGCTCGGGTTCAGTTAGAGCGCAACGCCTCACACACACACACCCGCGTATGTGTACAAGAGAAACGCGCAATCCCTCCATGCATTGCTCGGCCCCGACCACCCACCGTAACCGGGAACTCCCTGAAATTTTCCTCGCCCTCGCTTCTATCACAATTTTTTCCGTCATGGATGGCCCAAAGAATGTCATGCAGGTGCGTCCCCGGCCCGCCCAGGACAAAAAGCCCATTTTCTATCATGATTTTTTGTCATACAAGTAGGAGCCCACCACATCTATGATGATACGTGCTTTTGTCACAATTATCGTCATAAAAGTGTCATAAGCATGACAGAAAAAAATTCGTTCGGCCCAAAATGTCACGGATATGTCTTTTTTTTGTAGTGAAAGGAGCCTCCTTTTGCCCTTTACCGGTCGGCACTGTCCATGTGCCGCGGTGGCGGTGGTAGGGTGGTCTTGGATGCCAGGACAGAGGCCCTGGTGGTGAGCGCCGCCGGGCTCGCGGGGTGCAGGCTTGTTGCTATGGCCGTGAGGGTGGCGTGGTGATCGGTGCTCGAAGTCAGTGAATGTGGTGCGGCGGGTGTCCTCTCTGCTGGTCGCACCACATTTCAGAGATGGAGAATTCCTGCCAGGGATCATTCCTTGCCTAGCTTTGGCCAAGCCGACGGTGGCGGCGTCTGTTGGCATCGCTCCCTCACTACAAGAAAAAGACACATCCGTGACATTATGGCCCGAACAAAAATATTTTCTGTCATGAAAGTGACACTTTCATGACGATAATTGCGAAAAAACACATATCATCATGGATGTGGTGGGCACCTAGTTCTATGACAAAAAAATATGACATAAAATGGCTTTTCATCCTGGGTAGGCTGGAGGCGCACCTGCATGACGTTCTTTGGTCCGTCCATGACCTAAAAAATCATGGTAGAAGTGAGGGCGAGAATTTTTGGGGATTTCCTGATATACGTTGGGTGGTCGGGCCTGAGTGATGTAGGGGTGGTTTGCACGTTTCTCTCGTACGCGCGCATGTCGAGCCCTTCACTTCCTGAACACGAGCGAGCCCCTCGCTTACTGAACCCGATCGAGCGATCCCTTGCCTTACTGAACGCGAGTGATCCCTCGCTAACTGAACTCGAGCGATCGATCCTTTGCTGACGGTGTCCTGGACTAGGTGGTACTCATCACGTCGTCTTCCGACCATGTCGGTCGGGCCGAGGACCCCCATGGCGGTTCACTAATGGGCCACTTTGGGCAGCCCATGACGTATACGAGGAAGATTCCACAAGACTTGGTGATCAAGACAAGGACTCCTCTCCACCGACCTAGCCGACTAGGACTCTTGTTATTCTAGTCCTCCGGTACATTATATAAGCCGAGGCTAGGCTAGTCGATAGGGCATCATTACTTACCTTAGGGTTAGAACACAACATACGATCTCGAGGTAGACCAACTCTGTAGTTGATACATCTTCATCCATATAAACAAGAGCATGACGTAGGGTTTTACCTCCATCAAGAGGGCCCGAACCTGGGTAAACACCGTCTCCTTCGTCCCTTGTTATCCATCGATCCAAGATCCACAGCTCGGGACCCCCTACCCCGAGATCAGCCGGTTTTTACACGGACACTTGCATTACTGAACACGAGCGAGCCGGCCCTTCGCTTACTGAACTCGAGCAATCCATCGCACTACTGAACCCGAGCGATCGAGCCCTTCGCTTACTGAACCTGAGCGATCCCTTCGCTGCTTACAGAACACGACCAATCGAGCCCTTTGCTTAATGAACCTGAGTGATCCCTTCACTACTTACTGAACCCGAGCGATCGATGCGAGACTCGTGTGCGTGCGCAGTTTGCTGGCCCAATCAATCGATGTGTTGCATTGAGTCTCCGCGCGAGACACGAGTTGACATAGCCAGTTGGTTGGCTCTCGATGAACAATCCTCGTTGCAGCCATGCACGCGATACATAGATCGAGTCGACACAGCCGGTTGCATCGGGCCCTTTGCGCGAGACATGATGAGTTGACCTAGCCAGTTGGTTGGCTATCGATGATGAACAGTCCCTGTTGCTGCCGCGCGTGCATACGCCCCACCCTAGCCGGTGGGGATTGGATGAACAGGACCCCGTTCACGGTGTCCTGAATTAGGGGGTGCGCACCACGTTGGCCCGCAGATCATGGGCCAGGCCAAGGACCCATCCACGACTAAAGATTGGGCATCAAGAGCCCTGGCCCTTGGCATAATCAAGATGGAATCCTCTGAAGACTTGGCGTACACTTCAAGGCATATTTGAATGATCGGCATGTTTATGCCCAGATGGTAACCGACCATGTGTAAATCCTAGATACCCCTGGTGCCTATATAAACTGAGGGGTTTAGCTTGTACAAGATAGATTCATACGCGTTCAAGGCATAGAGGTTAGAACTCGTTCATATGATCTCGAGGTAGATCATCGGTACTTTGTACCCCATCCACAATCAATATAATACAAGCGGGATGTAGGGTTTACCTCTTAGAAAGGGCCCGAACATGGGTAAAACTGTGTCCCTTTACTTCCTATTCACCATTGTGCCAAGATCACCAGCTCGGGACCCCCTACCCGAGATCCGGCGTTTGTAGCACCGACATTGGCGGCCCATACAGGTCCCGCTGTGTGGTCATGAAGGTTCGATGGCTCGTCTTCATATCAACGATGACATCGGCTGTGGGAGTACCTTTGTCCCTGACCAGCTTTTCGCCTTCGGCAGCATCATGTTGCAGGCAGATTCGACCGGTCATCTTTGCCAGGTCGAGAACTTCTCCCCAGGCCAAACCATCAGGTTTGGGAATCTGGAGTATGCTGTGGATTTCCGTGGTGAACTAACTTTCTGAGGCTGGGTGTCAGACCAGCCCAGAGATCGCTCAGATGCCGTCGTCCCTACACCAGACTCAAACTCGGAGTAGGACCGTGGATCAACCTACGCCTCGGATCTAGCCTCGAGCTCGGATCTGAACACCTTGCCACTGGAACAAGCATCAAGCCTAACCAGCGAAGAACCCGAAGCTATGTCAGGTAGCACCTCGGGAAAACTTCAGATCAGCCCCGCCTACTATCAAGAGATGGGCAAAGCCGACCTCACGCTCCTGAACGAGATATTAGATCGGATTCAGAGCCTAGGGATTTCGGACGGTCAGACGTCGGTCTACGATCAGATAGGATGTAAATCCGAAAGTGCGGAAATTTTCTCCCCACCTGCCACTGTCGAAGAGTTAACCGACGTGCTAGACTTCGCCTCTGAAGAGGACGTCAACATGGATGAAGATGCCGACGATATGTCTTACACTGAAGAACCCCCAGCCACTTCTAATACGGGCAAGTGGGCCGCCATCTCCACCTATGATGTTTACATGGTAGACACACCTAAAGAGGATGAGGATGATAAAGAGCCCCCCAAGTGTCGACGTAGAAGACGCCACGGTAAAGGCACAGACAACGGGGATGCTAGCCATGACGCTACCGAGAACGGCGATGCCACCGATAATGGCGCTACTCAAGATGGTGCCGAGGAACAAAACGCAGACGAAAACGCCAACGAGTGTCACATCGACGGCGCCATGTCCAATAGGGACGATAATGACCCCGAGGATGACAACTACTATCCGGAATCCGAGGAAGATATAAGCCTCGTACCTGATGAATTCGACATCCCTGAGGAGCCCCTTGCAGATCCTCGGCTTCAGGCTTTCCACCAACATTTGATCACCACGGCTAAAAGCATAAAGCAGAATAGCCAAAAGCTCAAGTCCGATCAGGATGAGCTTAATGATAAGTGGGTAGAGGTCCTCAGAATTGAGCAGGAACTGGAGGACAGAGCTACAGGAAATAACAAACCTACCCAGGTAGACGCCTACTACCTGAATTTGACGAGGAAGTTGATGGCAACTTGCTGTCAAAGCGTGACTGGGCAGAGAAGCCCGCCCACCCTCCTCAGGGTCATGATAGGCCAGCGGGCGGATATCCCGATCCCCCTGAAAAATCTAGCCGATATGGCAAAGACACAGTTCCGCTTTCGAAACACTACGGCTTGCGGAACAGATCGGCATCAAACCCAGCCACTCCATCTTGGTATATATATCGATCCAAGGAGCGCCCACCTGATGGACAGGCGGGATATCTAGCTTGGTTAGCCAAGTATGGAGATGCACGTGATTACACATGCCACACTCGGATCTGAGGAGCAACTTACCCCATGTGTTTTACAAATGAGGTGATGCAGCACCAGTTCTCGGAAGGGTTTAAACCCATTAATATTGAGAATATTGAGTAGTACGACGAAACCACAGATCCCACTGTATGGATTGAGGATTTCCTCATGCACGTCCATATAGCTGGAGAGGACGACCTCCATGCCATTAAATACCTACCCTTAAAACTCAAGGGATCGGCTCGGGATTGGCTTAACAGCCTGCCTGAGAATTCGATCGACAATTGGGAGGACCTCAAAGATGCTTTTTGAGCAAACTTTCAAGGCACTTATGTCCGACCCCCGGACGCCGATGACCTCGGTCATATTGTGCAGTAGCCAGGGGAATCAGCCGAAAAATTCTGGAATCGGTTCTTGACCAAGAAGAATCAAATAGTCGACTGTCCGGACGCAGAAGCAATAGCTGCCTTTAAGCACAGCATCCGCGATGAGTGGCTTGCTAGAGAGCTCGGACAGGAAAAACCAAGGTCGATGGCAGCCCTCACACACTTGATGACTTGATTTTGCGCAGGTGAGGATAGCTGGCTGGCTCGTAGAGGCAACCATAACGGTGACCCAAGTACCTCCGAGGTACGTGATGGAAACGGCAAACATCGGCGCCAAAAGAACAACAAACGCCGCAATAGAGGTAATAGCAGCAAAGCCGAGGAGGGGACAGTCAATGCCGGATTCAGTAATCAACGTGGTGGCAATAAGAGAAAACTCTGTCAAGGGAATAGAGACGGCCCGTCAACGTTGGACAAAATACTGGACAAGCCATGTGCTACCATGGTACGCCAGATAAACCTGCTACTCATTCTAACTAGAATTGTTCGATAATCAAGCAGGCCGGCAAGATAGCAGCGGAGAATTAGGGCAAGGGTCCAGCTTGTAATGAGAATGGTGACCAGCCCGGGCTGAACAATGGTGGCCGAAAGCAATTCTCTCCCAAAGTAAAGGATGTAAACTTGATATATGCTACTCATGTCACCAAGAAGGAGAGGAAAAGGGCGCTTCAAGAAATCTATGCCGTAGAGCCAGAGCGCCGAAGTATAACGCATGGTCAAAAATCCGATCACCTTTGACCGAAGAGACCATTCGACAAGCATCCTAGCACAATGGCTCTGGTACTCGATCCCATTGTGGACAGTTTTCACCTGACGCGAGTCTTGATGGACGGAGGCAGTACTCTTAATTTGATCTATGTTGATATGGTCAAGAAAATGCATATTGTTCCGGCCAAAATAAAGCCCAGTAGCACCATATTTAAGGGTATCATACTGGGAGTCGAGGCTCAGTGTTCGGGTAGCGTAACCTTAGACGTAGTCTTCGGCACACCCAAGAACTTTCGAAGTGAAGAGTTAATCTTTAAAATCGTACCCTTTTGAAGTGGTTACCATGCACTACTTGGGTGAACTGCTTTCGCTCGCTTTCACGCCCTCCCCCATGACGCTTATCTAAAACTTAAGATGCCAGGGCCAAATGGCGTCATTACAGTCAATGGAAATACGGAGCGCTTCCTCCATACAAAGGAGCAGACCGCGGCTCTCGCAGCCGAGGTGCAGGCCAGCGAAGACACATTAAGGGCCCGAGCTGCATTAAGCAAGCAGGGCGCGCTCCGCCGTCCCCTCTACATGACCGAAGACTACATTCCTCGGGTACACAACTTTGCGTTGAAAATTCCATGGGGATGGCGGGGCAAAGAAATTGGGCACTACTCGGCTAAACCAATATGTGTCACCAGAGCCCCTGGCACTCAAGCCGCGCTTTTCTTTTCAAAACACGCGCCACATGACCGGGGGCTTGCCATTTAAAAACCTCCGCCGATTTCAGCTTGTTAAAGCAATCACCACTAAAGTGCCTTCAAGCAAAACAAAAGGGCGTTGTCTCAGGCGGAGGCGACTGTCCTTGGATTAGACGAGGAGACGCTAATATACAGCACGGAGGGTGCACGACTAGAAGGCAGCAGCGGGCCTAAACCAGAAGGCTAGAGTTCGGCACATTTCCTCCTTAGTCATATTCTTTCTTTTTTCTTTACCAATATTTTGTATCTTTCAAAGTTATATATATCTCGGATTGTTAGGTTTGATCCTTTTAATGAATAAAGAGAAAAGACCCGACTAGTTGGGCCTCGTATACACTCATGGTGCATTATTTTTTCTCTTCTTTGATTCATATACCGACCATTACTCTCACGATACAAACACTAGATGCCTTTCAAGCACCATCAATTTTAACCCGGGGGGGGGGGGGGGGTTGGGGTGGGGGGGGGGGTGGGGGGGGGGGGGGGGGGGGGGGGGGGGGGGGGGGGGGGGGGGGGGGGGGGGGGGGGCACCCGAGCCAAGCCCACCCAAGTGCCTTGGAACTATATAAAGTCCTCGGCCCAACATCCTCGGTACTTTGCATATATATATGCATTGATTTTGAGTTGTGTCTTTGGTCAATAACTGGGTTGCCCGGCTCCTGTGCTTACCCCTTATGTTTCTGATCTGTTCGGCTATGGGGTAAAGGGAGCACCACTATGATTGTTACTTCTGCTTTAACCGGTCAAGTATCTCATTTTGAGAAAGCCGAAAGCTGACTGTCACAACATGCGTAAATGTGTCAAACTATATATAGCCGATGGCGGCTATCCGAGTAAAATGAAGGGCTCTTTTTTTTTGGAACAAGCCGAAGTGTGGGTGGTTCGACCCCGGATGATCCGAGGACTCGACATATACGGGGGGCTATTAAGTTGCCCCCCAAACAAAGCTCCTACGACTATGTGTACGTTTTAGCCCCAGGGTTCGATTGCCTTGTTTCTGCTGATATGACCACCTCCGGGCACCGAGACATTGGCTAAGGGTCATAAATCAAATAGAAACACCCTAAGTAGTATCTACTAAGGGGTAGAAGCTGGCGACTGGCCAACTACATCTTGGAAGAGTCATAGTCGAGTCAAAATAAGCATAAAGTATATAGAACAAAAGACATTTCCCATTTAAAATAAAACTTGTCTTTTTTACATCTCGGCATATCCGAGGAACAATATAAAGCACGGTCAATTAAGATTTTTGAGAATAGAATCTCTCGTACACTTCCCCTCGGACACCCAAGTAGCCAGCATAACCCCTTTGTAGTAGGTCTTGGCCTCCCGCTGTTTTCCCTTCGGACATCGCTGCGCCATGGGCTCTAGGTCAAGCTTCGGCCACCACATCTATATGGCTGCAAACGCCTCCCGAGCGCCCTCCAAACAAGCCGACTGCTTCCAAAGCTCGACTTGGGCAATAGCCCCATGAAGGCGCTGCACCAGCCCAAAGAAACTGGTCGGTAGAGGGGAGTTCAGCCATAGAGCGACGCATAGGTCCTCCATGGTGGGCTTTGCCGTCTCGGCCAGCTGCTTCATCTGATCGCCGAGGAGTTGGGGGCGCGTCTCCTCCTGGAATTGCATCCAGGAGGCTCTCCGGTCGGCTGTGTCTTGACGCCCACCGAAGTACTGACACGCCGTCTCCATGCTCTGAAGGAGGTCCGAGAAGGCGCCTGACAAGCGCCAATTTTGTGTTAGCTCGGGGAATGCTTGACTGCCGAAGTAGCACTGCAGTAAATATGGCTTACCGGCAACAATATCCATCACTTGCTGAAGCTCCTCCTTTGTAGCATTAGCTCAGGAGGCAGCCTTTTGCCGTTCCCACTCGAGCTTCTTGAGCTCGGCGGCGTCCTTCTCCTTCGAGGACCTCAGCGCATCACGTTCAGTGATTACGCTTTTCAAATCTTCCTCAATCTAAGAAATCCGAGATTGAGCACCTTGTCGAGACTTTTGCTCTTCAACAAGGTCTTCTGCGCTCTTAAGCGCCGCAGCCCTTTGCTGCTCGGTATCGGACCGAGCTTTTTGTATCTCGGCACGCAAGTAAGCTAGGTCCTTTTCGGCCGCTGTCAAAATTAAAAAATACACCTGCATTAGTGATAAAGCTGCTTGACAGGCAAATTGATAATTGGTGCACCGATTTTTTACCTTGCGCTTTCTCCACCTGCTGATGGAGCAGATGTAAGTCCTCCATCGATCGCGCTAGTTTGCGATTCATCTCCTCCAACTCGGTTAAGTTGGAGGCGGAGGACGAGGTGGAAGCCTGCATCAAAAACAAATGGTAGATAAGAATCTGAGCATCACGAATCGATCCTCTGGTCGACTTCTTCAATCCGGCCAGAGTCTCGGGTGCTACTGCATATTCATGTTCTTTAAAACTAAGGATGGCAATTTTACCCATGGATATCTAACACGAATAGATAGGGTTTGGATATGCTTTTGTGCCCATGGGCGGCGCCCAAACCCGACCCGATTGCTCGTCGGTAGGGCATGGATATAATCTTGTACCCATGGGTATATCCAAACCCGACCCGATAGTATGACTTAATGGGAAAAAAATATGTTATCCCTACCCCATAGTAATATGTCCCACTGCAATTTTACATTAAGTTATCTAAAACATGCAAAAGAAATTGCACAATTCCGCCCTAACTTTTATTAGTTCACATTCAATCCCCACCGTAACATACACCAGTGCCCCTTCCCTTATTTTTATCTCCTCGTTAAATGACTCGTCATTCTCATCTTTCGGGAAAATTCTAAATGATATTAGGTTGTCAGTGGACGTTGATTTACCATAAATGAAGCCAAGCCTACCACGAGGTGAAGAATGGAAGAGCTTATGTTAACAATGTGTTATGTCTTATTTTATATGTGTCGAGAGGACCCAATAGATATCCAGTGGGTATGGATATCCATCGGGTTTGGACATGGAAAAAAAATTCACCCGTGGATTTTTTCATCGGCGGGCAAAGACTCTCTTCATGGATTTGATATTGTTCAATCCGATCCAAACCCGACCCATTGCCATCCATCGATCGCGCTAGTTTGCGATTCATCTCCTCCAACTCGGTTAAGTTGGAGGTGAAGGACGAGGTGGAAGCCTGCATAAAAAACAAATGGCAGATAAGAATCCGAGCATAACAAATCGATCCTCTATTCGGCTTCTTCAATCCGGCCAGAGTCTCGGGGGCTACTGCATATTCACGTTCTTTAAAACTATACAATTATCGACCCTAAAGCCTGTTTTGGTAAACTAACTTAAGGCTCAGTGGCTACTGCATTTGCGCTTTCAGAGTACTTAACTCTAGTAAAAGATTTTTAAACATGCATAAATTTCTCCTCGGACGATGTTTTAACATCCTCCTTGAGGGCGATAGGCTATACTTACTGTATTATTCAAGCCCTGGAAATAAACAGATAAATCAAAATTGCTTAACATGCGCTTACCTCAAGACCTTTTGCAAGGTTAAGAAAAACTTCCGGGATGCGGGCCTCGGCCTACTGGAACTGCGTGAGCGCCGTGCCAAGTATGGCATGGTGGTCGGGCAGGAGGGAGAAGCTACTTAGAGCCGCCTCCACCTCCTGTCTTTGGCTTGGAAGCTCGGCCCCACCAGGGCCGAGCAGGTTAGACAACGCACCCCTTGGGCCATACCCGGTTGACAGGGCCGGGGGCGTTCCTGGTCGGCCCTTAGACTGTGAAGTCGTCGGGGCCGAGGATGTTGGGCGCTCGGGCACCAGCTCTTCTTGAATAGGGATAGTTTGCCTCCCCCGATCCGCCGTGTCCTCCTCCACGGCCGAGGAGTTAACCTCGACCATGAAGACTTTGGTCGCTTCCCCAGCCTTAGGCGCTGGGGATGCAGAGTGAGGAGAAACCTCCCCTAGCTCATGTTGGGCAGGATAAGGGTAGGTCGCTGTATCCGAGGAGCTCCGGGCCAGCGACGCTGCCCGAACTCCATTGTCAGAGTCGTCCTCGTCGGGCAGTTTGCGCTGCGGGCTATGAGAGACAAATAAAACTCATGAATCCAATGTATTTTGTGAGTTAAAGCAAATATTAAGTGAAACAAAGGATATACCTTTCTGCTTCAGGGTGTTCCCGACGATGACCACGGACACCCCCGGAGGAGCCCGAGCTGACCATCTCCACAAGCGCCGATGGCTGGCCTGTCGAAGCGGCATGAGCTTTCCTCAGCCGCTTATATGGCCGAGGATGATCCACCTCCGCAATATCCTCGGATGCCGACCTGTTTCCACCCTTGGAGGAGTGCACATCGCTCTCCTCCTTCTACTCCTCCTCGCCGGTGTCAACCCCGATGGTGGAATTTTGATGACTCATTGTTACTGCATCCGAGGTACTTCCCTGGATGGACAGGCTCTTTGTCCTGTTCTCCCTTTCCCCCTCCTTCTCCATCTTGTCCGGGACCTCATAGGGGTCCTCGGTTAGTAGCTTCTCAAGCTCAGGGGTCATGGGATCCTCAGGCAGCGGGGCCGGAGATTTTATCTTTTTGGCCTTCACGCGCCAAGCCTGTATAGAAGGCATAAAACCGATCACTTAGCTAAAAAGTGAAGAGTGATGAAATGTCGGGGGATGAAGTGTCGGTCCAGCCGAGATCAGATCTGAAGAGGAAGAATCCGGCGATGAAGCATGACGTGGACTACGTCCACCAGCTTGATGCCCTCGCCGACCACGGCTTTGATTTTGCCTTGGAGCGCCTTCACCTCTTCTTGGTCCCCCCAGTCGAGGTTCTTGTCTGTCCAAGAATGCAACCTCTTCGGCGGCTCCACCGAGAAGGCGGGGACTTCCCACTGGACCTCGAATGGTTGGTCGGCCACATAAAACCACTCTTGCTGCCAGAGCTTCACCGTCTCGACGAATATACCCTCTGGCCAGACTACGTTGGGGATCTTACTGATCATGGCCCCGCCGCAATCAGCAAGTTTGGAACCGCTGCTTTTCGGCTTGACACAAAATACCTTCAGCGATAACCCAAAGTGGGGCTCAATACGAAGGAAAGATTCGCAGAGGGTTATGAAGGTGGCTATATGAAGGACGGAATTTGGGGATAGATGATGAAAATCTAGCCCATAGAAAAACAGAATACCCCTGATGAAGGGGTGAAGATGAAATCCCAAACTTCGGATGAGGTGGGAGACGAAGACCACCCATTCCCCATTCCGAGGAGAAGGAATGGATGAGGCCGAGCGAACCTCGTCTGTACGCACTGGCGAGCGACATTTGGCCGTGAAGGGAAGGTACCCATCAGCCTGGAGCTCGATGATGGTGCCAACGGTGACAGTGGATTGTAGCCACTGCCACTTCTTACTGGCGGACTCGACTGCCGGAGCAACAGCCTCCTTTCCCTTACCGGCCATCTCTTTTGATGGAGGAAGAAAGTGGAGGAGAAAATGGGACAAGAAGCGGATCTCGGAGCACTGGAGCTTTCGAGAGTTCTTGGCGATGGAGCAGAGGATGAGAGCGTGGGTAAAATTGATTTACCGTTCTCCACGCCGCGCAATAAATCGCCAGTTATCAACATATCGTGCAATATATGCACGCGGGGATTAAGGGATTTGCATTGATGATGTCGCTAGAAATCCGGAGCACGGTCTCTTTATTGACAAGACATGCCAATAAAAACAGCCTCGTGCCATGACACGCTCAGTAATAACTATTGACAAGATGACTTGGTTCTACGATAAGTGCTGGGGGTTCGGTTCTTGGCCATAAAGTTGTCAGGGTTCAACCCACTCACCTGTCATACCCACGTGGCAAGCCTTCGCGGTTAAGCAAAAGAAGTCTTCGGACCAAGTAAAAATAGAACTATCTAAAGGAGGGTTTTGTTAAAAATCTCCCTTAAATTACAGGAGTAAATCATGGACCACATTTGTGCCTGGTCGTGTTCAGAGGGAAAACTAATTATCAAGAGCAGAAAGAGACTTCGGATCGATGGGTCCTCGGACCTGGAAGCCGACATGGAAGATGGAACTCGCCTACGAAGCCAAAGACCACAAGATTGAAGTTGTTCCGAAGATAGAAGCCCAGGACCTCGGTTTGAAGACCAGTTCAGGGGCCACTGACGGTGTCCTGGATTAGGGGAAGCGCACCACGTCGGCCCGCCGATCATGGGCCGGGCCGAGGACCCGTCCATGACTAAAGAATGGGCCTCAAGATCCCTGGCCCTCGGCGTAATCAAGATGAAATCCTCCGAAGACTTGGCGTACAATTCAAGGCATATTTAAATGAGCGGCATGTTTATCCTCAGATGGTAACCGACCATGTGTAAACCCTAGATACCCCTGGTGCCAATATAAGCCGAGGGGTTTAGCATGTAGAAGATCGATTCATACGCGTTCAAGGCATAGAGGTTAGAACTCGTTCATACGATCTCGAGGTAGATCATCTGTACTTTGTACCTCATCCACAATCAATATAATAAAAGCAGGACGTAGGGTTTTACTTCTTAGAGAGGGCCCGAGCCTGGGTAAATCTGTGTCCCTTTACTTCATGTTCATCATCGTGCCAAGATCACCAGCTCGGGACCGCCCATCTGAGATCCGTCGGTTTTAGCACTGACACCCATAGTAGTAGACGGTTGGCGCTGGATGAACAGGATGCCGATGAGGCCATGCCGCTATCCCGATCGATCTTGCTGTACCTGTCGTCATGGTCGATGATCGAATGATCGATCTTGGTTTACTTGCCACGATACGTGCATACTAGATGGCTGGCCCTCAGATGTCGCTAGTTGCAGTCGTGCATGGCGGAGCCAGGCTCAAACTTTTTAGTACTGCACTGTAATGTCTTAAATAGCGGGCAATGCCATTTAGTGGCAGATCGGCCAGAAACTATGAAAAATTGTAGCGGAGCTAAGTCTCGTTTAGCGTTTTTCTTTAATCATGAAAAATTGAAAAGATAAGTATATAATCAGGCATCATATATGATATATACTATATACACATGTTCGAACATCAAACCCGAGCATCATATACTCCATTTGTTTCTAAATATAAGTCTTTTTAGAGATTCCAATATGGACTACATACAGAGTAATATGACTGAATCTACACTCTAAAATACGTCTATATACATCCGTATGTAGTCTGCATTGAAATCTCTAAAAAAGCTTATATTTAGAAACGGATGAAGTATATCAGAAACAAGAACAAAGAACAAAGCAGAAGGATGGTTTTGTATAGCGGCTTAACGGGATAAATGACTCCAAATTTAGCACTATAGTGGAAAATAGTCGGCTATTAGCGTCATTTTTAATTTAGCATTAAAAGTGCATAGTTTTAGCAAGAGAGCTCTCTAAAAGCTATAGCTAGCCTATAGCCGGCTATTTTAAACTGTGCTGCACTATGAAACAACAAGCACACTCTTTGCACCTTAGATTAGGCGGCAATACATAATCGAAACTATCGCCCCTCACAAGCCTTGTCCGTCCACACTAGCTAGGCCCATTCTGACATAATCTTGCGAATGATCATTTCCACGGAGATTGTGACGCCACTGAACACCACATTGTTGCGGTGACGCCGTACCCCTTTTTACTTATTCACAATCCTGGCGTGGCTAACCATATGATTTTGACCCCTTCCAACAGCAAAGGTTACAAAAGTTAGTACAATAGAACCTTCCAACAGAGGACATATATATTGCTCTCAAAAAAAAAACAGAGGACATATATTCTCTGTAATACTGCACCGACCACTCCCTCCTTTATAATTAAGCACCATTGGGTCATCACCATCATAAAACTTCTTTTTTTTTTTAAAAGGGGAATATATTAATATCACGAAGATATCAATTACACCCAGCTTCTGCATCTACAAGATGTCGCAAAGACATCCAGGATGCAAACAGCCAAAGGAAAAAGAATAAAAAGAAAGGAAAAAACAAAGGTTCCACCACAGTGATGGACTCCTCTTAATAGTCGCACTGCTGCACCTGAGAGTTATCAAACACCTGGCTGACTCCATCGACTCGAAGGCCCCGTCCGTCTAACTAATCCCCCGATCTCAGCCACCATGACCTTCTCCACAGCTGTCTACACCATAGAAATCGAGAAGCCGACATGTCCCATGTTGTCAACGAACAACAGAGCTTCGCGTCACGCCCTCATGGAACCTCGTAGGCTGAAATGGACGTGCACGATCGAATTCTATTAGATCCAGATATCTTGGGCAAGATCTCCGACAGCAGTTCCGGTACACGTCGATGACCATCATAAAACTCCTAGAAACAACAGCCTCTAGCTAGCTCAGGTGGACCAGCTAACAACAGCCTCTTCTAAAAATCACATGAAACTCACAGGTGAACTAATTTGGAGGATAAACTGCCACATTTATTCGTCAGCTAGAACAAACTTAGAAACAAGAAACATGTGTAGATTGGGAAGCAGCAAGTACCAAGAAGACCAATAGATAAGAGACCAAAATATTTCTTCAGTTCAAGAAAATAGAAACATCACCCAGATAGTTAGCACATATTTCAAACACGCATCAAAATGACTTTTGATAATCTTAGAATCAACATGCACAGCAGTCACTTCCTTCAACAGGGAAGGGTATCGACACACACGTAGATTTCATGCAACAACGTAACAGTCAAAGCATCGAGATTAGAATTTTATATGCATCAACAAAGAAGCTAGTAGCTCATAGTGTATCCAATTCATACATCTTGCAGCTCATGAGGATATAAACGTCCACGATGTTGAGAAGCACCAGCTCACTCAACGGCCTTCGGATGAAAGGTGGAGCATTCACAACATAACCCTCTAGTGTCGGAAAGAAGGTATGCGGAACAAGTGTTTGTTTGAGCTGAAAGTGTGTAAGATCGACTTCTTTGTGATGGAACGTAGCAACCAACTTGCCATCCATGTCAACCTGGAGTAGCCACTTGTCAACTTTGACTAGCACGACCAACTCACAATCTCTAGGCACGACAAGCACATCCAACTGCAGTCGACCGTTATACTTGTCGCACTGCATCCTGATCTCTGCAACCGGCAATTCAATCCGGCAATTGAAGGCCCAGACCTCCCTTTCGTAGTCTTGCAACACCCAGATATCAATGATTTTCACATAATCAAAGATGACCATGCCGTCCATCTCAAACAAGTCAGCCCAGTCAATAGCAATGGGAGTAGCAACGGGAGCACGCATCTTGCTGAACAACTCAGATGTGGTGTCGAACACCACTATCATTTTGTTTTCGCCGTCATCATCCGATGGGAACAAATGCAGGCTACCACGCAATAGCACATAGGCGTAGAATTTCAGGGAAATCACATCTGGCTACCCGATGTGCCTCGGCGGCTGGTCGGAGCCTAATGCCCAGACATAGCACGCATCTTGATTGCCAGGTACCGGCTCATGGTCCCAATCCCAATGGTACGAGTAGAGAAGTAGTATGTACTCGCCGGTAGGTGGGTGAGGGTACATTCCCAAGGGCATGATGCCATGACGCAGTGGGAGGCGAGCATACTGACGAGTCACTGGATTGCAAATGAAGTAGTTAACGCCGTGGACACGGAAGATGAGCAGACCATCGCAGGAGGCAGCCAGTTTGAAGAAGGAGAGTTCCTCGCGGATGCCGACATCCAGGTTCAAGAAGGTTTGGGCAAGCCGGGCGACGGGCTGGAGCTTGTCGGTGGCGGCCACCCCTGCCCGATGGTCGAAGGGGCCAATGTCTAGGGAGTCGCTGATGCGCTATATATAATTGCCATTGTCGAGGAGGGGGAGAGAGGGCTGGTGGCAGTGGTGTGCAAGGAGAAAGTTGTGGGTGGAGGTGAAGCGACGCCAAGCGCGGCAGACGGCGCGACAGCAGTGGAGGGCTTTGGGGACAGGCGGACGAGGATCTCTTCTGGGAGGGAAGGCGTTGCTCCTGCCCTTGCAGCCTTGGCCATGTCGTCGGCTGAGAGCTCTCGATCCGTCCCAGGAGTAAAAGGCAGGAGTTATGAGATACTACCATCGGATATTCGCGTGTGGCGGCGGCTCCACGGACCGAGCGAGTTGAAGACGAACAGGATTCGGCCCAGAGTAAACGCATCGCCTACATATATAATTCTCATGGACAAAGAGAGGAGATCGAGCCGCCCGGATCAAGATCGGTTAACATTTGAGGAAGCATAGGCTTTCCTACACCCCCTTATCTAGCCATTCATTTCTGCATCGCGATTCGTGCGAGCACTTTTATCTTTTTTGTTTCTTTAAAATAAAAGAACATATGAACTTCAAACTTTGGGGAACAACAAAACATTCTAACAAGAATGTGGGAAAAAACTTTCAGATTTTTTCGTCAATCATATGTACTAAAAATAATATTTTTTACACCAAAAAATCGCATTTTGTATATTTATGTCGGACCGAAAAATCTGAAAGTTTTTTCCCACATTCTTGTTAGAATGTTTTGTTGTTTCCCAAAGTTTGAGGTTCATATGTTGTTTTATTTGGAAGAAACAAAAAAAAGAAAATTTTATGTAGTAAGTTTGTTGTGTAGCACAGATCTCAAAGCAATAATGAAGGGTGATGATAAGAGGTGTCCAGAAACCTGAGCTTTCTAAATCCACGTCCGATCAAGATCAAACCAGACGCATAGTGGACAAAGAGAGCACCTCACCTCGGTCGCAAGGCTAGACGCTAGAGCACAGCTATCCCGATCGATCTTGGTGTGCTTTGTCGTCATGGTCGATGATCTTTGGTGCACTTGCCACTTGCCACGATACATGTATATATACTGGTATCACCACCATCCATCGGCCGGCTGGCCCTCATGTAGCACTCGTGCATGGTTGGTGGGCGCAGTGACGTAGTACGTCCAAGCGAGAATCAACAAGCATTGTGAACCAACAAGCACTCTGTCGCTAGTTGCACGTTAGATTGGGCGGCAATACATACTTACATAGACGAAACTATCTCCCCTCACAAGCCTTGTCCGTCGTGGCTAGTCCCCTTATGGCGTAATCTTGTCAGTGTATCTTCTGCACGGAGATCGTGGCGCATTGTTGCGGTATCTTTTTTGGCACATACCCATTATCTCAAGTTTTTTATCCAACATATCCATTGGCAAAAACACACCAGTGGCCAATGTAAATCAGATCACGGTTAGACAGCCCATGACTTTTCATTAAGCCGAAAGGGTGAGTACACACCGAGAATGCAAGTAGGGGCACTCAAACTCGGGCGGGTGGGCAGGTTTCAGCACCCGCTCACCACCGGGCTAAACCACGGTTCTCACCGGTTACCAATGTAATGGCCGTCCACTAGTCATGTTTATCGCAACGACACGCCATGCCCACAGTCCACCAAGGGACTAGCTCAGCATCGCGGTCTGGCATCTGCTCTAGGCGCTGGTAGTCACGGAGGACAGAATCCAAATCCCATGTGTGAGAACACAGCCGGGCAGTGGGTGCGCCAATATATCATGCAGCTAGTCGGTGAGTGGGCAACAAGCTGCATGCGTGAAACCCGCAGCACTCGAGCCAGCCCCTGTTCCGACTCCCGAGCAGCAAGCCTATCTCCTTCTTCTTCTTTATTTGATGGAAGCCTATCTCCTTCTTTGTAATATTGTTAACAATCAAACTAATTTAATTTTTTAAATAAAAAATACATCGCCGAAAGGCATACTCCATCTATTCATAAATATATGGCCTAACATGTCTTTTGAGATTTATACATTGACCATCGATGAGATCGATAATGTATGAGATATATGCTATAGAAATTATACCATTAGAAACTCCTTTCAAATACAAAATTTTATGGCTACTAACCAACAAGTGGCAGTGCAGTGCCAACACACATGTATGCAAGCATGCTACTCCGGACATCCACCTCGAGACAACAATTGAGCTACACATGTGAAACCATCTCCCCTCAGAAGCCTTGTTCATCGCTAGACCTCCTGTTACATAATCTTGTCAATGATCATCTCCACGGAAATAGTACCTCATTGAAACCCACATTGTTGCGGTGACGCCAAATCATGTTTATTGCAACGGCACACAATGCCCACGACCACCATGGAACTAACTCATCACCGTGGTCTGGCCTCCGCTCTAGACGCTGCCAATCAGTAGCGGCGCCAAGATTGCGCCACGCCCCCAGCCACCCCAGGCCAACTTAGAGGACTGCAGCTACAATCAGCCTTCACGGCCCAGGCAGCTGCCTGGGACCTGTATCCGCCGCTGCTGCCAATCAGGAAGGACGGAACTCAAAACCTCGTGTGTGAGGACACAACCGAGCAGTGGGTGTGCCAAGGCCTCGTGTTGGTTGCTGAGTGGGCAAAAAGCTGCACGCGAAATTCACAGCACTCGGGCCTGCCCTATCCCCAGCGGCAAGCCTGTCTCCTTCTATGTACTTTCGTTATCGATCAAACTTATTTATGTTTTGAAATAGAAAAATACATCACGGAAACACGTAGTCCATCTATCCATAAATATAAGGCGTGAAGTATTTCGAGATTTACGTTTTCCATCGACAAAATCAGTAATATATGAGACGTATGCTATAAAAGATACACAATTAGAAACTCGTTTCAAATATGAATTCGATGGTATACTCGTTTAACACACACCTCATATATTATTGGTCCAAATGATGATCAAAGTAAATCTCGAAACACGCGCAAGGCCCTATGCGCGTGTTTCATAGAGAAGGGTAGGCGCGCGGAAAAAGATTTTCTAGCTATGAACTGACAAGTGGCAGTGCAGTGCCAATACACATGTATGCACGCACGTGTACTTCCTACATCCACTTCGAGACAAACTGAGCTACACATCTGAAACTACCTACCCTAAGAAGCCTCTCCGTGGCTACTCCTCTTCTGACATAATATTGTTTTTTTTAAAACTAGGCAAAAGATTTGCCATTTTCATTGATTAAGAGAGAAGTTTAGAGTTCGTGGCCCAAGGCCAAATTACAAGACGCTATTCTCGCGGCATTATATTACACAAATGCTTTGCACCCGCCAGGCTCCAAAGCGAACATTCCACCTTTATCTTGGCAACCAACACTCCCACCGAAACCGCGGTGTTACGAAAAACCCGGGCATTTCGCTCCTTCCAAATTTCCCAAGAGACAAGCAACATCAAAGAGATAAGTGGCTGACGTGATTGGGTCGTCTGTGTAGCATTATGTCTCCACCAAGCCTTAACTGACTCCATTGCCACCCAATCCGTTAGCTGGATATCGTGTAGCCCAAGCCAACCCTTGAGCATGCCCCAAACCCTGATGATGTACCTGCATTGGAAAAGAAGGTGGGCCACCGATTCCTGTACTTGCTTGCATAGTGGGCATAAGTGGCAGTTGGGCCACCCACGACGTTGCAGTCTATCGGCCATCCAAATCCTGTTGTTGATGACCAACCAAGCGAAGAATTTGCACTTGGGAGGTACCCAATTCTTCCAAACAATTTGGTTCATGTCTGTGTCCATCAGGTCTAGGAATTGAGCACTGTAAGCCGTGGCGGCAGAGTATTGACCATCTTTAGAGAACTTCCATGAGATAGAATCCTCCATATCTGGGTTGAGATGAATGTGGATAAGCCTTTCCCAAAGGGCAACAAATTGGGAGATGTGTGCAGGAGTGATACCCGAAGAAATGTCCACCTGGGAGGTCCAGAAACAATTCTACAAAGCCTTTTGGACAAAGCACTTCTTCCTTTTGGAAATGTCGTAAATTTTGGGGGCCACATCTTTCGGCCTCAAACCATCAAGCCAAGCCGACTCCCAGAAGGATACCCGGAGTCCATTACCCAACACCACCTTGGTTGCCGCAGCAAAGATGTTCCGGCCGTTCTTGTCACATGGGGTTCCCAAGCCTACCCAATGCTTGGCCGGGTCTAGCCATTCGAACCACAACCAACGCATACAGAGCACAGAGGCAAATTTTGCAAGATTTAGAACAACAACGATTGCGAATTGCTTGCAGACCCATCAAACAAGTTAATTATGTAGTCTTCATATTCATTATTGGAAGATGATAAAATGTTATCTCTTTCATTTTCAGTAAACCATGTTCATTAAGCAACTTACAATAAGTTGAAAGATGAAACAAGTATAACGAAGCGATCCTGATGATAAATAAATAAAATATATTTCCCATGGTTGAATTAATTTATTTTCCTCTAGTCAACAATTTGTAAGTAGTCTAATAAATCCATAACTACTAATTTAGTTGTCTAGATTGATACCTTGAGATCTGAGATTGGGGACATTAAGCTGTGATGTTTCCATGTCAACCAAACTGAGATTGGGGACATTATGTCCAGTAGGTTGCCCTGTGACATCTATATCCCCGGTTGCATTTGCATCTTCAACCGTAGAGTTAGAGCTTGTAGCAATTGGCTTGAAGAAATCGCTCATCGGTGGTTTATTTCTCCTCATGACATGTGCAATTCTGATATTAGTACAAAGCAAATATGTAACCTGTAATTAATCTGACAAGTGACAAAGTATACTAACTACTAGTACCAATTGATTAATTGGTTTCATGGTTTGTGTAATCAAACTGACAATACCTTTGCCTCTGGGTTCACGGCCGACCGACTTGACCGTAGTCTGTAGTCTCGTAGAATCGTACTTCGTTGATGTCTAGAAGACTAGGATTAGACCGTGCAACACAATAGACAAAAATACTTCTTCCAGTTTACCTCTATCCCATGATGCCGCAGTGTGGTCAATAAGTTTGAGACCATGTGTGGTGGATTATCACATCGACACCCATATGGTCTCATCATGACTTCCTTGGGATCCAATTATGTGCCCATATATCAGTAGAAGATCCGTTGTCTATGCGCCTGATTAAGCCCTGCTTGAGAACATCTCTTCCTTCGATAATAGCCCTCCATATCTGACATGGGTTGCTGCCAAGTTCTGCCTCTAGGATGCAAGTATTAGGGAAATAAATACTTTTTAAAATTCTCGCACTAAGTGACTCTGGCGTTTGAAGGATCCTCCTGAAGGAAATATGCCCTAAAGGCAATAATAAAATTGTTATTTTATATTTCCTTATTCATGATAAAGGTTTATTATTCATGCTAGAATTGTATTGATCGGAAACCTAGATACATGTGTGAATACATAAACAAACACCGTGTCCCTAGTGAGCCTCTACTTGAGTAGCTCGTTGATCAAAGATGGTTAAGGTTTCCTAACACTACTAGGAAAAAGCCTAGCAGTAGCGCGGGTCTAAGGGCTATCAGTAGCGCGGGGCACCGCGCTACTGATACGGCGCTACAACTAACGTTTAGCAGTAGCGCGTTTCTGCCCGCGCTACCGCTATAGCTACTTAGCAGTAGCGCTGTCCATATCAGCGCTACTGCTAAGAGGCTTAGAAGTAGCGTTTTCCTGTTCAGTGCTAAAGAGCGCTACTACTATATTTTCATATATCTTTTTTTTTTCTACGTATTTGCGATGTTTTTGTACAGATTTTATACAGTATTCTAATCATATCATAAACTTGCAATATGCTTAGCATATCATACACATAATAGTCTCATCATATCATCCAACACAAATCATGTCATCACATCATAATCATGATATAGTTATACAAGTTACATGGCATGTCACATCATACATAATGTAGTACTTCAGGCACCGGTTCGTATCCTTCTCTCGCACTAGCGTGAACCTAAACTAACTACTTTCTGCTTCGGCTCTGCTATCGAACCATCTCTGGTTGTTGCTCGGAAACCGGTACACCTGGGCCTGACACTCCGGCCACTCGTCGTATACTCCTGGTGTAGCACTTCTTCGCCATCGATGATCTATGTACCTGCATCGTCACATGTCACATGAGTCGATAATATGCAACATATATAGTTGAGCAACAGAAAGAGACAGACTTGGCAAAAATAGAAGCAACATATCATAAGCATAAATAAAAAATTTCATCATACCCAAAATGCCCTAACTAGAGTGATCTTCACTAGTTGAGGAGGACGGTTTAATTACATCACAAATAAACTTTCGTCGTGCATAAATCAAAGTTTCGTCATAGAGAAAGTATGGACTAAACGGACACGAGTCATATATCGTCAATCACTCCAACATGTCGTACCATCCATCCAAGTCAGGGAGATAGTCCCCGAGCGCAGTGAAAGGCTTCAGGTCGAGACGCTGAGCCAGATACGCGTGTTCGGACGTCTTCCCATGACATTTGCCCTTCTTCATAGAACATCCCTGTTTTTTCGACGACCTCCTTCATGATGATTTGGGCAAGTTCACGCTGGATGTGATAGAACTCAGCTCGAAGTCGATAATCCGGGATATCTCCTTGGTTCTTTACCCATTGCAGAATATGGGCATCGTCGGATCTAGGTGACATGCGAAGGTTCTGCTGATCCCGTCTGTACTCCAACATGTGGTGGAGGACATAGAATCTATCACTGAGAGTACCACTCGGTTGCTGGATGCAGCAGAAGTCGGTCTTATGGCCGAAGGCGGGCGCGCGGTTCCTTGTCTTCTTGAGCGTGATCTCTCCACCCCGTAGGCCGTAGGTAAAGATAGCACTGTCGAGAACAGACTTGATGTGGGTGTAATCCTTTTTCTTCATGTTCTTCGACGAGTCCAAGTAAAGAGCGTGGGAGAATCGGGGGTAAAGGAAGATGAGGACGGCGCGCCCGTCGCTGCGCAAAATAAGTACACCTCAAATTAGCCTCCACGCATGCAAATGAAATGATTGAAATCGAAGGAAGGATATCCGCGCGGATGACTTACATGGGATGATAAGGCACGAGAATCCTCTCCTTGTCCTTATTGCCGATCATGAAATCGGCGATGTAGTTACTCGCGTATTCACGGTGCTTTGGGCAGACTGCCAAGAAGCCCTCGTGCATGAAGTACGGGTCAGTGACACAGATATAAGGTATCTGCTCAGTTCTGATGATGTAGTTCATGTACAAGGCAAAAGGCGGACAAATGTAAATTCCAGCTTTTTCAAGTGAAACATGTCGAAGATGTAATCGAATCGAAGGAAGAACTTCTCCACGGGGAATGTGTTGATGTACAACCTTTGCTATGGCACGTTAACCACGTAGAGCGGGTATCCTGGATTTTTCGAGGCGATCAGGCTTTTCTCTCTCCGCAGCACATCATCATGAAGTCACCTTAGAACGACGTATATGGCCTCTACCGCTGCCTTTGGTAGGATCAGATCACCGGGGATATGCCATTTTGCCGCACCGGGGATAGGTATATGATCTTGAACCCGAGGCTACGGAGGCGGCTGGATCATAGAAGCAGCTTTGTTGCCTTTCCTCGGTCTCTTCCTATGCTCCTTTGCTACTGGAAGGTCATCTATAATACGTTCATCCTCCGGCAATTCAGGCACCGACTCATCACGCTCAAACCCTGAGTACTCATAGTGCTGAGCCATCAATCCTCCGTCATCATCATAGGCGCCAGTATTGAGATACTATAGAGTGTCATCGTCATCCTCATCGATGGCATCGATATCATGCATTGCTTCTTCGACGGCGGCGACGTCATCAGCGACTAATGGAGCCTCTTCCTCACCACATCCGCTATCACCCGGCACGACAGGCAATGCTAATTGGGTAGGTGGTGTTGATGTTCATACCTTGCTGAGGCTGCATGGTCGTGGGTGTGCTCCCGGCCGCTTCTAGACGAAGCGGACTCTTTGGCCACAACAGGACCCAACTCTTGCAATCGCCAAGCCGCCGCGGGGTCTCGTCGTCATCTCCCCCTAGTACCGGAGGAGCCAAATTCTCGTGGCCCGGTTTGACACAGGCCACGGAAACCTTGAAGACGTCAGGGGGGATCGGCCGGCTGTGGAACAATTGTTCCTTCGGCTACACTATCATCGCCTTCCCCACGTCCACCTTCTAGCCGCTGATGGTGTACAGTATGGTGCACGGGGTTACGTCGGCCTACAAAGACATGTCTGCGACGTGTGACATCCGAAAGGCAACGGAAACAGGAGATTATACATATATTGAAGATGGCCGGTGTGACAGGTACCGTGAGGGCGTCAAGCTCTGCCAAAGACGAAGCCCCGCCGAGCACGCCAGAGACGGAGGACGGGCAGCTAGCGGGTGCGGGAGCAGGTGCGCTAAACGAGCTGCTCCCGAAGAAGTTGGAAAGGGGAAAGTCAGCTGCCTCTTTATTTGGATTTTGCTTGCTCCAACTGACGATAGCCGGAAGCAAGACACTATACGAAGCTGCCATCTCCTGTCTTGCAGCAGCTACCGCTGCTTTCACCGTCTCGGCTGATTTCTTTTCAACCGCAATCTCAACCTTCTTGTCGATGTTTTCTTCATTTAACATCCGTCTTTCCTTCCTCTCCTCCGTGGTCTCACGGTAGTACTTCTTCCACGTGGCGCCATCTCCGACGCCGTGCATGCGTCCATACGACGGCCGAGTGTCCACCGGGAGTCTTTTCAATATGCTCAAGGCCCGGTTGAATGGGGTGTCCCACTTGGGCCTCGCCAACGCCTCAGACGGCGAGTCGCTTTCGTCCGCGATCCTGTGCTGCTCTTTCTGCAAAAGGAACAAGGATCATTTACAAATGTGACTAAACGTGCAGTCGAATTGATCAGAAGCTAAAATTAGGGGGTAAATTAATAATTACCAGCAGTCTCATGAACTCCTTCGTGCCCGCGTCCGTATCGAAAACCTTGTTGACTGGGTCCCAACGGTACCGGGCCCTGATGACGTCACGCTCCTACGGGATGGTGAACTCCGCCAAGGGGTCTGGAATCCCCAGACTTTCGCGTTCCGCGTCCTCCTTGGCCCATATGGGCCTCTTCCCCGCGTAACAACGGCTTCCGAGGTGGTGGCACCCCATGTTCCTCTCTTGGAGCCCCTTCATGTACTCTGACTTTTCTTTGACATCTTCGGCAACGCAAGTCTTCTTGAATATTTTGAACTGCTCTTCCGTAATTGTCGGATTATCCTTTACAATCTCGGAGTAGGGTTCCTCTTTGGCGATGATCCGATGTTTCACCCTTACTTTCCAGGCGGACAACGCGCTGCTAAACTTGCCCATGGCGCGTTTGTTTATCTTCTTCATTGCCGGGTCTTTATCTGGATCAGTATATTTGATTTCATCCCGGCCCGGGAACAAGAATACCTGGTGCAGCTTAGTTAGGAGGGAGTGCTCCATATCTGGTATCTTCTTTAGTTTCCCATCGTTGATGGTGGCGGTTGCCCGTAGGATGCAGCCTATTTGATTGGCGTAGCATGCGCGCGCTTCCGCAGTCTCTTTTGGCTCAAAATTGCCAGACTCCACCTCCGTGGCCACCAGTCTAGTAGTTATGAGCTGGTTTGGGCGTTGTTTCCTCTTTGGTTTCGGTTCTATACCGGCTTCGCCAGTCTCGGTGGCGGTCTCGGCGCCGGTGTCAGTCTCAGCGCCGGTCTCGGTGCCGCTCTCGATGTCGGTCTCAGTCTCGGATGTGATAGGGGGGCCCTGCAACAACCGCTGCTCATCGAGAAGGTTCAAATAGGCGTCTGCCGCCACGTAGACATTGCAATCACCAGAACCCTGTCCTTCATCGTTGCTAGCCATGTTTCCTACAATTAAATCTAGTCAATTAATTCTAGACCTAATAAAATGAATAATGACATAAAAAAGGCCAATGTTTTGTAGGAATGTTGATTCATTCCCATTGCGGCAAATCCCGGGCACTCGATATGTCCTAGTTTGTAGCACAAGTCATGCCGAAATTCACAGAAAATTTCGGCATGACCTTTGCTACAAACTGGAAAAATAGAGCGCCTGAAATTTGCCGGAACGAAAATGAATCAACATTCCGGCAAAACATAGGCCACTCAGAATCATTCCCTGCAAACAACAAAAGGCCACTTGGGCACAATCGAACCATTTCAATGTTGCATATAACAGGACCACTTAAGAACCTGTACTTGAGCAACTACAATAGTAGATATACATGAGCAAACACTATTGAGGAATTTGCATATAACCTGACCACTTCAAATTTGCATCTCCTATTATTTGACACTTCAAGAAAATCTACACAAATCTCATGCTCTCTCAAACTCAATTCAAAAACCAAATATAGATGGATGAACCCTAGAAACCTAGAACCTTTACATATTTCTGTCCTAATAAAAATTATGTCCTAATATAAATTATGAACCCTAGAACTCAATTTCTGTCCTAAATTTCAAATTATGAACCCTAGAACTCAATTCAACTTATGTCCTAAATTTTCTGTCATAATAAAAAATCAGTACAAATTAAGAACCTACTGGACTTGCAGCACTAATAGAAATTTATATTTTTATATTAAATTTTTTCTCTAAACTAAACATTACTGCCCTAATTAACATCTAGTTAAACCCTACTGCCCTAACCCTACTGCCCTAGTACTTAAGCATCTACAAGTACTAACTAATTACATGAACCCTACCTAGGTACTTAAGCATCTACAACTACTTAAGCACCCATTGATGAACCCTAGGAATTTGTCCTAAAAACTACTTAAGCATCTACAACTACTACCCTAATTAACATCTAGTTTACAATTATATTTACTTAACTACATTGGGTGCACAACAACTATATAACTACTTAAGCATCTACAAGTACTAGCTAATTTGATGAACCCTAACTAATTTGATGAACCCTAACTAATTTGATGAACCCTAAAATTTGATGAACCCTAGGAACCCTAGCTAGGCAGAGGTAGGGGAGGAGGAGGAGGAGGTGTAGGCGTGGTCACCTCGGGCGCCGGCGGAGGTAGGGAGCCGGAGGAGGCAGAGCGGCCGAGGAAGGGGCACGCGGTGTCGAGGTCGGGGTCGGGGCTCGGGTGCGTGGTGGAGGGCGGGCACCAGACGGCCACCGAGGGTAGCAGAGGGCGTGCGGAGGGCGACGGGAGAGCGCGCGGTGGCCAACGGCGATGTAGGGCGATGACGGCGGCGACAGCAGATGGAGGGGGGATTTGGGGGAAGTGGCCGGGAGGGGGGGAAGAAAAACCGCGCGGGGGGTTAAGTCAAAAATAGCGGTAGCGCTGGCCCAGAAAAGCGCTATAGCTAACTTAGCTATAGCGCTGGCTCCCAAAACGCGCTATTGCTATAGGCAGTACCTATTTATTTTCCTTTTTCTTTTCTTTTTTCCTTTTCCTTTTCCTTTTCTTATTTACTTTTCTTTTTTCCTTTCTCCTTTATTTAAGGAAATTATCTATAGCGGGGGTACAAGGAACGCACTACTGCAACATTAGCTATAGCGCTTGTTATGAAAGCACGCTACTGCTAGGCATTTCTCCTTTATTTTTCTTTTTCTTTTATTTTCCTTCACATTTTCTTTCTTTCCTTTCCCCTTTTTCTATTTATTTCATTTTCATTTACTTTTCTATATGTTTTTCATTTTATTTTCTTTTCATTAGCAGTAGCGCTTTTCCCAAAAACACGCTGCTACAACCAACTTAGCAGCAACGCGCTTTACATAAGCCCGCTACTACTATTCCTAGCCTGCCGAGAACAGTGTGGGAATTGTAGTAGTAGCGCTTGTTCCTGCAGACGCGCTACTGCTATAACCTTAGCTGTAGCGCGTGTTGTGACCAGGCGCTACTAGTAATTAGCAGTAGCACTTCTTTTTGACCGGCGCTGCTGGTAAGCTTCTGTGTATAAGGTTTTCCCTAGTAGTGTAACCATGGACATGAGTTGTCATTTGATAACGGGATCACATCATTAGGAGAATGATTTGATGGACAAGACCCATCCGTTAGCTTAGCATAATGATCGTTCAGTTTTATTGCTATTGCTTTCTTCTTGTCAAATCCATATTCCTTCGACTATGAGATTATGCAACTCCCGGATACCGGAGGAATGCCTTGTGTGCTATCAAACATCACAACGTAACTGGGTGATTATAAAGATGCTCTACAAGTATCTCCGAAGGTGTTTGTTGAGTTGGCATAGATCGAGATTACGATTTGTCACTCCGAGTATCGGAGAGGTATCTCTGGGCCCTCTCGGTAATACACATCATAAGCTTGCAAGAAAACGACTAAGGAGTTAGTCACGAGGTGATGTATTACGGAACGAGTAAAGAGACTTGCCGGTAACAAGATTGAACTAGGTATGAAGATACCGACGATCGAATCTCGGGCAAGTAACATACCGATGGACAAAGGGAATTACGTACTTTGTCATAACGGTTCGACCGATAAGGATCTTCGTAGAATATGTAGGAGCCAATATGGGCATCTAGGTTCCGCTATTGGTTATTGACCGGAGAGGTGTCTCGGTCATGTCTACATAGTTCTCGAACCCGTAGGGTCCACACGCTTAGCGTTCGATGACGATATAGTATTACATGAGTTATGTGATTTGGTGACCGAATGTTGTTCGGAGTCCCGGATGAGGTCACGGAGATGACGAGGAGTCTCGAAATGGTCGAGAGGTAATGATTGATATATAGGACGATGGTATTCGGACACCGGAAGTGTTTCGGGGGGTACCGGCTACTTATCGGGTTACCGGAAGGGGTTACGGGCACCCCCGGCAAAAGATATGGGCCTTATGGGCCAAGAGGGGAAACGCACCAGCCACAAGGGGCTGTTGTGCCCCCCATATGGGCCGAACTAAGGAGGGGAAGGAAAGGGGATAAGGGAAAGGAAAGTGTGGATTAGGATTCCCACTTCCTTCCCTCTCCCCCCTCTTTCCTTCTCCCTCGGTTATATATGGCAGGGGGCGCGGCTTGGGAGAGACTCCAAGTAGGATTCCTCCTACTTGGGCGCCTCCTATGGCTGCTCCTCCCTCCCTCCCACCTATGTATATGTGGGAGGGGGCGCCTAGCACACACCAGACAATTGCCTAGCCGTGTGCGGCGCGCCCCCCCCCCCCCTCCACCGTTTACACCCCAGGTCATATTTTCGTAGTGCTTAGGCGAAGCCCTTCAGAGATCACTTCACCATCATCGTCACCACGCCGTCGTGCTGACGGAACTCAGCTACTACCTCGACGTCTTGCTGGATCTAGAAGGCGAGGGACGTCACCGAGCTGAACGTGTGCAGAACGTGGAGGTGCCGTGCGTTCCGTACTTGATCGGTTGAAGTGCGAAGAAGTTCGACTACATCAACCGCGTTGTGAAATGCTTCCGCTTACGATCTACGAGGGTACGTAGACACACTCTCCCCCTTGTTGCTATGCATCTCCATGGATACATCATTGCGTGTGCGTAGAAAAAATTTTGTTTTCCATGCAACGATTCCCAACAGTGGCATCATGAGCCAGGTCTATGCGTAGATGATATGCACGAGTAGAACACAAAGAGTTGTGGGCAGTGATAGTCATACTGCTTACCACCAACATCTTATTTTGATTCGGTGGTATTATGGGATGAAGCGGCCCGGACCAACATTACATGTCCACGCACATGAGACCGGTTCCACCGACTGACATGCAACTAGTTTGCATAAAGGTGGATGGCGGGTGTCTGTTTCTCCTACTTTAGTTGAATCAAATTTGACTACGGCCGGTCCTTGAAGAAGACTAAAACAGCAAACTTGATGAATCACCATTGTGGTTTTTGCCGTAGGTAAGAACGGTTCTTGCTAGAAACCCGTAGCAGCCACGTAAAACTTGCAACAACAAAGTAGAGGACGTCTAACTTGTTTTTGCAGGGTATGTTGTGATGTGATATAGTCAAGACATGATGTGATATACATTATTGTATGAGATGATCATGTTTTGTAAGATATCAGGCAACCGGCAGGAGCCTTACGGTTGTCTCTTTATTGTATGAAATGCAAACGCCATGTAATTGCTTTACTTTATCACTATGAGTTAGCAATAGTTGGCGAGACCACCCCGACACAACGATGGAGATCAAGGTGTCGAGCCGGTGACGATGGAGATCATGACGATGCTTTGGAGATGGAGATCAAAAGCACGAGATGATGATGGCCATATCATGTCACATATTTTGATTGCATGTGATGTTTATCTTTTATGCATCTTATTTTGCTTAGTACGGCGGTAGCATTATATGATGATCCCTTCACTAAATTTCAAGGTAAAAGTGTTCTCCCTGAGTATGCACCGTTGCTACAGTTCGTCGTTTCGAGACACCACGTGATGATCGGGTGTGATAGACTCTACGTTCACATACAACGGGTGTAAGCCAGATTTACACACGCGGAATACTTGGGTTAAACTTGACGAGGCTAGCATGTACAGACATGGCCTCGGAACACAGGAGACCGAAAGGTCGAACATGAGTCATATAGTAGATATGATCAACATAGAGATGTTCACCATTGATGACTACCCCATCTCACGTGATGATCGGACATGGGTTAGTTGATATGGATCATCTATCACTTAGACAACTTTAGGGATGTTGATTTAAGTGGGAGTTCATTAGTAATTTGATTAATTGAACTTAATTTATCATGAACTTAGTCCTGATAGTATTTGCAAATCTATGTTGTAGATCAATAGCTCATGATATAGCTCCCTTATTTTTTGATATGTTCCTAGAGAAAAATAAGTTGTAAGATGATAGTAGCAATGATGTGGACTGGGTCCGTGATCTGAGGATTATCCTCATTGCTGCACAGAAGAATTATGTCCTTGATGCACCACTAGGTGACAGACCTATTGCAGGAGCATATGCAGCCGTTATGAACGTTTGGCAAGCTCGATATAATGACTACTTAATAGTTTAACGTGCCATGCTTTACGGCTTAGAACTGGGACTTCAAAGACGTTTTGAATGCCATGAAACATATGACATGATCCAAGAGCTGAAATTGGTATTTCAGGCTCATGCTTGTGTTGAGAGGTATGAGACCTCTGACAAGTACTTTGCCTACAAGATGGAGGAGAATAGCTCGGCCAGTGAGCATGTGCTCAGAATGACTGGGTACTACGATTGCTTGATACAAGTGGGAGTTAATCTTCCAGATAAAATGGTGATTGACAGAGTTCTCTAGTCACTATCACCAAGCTACTAGAACTTCATGATGAACTATAATATGCAAGGGATGACGAAAATGATTCCAGAGCTCTTCGCAATACTGAAATCGGCGAAGGTAGAAATCAAGAAAGAGCATCAAGTGTTGATGGTTAATAAGACCACTAGTTTCAAGAAAAAGGGCAAGGGAAAGAAAGGGAACTTCAAGAAGAATGGCAAGCAAGTTGCTACTCCCGTGAAGAAGCCCAAAGCTGGAACTGCCCCAAATACTTGGCGGGTAAGAAGGATGGCAAAGTGAACAAAGGTATATTTGATATACATGTTATTGATATGTACCTTACTAGTATTCATAGTAACCCCTGGGTATTTGATACCGGTTCAGTTGCTAAGATTAGTAACTCAAAACAGGAGTTGCAGAATAAACAAAGACTAGTTAAGGGCGAGGTGACGATGTGTGTTGGAAGTGATTCCAAGGTTGATACGATCACCATCGCACACTCTCTCTACCTTCGGGATTAGTGTTGAACCTAAATAAATGTTATTTGGTATTTGCGTTGAGCATGAATATGATTTGATCATATTTATTGCAATACGGTTATTCATTTAAGTCAGAGAATAATTGTTGTTCTGTTTACATGAATAAAACCTTCTATGGTCATACACCTAATGTGACTTGTTTATTGAATCTCGATCGTAGTGATACACATATTCATAATATTGATGCCAAAATATGCAAAGTTGATAATGATAATGCAACATACTTGTGGCACTGCCATTTAGGTCATATTGGTGTAAAGCGCATGAAGAAACTCCATGCAGATGGATTTTGGAATCACTTGATTATGAATCATTTGATACTTGCGAACCATGCCTTATGGGCAAGATGACTAAAACTCCGTTCTCCGGAACAATGGAGCGAGCTAATGACTTATTGGAAATAATACATACCGATGTATGCGGTCCGATGAGTGTTGAAGCACGCGGCGGGTATTGTTATTTTCTGACCTTCACAGATGATTTGAGTAGGTATGGGTATATCTACTTAATGAAACACAAGTTTGAAACATTTGAAAAGTTCAAAGAATTTCAGAGTGAACTGGAGAATCATCGTAACAAGAAAATAAAGTTTCTACGATCTGATCGTGGAGGCAAATATTTGAGTTACGAGTTTGGCCTTCATTTAAAACAATGTGGAATAGTTTCACAACTCACGCCACCTAGAACACCACAGCGTAATGGTGTGTCTGAACGTCATAACTGTACTTTATTAGATATGGTGCGATCTATGATGTCTCTTACCGATTTACCACTATCATTGTGGGGTTATGCATTAGAGACAGCCGCATTCACGTTAAATAGGGCACCGTCTAAATCCGTTGAGACGACACCATATGAACTATGGTTTTGCAAGAAACCTAAGCTGTCGTTTCTTAAAGTTTGGGGTTGCGACACTTATGTCAAAAGGCTTCAGCCTGATAAGCTCGAACCCAAATCGGAGAAGTGCATCTTCATAGGATACCCTAAGGAAACAATTGGGTACACCTTCTACCACAGATCCGAAGGCAAGATCTTTGTTGCCAAGAATGGAACCTTTCTAGAGAAGGAGTTTCTCTCGAAAGAAGTGAGTGGGTGTAGGAGATATGCCCTAGAGGCAATAATAAATGTTATTATTTATCTCCATGCTCATAATTAGGTTTATGTTCCATGCTATAACTGCTATGGTTCTTGAGTCTACAATAACCACGAGGCTCGGAGGAAGACTCATATGCACGTGTGGAATAATAAACGGTAAAATGTATTCCTAGTCTAGCCTCTAAGACTAGCTCAAGTGTTGCATGATGGTCCTGTTTTCCTGATCATGGGCATGTCTATGCCAGCAACTTTGAGGGCACAATGTTAGAAGAACATTTGTGTTGAATCGACCCGATTGATGTTATGCTATGAGTTACATTCGTCACAAGTTAATGGTTAATAACACAGAGATGGTTAACGTTTGCATGATTCCTTAGACCATGAGAGTATCGAGTTTCTTCATGCTTGCTTCATGAACTTTGGGGTTTGTTAAACGTCATCCGTAAATGGGTGGCTATTATGGCGGCTTACGGGTTCATGGAAAAGTATGTCAAGTAACTTGATAGCTCAAGATTGGGATTTGCTCCTCCGACGATGGAGAGATATCTCTGGGCCCTCTCGGTGTTACGGTATCCATCATCGTCTGGCCAGACACTTTGTGATTTGATCACGGGGATGCCGGAACACGGTAACGAGAAAAGAGAACAATACCGGTAACGAGGTAACTAGCACAGTGGACAAGTTGTTGATCCACGGGAATGCCAACATGTCTCACCTCGGGTATTTGTAACATATCGTGAAGCAACAGGAATAGCACACGGCAACTGGAGGTTCACTCGAATATTCATTCGTGTGGGTATAGGGGTCAATATGGGTGTCCACGGCTCCGATGTTGATCATTGATCGGAAGGGGTTCCGTGTCATGTCTATACTTCACCGAACCTATAGGGTCACACGCTTAAGGGTCATCTATCTGCTGAATACTAGACAGGGAGTCTGAGAGAAAATCACCGAAAAAGTTTCGGACACTGAAAAAGTTTCGGACAGCGGAAAAGTTCTGCAGAGAGAACACCGGATGAGTTTCGGTGAAACTGAAAAGTTGTTCAGGGTATTCCATTAAGTCAAATTGGTTTCGGCACATGCCTGATAATTCTTGGAGGGTTCCAGAATCTTTCTGGAAACTTCTGGGAATTTTCTGGAAGAAAAACCGAAAATGTTCCGGAGCTGCCGGAACCGCTTCAGATGCTTTTCGCAGATGAAATCACTAAACTGGAATTGTTCCAGAACGCGTTGAAAATTATTTTAGTGGGTACTGGAAATGTTCTAAGCCCACATAAATATTTTTAGTTCGAACGGACGCTGAAAAATGTCGTCATGAATAGTGAAAGTGCTTTTTGGGTTACTTTTTGGAAAGCCATTATTTTGGGTTTTGTCCCAAGATATTTTTTGGGGGGTGACATGGATGGATGAGGCTCCCTTGGGGGGGCCCCTACTAGGTGTGTCCGGCCACATGGGGGCTCCTCCTTGGAGCCCCCTCTTGTGCCTTGGTTTCACATTTGGGTCCTTGTGGAAGGACTTCATTCATGTGCTTTTGGGTTTTCTTGTAAAACCACCCTACCCCTTGGGATTTCCTATAAATAGAGGTGGAGGGGCAGCCCTCCACACTCACTCCTTCTCACATACAAGTGCCATTGCATGATCTGGCTTCTCTCTCCATCCCCGCAAAATAGTTTTGCAGAGCCGAAAGGCTGTCTGGGTTCCGGTGGGAACTAGTTCTGGACGGCGAAGCCCTGCCGGATAGATGACACCGTATGTGTGCAACTCTGTAGAGAGGTCGTAGTTTCGATCTTAGTGCCTGAGGGGCTGTTCGTGAGTGCCTCCCAAAGGGCTGTCCAAGTGACGGTCCAAGTTCTGTGAGTCCTCCCGAAGGGCTGTCCGAGTGACCGTTCGAGTTTCGAAGGTCCTCCCGAAGGGCTGTCCGCGACACCGTCCGGGGGACTGTTCGACCGCCTCCCGGAGGGCTGTGCGAAGGGAAGACGAGGGTATACATCCTCGCGGTTGGGAGGTTGTAAATCCTAGCTGCGGGGATCTGCACCGCCGATCGTCATCGACTCTACTTCCGCTGCGCTACGAGTCGGTAACGAAAATGATCAAACCTTGTATGCAGTCTCCATAGTGGTCCTGGGCTGGTGCGTAGGTCGGAAAATTTTTGTTTTCTGCTGCGTTACCCTACAGTGGGAGGAAAGTAGAACTTGATGAGGTAATTGTACATTCTCTCAATTTGGAAAGTAGCACATCAGAGAAATCCATTCCCGTGATGCCTACACCAACTAGAAAGGAAGTTAATGACGATGATCATGAAACTTCAGATCAAGTTACTAATGGACCTCGTAGGTCAAACAGAGCACGTTCCACACCAGAGTGGTACGGTAATCCTGTCCTGGAAGTTATGTTACTAGACCATGGCGAACCTACGAATTATGAAGAAGCTATGATGAGCCCAGATTCCGACAAATGGCTTGAGGCCATGAAATCTAAGATAGGATCCATGTATGAGAACAAAGTGTGGACTTTGGTGGAGTTGCCCGATGATCAGCAAGCCATAGAGAATAAATGGATCTTCAAGAAGAAGACTAACACTGATGCTAATGTTACTGTCTATAAAGCTCGACTTGTCGCAAAAGGTTTTCGACAAGTTCAAGGGGTTGACTACGATGAGACCTTCTCACCCGTAGTGATGCTTAAGTCTATCCGAATCATGTTAGCAATTGCCGCATTTTATGATTATGAAATCTTGCAAATGGACGTCAAAACTGCATTCCTCAATGGATTTCTTAAAGAAAAGTTGAATATGATGCAACCAAAAGGTTTTGTCGATCCTAAAGGTGCTAACAAAGTGTGCAAGCTCCAGCGATCCATCTATGGACTGGTGCAAGCATCTCCAAGTTGGAATATATGCTTTGATGAGGTGATCAAAGCATATGGTTTTATACAGACTTTTGGTGAAGCCTGTATTTACAAGAAAATGAGTGGGAGCTCTGTAGCATTTCTGATATTATATGTAGATGACATATTGTTGATTGGAAATGATATAGAATTTCTGGATAGCATAAAAGGATACTTGAATAAGAGTTGTTAAATGAAAGACCTTGGTGAAGCTGCTTATATATTGGGCATCAAGATCTATAGAGGTAGATCGAGACGCTTAATAGGACTTTCACAAAGTATATACCTTGGCAAAATTTTGAAGAAGTTCAAAATAGATCAATCAAAGAAAGAGTTCTTGTCTGTGTTGCAAGGTGTGAAGTTGAGTAAGACTCAAATCCCGACCACAACAGAAGATAGAGAGAGAATGAAAGTCATTCCCTATGCCTCAGCCATAGGTTCTATAAAGTATGTCCTGCTGTGTACCAGACCTATTGTGTACCTTGCCATGAGTTTGACAAAGGGGTACAATAGTGATCCAGGAGTAGATCACTGGACAGCGGTCAAAATTATCATTAGTTACTTAAAGAGGACTAAGGAAATGTTTCACGGTTATGGAGGTGATAAAGAGTTCATCGTAAAGGGTTACGTCGATGCAAGCTTTGACACCGATCCGGATAACTCTAAGTCTCAATCTGGATACATATTGAAAGTGGGAGCAATTAGCTAGTGTAGCTCCATGTAGAGCATTGTAGACAAAGAAATTTGAAAAATACATACGGATCTGAATGTAGCACACCCGTTGACTAAACTTCTCTCACAAGCAAAACATGATCACACCTTAGTACTCTTTGGGTATTAATCACATGGCGATGTGAACTAGATTATTGACTCTTGTAAACTCTTTGGGTATTGGTCACATGGCGATGTGAACTATGAGTGTTAAATCACATAGTGATGTGATCTAGATTATTGACTCTAGTGCAAGTGGGAGACTGAAGGAAATATGACCTAGAGGCAATAATAAAGTTGTTATTTTATATTTCCTTATTCATGATAAAGGTTTATTATTCATGCTAGAATTGTATTGATCGGAAACCTAGAAACATGTGTGAATACATAAACAAACACCATGTCCCTAGTGAGCCTCTACTTGACTAGCTCGTTGATCAAAGATGGTTAAGGTTTCCTAACCATTTACATGAGTTGTCATTTGATAACAGGATCACATCATTAGGAGAATGATGTGATGGACAAGACCCATCCGTTAGCTTAGCATAATGATCGTTTAGTTTTATTGCTATTGCTTTCTTCATGTCAAATACATATTCCTTTGACTATGAGATTATGCAACTCCCGGATATCGGAGGAATGCCTTGTGTGCTATCAAACATCACAACGTAACTGGGTGATTATAAAGATGCTCTACAGGTATCTCCGAAGGTGTTTGTTGAGTTGGCATAGATCGAGATTAGGATTTATCACTCCGAGTATCGGAGACGTATCTTTGGGCCCTCTCGGTAATACACATCATAAGATTGCAAGCAAATGACTAAGGAGTTAGTCACGAGGTGATGTATTACGGAACGAGTAAAGAGACTTGCCGGTAACGAGATTGAATTAGGTATGAAGATACCGACGATCGAATCTTGGGCAAGTAACATACCGATGGACAAAGGGAATTACGTATATTGTCATAACGGTTCGACCGATAAAGATCTTCATAGAATATGTAGGAGCCAATATGGGCATCCAGGTTCCGCTATTGGTTATTGACCGGAGAGGTGTCTCGGTCATGTCTACATAGTTCTTGAACCCGTAGGGTCCGCACGCTTAACGTTCGATGACGATTTATTATTAAATGACTTATGTGATTTGGTGATCGAATGTTGTTTGGAGTCCCGGATGAGATGACGGACATGACAAGGAGTCTCAAAATAGTCGACAGGTAAAGATTAATATATAGGACGATGGTATTCGGACAGCGGAAGTGTTTCGGGGGGTACCGGGTACTTATCGGGTCACCGGAAGGGGTTCCGGGCACCCCCGACAAACGATATGGGCCTTATGGGCCAAGTGGGGAAACACACCAGCCACAAGGGGCTGGTGCGCCCCCCATATGGGCCAGACTAAGGAGGGGAAGGAAAGGGGAGAAGGGAAAGGAAAGTGTGGATTAGGATTCCCATTTCCTTCCCTCTCCCCCCTCTTTCCTTCTCCCTCGGTTATGTATGGCAGGGGGCGCGGCTTGGGAGAGACTCCATGTAGGATTCCTCCTACTTGGGCGCCTCCTATGGATGCTCCTCCCTCCCTTCCACCTATATATATGTGAGAGGGGCGCCTAGCACACACCAGACAATTGCCTAGCCGTGTGCAGCGCCCCCCTCCACCGTTTACACCCCCGGTCATATTTTCTTAGTGCTTAGGCGAAGCCATGCGGAGATCACTTCACCATAACCGTCACCACGCCGTCGTGCTGACGGAACTCATCTACTACCTCGACGTCTTGCTGGATCAAGAAGGCGAGGGACGTCACCGAGCTGAACGTGTGCAGAACGCGGAGGTGCCGTGCGTTCGGTAATTGATCGGTTGAAGCGCGAAGAAGTTCGACTACATCAACCGCGTTGTGAAATGCTTCCGCTTACGGTCTACGAGGGTACGTAGACACACTCTCCCCCTCGTTGCTATGCATCTCCATGGATAGATAATTGCGTGTGCGTAGAAAAAAATTTGCTTTCCATGCAACAATTCCCAACACCTCCATGCGTGCTTGGCTAGCAGTGCAAGATTGAAAAGTTCAAAGTCCTTGAATCCTAGACCACCTGCACACTTAGGCACGAGGTGCAAGATTCTATGCATCATGTTTCAATGGAAGGTGTAAAGTGGTTTAGCGGCAAGCACTATGCATTCTACAGAGACACGCGCATAAAAGTAAAGGAGTGTAGGTTAACTACACTATCCACCTACTAACCGCAAACATAACACTATATTGTCTTCCCCCTCGCATATCCTACGAGAAAGAACCCACATGGCACTCACACGATTGGAAAGTTTTAATTGTTAAGATTAAATGTGCTCTATGAATTAAGATCACCTCCAAGTCGTCCATAACCACGGATACAGCTATTCAAACAGATATATCCCTGCAGTGGTGCACCATTGTACCCATACATGTTTGTCTGCATCTTGTTGTAGGCCCGTTATTGGCACATTATATGCATGAACTGGTAGAGGCAGATCGACACTACGCTCCCATACGCTACATCCAAGTCCAGGAAGCCACCCGATTGAGACGACACCAAATTGAGACTGTGGCCATAGCTCTGAATCAGACTAAACCGAATGCATGAGGTTCCAAGGTGACTAGGTCCCAAACTAGCAGTAGCCCCTTGTATCAGTTACGCTATGTTTGGGTACCACAAAGGGATTCACCCTCAATGGCACGAAAGAAAGAAAAGGAAAATAGAAAACTGGCCCGCAGCCCTTGGAAAAGTCTGCAGCTTCGGGTATTCAATCGAGAGGGGCCCCATAAAGCCTCCCGCATGTGGTTAGTGTGATCATTCTTGGATCAAAACAACAAGCACTCGGGTCCTAGGGCGGTTAGAGTCCAACAAACACCTATGAATAAACAATGCATCCCCCCCCCCCACATTGCCTTTCCAAATTAACCATCAACGTAAATATATTCTAAACATAACATATCTAAAAGGTGTAGCCAACATAAGCATGGCATAAGTAAAAAAACATGGCATCAGCAATAACCTAAGCATGCATATTACAACATAAGCAGACTGACAAGCAACATACAACACAGTATCGCATAGCTAAGTAGAGGAGATCAGACAATATGTGGGTCTCAACATGGTATGCATCATATATGTATCACAACACAACTACATCATCGAATAGAATCTCTCGTTCACTTCCCCTCGGACACCCAAGTAGCTAGCATAACCCCTTTGTAGTAGGTCTTGGTCTCCCGCTGTTTTCCCTCCGGACATCGCTGTGCCACGGGCTCTAGGTCAAGCTTCGGCCACCACATCTATATGGCTGCAAACGCCTCACGAGCGCCCTCCAAACAAGCCGACTGCTTCCAAAGCTCGACTTGGGCAATAGCCCCATGAAGGCGCTGCACTAGCCCAAAGAAACTGGTCGGTAGAGGGGAGTTCAGCCATAGAGCGACGCATAGGTCCTCCGTGGCGGGCTTTGCCGTCTCGGCCAGCTGCTTCATCTGATCGCCGAGGAGTTGGGGGCGAGTCTCCTCCTGGAATTGCATCCAGGAGGCTCTCTGGTCGGCTGTGTCTTGACGCCCACCAAAGTACTGACATGCCGTCTCCATGCTATGAAGGAGGTCCCAGAAGGCGCCTGACAAGCGCCAATTTTGCGTCAGCTCGGGGAATGCTTGACTGCGGAAGTAGCACTGCAGTAAATATGGCTTACCGGCAACAATATCAATCACTTGCTGAAGCTCCTCCTTTGTAGCATTAGCTCAGGAGGCAGCCTTTTGCCGTTCCCACTCGAGCTTCTTGAGCTCGGCGGCATCCTTCTCCTTCGAGGACCTCAGCGCATCACGTTTAGTGATTACGCTTTTCAAATCTTCCTCAATCTCAGAAATCCGAGATTGAGCACCTTGTCGAGACTTTTGCTCCTCAACAAGGTCTTCTGCGCTCTTAAGCGCCGCAGCCCTTTGCTGCTCGGTATCGGACCGAGCTTTTTGTATCTCGGCACGCAAGTAAGCTAGGTCCTTTTCGGCCGCTGTCAAAATTAAAAAATACACCTGCATTAGTGATAAAGCTGCTTGACAGGCAAATTGATAATAGGTGCACCGATTTTTTTACCTTGCGCTTGCTCCACCTGCTGATGGAGCAGATGTAAGTCCTCCATCGATCGCGCTAGTTTGCGATTCATCTCCTCCAACTCGGTTAAGTTGGAGGCGGAGGACGAGGTGGAAGCCTGCATCAAAAACAAATGGCAGATAAGAATCCGAGCATAACGAATCGATCCTTTGGTCGGCCTCTTCAATCCGGCCAGATTCTCGGGGGCTACTGCATATTCACGTTCTTTAAAACTAAGGATGGCAATTTTACCCATGGATATCCGACCCGAATAGATAGGGTTTGGATATGCTTTTGTGCCCATGGGCGGCGCCCAAACCCGACCCGATTGCTCGTCGGTAGGGCATGGATATAATCTTGTACCCATGGGTATATCCAAACCCGACCCGATAGTATGACTTAATGGGAAAAAATATGTTATCCCTACCCCATAGTAATATGTCCCACTGCAATTTTACATTAAGTTATCTAAAACATGCAAAAGAAATTGCACAATCCCCCCTAACTTTTATTAGTTCACATTCAATCCCCACCGTAACATACAACAGTGCCCCTTCCCTTATTTTTATCTCCTCGTTAAATGACTCGTCATTCTCATCTTTCGGGAAAATTCTAAATGATATTAGGTTGTTAGTGGACGTTGATTTACCATAAATGAAGCCTAGCCTACCACGAGGTGAAGAATGGAAGAGCTTATGTTAACAATGTGTTATGTCTTATTTTATATGTGTCGAGAGGACCCAATAGATATCCAGTGGGTATGGATATCCATCGGGTTTGGACATGGAAAAAAAATTCACCCGTGGATTTTTTCATCGGCGGGCAAAGACTCTCTTCATGGATTTGATATTGTTCAACCCGATCCAAACCCGACCCATTGCCATCCATCGATCGCACTAGTTTGCGATTCATCTCCTCCAACTCGGTTAAGTTGGAGGCGGAGGACGAGGTGGAAGCCTGCATAAAAAACAAATGGCAGATAAGAATCCGAGCATAACAAATCGATCCTCTATTCGGCTTCTTCAGTCCGGCCAGAGTCTCGGGGGCTACTGCATATTCACATTCTTTAAAATTATACAATTATCGACCCTCAAGCCAGTTTTGGTAAACTAACTTAAGGCTCAGTGGCTACTGCATTTGCGCTTTCAGAGTACTTAACTCTAGTAAAAGATTTTTAAACATGCATAAATTTCTCCTCGGACGATGTTTTAACATCCTCCTTGAGGGCGATAGGCTATACTTACTGTATTATTCAAGCCCTGGAAATAAACAGATAAATCAAAATTGCTTAAAATGCGCTTACCTCAAGACCTTTTGCAAGGTTAAGAAAAACTTCCAGGATGCGGGCCTCGGCCTACTGGAACTGCGTGAGCGCCGTGCCAAGTATGGCATGGTGGTCGGGCAGGAGGGAGAAGCTACTTAGAGCCGCCTCCACCTCCTGTCTTTGGCTTGGAAGCTCGGCCCCACCAGGGCCGAGTAGGTTAGACAACGCCCCCCTTGGGCCATGCCCGGTTGACGGGGCCGGGGGCGTTCCTGGTCGGCCCTTAGACTGTGAAGTCGTCGGGGCCGAGGAAGTTGGGCGCTCGGGCACCAGCTCTTCTTGAACAGGGATAGTTTGCCTCCCCCAATCCGCCGTGTCCTCCTCCATGCCCGAGGAGTTAACCTCGACCATGAAGACTTTGGTCACTTCCCCAGCCTTAGGCGCTGGGGATGCGGAGTGAGGAGAAACCTCCCCTAGCTCATGTTGGGCAGGATAAGGGTTTGTCGCTGTATCCGAGGAGCTCCGGCCCAGCGATGCTGCCCGAGCTCCATTGTCAGAGTCGTCCTCGCCGGGCAGTTTGCGCTGCGGGCTATGAGAGACAAATAAAACTCATGAATCCAATGTATTTTGTGAGTTAAAGCAAATGTTAAGTGAAACAAAGGATATACCTTTCTGCTTCAGGGTGTTCCCGACGATGACCACGGACACCCCCGGAGGAGCCCGAGCTGACCATCTCCACAAGCGCCGATGGCTGGCCTGCAGAAGCGGCGTGAGCTTTCCTCAGCCGCTTGTATGGCCGAGGATGATCCACCTCCGCAATATCCTCGGATGCCGACCTCTTTCAACCCTTGGAGGAGTGCGCATCGCTCTCCTCCTTCTACTCCTCCTCGCCGGTGTCAACCCTGATGGTGGAATTTTGATGACTCATTGTTACTGCATCCGAGGTACTTCCCTGGATGGACAGGCTCTTTGTCCTGTTCTCCCTTTCCCCCTCCTTCTCCATCTTGTCCGGGACCTCATAGGGGTCCTCGGTTAGTAGCTCCTCAAGCTCAGGGGTCATGGGATCCTCAGGCAGCGGGGCAGGAGGTTTTATCTTTTTGGCCTTCACGCGCCAAGCCTGTATAGAAGGCATAAAACCGATCACTTAGCTAAAAAGTGAAGAGTGATGAAGTGTCGGGGGATGAAGTGTCGGTCCAGCCGAGATCAGATCTGAAGAGGAAGAATCCGGCGATGAAGCAAGACGTGGACTACGTCCACCAGCTTGATGCCCTCGCCAACCACGGCTTTGATTTTGCCTTGGAGCGCCTTCACCTCTTCTTGGTCCCCCCCAGTCGAGGTTATTGTCTGTCCAAGAATGCAACCTCTTCGGCGGCTCCACCGAGAAGGTGGGGACTTCCCCCTGGACCTCGAATGGTTGGTCGGCCACATAAAACCACTCTTGCTGCCAGAGCTTCACCGTCTCGACGAATGTACCCTCTAGCTAGACTACATTGGGGATCTTACTGATCATGGCCCCGCCGCAGTCAGCGAGTTTGGAACCGCTGCTTTTCGGCTTGACACAAAATACCTTCAGCGATAACCCAAAGTGGGGCTCAATAGAAAGATTCGCAGAGGGTTATGAAGGTGGCTATATGAAGGACGGAATTTGGGGCTAGATGATGAAAATCTAGCCCATAGAAAAACAGAATACCCCTGATGAAGGGGTGAAGAGGAAATCCCAAACTTCGGATGAGGTGGGAGACGAAGACCACCCATTCCCCATTCCGAGGAGAAGGAATGGCTGAGGCCGAGCGAACCTCGTCTGTACGCACTGGCGAGCGACATTTGGCCGCGAAGGGAAGGTACCCATCAGCCTGGAGCTCGATGATGGTGCCAACGGTGACAGTGGATTGTAGCCACTGCCCCTTCTTACTGGCGGCCTCGACTGCCGGAGCAGCAGCCTCCTTTCCCTTACCGGCCATCACTTTTGGTGGAGGAAGGAAGTGGAGGAGAAAATGGGACAAGAAGCGGATCTCGGAGCACTGGAGCTTTCGAGAGTTCTTGGCGATGGAGCAGAGGATGAGAGCATGGGTAAAATTGATTTACCGTTCTCCAGGCCGCGCAATAAATCGCCAGTTCTCAACATATCGTGCAATATATGCACGCGGGGATTAAGGGATTTGCATTGATGATGTCGCTAGAAATCCGAAGCACGGTCTCTTTATTGACAAGACATGCCAATAAAAACAGCCCCGTGCCATGACATGCTCAGTAATAACTATTGACAAGATGACTTGGTTCTACAATAAGTGCTGGGGGTTCGGTTCTTGGCCATAAAGTTGTTAGGGTTCAACCCACTCACCTGTCGTACCCACGTGGCAAGCCTTTGCGGTTAAGCAAAAAAAGTCTTCGGACCAAGTAAAAATAGAACTATCTAAAGGATGGTTTTGTTAAAAATCTCCCTTAAATTACCGGAGTAAATCATGGAGCACATTTGTGCCTGGTCGTGTTCAGAGGGAAAACTAATTATCAAGAGCATAAAGAGACTTCGGATCGATGGGTCCTCGGATCTGGAAGCCGACATGGAAGATGGAACTCGCCTACGAAGTCGAAGACCACAAGATTGAAGTTGTTCCGAAGATAGAAGCCCAGGTCCTCGGCTTGAAGACCAGTTCAGGGGCTACTGACGGTGTCCTGGATTAGGGGAAGCGCACCACGTCGGCCCGCCAATCATGGGCCGGGCCGAGGACCCGTCCATGACTAAAGAATGGGCGTCAAGATCCCTGGCCCTCGGCGTAATCAAGAGGGAATCCTCCGAAGACTTGGCGTACAATTCAAGGCATATTTAAATGATCGGCATGTTTATCCTCAGATGGTAACCGACCATGTGTAAACCCTAGATACCCCTGGTGCCAATATAAGCCGAGGGGTTTAGCCTGTAGAAGATCGATTCATGCGCGTTCAAGGCATAGAGGTTAGAACTCGTTCATACGATCTCGAGGTAGATCATCTGTACTTTGTACCTCATCCACAATCAATATAATAAAAGCAGGATGTAGGGTTTTACTTCTTAGAGAGGGCCCGAACCTGGGTAAATCTGTGTCCCTTTACTTCATGTTCATCATCGTGCCAAGAACACCAGCTCGGGACCCCTCATCTGAGATCCGCCGGTTTTAGCACTGACACCCATAGTAGTAGACGGTTGGCGCTGGATGAACAGGATGCCGATGAGGCCATGCCGCTATCCCGATCGATCTACCTGTCGTCATGGTCGATGATCGAATGATCGATCTTGGTTTAGATGCCACGATACGTGCATACTAGATGGCTGGCCCTCGTATGTCGCTAGTTGCAGTCGTGCATGGCGGAGCCAGGCTCAAACTTTTTAGTACTGCACTGCAATGTCTTAAATAGCGGGCAATGCCATTTAGTGGGAGATCGGCCAGAAACTATGAAAAGTTGTAGCGGAGCTAAGTCTCATTTAGCGTTTTCCTCTGATCATAAAAAATTAAAAAGATAAGTATATAATCAGGCATCATATATGATATATACTATATACACATGTTCGAACATCAAACCCGAGCATCATATACTCCATTTGTTCCTAAATATAAATCTTTTCAGAGATTCCAATATGGACTACATACGGAGTAATATGAATGAATCTACACTCTAAAATACGTCTATATACATCCGTATGTAGTCCGCATTGAAATCTCTAAAAAAGCTTATATTTAGAAACGGATGAAGTATATCAGAAACAAGAACAAAGAACAAAGCAGAAGGATGGTTTTGTATAGCGGCTTAACGGGATAAATGACTCCAAATTTAGCACTATAGCGGAAAATAGTCGGCTATTAGCGTCATTTTTAATTTAGCGTTAAAAGTGCATAGTTTTAGCGAGAGAGCTCTCTAAAAGCTATAGCTGGGCTATAGCGGGCTATTTAAAACTGTGCTGCACTATGAAACAACAAGCACACTCTTTGCACGTTAGATTAGGCGGCAATACATAATCGAAACTATCGCCCCTCACAAGCCTTGTCCGTCCACACTAGCTAGGCCCCTTCTGACATAATCTTGCGAATGATCATTTCCACGGAGATTGTGACGCCACTGAACACCACATTGTTGCGGTGACGCCGTACCCCTTTTCACTTATTCACAATCCTGGCGTGGCTAACCATATGATTTTGACCCCTTCCAAAAGCAAAGGTTACAAAAGTTAGTACAATAGAACCTTCCAACAGAGGACATATATATTGCTCTCAAAAAAAAAACAGAGGACATATATTCTCTGTAATACTGCACCGACCACTCCCTCCTCTATAATTAAGCACCATTGGGTCATCACCATCATAAAACTCCATTTTTTTGGGAAAAGAGGAATATATTAATATCGCGAAGATATCAATTACACTCAGCTTCTGCATCTACAAGATGTCGCAAAGACATCCACGATGCAAACAGCCAAAGGAAAAAGAATAAAAAGAAAGGAAAAAACAAAGGTTCCACCACAGTGATGGACTCCTCTTAGCAGTCGCACTGCTGCACCTGAGAGTTATCAAACACCTGGCTGACTCCATCGACTCGAAGGCCCCGTCCGTCTAACTGATCCCCCGATCTCAGCCACCATGGCCTTCTCCACAGCTGTCTACACCATAGAAATCGAGAAGCCGACATGTCCCATGTTGTCAACGAACAACAGAGCTTCACGTCACGCCCTCATGGAACCTCGTAGGCTGAAATGGACGTGCACGACCGAATTCTATCCGATCCAGATATCTTGGGCAAGATCTCCAACAGCAGTTCCGGTACACGTCGATGACCATCATAAAACTCCTAGAAACAACAGCCTCTAGCTAGCTCAGGTGGACCAGCTAACAACAGCCTCTTCTAAAAATCACGTGAAACTCACAGGTGAACTAATTTGGAGGATAAACTGCCACATTTATTCGTCAGCTAGAACAAACTTAGAAACAAGAAACATGTGTAGATTGGGAAGCAGCAAGTACCAAGAAGACCAATAAATAAAAGACCAAAATATTTCTTCAGTTCAAGAAAATAGAAACATCACCCAGATAGTTAGCACATATTTCAAACACGCATCAAAATGACTTTTGATAATCTTAGAATCAACACGCACAGCAGTCACTTCCTTCAACAGGGAAGGGTATCGACACACGCGTAGATTTCATGCAACAACGTAACAGTCAAAGCATCGAGATTAGAATTTTATATGCATCAACAAAGAAGCTAGTAGCTCATAGTGTATCCAATTCATACATCTTGCAGCTCATGAGGATATAAACGTCCACGATGTTGAGAAGCACCAGCTCACTCAACGGCCTTCGGATGAAAGGTGGAGCATTCACAACATAACCCTCTAGTGTCGGAAAGAAGGTATGCGGAACAAGCGTTTGTTTGAGCTGAAAGTGTGTAAGATCGACTTCGTTGTGATGGAACGTAGCAACCAACTTGCCATCCATGTCAACCTGGAGTAGCCACTTGTCAACTTTGACTAGCACGACCAACTCACAATCTCTAGGCACGACAAGCACATCCAACTGTAGTCGACCGTTATACTTGTCGCACTGCATCCTGATCTCTGCAACCGGCAATTCAATCCGGCCAGACCTCCCTTTCGTAGTCTTGCAACACCCAGATATCAATGATTTTCACATAATCAAAGATGACCATGCCGAGCATGCCGTCCATCTCAAACAAGTCAGCCCAGTCAGTAGCAATGGGAGTAGCAACGGGAGCACGCATCTTGCTGAACGACTCATATGTGGTGTCGAACACCACTATCATTTTGTTTTCGCCGTCATCATCCGATGGGAACAAATGCAGGCTACCACGCAATAGCACATAGGCGTAGAATTTCAGGGAAATCACATCTGGCTACCCGATGTGCCTCGGCGGCTGGTCGGAGCCTAATGCCCAGACATAGCACGCATCTTGATTGCCAGGTACCAGCTCATGGTCCCAATCCCAATGGTACGAGTAGAGAAGTAGTATGTACTCGCCGGTAGGTGGGTGAGGGTACATTCCCAAGGGCATGATGCCATGACGCAGTGGGAGGCGAGCATACTGACGAGTCACTGGATTGCAAATGAAGTAGTTAACGCCGTGGACACGGAAGATGAGCAGACCATCGCAGGAGGCAGCCAGTTTGAAGAAGGAGAGTTCCTCGCGGATGCCGACATCCAGGTTCAAGAAGGTTTGGGCAAGCCGGGCGACGGGCTGGAGCTTGTCGGTGGCGGCCACCCCTGCCCGATGGTCGAAGGGGCCAATGTCTAGGGAGTCGCTGATGCGCTATATATAATTGCCATTGTCGAGGAGGGGGAGAGAGGGCTGGTGGCAGTGGTGTGCAAGGAGAAAGTTGTGGGTGGAGGTGAAGCGACGCCAAGCACGGCAGACGGCGCGACAGCAGTGGAGGGCTTTGGGGACAGGCGGACGAGGATCTCTTCTGGGAGGGAAGGCGTTGCTCCTGCCCTTGCAGCCTTGGCCATGTCGTCGGCTGAGAGCTCTCGATCCGTCCCAGGAGTAAAAGGCAGGAGTTATGAGATACTACCATCGGATATCCGCGTGTGGCGGCGGCTCCACGGACCGAGCGAGTTGAAGACGAACAGGATTCGGCCCAGAGTAAACGCATCGCCTACATATATAATTGTCATGGACAAAGAGAGGAGATCGAGCCGCCCGGATCAAGATCGGTTAACATTTGAGGAAGCATAGGCTTTCCTACACCACCTTATCTAGCCATTCATTTCTGCATCGCGATTCGTGCGAGCACTTTTATCTTTTTTGTTTCTTTAAAATAAAACAACATATGAACTTCAAACTTTGGGGAACAACAAAACATTCTAACAAGAATGTGGGAAAAAACTTTCAGATTTTTTCGTCAATCATATGTACTAAAAATAATATTTTTTACACCAAAAAATCGCATTTTGTATATTTATGTCGGACCGAAAAATCTGAAAGTTTTTTCCCACATTCTTGTTAGAATGTTTTGTTGTTTCCCAAAGTTTGAGGTTCATATGTTGTTTTATTTGGAAGAAACAAAAAAGAGAAAATTTTATGTAGTAAGTTTGTTGTGTAGCACAGATCTCAAAGCAATAATGAAGGGTGATGATAAGAGGTGTCCAGAAACCTGAGCTTTCTAAATCCACGTCCGATCAAGATCAAACCAGACGCGTAGTGGACAAAGAGAGCACCTCACCTCGGTCGCAAGGCTAGACGCTAGAGCACAGCTATCCCGATCGATCTTGGTGTGCTTTGTCGTCATGGTCGATGATCTTTGGTGCACTTGCCACTTGCCACGATACATGTATATATACTGGTATCACCACCATCCATCGGCCGGCTGGCCCTCATGTAGCACTCGTGCATGGTTGGTGGGCGCAGTGACGTAGTACGTCCAAGCGAGAATCAACAAGCATTGTGAACCAACAAGCACTCTGTCGCTAGTTGCACGTTAGATTGGGCGGCAATACATACTTACATAGACGAAACTATCTCCCCTCACAAGCCTTGTCCGTCGTGGCTAGTCCCCTTATGGCGTAATCTTGTCAGTGTATCTTCTGCACGGAGATCGTGGCGCATTGTTGCGGTATCTTTTTTGGCACATACCCATTATCTCAAGTTTTTTATCCAACATATCCATTGGCAAAAACACACCAGTGGCCAATGTAAATCAGATCACGGTTAGACAGCCCATGACTTTTCATTAAGCCGAAAGGGTGAGTACACACCGAGAATGCAAGTAGGGGCACTCAAACTCGGGCGGGTGGGCAGGTTTCAGCACCCGCTCACCACCGGGCTAAACCACGGTTCTCACCGGTTACCAATGTAATGGCCGTCCACTAGTCATGTTTATCGCAACGACACGCCATGCCCACAGTCCACCAAGGGACTAGCTCAGCATCGCGGTCTGGCATCTGCTCTAGGCGCTGGGAGTCACGGAGGACAGAATCCAAATCCCATGTGTGAGAACACAGCCGGGCAGTGGGTGCGCCAATATATCATGCAGCTAGTCGGTGAGTGGGCAACAAGCTGCATGCGTGAAACCCGCAGCACTCGAGCCAGCCCCTGTTCCGACTCCCGAGCAGCAAGCCTATCTCCTTCTTCTTCTTTATTTGATGGAAGCCTATCTCCTTCTTTGTAATATTGTTAACAATCAAACTAATTTAATTTTTTAAATAAAAAATACATCGCCGAAAGGCATACTCCATCTATTCATAAATATATGGCCTAACATGTCTTTTGAGATTTATACATTGACCATCGATGAGATCGATAATGTATGAGATATATGCTATAGAAATTATACCATTAGAAACTCCTTTCAAATACAAAATTTTATGGCTACTAACCAACAAGTGGCAGTGCAGTGCCAACACACATGTATGCAAGCATGCTACTCCGGACATCCACCTCGAGACAACAATTGAGCTACACATGTGAAACCATCTCCCCTCAGAAGCCTTGTTCATCGCTAGACCTCCTGTTACATAATCTTGTCAATGATCATCTCCACGGAAATAGTACCTCATTGAAACCCACATTGTTGCGGTGACGCCAAATCATGTTTATTGCAACGGCACACAATGCCCACGACCACCATGGAACTAACTCATCACCGTGGTCTGGCCTCCGCTCTAGACGCTGCCAATCAGTAGCGGCGCCAAGATTGCGCCACGCCCCCAGCCACCCCAGGCCAACTTAGAGGACTGCAGCTACAATCAGCCTTCACGGCCCAGGCAGCTGCCTGGGACCTGTATCCGCCGCTGCTGCCAATCAGGAAGGACGGAACTCAAAACCTCGTGTGTGAGGACACAACCGAGCAGTGGGTGTGCCAAGGCCTCGTGTTGGTTGCTGAGTGGGCAAAAAGCTGCACGCGAAATTCACAGCACTCGGGCCTGCCCTATCCCCAGCGGCAAGCCTGTCTCCTTCTATGTACTTTCGTTATCGATCAAACTTATTTATGTTTTGAAATAGAAAAATACATCACGGAAACACGTAGTCCATCTATCCATAAATATAAGGCGTGAAGTATTTCGAGATTTACGTTTTCCATCGACAAAATCAGTAATATATGAGACGTATGCTATAAAAGATACACAATTAGAAACTCGTTTCAAATATGAATTCGATGGTATACTCGTTTAACACACACCTCATATATTATTGGTCCAAATGATGATCAAAGTAAATCTCGAAACACGCGCAAGGCCCTATGCGCGTGTTTCATAGAGAAGGGTAGGCACGCGGAAAAAGATTTTCTAGCTACGAACTGACAAGTGGCAGTGTAGTGCCAATGCACATGTACGCACGCACGTGTACTTCCTACATCCACTTCGAGACAAACTGAGCTACACATCTGAAACTACCTACCCTAAGAAGCCTCTCCGTCGCTACTCCTCTTCTGACATAATATTGTTTTTTTAAACTAGGCAAAAGATTTGCCATTTTCATTGATTAAGAGAGAAGTTTAGAGTTCGTGGCCCAAGGCCAAATTACAAGACGCTATTCTCGCGGCATTATATTACACAAGTGCTTTGCGCCCGCCAGGCTCCAAAGCGAACATTCCACCTTTATCTTGGCAACCAACACTCCCACCGAAACCGCGGTGTTACGAAAAACCTGGGCATTTCGCTCCTTCCAAATTTCCCAAGAGACAAGCAACATCAAAGAGATAAGTGGCTGACGTGATTGGGTCGTCTGTGTAGCATTATGTCTCCACCAAGCCTTAACTGACTCCATTGCCACCCAATCCGTTGGCTGGACATCGTGTAGCCCAAGCCAACTCTTGAACATGCCCCAAACCCTGATGGTGTACCTGCATTGGAAAAGGAGGTGGGCCACCGATTCCTGTACTTGCTTGCATAGTGGGCATAAGTGGCAGTTGGGCCACCCACGACGTTGCAGTCTATCGGCCATCCAAATCCTGTTGTTGATGACCAACCAAGCGAAGAATTTGCACTTGGGAGGTACCCAATTCTTCCAAACAATTTGGTTCATGTCTGTGTCCATCAGGCCTAGGAATTGAGCACTATACGCCGTGGCGGCAGAGTATTGACCATCTTTAGAGAACTTCCATGAGATAGAATCCTCCATATCTGGGTTGAGATGAATGTGGATAAGCCTTTCCCAAAGGGCAACAAATTGGGAGATGTGTGCAGGAGTGATACCCGAAGAAATGTCCACCTGGGAGGTCCAGAAACAATTCTACAAAGCCTTTTGGACAAAGCACTTCTCCCTTTTGGAAATGTCGTAAATTTTGGGGGCCACATCTTTCGGCCTCAAATCATCAAGCCAAGCCGACTCCCAGAAGGATGCCCGGAGTCCATTACCCAACACCACCTTGGTTGCCGCAGCAAAGATGTTCCGGCCGTTCTTGTCACATGGGGTTCCCAAGCCTACCCAATGCTTGGCCGGGTCTAGCCATTCGAACCACAACCAACGCATACAGAGCACAGAGGCAAATTTTGCAAGATTTACAACACCTAGCCCACCAAGCAGCTTGGACCTACACACCTGCTCCCAGTCTATCTTACATTTGCCACCCGTGACCTTGTCACATCCAGCCGAACGAAAGTCGGAGTGCATCAATCTTCTCCATAACTTCAACCGGGAGGTTTAGAGCCGTCATGTAGTAAATGGCGATTGCCGTGATGACAGACTTGACTAGGACCGTCCGGCCCGGTGAAGCAGTGTGCTTTCCCATCCAAGGTGGTAGCTGCCCGCAATCTTGTCCTCAAGGGGTTGGAAGTGTATTCTCTTTAGACGCTTGACCGACAGAGGTAATCTGAGGTACTTCATCGGGAAGGTGGAACGCTGCACCATGAAGGACTGAAGAATGTCCGTCAGGTCCTAGTTGTCACACCGAATTGGGGCAACCAAGCTTTTGGTGCAGTTCATGATCAACCCAGAAATCTCCCCAAAGCGTGATAGGGTGTCGGCGAAAAATTTGACATCCGCTCTGACATAATATTGTCAACGATCATGTACACAGAGATTACGACGCCATTGAAAACCACATTGTTGCGGTGACACCAAGTCATGTTTATCGCAATGGCACACCATACCCACGACCCACCATGGAAATAGCTCAGCATCATGCATCTGCTAAGGATGCTGCCAATCACAAAGGACAAAATCCTAAACTGCGTGTGTGTAGCACCCGGGACCGATGCTATATATGCAGATCTAGAAACCTCCGCTAGCCTCCGCATAATACCAATCCTAAGGCCAGGATTTGAGCATTGGGGGGGGGTGGGAATATAATAATATAGGTCATCATATATGATATATCAATATAGAGTTAAAGTCTTACATGTAGCAGCAATACAAAGCTACATTTCTAAATTTACATGTAGAATTGCGAATTGCTTGCAGACCCATCAAACAAGTTAATTATGTAGTCTTCATATTCATTATTGGAAGATGATAAAATGTTATCTCTTTCATTTTCAGTAAACCATGTTCATTAAGCAACTTACAATAAGTTGAAAGATGAAACAAGTATAACGAAGCGATCCTGATGATAAATAAATAAAATATATTTCCCATTGTTGAATTAATTTATTTTCCTCTAGTCAACAATTTGTAAGTAGTCTAATAAATCCATAACTACTAATTTAGTTGTCTAGATTGATACCTTGAGATCTGAGATTGGGGACATTAAGCTGTGATGTTTCCATGTCAACCAAACTGAGATTGGGGACATTATGTCCAGTAGGTTGCCCTGTGACATCTATATCCCTGGTTGCATTTGCATCTTCAACCGTAGAGTTAGAGCTTGTAGCAATTGGCTTGAAGAAATCGCTCATCGGTGGTTTATTTCTCCTCATGACATGTGCAATTCTGATATTAGTACAAAGCAAATATGTAACCTGTAATTAATCTGACAAGTGACAAAGTATACTAACTACTAGTACCAATTGATTAATTGGTTTCATGGTTTGTGTAATCAAACTGACAATACCTTTGCCTCTGGGTTCACGGCCGACCGACTTGACCGTAGTCCGTAGTCTCATAGAATCGTACTTCGTTGATGTGTAGAAGATTAGGATTAGGCCGTACAACACAATAGACAAAAATACTTCTTCCAGTTTACCTCTATCCCATGATGCCGCAGTGTAGTCAATAAGTTTTGAGACCATGTGTGGTGGATTATCACATCGACACCCATACGGTCTCATCATGACATCCCTTGGGATCCAATTGTGTGCCCATATATCAGTAGAAGATCCGTTGTCTATGCGCCTGATTAAGCCCTGCTTGAGAACATCTCTTCCTTCGATAATAGCCCTCCATATCTGACATGGGTTGCTGCCAAGTTCTGCCTCTTGGATGCAAGTATTAGGGAAATAAATACTTTTTAAAATTCTCGCACTAAGTGACTCTGGCGTTTGAAGGATCCTCCTGAAGGAAATATGCCCTAAAGGCAATAATAAAGTTGTTATTTTATATTTTCTTATTCATGATAAAGGTTTATTATTCATGCTAGAATTGTATTGATCGGAAACCTAGAAACATGTGTGAATACATAAACAAACACCGTGTCCCTGGTGAGCCTCTACTTGACTAGCTCGTTCATCAAATATGGTTAAGGTTTCCTAACACTACAAGGAAAAAGCCTTGCAGTAGCGCGTGTCTAAGGGCTATCAGTAGCGCGGGGCACCGCGCTACTGATACGGCGCTACAACTAACGTTTAGCAGAAGCGCGTTTCTGCCCGCGCTACCGCTATAGCTACTTAGCAGTAGCGCTGTCCATACCAGCACTACTGCTAAGAGGCTTAGAAGTAGCGTTTTCCTGTTCAGCGTTAAAGAGCGCTACTACTATATTTTCACATATCTTTTTTTTTCTACGTATTTGTGATGTTTTTGTACATATTTTATACAGTATTCTAATCATATCATAAATTGGCAATATGTTCATCATATCATACACGTAATAGTCTCATCATATCATCCAACACAAATCATGTCGTCACATCATAATCATGATATAGCTATACAAGTTACATGGCATGTCACATCATACATAATGCAGTACTTCAGGCACCGGTTCATATCCTTCTCTCGCACTAGCGTGAACCTAAACTAACTACTTTCTGCTTCGGCTCTGCTATCGAACCATCTCTGGCTGTCGCTCGGAAACCGGTACACCTGGGCCTGACACTCCGGCCACTCGTCGTATACTCCTGGCGTAGCACTTCTTCGCCATCGATGATCTATGTACCTGCATCGTCACATGAGTCGATAATATGCAACATATATAGTTGAGCAACAGATAGAGACAGACTTGGCAAAAATAGAAGCAACATATCATAAGCATAAATAACAAATTTCATCATACCCAAAATGCCCTAACTAGAGTGATCTTCGCTAGTTGAGGAGGACGGTTTAATTACATCACGAATAAAGTTTCGTCGTGCATAAATCAAAGTTTCGTCATAGAGAAAGTATGGACTAAACGGACACGAGTCATATATCGTCAATCACTCCAACATATCGTGCCATCCATCCAAGTCAGGGAGATAGTCCCCGAGCGCAGTGAAAGGCTTCAGGTCGAGACGCTAAGCCAGATACGCGTGTTCGAACGTCTTCCCGTGACATTTGCCCTTCTTCATAGAACATCCCTGTTTTTTCGACGACCTCCTTCATGATGATTTGGGCAAGTTCACGCTGGATGTGATAGAACTCAGCTCGAAGTCGATAATCCGAGATATCTCCTAGGTTCTTTGCCCATTGCAGAATATGGGCATCGTCAGATCTAGGTGACATGCGAAGGTTCTGCTGATCCCGTCTGTACTCCAGCATGTGGTGGAGGACATAGAATCTATCACTGAGAGTACCACTCGGTTGCTGGATGCAGCAGAAGTCGGTCTTATGGCCGAAGGCGGGCGCGCGGTTCCTTGTCTTCTTGAGCGTGATCTCTCCACCCCGTAGGCCGTAGGTAAAGATAGCACTGTAGAGAACAGACTTGATGTGGGTGTAATCCTTTTTCTTCATGTTCTTCGACGAGTCCAAGTAAAGAGCATGGGAGAATCGGGGGTAAAGGAAGATGAGGACGGCGCGACCGTCGCTGCGCAAAATAAGTACACCTCAAATTAGCCTCCACGCATGCAAATGAAATGATTGAAATCGAAGGAAGGATATCCGCGCGGATGACTTACATGGGATGATAAGGCACGAGAATCGTCTCCTTGTCCTTATTGCCGATCATGAAATCGGCGATGTAGTTACTCGCGTATTCACGGTGCTTTGGGCAGACTGCCAAGAAGCCCTCGTGCATGAAGTACGGGTCAGCGACACAGATATAAGGTATCTGCTCAGTTCTGATGATGTAGTTCACGTACAAGGCAAAAAGGCGGACAAACATAAATTCCAGCTTTTTCAAGTGAAACATGTCGAAGATGTAATCGAATCGAAGGAAGAACTTCTCCACGAGGAATGTGTTGATGTACAACCTTTGCTACAGCACGTTAACCACGTAGAGCGGGTATCCTGGATTTTTTGAGGCGATCAGGCTTTTCTCTCTCCGCAGCACATCATCGTGAAGTCTCCTTAGATCGCCGTATATGGCCTCTACCGCTGCCTTAGGTAGGATCAGATCACCGGGGATATGCCATTTTGCCGCACCGGGGATAGGTATACGGTCTTGAACCCGAGGCTGCGGAGGCGGCTGGATCATAGAAGCAGCTTTGTTGCCTTTCCTCGGTCTCTTCCTATGCTCCTTTGCTACTGGAAGGTCATCTATAATACGTTCATCCTCCGGCAATTCAGGCACCGACTCATCACGCTCAAACCCTGAGTACTCATACTGCTGAGCCATCAATCCTCCATCATCGTCATAGGCGCCAGTATTGAGATAATGTAGAGTGTCATCGTCATCCTCATCGATGGCATCGATATCATGCATTGCTTCTTCGACGGCGGCGACGTCATCAACGACTAATGGAGCCTCTTCCTCACCACGTCCGCTATCACCCAGCACGACAGGCGATGCTAATTGGGTAGGTGGGGTGTTGATGTTCATACCTTGCTGAGGCTGCATGGTCGTGGGTGTGCTCCCGGCCGCTTCTAGACGAAGCAGACTCTTTGGCCACAACAGGACCCAACTCTTGCAATCGCCAAGCCGCCGCGGGGTCTCGTCGTCATCTCCCGCTAGTATAGGAGGAGCCAAATTCTCGTGGCCCGGTTTGACACTGGCCACGGAAACCTTGAAGACGTCAGGGGGGATCGCCCGGCTGTGGAACAATTGTTCCTTCGGCTTCACTATCGTCGCCTTCCCCACGTCCACCTTCTAGCCGCTGATGGTGTACAGTATGGTGCACGGGGTTACGTCGGCCTGCAAAGACATGTCTGCGACGTGAGACATCCGAAAGGCAACAGAAACGGGAGATTATACATATATTGAAGAGGACCGGTGTGACAGGTACCGTGAGGGCGTCGAGCTCAGCCAAAGACGAAGCCCCGCCGAGCACACCAGAGACGGAGGACGGGCTGCTAGCGGGTGCGGGAGCAGGTGCGCTAAACGAGCTACTCCCGAAGAAGTTGGAAAGGGGAAAGTCCGCTGCCTCTTTATTTGGATTTTGCTTGCTCCAACTGACGATAGCCGGAAGCAAGACACTATACGAAGCTGCCATCTCCTCTCTTGCGGCAGCTATCGCTGCTTTGACTGTCTCGGCTGATTTCTTTTCAACCGCAATCTCAACCTTCTTGTCGATGATTTCTTCATTTAACCTTCGTCTTTCCTTCCTCTCCTCCGTGGTCTCACGGTAGTACTTCTTCCACGTGGCGCCATCTCCGACACCGTGCACGCGTCCATACAACGGCCGAGTGTCCACCGGGAGTCTTTTCAATATGTTCAAGGCCCGGTTGAATGGGGTGTCCCACTTGGGCCTCGCCAACGCCTCAGACGGCGAGTCGCTTTCGTCCGCGATCCTGTGCTGCTCTTTCTGCAAAAGGAACAAGGATCATTTACAAATGTGACTAAACGTGCAGTCGAATTGATCAGAAGCTAAAATTAGGGGGTAAATTAATAATTACCAGCAGTCTCATGAACTCCTTCGTGCCCGCGTCCTTATCGAAAACCTTGTTGACTGGGTCCCAATGGTACCGGGCCCTGATGATGTCACGCTCCTGCGGGATGGTGAACTCCGCCAAGGGGTCTGGGATCCCCAGACTTTCGTGTTCCGCGTCCTCCTTGGCCCATATGGGCCTCTTCCCCGCGTAACCACGGCTTCCGAGGTGGTGGCACCCCATGTTCCTCTCTTGGAGCCCCTTCATGTACTCCGACTTTTCTTTGACATCTTCGGCAACGCAAGTCTTCTTGAATATTTTGAACTGCTCTTCCGTAATTGTCGGATTATCCTTTACAATCTCGGAGTAGGGTTCCTCTTTGGCGATGATCCGATGTTTCACCCTTACTTTCCAGGCGGACAACGCGCTGCTAAACTTGCCCATGGCGCGTTTGTTTATCTTCTTCATTGCCGGGTCTTTATCTGGATCAGTATATTTGATTTCATCCCGGCCCGGGAACAAGAATACCTGGTGCAGCTTAGTTAGGAGGGAGTGCTCCATATCTGGTATCTTCTTTAGTTTCCCATCGTTGATGATGGCGGTTGCCCGTAGGATGCAGCCTATTTGATTGCCGTAGCATGCGCGTGCTTCCGCAGGCTCTTTTGGCTCAAAATTGCCGGACTCCACCAACGTGGCCACCAGTCTAGTAGTTATGAGCTGGTTTGGGCGCTGTTGCCTCTTTGGTTTCGGTTCTATACCGGCTTCGCCAGTCTCGGTGCCGGTCTCGGCGCCAGTGTCAGTCTCAGCGCCGGTCTCGATGTCGGTCTCAGTCTCGGATGTGACAGGGGGGCCCTGCAACAACCGTTGCTCATCGAGAAGGTTCAAATAGGCGTCTGCCGCCACGTAGACGTTGCAATCACCAGAACCCTGTCCTTCATCGTTGCTAGCCATATTTCCTACGATTAAATCTAGTCAATTAATTCTAGACCTAATAAAATGAATAATGACATAAAAAAGGCCAATGTTTTGTAGGAATGTTGATTCATTCCCATTGCGGCAAATCCCGGGCACTCGATATGTCCTAGTTTGTAGCACAAGTCATGCCGAAATTCACAGAAAATTTCGGCATGACCTTTGCTACAAACTGGAAAAATAGAGCGCCTGAAATTTGCCGGAACGAAAATGAATCAACATTCCGGCAAAACATAGGCCACTCAGAATCATTCCCTGCAAACAACAAAAGGCCACTTGGGCACAATCGAACAATTTCAATGTTGCATATAACAGGACCACTTAAGAACCTGTACATGAGCAACTACAATAGTAGATATACATGAGCAAACACTATTGAGGAATTTGCATATAACCTGACCACTTCAAATTTGCATCTCCTATTGTTTGACACTTCAAGAAAATCTACACAAATCTCATGCTCTCTCAAACTCAATTCAAAAACCAAATATAGATGGATGAACCCTAGAAACCTAGAACCTTTACATATTTCTGTCCTAATAAAAATTATGTCCTAATATAAATTATGAACCCTAGAACTCAATTTCTGTCCTAAATTTCAAATTATGAACCCTAGAACTCAATTCAAATTATGTCCTAAATTTTCTGTCATAATAAAAAATCAGTACAAATTAAGAACCGACTGGACTTGCAGCACTAATAGAAATTTATATTTTTATATTAAATTTTTTCTCTAAACTAAACATTACTGCCCTAATTAACATCTAGTTAAACCCTACTGCCCTAACCCTACTGCCCTAGTACTTAAGCATCTACAAGTACTAACTAATTACATGAACCCTACATAGGTACTTAAGCATCTACAACTACTTAAGCACCCATTGATGAACCCTAGGAATTTGTCCTAAAAACTACTTAAGCATCTACAACTACTACCCTAATTAACATCTTGTTTACAATTATATTTACTTAACTACATTGGGTGCACAACAACTATATAACTACTTAAGCATCTACAAGTACTAGCTAATTTGATGAACCCTAACTAATTTGATGAACCCTAACTAATTGGATGAACCCTAGGAACCCTAGCTAGGCAGAGGTAGGGGAGGAGGAGGAGGAGGTGTAGGCGTGGTCACCTCGGGCGCCGGCGGAGGTAGGGAGCCGGAGGAGGCAGAGCGGCCGAGGAAGGGGCACGTGGCGTCGAGGTCGGGGTCGGGGCTCGGGTGCGCGGTGGAGGGCGGGCACCAGACGGCCACCGAGGGTAGCAGAGGGCGTGCGGAGGGCGACGGGAGAGCGCGCGGTGGCCAACGGCGATGTAGGGCGACGATGGCGGCGACAGCAGATCGAGGGGGGATTTGGGGGAAGTGGCCGGGAGGGGGGGGAAGAAAAACCGCGCGGGGGGTTAAGTCAAAAATAGCGGTAGCGCTGGCCCAGAAAAGCGCTATAGCTAACTTAGCTATAGCGCTGGCTCCCAAAACGCGCTATTGCTATAGGCAGTACCTATTTATTTCCCTTTTTCTTTTCTTTTTTCCTTTTCCTTTTCCTTTTCTTATTTACTTTTCTTTTTTCCTTTGTCCTTTATTTAAGGAAATTATCTATAGCGGGGGTACAAGGAACGCACTACTGCAACATTAGCTATAGCGCTTGTTATGAAAGCACGCTACTGCTAGGCATTTCTCCTTTATTTTTCTTTTTCTTTTATATTCCTTCACATTTTCTTTCTTTCCTTTCCCCTTTTTCTATTTCTTTCATTTTCATTTACTTTTCTATATGTTTTTCATTTTATTTTATTTTCATTAGCAGTAGCGCTTTTCCCAGAAAACACGCTGCTACAACCAACTTAGCAGCAACGCGCTTTACATAAGCCCGCTACTACTATTCCTAGCCTGTCGAGAACAGTGTGGGAATTGTAGTAGTAGCGCTTGTTCCTGCAGACGCGCTGCTACTATAACCTTAGCTGTAGCGCGTGTTGTGACCAGGCGCTACTAGAAAATAGCAGTAGCACTTCTTTTTGACCGGCGCTACTGGTAAGCTTCTGTGTATAAGGTTTTCCCTAGTAGTGTAACCATGGACATGAGTTGTCATTTGATAACGGGATCACATCATTAGGAGAATGATTTGATGGACAAGACCCATCCGTTAGCTTAGCATAATGATCGTTCAGTTTTATTGCTATTGCTTTCTTCTTGTCAAATCCATATTCCTTCGACTATGAGATTATGCAACTCCCGGATACCCGAGGAATGCCTTGTGTGCTATCAAACGTCACAACGTAACTGGGTGATTATAAAGATGCTCTACAGGTATCTCCGAAGGTGTTTGTTGAGTTGGCATAGATCGAGATTAGGATTTGTCACTCCGAGTATCGGAGAGGTATCTCTGGGCCCTCTCGGTAATACACATCATAAGCTTGCAAGAAAACGACTAAGGAGTTAGTCACGAGGTGATGTATTACGGAACGAGTAAAGAGACTTGCCGGTAACAAGATTGAACTAGGTATGAAGATACCGAGGATCGAATCTCGGGCAAGTAACATACCGATGGACAAAGGGAATTACGTATTTTGTCATAACGGTTTGACCGATAAGGATCTTCGTAGAATATGTAGGAGCCAATATGGGCATCTAGGTTCCGCTATTGGTTATTGACCGGAGAGGTGTCTCGGTCATGTCTACATAGTTCTCGAACCCGTAGGGTCCGCACGCTTAACGTTCGATGACGATATAGTATTACATGAGTTATGTGATTTGGTGACCGAATGTTGTTCGGAGTCCCGGATGAGATCACGGAGATAACGAGGAGTCTCGAAATGGTCGAGAGGTAAAGATTGATATATAGGACGATGGTATTCGGACATCGGAAGTGTTTCGGGGGGTACCGGCTACTTATCGGGTTACCGGAAGGGGTTCCGGACACCCCCGGCAAAAGATATGGGCCTTATGGGCCAAGAGGGGAAACGCACCAGCCACAAGGGGCTGGTGTGCCCCCCATATGGGCCAAACTAAGGAGGGGAATGAAAGGGGATAAGGGAAAGGAAAGTGTGGATTAGGATTCCCACTTCCTTCCCTCTCCCCCCTCTTTCCTTCTCCCTCGGTTATATATGGCAGGGGGCGCGGCTTGGGAGAGACTCCAAGTAGGATTCCTCCTACTTGGGCGCCTCCTATGGCTGCTCCTTCCTCCCTCCCACCTATGTATATGTGGGAGGGGGCGCCTAGCACACACCAGACAATTGCCTAGCCGTGTGCGGCGCCCCCCCTCCACCGTTTACACCCCAGGTCATATTTTCGTGTTGCTTAGGCGAAGCCCTTCAGAGATCACTTCACCATCACCGTCACCACGCCGTTGTGCTGACGGAACTCATCTACTACCTCGACATCTTGCTAGATCAAGAAGGCGAGGGACGTCACCGAGCTGAACGTGTGCAGAACGTTGAGGTGCTGTGCGTTCCGTACTTGATCGGTTGAAGTGCGAAGAAGTTCGACTACATCAACCGCGTTGTGAAATGCTTCCTCTTACGATCTACGAGGGTACGTAGACACACTCTCCCCCTCGTTGCTATGCATCTCCATGGATACATCATTGCGTGTGCGTAGAAAAAAATTTGTTTTCCATGCAACGATTCCCAACAGTGGCATCATGAGCCAGGTCTATGCGTAGATGATATGCACGAGTAGAACACAAAGAGTTGTGGGCAGTGATAGTCATACTGCTTACCACCAACATCTTATTTTGATTCGGTGGTATTGTGGGATGAAGCGGCCCGGACCAACATTACATGTCCACGCACATGAGACCGGTTCCACCGACTGACATGCAACTAGTTTGCATAAAGGTGGCTAGCGGGTGTCTGTTTCTCCTACTTTTGTTGAATCAAATTTGACTATGGCCGGTCCTTGAAGAAGATTAAAACAGCAAACTTGATGAATCACCATTGTGGTTTTTGCCGTAGGTAAGAACGGTTCTTGCTAGAAACCCGTAGCAGCCACGTAAAACTGGCAACAACAAAGTAGAGGACGTCTAACTTGTTTTTGCAGGGTATGTTGTGATGTGATATGGTCAAGACATGATGTGATATACATTATTGTATGAGATGATCATGTTTTGTAAGATATCAGGCAACCGGCAGGAGCCTTATGGTTGTCTCTTTATTGTATGAAATGCAAACGCCATGTAATTGCTTTACTTTATCACTATGAGTTAGCAATAGTTGTAGAAGCAATAGTTGGCGAGACCACCCCGACACAACGATGGAGATCAAGGTGTCGAGCCGGTGACGATGGAGATCATGACGATGCTTTGGAGATGGAGATCAAAAGCACGAGATGATGATGGCCATATCATGTCACATATTTTGATTGCATGTGATGTTTATCTTTTATGCATCTTATTTTATTTAGTACGGCGGTAGCATTATAAGATGATCCCTTCACTAAATTTCAATGTAAAAGTGTTCTCCCTGAGTATGCACCGTTGCTACAGTTCGTCGTTTCGAGACACCACGTGATGATCGGGTGTGATAGACTCTACGTTCACATACAACGGGTGTAAGCCAGATTTACACACGCGGAATACTTGGGTTAAACTTGATGAGCCTAGCATGTACAGACATGGCCTCGGAACACAGGAGACCAAAAGGTCGAACATGAGTCATATAGTAGATATGATCAACATAGAGATGTTCACCATTGATGACTACCCCATCTCACGTGATGATCGGACATGGGTTAGTTGATATGGATCATGTATCACTTAGACAACTTGAGGGATGTTGATTTAAGTGGGAGTTCATTAGTAATTTGATTAATTGAACTTAATTTAGCATGAACATAGTCCTGATAGTATTTGCAAATCTATGTTCTAGATCAATAGCTCATGATATAGCTCCCTTATTTTTTGATATGTTCCTAGAGAAAAATAAGTTGAAAGATGATATTGGCAATGACGCGGACTGGGTCCGTGATCTGAGGATTATCCTCATTGCTGCACAGAAGAATTATGTCCTTGATGCACCACTAGGTGACAGACCTATTGCAGGAGCAGATGCAGACGTTATGAACGTTTGGCAAGCTCGATATGATGACTACTTAATAGTTTAACGCGCCATGCTTTACGACTTAGAACCGAGACTTCAAAGACGTTTTGAATGCCATGAAACATATGAGATGATCCAAGAGCTGAAATTGGTATTTCAGTCTCATGCTTGTTTTGAGAGGTATGAGACCTCTGACAAGTACTTTGCCTACAAGATGGAGGAGAATAGCTCAGCCAGTGAGCATGTGCTCAGAATGACTGGGTACTACGATCGCTTGAATCAAGTGGGAGTTAATCTTCCAGATAAAATAGTGATTGACAGAGTTCTCTAGTCACTATCACCAAGCTACTAGAACTTCATGATGAACTATAATATGCAAGGGATGACGAAAACGATTCCAGAGCTCTTCGCAATACTGAAATCGGCGAAGGTACAAATCAAGAAAGAGCATCAAGTGTTGATGGTTAACAAGACCACTAGTTTCAAGAAAAAGGGCAAGGGAAAGAAAGGGAACTTCAAGAAGGATGGCAAGCAAGTTGCTACTCCCGTGAAGAAGCCCAAAGCTGGACCCAAGCCTGAAACTGAGTGCTTCTACTACAAAGGAAATGGTCACTCGAAGTGGAACTGCCCCAAATACTTGGCGGGTAAGAAGGATAGCAAAGTGAACAAAGGTATATTTGATATACATGTTATTGATATGTACCTTACTAGTATTCGTAGTAACCCCTGGGTATTTGATACCGGTTCAGTTGCTAAGATTAGTAACTCAAAACAGGAGTTGCAGAATAAACAGAGACTAGTTAAGGGCGAGGTGACGATGTGTGTTGGAAGTGATTCCAAGGTTGATACGATCACCATCGCACACTCTCTCTACCTTCGGGATTAGTGTTGAACCTAAATAAATGTTATTTGGTGTTTGCGTTGAGCATGAATATGATTTGATCATATTTATTGCAATACGGTTATTCATTTATGTCAGAGAATAATTGTTGTTCTGTTTAGATTAATAAAACCTTCTATGGTCATACACCTAATGTGACTAGTTTATTGAATCTCGATCGTAGTGATACACATATTCATAATATTGATGCCAAAATATGCAAAGTTGATAATGATAATGCAACATACTTGTGGCACTGTCATTTAGGTCATATTGGTGTAAAGCGCATGAAGAAACTCCATGCAGATGGGATTTTGGAATCACTTGACTATGAATCATTTGATACTTGCGAACCATGCCTTATGGGCAAGATGACTAAAACTCCGTTCTCCGGAACAATGGAGCGAGCTAATGACTTATTGGAAATAATACATACCGATGTATGCGGTCCGATGAGTTTTGAAGCACGCGGCGGGTATTATTATTTTCTGACCTTCACAGATGATTTGAGTAGGTATGGGTATATCTACTTAATGAAACACAAGTCTGAAACATTTGAAAAGTTCAAAGAATTTCAGAGTGAACTGGAGAATCATCGTAACAAGAAAATAAAGTTTCTACGATCTAATCGTGAGGCAAATATTTTAGTTACGAGTTTGGCCTTCATTTAAAACAATGTGGAATAGTTTCACAACTCACGCCACCTGGAACACCACAGCGTAATGGTGTGTCTGAACATCATAACCGTACTTTATTAGATATGGTGCGATCTATGATGTCTCTTACCGATTTACCACTATCATTGTGGGGTTATGCATTAGAGACAGCCGCATTCACGTTAAATAGGGCACCGTCTAAATCCGTTGAGATGACACCGTATGAACTATGGTTTTGCAAGAAACCTAAGCTGTCGTTTCTTAAAGTTTGGGGTTGCGACACTTATGTCAAAAGGCTTCAGCCTGATAAGCTCGAACCCAAATCGGAGAAGTGTGTCTTCATAGGATACCCTAAGGAAACAATTGGGTACACCTTCTACCACAGATCTGAAGGCAAGATCTTTGTTGCCAAGAATGGAACCTTTCTAGAGAAGGAGTTTCTCTCGAAAGAAGTGAGTGGGAGGAAAGTAGAACTTGATGAGGTAATTGTACCTTCTCTCAATTTGGAAAGTAGCACATCAGAGAAATCCATTCCCGTGATGCCTACACCAACTAGAAAGGAAGTTAATGATGGTGATCATGAAACTTCAGATCAAGTTACTACTGGACCTCGTAGGTCAAACAGAGCACGTTCCACACCAGAGTGGTATGGTAATCCTGTCCTGGAAGTTATGTTACTAGACCATGGCGAACCTACGAATTATGAAGAAGCTATGATGAGCTCAGATTCTGACAAATGGCTTGAGGCCATGAAATCTGAGATAGGATCCATGTATGAGAACAAAGTGTGGACTTTGGTGGACTTGCCCGATGATCGGCAAGCCATAGAGAATAAATGGATCTTCAAGAAGAAGACTAACACTGATGGTAATGTTACTGTCTACAAAGCTCGACTTGTCGCAAAAGGTTTTCGACAAGTTCAAGGGGTTGACTACGATGAGACCTTCTCACCCGTAGCGATGCTTAAGTCCATCCGAATCATGTTAGCAATTGCCGCATTTTATGATTTTGAAATCTGGCAAATGGACGTCAAAACTGCATTCCTCAATGGATTTCTTAAAGAAAGTTGTATATGATGCAACCAGAAGGTTTTACGATCCTAAAGGGGCTAACAAAGTGTGCAAGCTCCAGCGATCCATCTATGGACTGGTGCAAGCATCTCCAAGTTGGAATATATGCTTTGATGAGGTGATCAAAGCATATGGTTTTATATAGACTTTCGGTGAAGTCTGTATTTACAAGAAAATGAGTGGGAGCTCTGTAGCATTTCTGATATTATATGTAGATGACATATTGTTGATTGGAAATGATATAGAATTTCTGGATAGCATAAAAGGATACTTGAATAAGAGTTGTTCAATGAAATACCTTGGTGAAGCTGCTTATATATTGGGCATCAAGATCTATAGAGATAGATCGAGACGCTTAATAGGACTTTCACAAAGTATATACTTTGGCAAAATTTTGAAGAAGTTCAAAATAGATCAATCAAAGAAAGAGTTCTTGTCTGTGTTGCAAGGTGTGAAGTTGAGTAAGACTCAAATCCCAACCACGACAGAAGATAGAGAGAGAATGAAAGTCATTCCCTATGCCTCAGCCATAGGTTCTATAAAGTATGTCCTGCTGTGTACCAGACCTATTGTGTACCTTGCCATGAGTTTGACAAAGGGGTACAATAGTGATCCAGGAGTAGATCACTGGACAGCGGTCAAAATTATCATTAGTTACTTAAAGAGGACTAAGGAAATGTTTCTCGGTTATGGAGGTGATAAATAGTTCGTCGTAAAGGGTTACATCGATGCAAGCTTTGACACCGATCCAGATAACTCTAAGGCTCAATCTGGATACATATTGAAAGTGGGAGCAATTAGCTAGTGTTGCTCCATGTAGAGCATTGTAGACAAAGAAATTTGCAAAATACATACGGATTTGAATGTAGCAGACCCGTTGACTAAACTTCTCTCACAAGTAAAACATGATCACACCTTAGTACTCTTTGGGTATTAATCACATGGCGATGTGAACTAGATTATTGACTCTAGTAAACTCTTTGGGTATTGGTCACATGGCGATGTGAACTATGGGTGTTAAATCACATAGTGATGTGATCTATATTATTGACTCTAGTGCAAGTGGGAGACTGAAGGAAATATGCCCTAGAGGCAATAATAAAGTTGTTATTTTATATTTCCTTATTCATGATAAAGGTTTATTATTCATGCTAGAATTGTATTGATCGGAAACCTAGAAACATGTGTGAATACATAAACAAACACCGTGTCCCTAGTGAGCCTCTACTTGACTAGCTTGTTGATCAAAGATGGTTAAGGTTTCCTAACCATGGACATGAGTTGTCATTTGATAACGGGATCACATCATTAGGAGAATGATGTGATGGACAAGACCCATCTGTTAGCTTAGCATAATGATCGTTTAGTTTTATTGCTATTCCTTTCTTCATGTCAAATACATATTCCTTCGACTATGAGATTATGCAACTCCCGGATACCAGAGGAATGCCTTGTGTGCTACCAAACATCACAACGTAACTGGGTGATTATAAAGATGCTCTACAGGTATCTCCGAAGGTGTTTGTTGAGTTGGCATAGATCGAGATTAGGATTTATCACTCCGAGTATCGAAGAGGTATCTTTGGGCCCTCTCGGTAATACACATCATAAGCTTGCAAGCAAATGACGAAGGAGTTAGTCATGAGGTGATGTATTACGGAACGAGTAAAGAGACTTGCCGGTAACGAGATTGAACTAGGTATGAAGATACCGACGATCAAATCTCGGGCAAGTAACATACCGATGGACAAAGGGAATTACGTATGTTATCATAACGGTTCGACCGATAAAGATCTTCATAGAATATGTAGGAGCCAATATGGGCATCCAGGTTCCGCTATTGGTTTTTAACCAGAGAGGTGTCTCGGTCATGTCTACATAGTTCTTGAACCCGTAGGGTCCGCACGCTTAACGTTCGATGATGATATATTATTAAATGACTTATGTGATTTGGTGACCGAATGTTGTTCGGAGTCCCGGATGAGATGACGGACATGATGAGGAGTCTCAAAATAGTCGAGAGGTAAAGATTGATATATAGGACAATGGTATTCGGACACCGGAAGCGTTTCGAGGGGTACCGGGTACTTATCGGGTCACCGGAAGGGGTTCCGGGCACCCCCGACAAACGATATGGGCCTTATGGGCCAAGTGGGGAAACGCACCAGCCACAAGGGGCTGGTGCGCTCCCCATATGGGCCAGACTAAGGAGGGGAAGGAAAGGGGAGAAGGGAAAGGAAAGTGTGGATTAGGATTCCCATTTCCTTCCCTCTACCCCTCTTTCCTTCTCCCTCGGTTATGTATGGCAGGGGGCGCGGCTTGGGAGAGACTCCAAGTAGGATTCCTCCTACTTGGGCGCCTCCTATGGATGCTCCTCCCTCCCTTCCACCTATATATATGTGGGAGGGGCGCCTAGCACACACCAGACAATTGCCTAGCCGTGTGCGGCGCCCCCTCCACCGTTTACACCCCCGGTCATATTTTCTTAGTGCTTAGGCGAAGCCATGCAGAGATCACTTCACCATAACCGTCACCACGCCATCGTGCAGACGGAACTCATCTACTACCTCGACGTCTTGCTGGATCAAGAAGGCGAGGGACGTCACCGAGCTGAACGTGTGCAGAACGCGGAGGTGCCGTGCGTTCGGTACTTGATCGGTTGAAGCGCGAAGAAGTTCGACTACATCAACCGCGTTGTGAAACGCTTCCGCTTACGGTCTACGAGTGTACGTAGACACACTCTCCCCCTCGTTGCTATGCATCTCCATGGATAGATAATTGCGTGTGCGTAGAAAAGAATTTACTTTCCATGCAATGATTCCCAACACCTCCATGCCTGCTTGGCTAGCAGTGCAAGATTGAAAATTTCAAAGTCCTTGAATCCTAGACCACCTGCACACTTAGGCACGAGGTGCAAGATTCTATGCATCATGTTTCAATGGAAGGTGTAAAGTGGTTTAGCGGCAAGCACTATGCATTCAAGTAAAGGAGCGTAGGTTAACTACACTATCCACCTACTAACCACAAACATAACACTATATTGTCTTCCCCCTCGCATATCCTACGAGAAAGAACCCACATGGCACTCACACGATTGGAAAGTTTTAATTGTTAAGATTAAATGTGCTCTATGAATTAAGATCACCTCCAAGTCGTCCATAACCACGGATACAGCTATTCAAACAGATATATCCCTGCAGTGGTGCACCATTGTACCCATACATGTTTGTCTGCATCTTGTTGTAGGCCCGTTATTGGCACATTATATGCATGAACTGGCAGAGGCAGATCGACACTACGCTCCCCTACGCTACATCCAAGTCCAGGAAGCCACCCGATTGAGACGACACCAAATTGAGAGTCTGGCCATAGCTTTGAATCAGACTAAACCGAATGCATGAGGTTCCAAGGTGACTAGGTCCCAAACTAGCAGTAGCCCCTTGTATCAGTTACGCTATGTTTGGGTACCACAAAGGGATTCACCCTCAATGGCACGAAAGAAAGAAAAGGCAAATAGAAAACTGGCCCGCAGCCCTTGGAAAAGACTGCAGCTTTGGGTATTCAATCGAGAGGGGCCCCATAAAGCCTCCCGCATGTGGTTAGTGCGATCATTCTTGGATCAAAACAACAAGCACTCGGGTCCTAGGGCGGTTAGAGTCCAACAAACACCTATGAATAAACCATGCATCCCCCCCACCCACATTGCCTTTCCAAATTAACCATCAACGTAAATATATTCTAAACATAGCATATCTAAAATGTGTAGCCAACATAAGCATGGCATAAGTAAAAAAAACATGGCATCAGCAATAACCTAAGCATGCATATTACAACATAAGCAGACTGACAAGCAACATACAACACAGTATCGCATAGCTATGTAGAGGAGATCAGACAATATGTGGGGCTCAACACGCTATGCATCATATATGTATCACAACACAACTACCTCATCGGATTCTAGTGCAAGCATAAGGAAGAGTGCATGGGTTCAACATGAACAAGGAGGGGGGTGTAAGTCTTGCCTGGAATCCACGCTTGGTACATTTGCAGACCTTGCTTGTATCTCACGTCATCTCCGAATCATATCCGCAATGAAGCAAAGCAACATTGTAAAGGAAACAACAGATGCAAACCTACATGCTCACGATATGCAATGAGATGCCATGGCAAGGATGCTATGCATATGCAACATCGATCAAGTTTAAGGAACTAGTATCATATAATAGCTAGGCATGCTAAATTAATGCGACAATTAAGGATAATGGGTTAAGGTGGATTAACATTAGCATCACATTAAGGTTGTTTAACATGGATGAAATGGGATAAGATGGATATGGTGGATGTGACGCCCCCGGCTTAATCGTGCACTAATCATACATGCAAATGCACACGATCAAGCCTAAGGAATCACTTGAAGGAATCACAACACAACTCTAAAACATAAATAAAGGCATACCAGCATTATATTACAAGCCAGGGCCTCGAGGGCTCAAATACATAAGCTTGATGTCAACAAGCATCAGTGGAAGCGTTAGATATCTGAGTACAGATATAAAAGAGAAACAGATAAGCCTTTAAGAAGGCGGTGCAAAACAAAAGCTACGATCGAAAAGGCGCAGGCCACCTGCCTGGGACCCTCCGAACCTACTCCTGGTCATCGGTCAACTCGAAGTAGTAACCACCCTCGGGGTGGTAGTAGTAGTCGTCGGCGGGGCAGCTATCTCAAGGGCTCCGTCATCTGCTTGCACCAAACGGATATGGGAAAACGAGGAAGCAAAGCAACCGTGAGTATTCATCGGAAGTACTCAGCAAGCAAGGATCTACACTACATATGCAACATTATCAAAGAAAGGCTGTATATGTGGACTGGGCTGCAGAAATGCCAGAATAGAGAGCAGGCCTAGTCCTATCGAAGACTAGCATCTTCAGCGGTCTTGCAGCATTAGAAGAGTATAGATTAGTACAGTATAAAGTAGTAGCAGTATTAAGTATCAACCTCGCCCAGAGATCCTTCCTCGACTCCCTGCGAGAAAGCGATCCCAGAGCCCTAATATCCATTTCTCATCTCAAGTATCCAGTTCTAGTTGTATCGATAGGGATACAACTCCGAGCGTCCGTTACCTAGGATCCGGCTATGCATAGATGTTTTCTTCCCTGCAGGGGTGCACCAACTTACCCACCACGCTCGATTAACTTCGGCCGGACACACTTTTCTGGGTCATGCCCAGCTCGGCCAAACGATACGCCGCAACCCGACCTAGGCTTAACAGAGAGGTCAGCACGCCAGACTAAACGTATGCCCCCAGGGGTCTTGGGCCATCACCCCAGACGCACCTGCACGTTGCGAACGCGGCCAGTGAGCAGACTAGCCCCCCTTATACAAGTGCAGGGCGTTACCAGTCCAACCCAGCGTGCGCCGCTCAGTCGCTGACGTCTATTAAGCTTCGGCTGATGCATACGACGCAGAGTGCTAAGAATATCGGGCCAAAGGCCCACTCGGATCAAATATCCAAATCGTTAGTGTGTTGGTAGCGTGCGGTAACAAGCAGAGACTCACGATCGATGTGACCCCGTTGCCCCATCTCGAGAACTTGCTGCAAGGGCTAAGAATGCCCGGCCATGCCTCGTATTTATCTCACGGGCACCCTCCAGGTTAACCCGTCTCCACATCCCTCGCTTCTTATGCTCGCTCGGGTACCCCTCGGGGTCAACCCAACTTTCCAAGTAACAGTTGTAAAGTACAAGTATCCGTGTGTCCATAACATCAGGGGAATCCGAGGTATCACCCTTGTTGGATTCCTACTCGGTGTATCCGTCAAGGTGAACTCGGAGGAATCACCCTCGATGGGTTCACACTTGAGGTGTTGCACGACAGCATCGTTATTGGGAGTGGTGAAGGAGGAATCACCCTCGATGACCATGACCGAATAGCTACTCTACACAGTTAACATCAGAAGTGCTAAACGAGGTATCACCCTCGGCACTCGATAGTAACGTTGAAGTGTCGTACAACTAGGGGGGTGATGTGCGGTGCTGGGCCCTGGTCGTCGAGTCTTCCGATGATCCAGCGGGGGCACCTGGGACAAATGGGGTCACTGGGGTTCATTAACCAGCCTATTCTAAGCAGTTTAGGATAAGCAGGTAATTATCACAAGCAGGTTACAAAATCAGGTCATGCATAAGAATAGGTAAAGTAGTAACAGCAGCAATTCTAATGCAAGCACAAGAGAGAAGAGAATAGGCGATATAGGCATGCTCAAGGGAGGGTGCTTGCCTGGTTGCTTTGCAAACACCAACGGGTCTTCGACAAGGTAGACGGTCATCGGGTCATCATCGGTCTTGGGGTCTATCGAGAGAGAAGAGGGGGAAGAAACAATAAATTAAGGCAGACAAATGCAATCAAAGAAGCATGGCATGGCAATACGCAATGCTGGGGTGCCCTAGTGCAACGTTAAGTGCTACAGACGGAGCGGGAATTTAACGGGAAAGTTTTCCCAGCTCCGGATGTATGTCAGAGAGATGAAACGGAGGGGAAGGTTCCATGTTCAGGTTGTTAGGGGCACCTGACAGGCATGTGGTTAGCGTATCCGGGTTTGTCTCGTCTTTCTGATCGACTTTCATGTAGAAAGTTTTTCGATCCGAGCTATAGTTTAATTTCTATGAATTTTCAAAGATTAAAATATTTTCTGGATTTATTTAAATTAACAGAAGAGGATTTTTGCGTCAGCAGTCATGTCAGCATTGCGTCAGCAGTCAACTGGTCTGCTGACTGGTCAAACTAACAGGTGGGACCCACCTGTCAGCCTCTGTGGATCTAACAGTAGATTAACTAAACTAACAGAACTAATTAGGGGAGTGGGCCCCAGGTGTCGATGACTAATTAGGGTTAATTAAACAGGTTTTAATTAAAAAGTTTTTAATTAGGCTAATTACAGAAGGGGGCCCACAAGTCAGCGTCAGGGGTGAACAGTTCCCCGTGTTGACCGTGGTCAACGCGGTCAAACCAGCAGCGGGGGCCCACAGTCAGAGACACAGGGCGGGTCCCACGCGGCGCCAGCTCAGCGGAGCCGCCGGAGGAGCTTCGGCGAGCTCGAGCATGGCGGTCGATCACCAGAGTTCATCGGATAACGTGCACAGGGCACGCATCCGTGCGCACTTGGGTGCGTTAGAACGAGCGCGAAGAGGCGCATCTAGTGGCGTGAGCAGTTCGTCCGGGGGTGGCCGGAAATGTCGCCGGCGTCGAGCTGAGCGGCGGCGTTTTCGGGTGATCTACGGGCAAGTGACTACGGCGCGTTTTCACGCGCGCAAACTGGCTCGAGCGAAGCAGGAGATCACCAGGAGCACGCCCGTGCTCGTGGCTTGGTCAAAGGGCAAACACAGCGACAATGGCGAGCTCCGCGGCGGAGCTCTGTACGACAGCCATGGCGCAGCGGCGTCGACTGCGGGCTACGGCTAAAAGCGGGCAACCAGAGAGAGGGAAGAGGAGGGGAGAGCTCACCGAGCGGCACAAGACGGCCGGCGATGGGCTTAGTAGCAGAAGAAGGGTTGCCGGAGTCGGGGGGAAAACCGGCGGCAGTCGGAGACGAGGATGAGGGGGATTCGACCTCTGCGGGGTCCCCGGCTCCAGCGAAGAGCTCCAGGCGATCCGGCGGAGGCACATGGTCCTTCTTGGCAGCTCAGGCGGATGGTGCAGCGTCGGAGGCCGGCGAATTGACGGAGATGCGGCGGCGGCTCGCACGGGCAGAAGGAAAAAGGGGGCGAAGGAGTTCGGCCTCAGCAGGGCCTCCCCGCTCCTGCTCGAGGTCGAAGACGAAGGAACCGAGGGAGGCGGAGCTCGTGGATGCCCTAGCGGAGCTTGGGGTCGAGGGTGGCCGCGGCTACGGCATGGCCATGGCAGCGGTGGCACTCAGGCGGCGGATCTGGAGGAGGAAGGGAAGGGAGAGAGCGAGTGAGGCAAGTGGGGAATGGCCAGGGTGGAGGAATGGCTCGACCTTATCCTCCCCAAGCATCGGTGGCGTCGCGCTATCACCGGCTGGCAAGTGCGCTCGCGCCCAGCCACGGCGCAGGCGACACGTCGAGGGAGAGAGAGAGGGAGGAGGGATAAAATGGCCGGCTGGGCTGGGCCCTGCCACTGTTGACTTAAGCCCAGCTACTTTTGGCCTTTTCCATTTCTTTCGCTGTTTTTCATTTTGTAGCAGTATTTAGGAAAAGAAAAGATGCTTTTGCAAAAATATGAAATGGGTCCACAATATTACAATGCATTATTCTGCTCTGCCACAAAAAGTTTGGAGCCAATTGGAGAAGTCTAAGCATTTTTGGGAATTGGAAAGGCCAAAATAAATGCTGCTGGACCTCTAAATTAATTCACACGGGCATTTTGGGAATTCAAAGAAGGCTGGTTTCAACATGACAAATATTTAGGGATTATTTTCCATATGATGAACTATTTTGATTGCATGACAGGAAAATTAAATATTTGACATGCAATTTGAATTTGAATTTGGCTTTGATTATTGGACAAGTGGCAGAATGGCATGGTGATCATGATGGCATGGCCACTATTAAGGAGAGATATTATAGTGTGAGGTTGGGGATGTTACAAATCTACTCCACTACAAGAAATCTCGTCCTGAGATTTAAGTGGGGAAGTAAAGGGTAACTTCGGGAGAACTGACCCTTGCAAGGTCAATTATCTAGTGGACAATTCTGGGAATGTGACAGAAGTATCTCTCGAGTTGAAACTTAAGAAAACATCGAGAGTAAAGTATGAAGGTACAAAAGGAAGTTTCAAGCGAATGGAAAAAGGATCGATACCTGAACAGAGTGTGAGAAGGGGGTTTAGAGCGGGAATAGATCATCTGTCGGAGGGTGGCTCGTGATAACACACAAAGTCAAGTGCAAAGAATATTTCGGAATCAAAGTTGTACAGGAGAGTCAGGTTCCGATCCTGTGGAACTGTGATGAGGGTTGATCGAGAGTAGGGAGAACGGTGTCATCTTACCGGTCTCGACAACAAGGTATGTCAGAGGACAGTCTGTCAGTTATGTCGGTAACAACGTCGGTACCAAGGGCGAGGGACGAAGAGAATCATTTTCCTGCTCGTTAAAACGAGGCAGACCAATAGGCAAAGTTCTCGTCCATCGGTGGTTACCGGAATGCCATCAACAATAGTAACAGGATCTTTCTGACCGAATTGTACTTCGAGGTGTTTACATAAGCAGGGAATTATTTCTGCTTATATTATATAGATCACAAGAAAAGTTTAAACAAACCAATGGAAAGGAAAATGTGTTTATACACAAGATTTAGGAGTGTATCTTTTCCCAAGGAAAAGTAGAGCATGATATACATGTCAGATCGACAAGTACATCACCATTTGGATAAATGGGCAAGGGAATTCATGATGTTATCCATACAACGGTGTTTGGATAATAGAGCAAGAAACATTTGGCAATGCACTTCCAATGTTCTTGTTATTGTTCGGCGTACCACAGTCATGCTTCGAGGTAGCATTGGTATGGTGTTTCAAGTAAAAGGTTGGATCTGAAGAGCACAAGAGTTGCAAAGGAATAATTCACAGATACAAGATGAACTTATACCAAGGGAAGAATTGATTTTAAGAGAAGCTTCCATGATAACATCTACATCGTGTCTATGGGCATGAACACAAAGTTCAAGGTCGGCTCCCACTTCTCCAATGCATGATCTTTCATTCACTGCTCTGTTAAAATTTATATGATCGTGAAGAACTACCTGGTGAAATACCAGAGGAGTATGACCCGCGAAAATTATCGGGTTCACACAGATTAAGAAGGCATAGGTTCAACCCATCGGGGCATCTTAGGAACATATACCACGAACTTCAGTAGTACATAACTCAAGTTTGATGGTAGAGCATGGCTAACTAAAGGAGAGGATACATTTTACCAAAGGCATTATGTATCAGGGGAGAACTTACAAGATTTCAGATGTTAAGGACACTGTCGGATAACAACCCAACAATGGATCTGGCGATTCACGACGGAGTTGATGTGAGTATCGGTAATCAATCAGAGGGAGAAGGGATGCAAAGGCATTGACAAGGAATGTCAACGAAGATTGCTAAACATATGGAATTAACCGTAATGCAAGCAGGCAAGAATTTCAAGAGCAATAGTCTACAGAGGATTTTCGGAAGATCGACTAACAATGGAAAGTATTTTGCGAAACACCTGAACCACTGGGGATGAACGGATCCCTATTAAATGTGACGAATTATCCGCATTGCGAAAGAAGTTGCACGGTAGTAGGCTCAAAGGATTCCCGGATTAACGAGGAGTATTTCGGGGTATCTCGTACATAAACGAGTATCTGGGAATGAAGATACAAACAGCAAAGATGTGTAGCTATCCACGGTGTTATCGGTAGTAGGGAACTTGCAAAAGCAGTGGGCATAATGGTCTCGGGAAAACATCGAGGAGTATCTACAGAATCTTCTGGCGAAGCAAGCAATCATCTGTGGTGAAGGAGCTCTCCGGGATGAAGTGGTTACGAGAACCTAATGTCAGAGTTAGTAAAATGTTTAACCCGAGTAGACGAGAGATCAGAATCCCAGAGTATAGACGAGGAATAAAATATCCTAATACCACCCAATTGGCGACGTGGGCCCGTAAGCCACACAGCCAAGTTAGTAAAACAGTTTTGGATGACTAGACTCAACTTCAGCCAAGGAGTTGGAAAGGGGGATTCCTACAGGCAGTCGGCTCTGATACCAACCTGTGACGCCCCCGGCTTAATCATGGACTAATCATACACGCAAATGAACACGATCAACCCTAAGGACTCACTTGAAGGAATCACAACACAACTATAAAACATAAATAAAGGCATACCAGCATTATATTACAAGCCAGGGCCTCGAGGGCTCGAATACATAAGCTTGATGTCAACAAGCATCAGCGGAAGCGTTAGATATCTGAGTATAGATATAAAAGAGAAACATATAAGTCTTTAAGAAGGCGGTGCAAAACAAAAGCTACGATCGAAAAGGCATAGGCCTCCTGCCTGGGACCCTCCGAACCTACTCCTGGTCGTCGGTCAACTCGAAGTAGTAACCAACCTCGGGGTGGTAGTAGTAATCGTCGGCGGGGCAACTGTCTTAGGGGCTCCGTCATCTGGTTGCATCAAACGGATATGGGAAAAAGAGGAAGCAAAGCAACCGTGAGTACTCATCCGAAGAACTCAGCAAGCAAGGATCTACACTACAAATGCAACATTATCAAAGAAAGGCTGTATATGTGGACTGGGCTGCAGAAATGCCAGAATAAAGAGAACGCCTAGTCCTATCGAAGACTAGCATCTTCAGCGGTCTTGCAGCATTAGAAGACTATAGATTAGTACAGTATAAAGTAGTAGCAGTATTAAGTATCAACCTCGCCCAGAGATCCTTCCTCGACTCCCTGCGAGAAAGCGATCCCAGAGCCCTAATATCCATTTCTCATCTCAAGTATCCAGTTCTAGTTGTATCGATCGGGATACAACTCCAAGCGTCCGTTACCGAGGATCCGGCTATGCATAGATGGTTTCTTCCCTGCAGGGGTGCACCAACTTACCCACCACGCTCGATTAACTCCGGCCGGACACACTTTTCTGGGTCATGCCCGGCCTCAGCCAAACGATACGCCGCAATCCGACCTAGGCTTAACAGAGAGGTCAGCACGCCGGACTAAACCTATGCCCCAGGGGTTTTGGGCCATCGCCCCGGATGCTCCTGCATGTTGCGAACGCGGCCGGTGAGCAGACCTAGCCCCCCTTATACAAGTGCAGGGCGTTACCAGTCCAACCCAACGCGCACCGCTCAGTCGCTGACGTCTATTAAGCTTCGGCTGACGCATACGACGCAGAGTGCCCATAACTGTTCCCACGTGATGGTTAATGCTATCGGGCCAAAGGCCCACTCGGATCAAATATCCAAATCGTTAGTGTGTTGGTAGCGTGCGGTAACGAGCAGAGACTCATGATCGATGTGACCCCATCGCCCCGTCTCGAGGACTTGTTGCAAGGGCTAAGAATGCCCGGCCACGCCTCGTATTTATCTCACGGGCACCCTCCAGGTCAACCCGTCTCCACATACCTCGCTTCTTATGCTCGCTCGGGTACCCCTTGGGGTCGACCCGACTTTCCAAGTAACAGTTGTAAAGTACAAGTATCCATGTGTCCATAACATCAGGGGAATCTGAGGTATCACCCTCGTTGGATTCCTACTAGATGTATCCGTCAAGGTGAACTCGGAGGAATCACCCTCGATGGGTTCACACTTGAGGTGTTGCAAGACAGCGTCGTTATCGGGAGTGGTGAAGGAGGAATCACCCTTGATGACCATGACCGAATAGCTACTCTATAGAGTTAACATCAGAAGTGCTAAACGAGGTATCACCCTCGGCACTGGATAGTAATGTTGAAGTGTCGTACAACTAGGGGGTGATGTGCGGTGCTGGGGCTTGGTCGTCGAGTCTTCCGATGATCCAGCGGGGGCAACTGGGACAAGTGGGGTCACTGGGGTTCACTAACCAGCCTATTCTAAGCAGTTTAGGATAAGCAGGTAATTATCAAAAGTAGGTTACAAAATCAGGTCATGCATCATAATAGGAAAAGCAGTAACAGCAACAATTCTAATGCAAGCACAAGAGAGAAGAGAATAGGCGATATAGGCATGCTCAAGGGGGGGTGCTTGCCTGGTTGCTTTGCAAACACCAATGGGTCTTCGACGAGGTAGACGATCATCGGATCATCATCGGCCTCGGGGTCTATCGAGGAAGAAGAGGGGGAAGAAACAATAAATTAAGGCAGACAAATGCAATCACAGAAGCATGGCATGGCAATACGCAGTACAGGGGTGCCCTAGTGCAACGTTAAGTGCTACAGACGAAGCGGTAATTTGACGGGAAAGTTTTCCCAGTTCCGGACGTCTGTCAGACAGATGAACCGGAGGGGAAGGTTCCATGTTCAGGTTGTTAGGGGCACCTGACAGGCATGTGGTTAGCGTATCCGGGTTCGTCTCGTCTTTCTGATCGACTTTCATGTAGAAAGTTTTTTGATCCGAGCTACGGTTTAATTTCTACGAATTTTCAAAGATTAAAACATTTTCTAGATTTATTTAAATTAACAGAAGAGGATTATTGCGTCAGCAGTGACATCAGCATTGCGTCAGCAGTCAACTGGGGTGCTGACTGGTCAAACTGACAGGTGGGACCCAACTGTCAGCCTCTGTGGATCTAACAGTGGATTAACTAAACTAACAAAACTAATTAGTGGAGTGGGCCCAGGTGTCAGTGACTAATTAGGGTTAACTAAACAGGTTTTAATTAAAAAGTGTTTAATTAGGCTAATTAAAGAAGGGAGCCCACTAGTCAGCGTCAGGGGTCAAACCACCGGTGAGGGCCCACAGTCAGAGACACAGGGCGGATCCCACGCGGCGCCAGCTCAGCGGAGCCGCCGGAGGAGCTCCGGCGAGCTCGAGCGCGGCGGTCGATCACCGGAGTTCACTGGAAAACATGCACAGGGCATGGATCCGTGTGCACTTGGGTGCGTTAGAACGAGCGCGAAGAGGCGCATCTAGTGGCGTGAGCAATTCGTCCGGGGGTGGCCGGAGATGTCACCGGCGTCGAGCTGAGCGGCGGCGTTTTCGGGAGATCTACGAGCAAGCGACTACGGCGCGTTTTCACGCGCGCAAACTGGCTCGAGCGAAGCAGGAGCTCACCAGAAGCACGCCCGTGCTCGTGGCTTGGTCAAAGGGTAAACGCAGAGACAATGGCGAGCTCCGCGGCGGAGCTCTATTCGGCAGCCATGGCGCGGCGGCGTCGACTGCGGGCTACGGCTAAAAGCGGGCAACCAGAGAGAGGGAAGAGGAGGGGAGAGCTCACCGAGCGGCACAAGACGGCCGGCGATGGGCTTAGTAGTTGCAGAAGGGTTGTCGGAGTAGGAGGAAAACCGGCGGCAGTCGGAGACGAGGATGAGGGGGATTCGACCTCTGCGGGGTCCTCGGCTCCAGCGAAGAGCTCCAGGCGATCCGACGGAGGCAGACGGTTCTTCCGGGCAGCTTAGGCGGACGGTGCGGCGTCGGAGGCCGGCGAATTGACGGAGATGCGGCGGCAGCTCGCACGGGCAGAAGGAAGAAGGGGGCGAAGGAGTTCGGCCTCAGCAGGGCCTCCCCACTCCTGCTCGAGGTCAGAGACGAAGGAACCGAGGGCGGCGGAGCTCGTGGACGCCCTGGCGGATCTTGGGGTCGAGGGTGGCCGTGGCTACGGCACGGCCATGGCGGCGGTGGCGCTCGGGCGGCGGATCTGGAGGAGGAAGGGAAGGGAGAGAGCGAGCGAGGCAAGTGGGAAATGGCCAGGGGGGAGGAATGGCTCGACCTTATCCTCCCCGAGTGTCGGTGGCGTCGCGCTGTCGCCGGCTGGCCGATGCGCTCACGCCCAACCACGGCGCAGGTGACACGTCGAGGGAGAGAGAGAGGGAGGAGGGAGAAAAGGGCCGGCTGGGTTGGGCCCTGTCACTGTTGACTTAAGCCCAGCTACTTTTGGCCTTTTCCATTTCTTTCGCTGTTTTTCATTTTGCAGCAGTCTTTAGAAAAAGAAAAGAGCTACCAAATGCTTTTACAAAAATGTGAAATGGGTCCACAATATTACAATGCATTATTCTGCTCTGCCACAAAAAGTTTGGAGCCAATTGGAGAAGTCTAAGCATTTTTGGGAATTGGAAAGGCCAAAATAAATGTTGCTGGACCTCTAAATTAATTCACAGGTGCATTTTGGGAATTCAAAGAAAGTTGATTTCAACATGACAAATATTTAGGGATTATTTGCCATATGATGAACTATTTTGATTGCATGACAGGAAAATTAAATATTTGACATGCAATTTGAATTTGAATTTGGCTTTGATTATTGGACAAGTGGCAGAATGGCATGGTGATCATGATGACATGGCCACTATTAAGGAGAGATTACTGTAGTGTGAGGTTGGGGATGTTACAGTGGACCTAAGACTACTCATAGATTAAATGGAATAAGAAGCATCATATAGGCATTTCAAATTATTCCATAACAAAAGAAAGGTTAATTATGATTAAGCCTAAAACCAGTTTTAGTTGATGCAAATGTGCATGAATATGACATATTCATGTCTATGCATCATGATGATCAAAATGGCATAGATGATCATAATGATATGAGCTAGGATTAATTAGGCATTTAATTAATGCATTAATGCAAAGTAATTAAAAAGCAACATTTTAAACCGTGCAAACATGTATGCAAATGGCATATTTTGATTCTATAAATTTTTCTAAGCAAGTTTCATGCATGACACTTAATAATCTGAGTAACCATTGATTTTATCTGAATTATGCAATATAATATGATTTTCTGGAAGTAAATAACAGTATTGAGAAGTAAAAAGAGCACGGGCCAAAATCTACTAATTCGGAAGTTGCAGAATCAAATTGGCTTCTTTTCTTGTGTCTTACCACTGGATGTCGCCCTCGTCGTATTCCTTTTCCTTTGAGGATTTGTGTTCAAATTATGACAGGATTAATGTAACTTCTGGGCTGGCCTGCTGTGGCTAGGCGCTACACACAAAGATGCCCACATGGGCGTGACGCAACGGGTGCTACTAGGCCAAGCCCGTCTATCAGGAGAGAGAAAGGAGAGAGGCTGGGTTGATCACCGATGGCCCACATGGGCCAGGCTGGTGACGTGGAGGCGGAGGCAGGCGGAGTGGGCTTGGGCGCAGGTTTTTGTGGGCTGCATGGGCCACGAGGCCCGAGGGCAAGGCCAAGGCTGGGGGCTGGACGGGCGCGAGGCAGAACATGGTGGCGGCGCCGGCGACTGCAGGGCGGTGGGGCAGACGTCGTCGGGCGTAGAGGAGTCGGCCATCATGCGCGATGCATGGGTGGTTTGTCAGCGGCGTTGTTTGGTGGAGCGACGGCTCGATCTGGACGAGAAAGGGATTGTCGGGGGAGGAGGAAGGCCGAGCTACGTTTGCCGACTGCGGCAGTGGTGGTTGTCCGTGGCGGCGCGCCATGGTTGCACAGCCGTCACGCACTGTAGTGCTCCTGTGCTTGAGGAAGGTGGTAGGGAGGCGCGTGGAAATGCCAGGCGGCGGTGATGCGCTCGTCGACGGCGGTGCAGGCAAGGTGCGAGGCGCGGGAGGCACGAATGGGCTTGGCTGCGCGGGTGCGGGCGCGGGGTTGCGGCGACTTGCTAGGGATGCACTTTTCGTTGGATCTGTCGGTGACACATTTTCTCGAGGGGTGTTGGCTGGCAGCTAGGGTTTGGGGAAGAGGGGATTAGGGTTAGGCTTTTGACCATTTTTGACTGGCGATGGTCTTCCTTTTATAGCAGTGGGTAGGTGGGGACTTTGTGGGCTGGTTAGGTGAGAGGAAAGTGGGCTAGCCCAATAGCAAAAAGTTATTATTAAAAATTTATTATTTAAATAGCTATAGGGTACCCATATTAAATCATTGGGCCATCAAACCAACTCTAAATTGGATGAAATTTTATATGTGGCCTCTTTAGACTATAAAAAGGCCACATAAAAATAATCAGCTCACTTGGACTTCATTCAATATTTATTTAGAAAATAATTCCATTTAACAAAATGATTGGGTTTAAACTACGAGTAGGTGATAATGAAAGGATAAAATCATGAAATAATTTGGATAGCTTCTAAATATCACATGATGAGTAGGTGCAAGGTTTGGGGGAAAGGCTAGGTGAAGAACGCCAAAATGAAGAAGGGTTTACTTGTTCACCATTTAACACAATGGTGAAAATAAAATATTCAAAATAATTTATTTAATTAATGCAATATGATGCCGATGTAATGTTGATGATGGAAAAATAACAATCATTTTGTACTGTAATTTGGAGTGCTATCCCTTGCTGTTATGTTACAATGTGCAACCACGAAGCCGGGCAACGGGTGCGCCAAAGGCCTCTCCCTCCCAACTGGTTGTTGAGTGGGCAACAAATTGCATGCAAATCTGAGGCACTCGTGCCTACAGATAGTCCGACACCTATCCTGAGTGACAAGTCTTGAAAAGGATTTGCATCTTATGGATGTCCGGGGAGTACGAAGCCTGCCTTGCCTCAGGTTCCTCCGTTAAGCCAGAAGAAGGCCATGCAGGCCGAGTGCACAGAGTAGCGCCCATCCACCTATGTTTCCATGAAAGAGCATCTTCACCTTTCGATAAATGCACTTCCGAGATGATCTTGGAGTTCTAGAAGAACTCACGGAACACCAGTTCTAGAAGAACTCATGGACAATGCCAAGACGCAGGTAATCCTAAGAATTGATACTCCCACTCCATCTATCCATCCACAATAGGGAGCGTTACCCATTCCTCACCCAAGAGTTCGTCGCCGCCTAAAAAAATGGTTGTCTCTTCTCTCAGGACTTGGATGCTGATCACGAACCAGGGCTTGGAATTGTGAGGTCTCTAAAGCCACAGCCAACGTGCGCGGAGTGCTAGGTTAAGCCAATGCGAGATTAGGGTCCCAACTCCCAAGCCCCCTACCCCTTACCCCCGCACATTGATTTGGGGGAGCACACTCCATCCCACACCTAAGCAATGGTCTTTCTTCAAACAAAAATCCTTGTAAAAATCTTCTCTATTTGGGCAATTGTTTTACCGCTGTCCGCTGATATCATTGCAAAGACCAGCATCGATGTGAGCGTCCTCTTGACCAAGACGAATTTGCCACCACCTGAGAGTGTAAAAAAAACATCTTACATTACGGAACGGAGTAGTAATAATGATTGCATCTGATGCGACACTCCCCCATTTGCTCGCTCCAACCTGATTGTGCAAAATAATTGCAGTACATCGATATTCCAATGCCAAATTTGGGATTATGAACATGGTGCATCAAAAGGTTAACTACCAACACATCCAAATTTTGAAAATCTCTCAGGCCTGCCCCAAAGGTTCACTTGTAATTTTTCTAACATACCCCTTGAGCGATTGGTATTTGAGAGTCAAGCTGGCAATGGTTAACCATTACCCACGTCCCGTCCCCGCGGGTAATTACTCTATTAGGGGACAGGGATGTGCCAGCTTTAGTCAAATATCTTATCCAGCGCACAAGACGGGGATGGAGATGGAGATGGCATTACCCATACCCGTTACCCGCCTTGCCCATGAAATCCTTACATGTGGACTATAAATTAGTAGATTCTAGATAATTCTCATCCTTACCCGTCCAAATATCCACTCATCTCGCCCCTTCGTCCCAAAAAGCCCTAAGAAATCCTTACATGGATACTATTTATTGTGCCGTAATGCTATTTTTTTCTACTGAAATGCTACTGAAAGTTGTTTCTGATTGCGTCCATGGGTTTCCTCATGGGGATGAAAAACCTGATGGGGACTGAGATGGGAATTTTTTTATCCCCACACGCGAATACGGGTATGGGGATGGGCATGGGGTGAATGTAGCGGGGATGGGAGTCCAATACCCACCTGGATAATCCCCGTTGCCAGCTTGATTTGAGAGTCCCCTCCCACTCTCCCACTACCAAGTGTAGGAACGCAACCCTGGTAAATTCCCCCAAATCTGTCAAATGCCGGCGGCCATGGCCGCATCGGTGGCGTCGGTGCTCGAAGACGACGATCTCCTCCGCAAGATCCTCCATCCCCTCTACTTCCCCACCTGCCTCTTCCGCGCCGCCCTCGTCTCCAAGCGGTCGCTCCTCTATGCCTCCGACCCGGCCTTTCTCCGCCGCTTCCGTGACTGCCACCTGTTAGAATAAAACGCTAATGCAAGATCATAGACGACACACCGAGGCACGTTATTTGTTAACGAGGTTCACCGATATGGCTACATCCCCGGAGCAATGACTACGGGCGCTCCTCCCCAAGATACCGCAACACCGGCCGCCCGGATGCCGGCACAAGCCGTCGACTCCCCCGCGTACCTGTTGCTATCAAGTCGTCATGGGTTACAACATAGGTGCCCCTCGATATATAAGAGGCCTAGGATACAACGTGTCCGACTCCTACACGACTCGTACCTATCCACACGAATTACAACTCCAAGTCCACGTAACCCCTTGCGTACATAATATTCGACACAAATATAACAAACTCCACCTTGGCGAATATTCTCCACCACCTAGAAGTCGTCCATGCGTCAAACCTTCACGTACTCCGGACTTGGGTTGTCTTGTTTGTAGCTTACTAAGAGCTACCCCACGGGTCAGCCCCGCCGCCACCGTGGGACTCCACTGCTACTCCTGCAGCTCCACTCTTCATGGCTCCACCTGCAATAGTGCTCCCTTGCAACTTGTAAAGATATGAAGCCGTCCTCTCTCCTATCATCACGGTCACCCCATCTTCCATGATTTTCATGGTCTTCTTGTTGGGGAACGTAGTAATTCAAAAAAATTCCTACGATCACGCAAGATCTATCTAGGAGAAGCATAGCAACGAGCGGGAGAGTGTGTCCACGTACCCTCATAGACCGAAAGCGGAAGCGTTTAGTAACGCGGTTGATATAGTCGAACGTCTTCGCGATCCAACCGATCCAAGTACCGAACGTACGGCACCTCCGCGATCTGCACACGTTCAACTCGGTGATGTCCCTCGTACTCTTGATCCAGCTGAGGCCGAGGGAGAGTTTCGTCAGCACGACGGCGTGGTGACGGTGATGATGAAGTGATTCCGGCAGGGCTTCGCCTAAGCTCTCCGAAAATATGACCGAGGTGGAAATCTGTGGAGGGGGGCACCGCACACGGCTAAAAACAATTAACTTGTGTCCTAGGGTGCCCCCCTCCCCACGTATATAAAGGAGGGAGGGGGAGGCCGGCCGGCCCCATCATAGGCGCGCCAAGGGGGGAGGAATCCTCCTCCTAGTAGGAGTAGGACTCCCCCCTTTCCTAGTCCTACTAGGAGAAGAAGGAAGGAGGGGGCGCTGCCCCTCCCCCTAGTCCAATTCGGACTAGGCCCATGGGAGGGGGTCGCGGCCAGCCCTTGGCTGCCCCTCTCTCTTTCCCCTAGGCCCAATAAGGCCCATTGCTTCTCCGGTGGTTCCGATAACCCTTCCGGCACTCCGATAAATATCCGGAACCTTTTCGGAGGCCAAATACTATCTTCCAATATATCAATCTTTACCTCTCGGACATTCCGAGACTCCTCATCATGTCCGTGATCACATCCAGGACTCCGAACTACCTTTGGTACATCAAAACACATAAACTCATAATATCAATCGTCATCGAACGTTAAGCGTGCGGACCCTACGGGTTCGAGAACTATGTACACATGACCGAGACTCATCTCCGGTCAATAACCAATAGTGGAACCTGGATGCTCATATTGGCTCCCACATATTCTACGAAGATCTTTATCGGTCAAACCGCATAACAACATACGTTGTTCCCTTTGTCATCGGTATGTTACTTGCCCGAGATTCGATCGTCAGTATCTCAATACCTAGTTCAATCTCGTTATCGGCAAGTCTCTTTACTCGTTCTGTAATGTATCATCCCGTAACTAACTCATTAGTCACATTGCTTGCAAGGCTTCATATGATGTGCATTACCGAGAGGGTCCAGAGATACCTCTTCGACAATCGGAGTGACAAATCATAATCTCGATCTATGCCAACTCAACAAACACCATCGAAGACACCTGTAGAGCATCTTTATAATCACCCAGTTACGTTCTGACGTTTGATAGCACACAAGGTGTTCCTTCGGTATTCGGGGGTTGCATAATCTCATAGTCAGAGGAACATGTATAAGTCATGAAGAAAGCAATAGTAACAAACCAAACGATCATCGTGCTAAGCTAACGGATGGGTCTTGTCAATCACATCATTCTCTAATGATGTGATCCAATTCATCAAATGATAACTCATGTCTATGGCTAGGAAACATAACCATCTTTGATTAACGAGCTAGTCAAGTAGAGGCATACTAGTGACACTTTGTTTGTCTATGTATTCACACATGTATTAAGTTTCCGGTTAATACAATTCTGGCATGAATAATAAATATTTATCATGATATAAGGAAATATAAATAACAACTTTATTATTGCCTCTAGGGCATATTTCCTTCAGTCTCCAACTTGCACTAGAGTCAATAATCTAGATTACACAGTAATGATTCTAACACCCATGGAGTCTTGGTGCTGATCATGTTTTGCTCGTGAGAGAGGCTTAGTCAGTGGGTCTGCAACATTCAGATCCGTATGTATCTTGCAAATCTCTATGTCTCCCTCCTTGACTAGATCGCGGATGGAATTGAAGCGTCTCTTGATGTGCTTGGTTCTCTTGTGAAATCTGGATTCCTTTGCTAAGGCAATTGCACCAGTATTGTCACAAAAGATTTTCATTGGACCCGATGCACTAGGTATGACAACTAGATCGGATATGAACTCCTTCATCCAGACTCCTTCATTCGCTGCTTCCGAAGCAACTATGTACTCCGCTTCACAAGTAGATCCTGCCACGACGCTTTGCTTAGAACTGCACCAACTGACAGCTCCACCGTTCAATATAAATACGTATCCGGTTTGTGACTTAGAGTCATCCGGATCAGTGTCAAAACTTGCATCGATGTAACCACTTACGACGAGCTCTTTGTCACCTACATAAACGAGAAACATATCCTTAGTCCTTTTCAAGTATTTCAGGATGTTCTTGACCGCTGTCCAGTGATCCACTCCTGGATTACTTTGGTACCTCCCTGCTAAACTTATAGCAAGGCACACATCAGGTCTGGTACACAGCATTGCATACATGATAGAACCTATGGCTGAGGCATAGGGAATGACTTTCATTTTCTCTCTATCTTCTGCAGTGGTCGGGCATTGAGTCTTACTCAACTTCACACCTTGTAACAGAGGCAAGAACCCTTTCTTTGCTTGATCCATTTTGAACTTCTTCAAAACTTTATCAAGGTATGTGCTTTGTGAAAGTCCAATTAAGCGTCTTGATCTATCTCTATAGATCTTGATGCCCAATATATAAGCAGCTTCACCGAGGTCTTTCATTGAAAAACTTTTATTCAAGTATCCTTTTATGCTATACAGAAATTCTATATCATTTCCAATCAACAATATGTCATCCACATATAATATTAGAAATGCTACAGAGCTCCCACTCACTTTCTTGTAAATACAGGCTTCTCCAAAAGTCTGTATAAAACCATATGCTTTGATCACACTATCAAAGCGTTTATTCCAACTCCGAGATGCTTGCACCAGTCCATAAATGGATCGCTGGAACTTGCACACTTTGTTAGCATCCTTTGGATCGATAAAACCTTCGGGTTGCATCATATACAACTCTTCTTCCAGAAATCCATTCAGGAATGCAGTTTTTACATCCATTTGCCAAATTTCATAATCATAAAATGCGGCAATTGCTAACATGATTCGGACGGACTTAAGCATCGCTACAGGTGAGAAGGTCTCATCGTAGTCAACTCCTTGAACTTGTCCAAAACCTTTTGCAACAAGTCGAGCTTTGTAGACAGTAACATTACCGTCGGCGTCAGTCTTCTTCTTGAAGATCCACTTATTCTCTATGGCTTGCCGATCATCGGGCAAATCAACCAAAGTCCACACTTTGTTCTCATACATGGATCCCATCTCAGATTTCATGGCCTCAAGCCATTTTGCGGAATCTAGGCTCATCATCGCTTCCTCATAGTTCGTAGGTTCATCATGGTCAAGTAACATGACCTCCAGAACAGGATTACCTTACCACTCTGGTGCGGATCTTACTCTGGTTGACCTACGAGGTTCGGTAGTAACTTGATCTGAAGTTTCATGATCATCATCATTAGCTTCCTCACTAATTGGCGTAGGTATCACTGGAACTGATTTCTGTGATGAACTACTTTCCAATTCAAGAGAAGGTACCACTACCTCATCAAGTTCTACTTTCCTCCCACTCACTTCTTTCGAGAGGAACTCCTTCTCTAGAAAGGATCCATTCTTAGCAACGAATATTTTGCCTTCGGATCTGTGATAGAAGGTGTACCCAACAGTCTCCTTTGGGTATCCTATGAAGACACATTTCTCCGATTTGGGTTCGAGCTTATCAGGTTGAAGCTTTTTCACATAAGCATCGCAGCCCCAAACTTTAAGGAACGATAACTTGGGTTTCTTGCCAAACCACGGTTCATAAGGTGTCATCTGAACGGATTTAGATGGTGCCCTATTTAACGTGAAAGCAGCCGTCTCTAAAGCATAACCCCAAAACGATAGCGGTAAATCAGTAAGAGACATCATAGATCGCACCATATCTAATAAAGTGCGGTTACGACGTTCGGACACACCATTACGCTGTGGTGTTCCGGGTGGCGTGAGTTGCGAAACTATTCCGCATTGTTTCAAATGAAGACCAAACTCGTAACTCAAATATTCTCTTCCACGATCGGATCGCAGAAACTTTATTTTCTTGTTACGATGATTTTCCACTTCAATCTGAAATTCTTTGAACTTTTCAAATGTTTCAGACTTATGTTACATCAAGTAGATATACCCATATCTGCTCAAATCATCTGTGAAGGTCAGAAAATAATGATACCCACCGCGAGCCTCAATATTCATCGGACCGCATACATCAGTATGTATTATTTCCAATAAATATGTTGCTCGCTCCATTGTTCCGGAGAACGGAGTTTTAGTCATCTTGCCCATGAGGCACGGTTCGCAAGTACCAAGTGATTCATAATCAAGTGATTCCAAAAGTCCATCGGTATGGAGTTTTTTTATGCGCTTTACACCAATATGACCCAAACGGCAGGGCCACAAATAAGTTGCACTATCATTATCAACTCTGCATCTTTTGGCTTCAACATTATTAATATGTGTATCACTACTATCGAGATTCAACAAAAATAGACCACTCTTCAAGGGTGCATGACCATAAAAGATATTACTCATATAAATAGAACAACCATTATTCTCGGATTTAAATGAATAACCGTCTCGCATCAAACAAGATCCAGATATAATGTTCATGCTTAACGCTGGCACCAAATAACAATTATTCAGGTCTAAAACTAATCCCGAAGGTAGATGTAGAGGTAGTGTGCCGACGGCGATCACATCGACTTTGGAACCATTTCCCACACGCATCGTCACCTCGTCCTTAGCCAATCTTCGCTTAATCCGTAGTCCCTGTTTCGAGTTGCAAATATTAGCAACAGAACCAGTATCAAATACCCAGGCACTACTGCGAGCATTAGTAAGGTACACATCAATAACATGTATATCACATATACCTTTGTTCACTTTGCGATCCTTTTTATCCGCCAAATACTTGGGGCAGTTCCGCTTCCAGTGACCAGTCCCTTTGTAGTAGAAGCACTTAGTATCAGGCTTAGGTCCAGACTTGGACTTCTTCACTTGAGGAGCAACTTGCTTGCCGTTCTTCTTAAAGTTCCCCTTCTTTCCTTTGCCCTTTTTCTTGAAACTGATGGTCTTGTTGACCATCAACACTTGATGCTCCTTTTTGATTTCTACCTCCGCAGCCTTTAGCATTGCGAAGAGCTCGGGAATTGTCTTATCCATCCCTTGCATATTATAGTTCATCACGAAGCTTTTGTAGCTTGGTGGCAGTGATTGAAGAACTCTGTCAATGACACTATCAACCGGAAGATTAACTCCCAGCTGAGTCAAGTGATTATGATACCTAGACATTTTGAGTATATGCTCACTGACAGAACTATTCTCCTCCATCTTGCAGCTATAGAACTTATTGGAGACTTCATATCTCTCAATCCGGGCATTTGCTTGAAATATTAACTTCAACTCCTGGAACATCTCATATGCTCCATGACGTTGAAAACATCATTGAAGTCCTGGTTCTAAGCCGTAAAGCATGTCACACTGAACTATCGAGTAGTCATCAGCTTTGCTCTGCCAGGCGTTCACAACGTCCGGCGTTGCTCCTGCAGCGGATCTTGCACCTAGCGGTGCTTCCAGGACGTAATTCTTCTGTGCAGCAATGAGGATAATCCTCAAGTTACGGACCCAGTCCGTGTAGTTGCTACCATCATCTTTCAACTTAGCTTTCTCTAGGAACGCATTAAAATTCAAAGGAACAGTAGCACGGGCCATTGATCTACAACAACATAGACATGCAAAATACTATCAGGTACTAAGTTCATGATAAATTAAAGTTCAATTAATCATATTACTTAAGAACTCCCATTTAGATAGACATTCCTCTAATCATCTAAGTGATCACGTGATCCAAATCAACTAAACCATGTCCGATCATCACGTGAGATGGAGTAGTTTTCAATGGTGAACATCACTATGTTGATCATATCTACTATATGATTCAGGCTCGACCTTTCGGTCTCAGTGTTCCGAGGCCATATCTGCATATGCTAGGCTCGTCAAGTTTAACCCGAGTATTCTGCGTGTGCAAAACTGGCTTGCACCCGTTGTATGTGAACGTAGAGCTTATCACACCCGATCATCACGTGGTGTCTCGGCACGACGAACTGTAGCAACGGTGCATACTCAGGGAGAACACTTGTACCTTGAAATTTAGTGAGAGATCATCTTATAATGCTACTGCCGTACTAAGCAAAATAAGATGCATAAAAGGATTAACATCACATGCAATTCAATATGTGACATGATATGGCCATCATCATCTTGTGCTCTTGATCTCCATCATCGAAGCACCGTCATGATCTCCATCGTCACCGGCGCCCCAGCATGATCTCCATCGTCACCGGCGCTCCAGCATGATCTCCATCGTAGCATCGTTGTCGTCTCGCCAACTTATTGCTTTTACGACTATCACTACCGCTTAGTGATAAAGTAAAACAATTACATGACGATTGCATTGCATACAATAAAGCGACAACCATATGGCTCCTGCCGGTTGCCGATAACTCTGTTACAAAACATGATCATCTCATACAACAAATTATATCACATCATGTCTTGACAATATCACATCACAGCAAGTCCTACAAAAACAAGTTAGACATCCTCTACTTTGTTGTTGCAAGTTTTACGTGGCTGCTACGGGCTTCTAGCAAGAACAGTTCTTACCTACGCATCAAAACCACAACGTGGTGTAGGGATTGCTTTTTGATCTTCTAAAAGAACCCTCTTCATTGAAACCGATTCAACTAAAGTAAGAGAGACAGACACCCGCCAGTCACCTTTAAGCAACGAGTGCTCGCAGCGGTGAAACCAGTCTCGCGTAAGCGTATGCGTAATGTCGGTCCGGGCCGCTTCATCTCACAATACCGCTGAACCAAGTAACAACTAGTAACGGCAAGCAATATGTATACACCCACGCCCACAACTCCTTTGTGTTCTACTCGTGCATATAACATCTACACATAGACCTGGCTCTGATATCACTATTGGGGAACGTAGTAATTCAAAAAAAATTCTACGATCACGCAAGATCTATCTAGGAGAAGCATAGCAACGAGCGGGAAAGTGTGTCCACGTACCCTCGTAGACCGAAAGCGAAAGCGTTTAGTAACGCGGTTGATGTAGTCGAACGTCTTCGCGATCCAACCGATCCAAGTACCGAACGTACGGCACCTCCGCGATCTGCACACGTTCAGCTCGGTGACGTCCCTCGTACTCTTGATCCAGCTGAGGCCGAGGGAGAGTTTCGTCAGCACGACGACGTGGTGACGGTGATGATGAAGTGATTCCGGCAGGGCTTCGCCTAAGCTCTCCGAAAATATGACCGAGGTGGAAATCTGTGGAGGGGGGCACCGCACACGGCTAAAAACAATTAACTTGTGTCCTAGGGTGCACCCCTCCCCACGTATATAAAGGAGGGAGGGGGAGGCTGGCCGGCCCCATCATAGGCACGCCAAGGGGGGAGGAATCCTCCTCCTAGTAGGAGTAGGACTCCCCCCTTTCCTAGTCCTACTAGGAGAAGAAGGAAGGAGGGGAAAGAGAAGGAAGGAGGGGGCGCCGCCCCTCCCCCTAGTCCAATTCGGACTAGGCCCATGGGGGGGGGGGCGCGGCCAGCCCTTGGCTGCCCCTCTCTCTTTTCCCTAGGCCCAATAAGGCCCATTGCTTCTCCGGTGGTTCCGATAATCCTTCCGGCAGTCCGATAAATATCCGGAACCTTTCCGGAGGCCAAATACTATCTTCCAATATATCAATCTTTACCTCTCGGACATTCCGAGACTCCTCTTCATGTCCGTGATCACATCCAGGACTCCGAACTACCTTCGGTACTTCAAAACACATAAACTCGTAATACCAATCGTCATCGAACGTTAAGCGTGCGGACCCTACGGGTTCGAGAACTATGTACACATGACCGAGACTCATCTCCGGTCAATAACCAATAGCGGAACCTGAATGCTCATATTGGCTCCCACATATTCTACGAAGATCTTTATCGGTCAAACCGCATAACAACATACGTTGTTCCCTTTGTCATCGGTATCTTACTTGCCCGAAATTCGATCGTCGGTATCTCAATACCTAGTTCAATCTCGTTACCGGCAAGTCTCTTTACTCGTTCCGTAATGTATCATCCCGTAACTAACTCATTAGTCACATTGCTTGCAAGGCTTCATATGATGTGCATTACCGAGAGGGCCCAGTGATACCTCTCCGACAATCGGAGTGACAAATCCTAATCTCGATCTATGCCAACTCAGCAAACACCATCGGAGACACCTGTAGAGCATCTTTATAATCACCCAGTTACGTTGTGACGTTTGATAGCACACAAGGTGTTCCTCCGGTATTCGGGGGTTGCATAATCTCATAGTCAGAGGAACATGTATAAGTCATGAAGAAAGCAATATCAACAAACTAAACGATCATCGTGCTAAGCTAACGGATGGGTCTTGTCAATCACATCATTCTCTAATGATGTGATCCCGTTCATCAAATGTCAACTCATGTCTATGGCTAGGAAACTTAACCATCTTTGATTAACGAGCTAGTCAAGTAGAGGCATACTAGTGACACTTTGTTTGTCTATGTATTCACACATGTATTAAGTTTCCAGTTAATACAATTCTAGCGTGAATAATAAACATTTATCATGATATAAGGAAATATAAATAACAACTTTATTATTGCCTCTAGGGCATATTTCCTTCACTTCTTATCCCGATCACAACGAAATTCCATACCACCATCATGAAAAACACCAAGCGAAATCAGATTCCTCCTTAGCCCTGGTACATGCCTCACTCCCCGAAGCATCCGCTCAACTCCGTCAAACATCTTGATTTTGATGTCACCTACTCCAGCAACACGATAACCTGTGTCATCGCCCACATAGGCTAAACCAAACTCACCAGACTTGCACGAAGAGAACCACTCCCTGTTGGGCGTCGCATGAAAAGAGCAAGCTGAATCCAACATCCACGCTTCAGTTTTTGTTGACCGTATGTCTGATACTACGAGGGCATCACTACCGCTGTCTGAGTCATCACCACGAGAAGACACATTAGCAGTTGCCCCACCCTTCAGTTTTGGGCATTCCCTCTTTATATATCCCCACTCCTTGCACCTGTAGCACTGCACCTTTTTCTTCTTCTTCTTCTCCGCCTCTTGTCCCTTCCTGAGCTGATAACCTTTAACTGCCAACCCCAAACCTTGAGTACTATCCCTTTCAGCGGCATTCTTTTGCTTCATCAACTCATGTCCAAGCAACGCTGCAGTGACTTCCTCATTTTTGACGGTTGTCTTTCCATGTGTCAACGTAATGACCAAATGCTCATAGGACGGTGGCAACGAAACAAGAAGAAGTAGTGCCTTATCTTCATCATCAATCTTCACATCCAGACGCGCTAAATCCGTGACCAACTGATTAAAGGCATTCACATGCTCCACAAGATCCGACCCCTCCTACATCTTCAGCCCATAGAACTTTTGCTTTAAATACAGCTTATTAGTCGCTGACTTGGACATATAACGACTTGCCAATTTATCCCAAATCCCCTTAGGAGAATCTTTCTTCATGACATGATACATGACCTGATCTGCAAGACAAAGCCGTATGGTAGCGGCCGCCTGCACTTGCATATCCTCCCATGCATCGTCGTCAACCTTAGCCTGCTTCGTCACCCATGCCATCGAATTTCTCCACATCAAATTTGGTGAACCCCGGCGCCATGCCGAGCCGCGATCTAACCGACCTGTTACCGCCGGTCTTACCGTCCTTGCTTCCCTCTGCGACTTCCTCACGAAAAAGATCATTGATCCCAAATTCTTCGTCTGAAGCCACGTCGCAGTCCGTGATCTACCAAGAAATCTGACCTGCACAACGTCCCTGTCCGCCCTTCAGAAATCACAGTGAAGCCTCTCACCGCAATGCAGATCAACTTGCTCTCTGCCGAAACTTGACTGCTCCACCTTTTCCTTAACTTGCAGACTAATTTTCTGCTGTGCGCCTTCTGCCTCGCGTCGCCAGCCTTTTATTACTGCTGGATCGACCACGGCCTTGCCTTATCCTTACCTGACACGGAAACCATAGTCTCAGACCGCTACGGTTTTGCACGTATCAAATATACCAATCTCCAACGGACCACAATCATTGCACACGTCTCTTTTCTTTTGCTTTTAATTATCAAAAACCGGCAGCAGGCTTGTCCCTGGACCAAACACGTACACGCACGCGCGTTGACTGCATGTATATTAAGGGAAAAAGTCCAAAACAAACCCTAAACTTATAGGCGAAAGCTAAAATGAACCCTGAACTTTCAATCCTTGAAATCAGCACCCTAAATTCTTCGATCCCGGCCTATTTTGAACCTTGAGAGTGTTCCCAAACAGAAACAGGGATTGTTGACATGGAGAGTTAATCCCAGGATTGTTGACTGCGCACGCGACTGGGCCGGCCCAACAGGCGCGGAGCGAGATTTTTTTTTTTTGTTCAGTTTATTTTTATTTCTTTTTTGTAATACGCAGCATGCAATAAAAATACCAAAAAAATTAGGACTGTTGATTGCGGACATGACTCTGCAGGCCTGCCACGTGCGAAGCAGTTTTTTTTTTCCTTTATCATTTCTAGTAATTCATCCACGAGAAGAGAGAGGTTCTCCGAAAACTTAGGCGTCTCTCGTTAGGCGACTAGGGTTTCGAGGGGAAATGACGGCGCGCGCCTGATCTCGATCGACGCGGCGCACTCGGGCGGCGCTAGGATGGTTCAATCCGGCGCTGGCAAAGGGAAGGAAGGACCTCTCTCGCCACGCGCGGCGCGGGCAAGACTGGAGGAGGCAATAGGCAAACTAGATTTGACTGAAGATGAAGCCACGCCATAAGCCACGCCATTGGTGATCGACGACGTCGACGAAGGCCCTCGAGCTAGCGATCGATCTTTCCCTGGACGTGAACTAGTACTTACTAGTACTTCTGGCCGGAACAATCTTCACGAGACAGGTACGTAAACAACCTCTGGTCGATCGTTGCTTTCCGGCCGGTCGAGCCTATACGGCGAAACGTGCACGTATACCACAAGCACCCTAGCAGGCTGGTGGATCGATTGGGCAGAGGCTAGCTAGTTAGCTTATCAAACGGGATTAGCACAACTCAGACTACGTACGTAGCATGGACCATGCACCTATCGGCTTCCCGTAAGCCGATTAGTCCCAATTCCCGTAAGCCGACTGGACCCTAATCGGCTACCCCGTGGCCGACTGGTTCCAGTCGGCTTACGGGAAGCCGACGCCGTATTATTTGTGTAATTTTTCAAAACCGTGTATTATTTTTTAAATTTTATTAAAAAATGTATTATTTAAAAAAAATTGCCGAACTTGCGACCTGGGGCTGGTGAACTGAACAGGCAAGCCACTTCAACAATTGGCTGTTACTGACTAATTGAGAGGCCCGGGCTATTTAATCACAAAAAGCAAAGTCGAGATTAGGAAAATACCTTTTTAAGCGCAAACAAATATGGAAAATGTAAACAATTTGTGAAAACGAACAACTTTTTTAAAACAGAACCAATTTTGAAAAAGTGAACACTTTTTTAAACATAATTTAAAAAAATGGAAACAAATTTTGAAACCTGAACAAAATATAAAATGCAAACACTTTCTAATTTTTTTTAAATGGGAGCAACTTCTTAAACAATGTAAAAAAATGTTTATATAGTTTTTTAAATGTTTATTGTCATTTAGAAAATGTTAAACGTGTATTTGGCAATATGTTACTTTATTCAAAAATGTTGTAAACATGTATTTTAAAAATATACATAATGTATTTGAAAAATATCAATAGTGTATCAAAAAATGTTTCATGTGCGTGTTAATGTACATAATGTATTTGAAACATGTCATAAGTGTAAAAAAACGAAAAGAAAAAACAAACAATACGAAAAAACAAGAAAGAAACAAAAGAAAACCAAAAGTATAACAAAGAAATAAAAATCAAAGAAAATTAAGCCCCTGACTCCTGCCCCAACACGATTTCGTTTCTGATTTTCTTTCCTTGTGCTGCACCTATCCGTGGAGGCCTGCTACCGCACGTCACGAAGCGTCGTCGCGTACGCAGCCTCGAACCGTAGCCTTCCTTTTCCTCTGTCCGTGTCCCTCGGAAAATTCCGCCGCTGTATCTCCGACAAGAAGCTCGCCTCTGATCTTGGTTCTTCGCCGGCAATTCAGTCACCTGCCCTATCGCGCGTAACCACCGTACGCCAACCCTGCCGTAACCATCGCCACCTCGCACATCATCCGTGCACGAGCCATGTCATACCCTGGCCACCCGCGTCGCCGACACAATCCGTCTGCAGTGCCGTGCCGCCGCCTTTGTACAACACCGAGTGCATCATCTGATGGTCTCATACCCCGATCTATCCGGCCGTCCCCCACATCTGGCCGCCGGTCTGATTGCGAGCCGAATCCGTCGCCTCCGCAACATCTTCAACAGCCATTACGCCGGTCCGATCGCCACGTCTAACCGATCCTTACCAACTGCAGCCCATCGAACGGTCCAGGCCTCCTGCCCGAAGTTTCCGACACCACCGACCGCATCCGCGATCGCTGCCATGCTTCACCTTGTGCCAATCGGACGTTCCCTGGCACCCGTCGAGCATGATCCCCGTACCTCAAGATGATCTTCCGCATAGCCTTCTCGTAACCTTGCTCATGATACCACTTGTTAGAATAAAACGCTAATGCAAGATCATACACGACATACCGAGGCACGATATTTGGTAACGAGGTTCACCGATATGGTTACATCCCAGGGGCAATGACTACGGGCGCTCCTCCCCAAGATACCGCAACACCGGCCGCCCGGACGCTGGCACAAACCGTCGGCTCCCCCGCGTACCTGTTGCTATCAAAGTCGTCATGAGTTACAACGTGTGGTGCCCCTCGATACATAAGAGGCCTAGGATACAACGTGTCCGACTCCTACACGACTCGTATCTATCCACACCAATTACAACTCCAAGTCCACAGAGGCGGAGCCAGGATTTCTCAAAGCCTCGGGCTAAAACTAACTGACTAAATATATCGCCAAATACCACGCACACCAACGTGTGTTATAAGTATGGCACAAAATCACATTCAAAACGAAATATAAATTCATTACTATCACGAGAGGAAATTCCGTAAAAACAAATAGATTAACAAAGTGCATCATTGCAAACATGGTTTGGTACCAAATTACCGAAGACTTCCCTAATTCAAGGCCATCGTTTCTTCACCAGCAATAGTAGAAGGACCTGGATCTGCAAACATAAATCAAGTATTTAAAATCAAGACATTGGACACAGGGCTGCAAACGAGTCGAGTTCGAGCGAGTTGGACTAGGCTCAACTCAACTCATACTAAAATTCGAGCGAGCTCAAAATGAGGGAAGCTCAAGGTCGAGCTGTAGAAAGTGGCTCGTGCTGAGCTTGTAACGATCTCGAGTCGATCTCGAGCTAGTTTCGAGCTAAATAAGATAAGTTCTAAAATAATTTAAAGCAAATTTTAAAACAAGGTAAGCCACAACATAAAAAATCACTATAAAATTATACTTATTCTCTCTCAATTCTAGACTGGTATTTAATAACCAGAGATCATGGATGAGCTAGCAAGAGAAGAAATGAAGGTAAGTTTGCTCTCAAACTTTGGCCAGAATTACATGATATTGAATGTATGGCTGGCCCCATATCGTATTGAGGCAAAAATTTCTCCATGCTTAATTTCCATGTTTGCTAGTAGGTAAAATGAAGAGAGAGAAAATCATACACAACATATATGGCAATAAATGATCATAAATCTTGGTAATATGCATGAAGATTATTTAATATGCTTATATGATATCGAGCTATCGAGCTAAAATCGAGCGAGCGAATGCTGGCTCAAGATCAGCTCATTTCTTGATCGAGCTAGATAAAGTGCTCATACTCAGGTCATTTCTATTCGAGTCGATCTCGAGTCGAGCCAAAATACAAGTCGATCACGAGCAGCTCACGAACCTCGAGCTTTTCTTGCAACCCTAATTGGACATAGACTAAATCAATTGTTCATATGAAAATTTGCAAAAAAAAAGAACATATTATACCATTTACACAAAGTCCAGGTAGTAGCCCCTTGCGTTTCCTCTTTTTTTATGATAGTACTGTATAATATTAATATCATCAATGTTTGCAAATACATCACGCTCAACTGATTGGAAAAAAGATTCAATTGTACGGGTCCTCTTCATCTTGGACTTATAATCTCATGACGATAATGAAATAAAACTAACTAAGTAACATGATTTAACACCACCAATTCATCGAGTTTGCATGATATAAAAGGAACTAGGGAAAATAATTAGATGATACAGAGTTGAGTATTGTTGAAGATATTGAATTAATTAGATGATACAGATTTAGAAGAAAAAAATTGCTGGAATGGCTGATGATATAGAAGGATTTCTAATTAATTGAGCAATACGTATTACCTGTGCCGCTGTACGGCAGTGTGTGCGTGCGGGAAGATCAGAAGAAGGAGAGGCAGGTGGTCAGGACGCCGGACCAGGCGGGCGGCGCGGCGGCCGGCGAGGAAACGCGGTTGACGACTGACGAGGGCGGCGGCGACTAGGCGAGAGTTTCTCGATCGGGAGAGGGGTTTTTTTTTCCTTGGCGAACGAACGACAGATCGAAGCGTCGACGTTCGATCGACTTGAGTTGGGCTAATGGGCTGAAGCCTTGTACGTGAAGCCTGGGGCTAATCTTCTGTCTATCTCAAATTCTCAAAAATTTGCTTCTATACGTAAAAGTGCTCGTTGGGCCACGCCTGGGGCTACAGCCCCAGTTGCCCCAGTCCCAATTTCACCGCTGCAAGTCCAGGTAACCCTTTGCGTACATAATATTCGATAAAAATATAACATCACCCACCCCGCCTCCTCGGCTTCTGCCTCGGCTACCCATACCAGTATCAGTTCGTGCAGCTCCCGCAGCCCCCGGAGCTCGCCGCCCTCTCACAGCGCACGGCCTCCTCCTGCGACGACGCCTTTGGCCGCGGTGACCTGCATATCGAACACTGCCGGAACGGCCGCCTCATCGCCAGGTTCTTCCTCAACGTAGGGGTCATGGAATCTCTCCTCGCTCCTCTGCTCGCCGGGGAGTCCGAAGTGGTCCTCCCACGGACCACGGCGCCCCACATTGACCGGGAGGAGCCTGGAGGGGTATTCAATAGGATTTTCCTTTTTTTTTTAAGAAAAGGAGGATGACCCCCGGCCTCTGCATCTGGGCGATGCATACGGCCACTTTATTAATTATTCTCACAAGACCTTACAAAGTAATACAACAGTAAGACTAAAGCCGCCGTCTAAGCAACTCTATCCAGTTGATGAAGGGGCGCAGATAGCCTGGGCCTAATACCAAACAGACATCGCAGCCAAACCTAACATCTAAGACCTGAGGTCCCATCCAGGACGCCTGCCGGGCATGGGTCTCACCGGTCCGGCGTGCACTCAGAGGCCGCCGCCGCCAACTGCCACTTCTCCATCTTCAGAACTGTACTGATGCATCAACCTTGCTCGGTCCAGCTATCGTCGACGCCACCACGGCGCCCAACGGCACCTCCTCCCTGCGCGCAAACAACTGAGCACGTCGCGGTCGCCACTGATACACCTCAGCACCATGCTGCCAAGTACCACCAGCCGACACAGCTTGAAGTCTTTGGAGAATCTGTCGTGCGTAGCATCTGCCGACCAGGCATGACAAAGCGTAGCACCTGTCGGTCAGGCATGACTTGACATCTCCACCGAAGCTCCGTGCAAGATGAAGCCGCTCCACCTCCAGCCTCTCTGAATGGGACGGGAGCACCCCAGGAAGACACGGCGAAGAGTTGGGCACCACAAACACCACGAGAGCCGGACCAGCCGACCGCCATGGCGAAGCGACACCACTAAAGAGAGAACCGCCGCCATCAGGAACGCCAAGAACGCGCTGCAGCTGTCCCGCCTCCCAGCGGACCCAAAGCGGCGCCTTCAAGAAGGTGATGGAGTCGGGCACCGCCGCCGCCCAACCAAAGTTGTGGGTTTTCACCCGGGTGCAGGGGGAGGACGAGGGGGAGGGAGCTGGATCTCGAAGCCGCCTTCAAGAAGGGAACAGCGCCTGGAGCGCCGCCGGCGTCGTGGCCGCCGCAGCCGGCCAAGAAATTACTCCGATCCAAAGCTCCCAACCCCACATCCGCGCAGCCCGCCACCGGATCCGGCCGGACTGACGAGGAGGAAGCAGCAGCACGGTGGCGCCGTCTTCAGATCTGGCGAAGGAGAGTAGCCGGGGATCCCTCCACGCGGCGCCCGCATCCACCGCCCACTCGCCGCTTGCGCGGCCGAGTAGACGCGGCCCTCAACTCCGGCGAGCGCCGCCCGCCGCCAGGACGACGCCGCCCTCACCAGCAGAGGCCGCCGCCTCAAACCCTAGGCCCGAGCCCGAGCGGCGTTGCGGCCGAGGGCCTCGCCGCCACCCTCATCGGCGGCCGCGCGGGGGACCCGGCGCCCGTCTCCGGCAGCGGCGAGGACAGATCGATAAGGGGAGGAGGCGGACGGGGAGGTTGGTCGCCCCCGAGTCGCCCTCGAAAGGGCGACGCGAGGGGATGGTCTTTTCTGCCTCTTCTCTCTCTCAACAATAAGCTGGCATCGCAATGGGAGCCGCAACGGCATCACCTTGGTATTTCTGTGGAAGTTCTGGCGAGAAGTCCGCGTGGAACTATATGTGCTGGGATCCGGCGGATGGGGCGTCCCTACCACCGGCGTGACAGAGATGGAGGTCCATTATGCTGCCACAACCTTCCTTACAAAAGTGCTACTACCAGTCCATGGCAAGGTTTTCATGGTGACCGACTCTGGGACTGGGTACACCCTGGGTCTAGATTTGGCTGCGGTACACATGCTATCATGCGCAGATGATTCCGGGCTGTATCTTGTCCATGCAGACGGGTTTCAGCTCAGTGTGTGGCTCCATAGGATGACGGGCGACAGCGATGATGCAGGAGGCTGGCTGCTGGAGGACACATTTTGCATCCGCGAGGCATACAGTTCTGCTGGTCATAATTGGGTTTGGATGCCACAAAATCAATGCCGAGTTTGTGTTCTTGGATTATGCAACATATGGTGTTGTCCTTTATGTTCATCTGAGGAGCAGGGTGGCCCAGAAGGTGTATGAGCAAGCTCCAGATGATCATGGTTCTGTTCGTCTGGGTATGAGGATCTCTCCCTGGCCGCCTATTTTCCCTGCACTGAACGGAGGACATAATCAAGAGCAATAATCCTTGTACTATTGTCACTGGATACGACTTCTATGGCAGAAAGCTATGTTTCTCTGATGAGGTATGGAATTTAGACGATAAATCAATATTGTTCAGATGGGCTTGACTACATCTCATCTAACTACTGTATGTCATTTTACTGTGTTTTATTCTTTAGTATTTGTCACTACTCTGCAATCAACGTGTGTTATTCTGTCAGTCTGTCTGTCTGCTATTTGCCCAAGTATGAGTAATAGGCTTGTATTTAGTATCGAGTTTGTATTTAAGATTAGAATGCAAATGTGTAGACTTTCATGCACGCACTAGATTCTGCGGTCATGTAAGTTTTATCTTAAGAACCTGTGTTCATTTCACTGAAAAAATCTGAAGTTTGTGGAAGTGTATTGCAATTTGCAAGTTATCCAGCAGAGTTGCCTATATGAGCACTTGACAATATTGCACTTCTTGTTATTTCTCTTCCTAAAGCAGTAGATATTGCAGTACATTAGTCATGTAAGTTGGGTCTTAAAAACCTCTGTTTGTTTCAGTAAAAAAAAAACTAAGCTTGCAGAGTTATATTGCAAGATATATATCCAACAGAACTGCATTGAATCTTATCAGTTTGACGGGAGTGTGTATAAAATATTGCCTATATGAGGACTTTCTGTTAATGATCGGTAGTGTATAAAAACTTTGAAAGATGGACAAATAAAAATTGGTGAGCAGCAACTGAAATTGAAAGAACTGAAAATACAGCTTTTGTCAAGGAAGTTTCATCTGTGTTCTGGACAGGGATGGCTCAAATAATGAGACAAGGTACGAATGTCAAATATTATTCGCAATATCCGTTTTTTCAAAATTCAATTCCTTATTTCCAATCTTTATATGCTAGCAAAGCACCGATCCATCCATCGTCACTAGTTACCACTAGCAGTTCTAAGGGAAAATTTGATAGATGTTATTTCATAGAGGGGTTTAATGGCATTCCTTGTCACACACAACTCCACAACTGAGAAGAAGAAAAAAATGTAATGCATGATGTCCACAACTCCACACTAATGGTATTCCCTGTCATGCACCAATGGCAAAAGTGGCAATTAGAGCGGATCCTAATCTAGCTTATCAGGAACCTAACGAATCATCAGCTGAATCATTGACTCTATTGATACCACCGTCATTTCTCTATATATGATTCTAATAACTCAAGTTCAGATTATCTTGAATCTTATTAATCTTCATTTTTATTATTCAAAACATCATAAAATAACCTGACTGCGTGATTTTGGCGCCTCCCAAATCGCTAGAACATAACGTCTTAACACAGGACATATATTATTCCCAATTTGCCACATGTCACAGCGATATCCTTGCATACCCATTAGACACTTGCTCTTATCCCGGCACTTTGCCCCAGCCATCTATAAATGTTGGATCATCACCATCTCAAAGCTGCAAGAAGCAATAGCCTATAGCTAGCTCAAGTGAAGTGAGCTGAAACTTCAGAGAGATCGATCGAGATTTATAGGAGAGAGCTAGGATATTCAGCTAGTAATGGTGGACAGGGTGACGTCACTGGCGGCGCAGGGCGCGGTGGTGATCTTCGGGGCGAGCAGCAGCTGCTGCATGTTCAGCATGATGAGGTCGCTCTTCGCGTACCTGGACATGAACTCAACAGTCCACGAGCTAGACAACGACCCCCAATAGGGAGGATGTAGAGAGGGCGCTCGCTGGCATGGTCGGACAGAGCCCGACGGTGCCGGCAGTATTCATCGGCGGCGCGCTCCTCGGCTGCCATCTCGTGCCGCTCCTCCACCAAGCCGGCACCCTGTAGTCCTGAGGCATTAATGATAATGGCTGATGCCTACTTTCATTCTTGTTTACTTGTGATCACCACCTTGAATCTACTGATCGTATAAAGCGTGCCTCTACTTAATTTTGGAAAGGTCGTGATCTTTCAGTTGTACCTCTTGTTATGATATAGGAGAAGGGAATAATGCTTTGTGAGAGTTGAGTGTTTGTTCTGGTGCTTATGCTTATTTTAGAGTTAAGACACCACACACAGCTCCCAGGCTCCCAGGTTACCAATTTGATTGAGAGGTGGTAAGCTTAGCAATGCAAATATTTAGAGTTCATGTCACCGACTCACAGTCATAGAACACTAGGTGCTGTAGTCATGTAAGTTTGATCTTAAGAACCTCTGTTCATTTCAATAGAAGATCTGAAGGTGTACTGCAAGATATTCAGTCGAACTGCACTGAATCTTCTAAACTTGACCGCATTGCGAGTAATGAAGATTTTCAGATAGCGATCAGATCAGTAGCGCAAAAATACTTTGAAAGACGGCCATGTAAAAATGACAAGCAGCAACTGGAAGAGAAATAACTGAGTACAACTTGTTCATTTGTGTTCTTCACAGGGATGGCTCAACTGATAGGACACAAGGTATGCATGCTGAATGTTGGTTGTGTTATCCATTTTCAGTAAAACTGAATTTTATTTTCTAATTTTTATTTCCACAAGGCTATAATCCACCCATCAATATAGTAGTTCTAAGGGAAAATTTGATAGATCCCAATAGATGGAGGAGTTTTATGCCAATGGCATCTAGAAGAAAAAAAATTGTGATGCATGATGTCCACAAACTCCGCAACAATGGTATTCCATTAACCAGGAACCTGTTGAATCGTTAGCTGAAGCATTGATTCAGTTGAAGATACCACCGTCCATTTTTCTAGGTATGATACTCATTAATAACTGAACCTCAGCCTATCTTGAATCTTGATTTTTGTTTTCTTCTCTCGTTTTTTTTACGAGGGCGGAGCAGCTTTTCTTTTCGATTAAAGGAAGAGGAGTTTTACAGGTATATTATGGCCTGAAGGGATGCCAGGCGAAAAAAAATCAATACCCACAGCAAACATCATTACATCAGATCAGTCCGGCTCGCGTGGTCTGTCCAAAAGCAGCTGGGACTTGTGACGCCCAGCCTGGCTCCAAAGCATAATCTCATCAATCATCAGGTTGAACCGTTGAAGACACAGCTGACGGTGGATGCCGTGTTTTGAAAGATCCTGACTTTCCTTTCTCGGTAAGTGAACCACCAGATAGCCATCACGAGGCCACACCAACCCTTCGAGTTGGGCATAGCAGTGGCAACCGTGCTGTTCACCCACCAGTCAGCAAGGCCGGTGGTGACGGCCGTCGGCGCCATGCTGGCAGGAAGGTTGCAGCGGTTCAGCATCAGTCTCCAAAGCTCCTGAGTGTCGGTGCAGCGAGCCAACCAGTGATCGGATCGGCGCACTTGTCCGCCGCTCGACAGAGGCGGCAAATCGGGTCTTGAAGCCATCCTGGCTTCTGCAGATTATCTGCCATAATGCATTTACCCAGGATCGCTAGGCACGCAAATATACGGCATTTGAGAGGTGCATCGGCCGCCCAGATATGCTGCTGGCCGGCGAGGCCTCGAACTGTACCTCATAAGAAGAAGTCGGCGAGAAAACACCGTTCGCCGTCCATCAATCAGTGCCTGAGCAACAGTGAGGTTCTTCCTAGTACAGCAAGCAAACAGGTCCGGCGTGGCACAACTCATACTCACACCAGTCAGCCAAGGGTCGAACCAGAACTTTATCCTCTCTCCATTCCCAATGACAAACTTCACGGAGGCGTTGAAGAGGTCGTTTAGTTTCCGGTCAATGGGCATTGGTAGTCATGCTCAAGGCTTTTCTGGCTCATTCCAGGATTGCCAAAGCCAACACAGACGAAGAGCAAGGCCCTGAGCTTGAAGGTTTGAGATCCCAAGTCCCCCATACATCTTTGAGCATTTACCCCCTACGGCAACTTCTTTGCTCTTCCAGAGAAAACCCCTGCTGAGCTTTTCCACAAACTTATGCAGCCAAATCGGTTGTGTGATTCTGTCAAGGCGATCATCTGGAAGACAACCATCTCAGACAAGACATGCTCAACAAGTATCTTTCCGTTTTCTTCATTTTACTCATTCGGAACATAACAAAAGAATATCAAAGATTAGCCACTCGTTTACATAAAATTAGATTAGCCACACTCTTGGCTGTAGCTAACTGTATGATTTTGACCCCTTCCAAAAGCAAAGGTTACAAAAGGTGGTAGAATAGAACCTTTCACAGAGAACATATATTATCCCTGATTAGCCACATCTCAACATGCACAGTATAGTCACTTCCTTCAACACAAGCATAGATTTCATGCAACTATGTAATAGTCAGATCTTTGTGACTAAATTTAATATGTATCAGCAAAGAATCTAGTAGGCTCATGGTGGATCCAATCCATACATATTGCAGCTCATCAGGATACAAATATCCAGGATACTAAGAAGCACCAGCCCACTAAACAGCCTTCAGATGAAAGGCGGAGCATTCACAACATAACCCTCTAGTGTTGGAAAGAAGTTATGTGCAACAAGAGTTTGCTTGAGCTGAAAATAAGTAGGATCAACTTCTTTGCGATGGAACGTGGCAACCAACTTGCCATCCATACCAACCCGAAGTAGCCACTTGGCAAATTTGACCAGCACGAGCAACTCACCATCCCCAGGCACGACCACCACATCCAAATCCAATGGACTGTCATACTTATTGCATTGCCCCCTGATCTCTGCAACAGGTAATTCAATCTGGCAATTGAAGGCCCAGAGCTCCCTTTCATAGTTTTGCAACATCCAGATATTAATGGTTGTCGCAAAATCCAAGATGGCCATGCCGCTTGCCGTCTATCTCAAATAGGTTAGCATTGTCAGCAACGGGAGCACGCATCTCTCGGAACGACTCAGATGTGGTGTCGAACAACACTATCATCTTGCCTTCAATGTCTTCATGCGACGGGAACCAATGCAAGTTACCACGGAATAGTACATGATGTTCAAATTCCGGCATAATCACATATGGCCACCCAATGCGCCTCAGTGACTGGCTGGAGCCCAATGACAAGACATGGCACGAAACTTGACCACCGGGTGCTAGCTCATCGTCATTGTCTGGGTTACGCTTGTACGAGTAGAGCAGTAGCCTGTACTCGCCGGTAGGGGTGTGAGGGTATATTCCCAGGAGTGTCCAGCTACGATCCGTAGGCAGCAGGAGGGGAGCATACTGACGAGTTGCCGGGTTGCAGATGAAGAAGTCGTTGTCGTCGATGCAGAAGATGAGGATGCCATCACAGGAGGCAAACGGATGAGAGTAGGCGAAGTCAACGCCCAGATTCAATAAGGCGACGGACTGGAGCTGGTCAGGGGCGGCCAGACCTGGCCGATTGTTCAAGCAGCAGATGTCTATGGAGTCATTGATGATGTCTATATATTCGCCGTTGTCAAGGAGGGGGAGGGCAGGCTGGAGGGCGTGGTGGGTGAGGAGAAAGCCGCGGGTGGAGATGACGCTGCGCCAGGTGCGGCAGAGACGGCGCGGCAGCGGAGGAGGGAGGAGGACTTTTTCGCGTCGCATGGTATATGGTGGGTGGTCGGGCCTGAGCAATGTGGAGGTGGTTTGCGCGTTCTCGTACGTGTACTGAACCCGAGCGATTGATGCTCGTACACGCGCAATAGTTGCATTGCTTGTGTGCGGTAGTTTGCAGGCCCCCGATTGATCGATATGCTCGTGCGCGTGGTAGTTGCTGGCCCCGTGCCTTTTTGCATGCACCGTCGCATTACATAGAACCCGATCGATCAATCCATGCGAGTCGATCGCTAGCTTGCAGTTGTGCATGTGTGCGATAGTCAGTGGCGGAGCTTGAGCCATATACAGAAATTGTTTTAGGGTAATTTTTAGTGAACAAATAGGCCTAATACTAATACTAAGCTATATAGAGAAATTTTCTTATGAGCTGGGGGGGCCATGGCCCAGGTTGGCCCCCACCGTCTGCATAGGCGCGACTCGTTGCAATCATGCGCAGTACGTAGGAGGCCTCGACCGATCTCTATCGCTCGCGATGCTGCGTTGCGGTGTGTGGTGTGCGAAGCCGTATGCATTGTAGTTGGGGGCCCTTCCGTATGCGTGAGTGCATTGCAGGACATAATGAGGAGCAATAATTCCAGCGTGTTTGATCTTTATTCTATTGTCACTGGGTACTGTTAAAGATATATTTGGGTTACATGTGTTTGATAGTCCATAATTTGTAATCTGTCTCCTATCTTATCTCTAGTAGAGGCGTTTTGCCCTTCAAGTCTTGTACTCAATATATACTCGTCCTCGAGGTTCAATAATACATCTATCATATTCCGCAACAATCCCTCTCTCTCCTTTCTAACATGGTATCGGCCTAATCGATCCAACCCTAGCCGCCGCCCGACGCTTCTGTACCCGCGCGCCGCCCCCGGGGCGGTCGGCCTCGATGACCGCCGCCGGGGTCCACGCCGCCCGTACCTAGGATTCGTCCGCCGGTCGTGTTGACCTGCTGCCCTAGAGAGTCTTTTTCCCGAGCCCTTGCTCCGGGTTTTTTCGCTCTCTCGCCGGTTGTTTTCATCGGCGTTTTCTTTTTGGTTTTCCGATCTATGCTTGATCGGTTTGCGTCGTCCGCCGCCGCCGTCAATCCCCGCGCCTCTACTCCGACGTCGGCGTCGACTACACCGGCCGCTTTGTCATCAACCGCGCGGCAAGGCTGGACGCGCCGCCCAAGGGACGCCGTCGTGCGTCGCTGCCAGCCGCTCGTCCGCGCGGTCTCCATCGCCGTTCCGTCTTTGTCGTCATCGCCCGGGACATCATCGACAACGTTGCCATCGACTCCGATTTGCGCGTCGTCGCCGCCATGACGCATACAGCGTTGCCGTCGGTCTGATCAACCGATCACGCGCCTGTCTTCGCCAAGCACGTCCCCGAGCACGCACCTACCGCCGATCGAGCCACAGGTTTTCGTCCCTTCGGACCGCTGCGTCGTCGCCCTAGGTCTTCCCATCGGTTGCCACGACCCGCGTGCCGCTCCCGCTGACGCCCCTTCGGGCTGTCGCGTCGCAGCCCGTGGTCCACGCCGTCACCCCGAGATCCTCCCGCCGGCTACCCCTGTAGCCGCCGCTGCCTCTGCGTCGCCCCTTAGGGCTATCGCGCCGTGGCACGCGGTCCACGCCGCCTCCCGTCGGGCCATCGCCCCCGGCTAGTGGTTCTTCACGCGGCTTCCCCGACCTACGAGCCGCCGCTACACCGCTTCTTCGGGCTATAGCGCTGCGGCATGCGGTCACCGTCGCCGCCCGAGGCCGTCCCCGCGGTTGCACCGACCTGCGAGCCGCCGCTACACCGCCTCTTCAGGCTGTAGCGCTGCGGAACGCGGTCCCCGCCGTCGCCCTGACCTGCCAGCCACCACTGTGTCGCCCCTTCGGGCCGTAGCGTCGCGGCCCGTGGTCCACTCCGCCTTCCGCACGCGTCGACTTCCCGTGGTATGTGCCGCGCCACCTCTCTTAGCGCGGGAACACCACCGTCTGCGCCGGTCTTTGTCACGCTATCGGGTTCCTCGCCTACTTCGAGCATCGTCGCCAGGCTACTAACCAAGCCGCCGCCGCCGCTCTTCTTTGGCCGCTGCCGCCGCTACCCCTGTAGCCGCCGCCGCCCGGCCACCTCCTTCGTCTTCGTCCGGCACCAGCCCGTCGCCACTGTCGCCGTCATCTTCCCTGACCACTTCGTCTACTCCGACAACCGCGGGCGACATCGACCCCGCGTCGATGGACGCCGCAACCGTCGTCGAGTCCTTCTCTGCTGGCCTCTCCGACTCCTCGACATGGCGTACAGCTCATGCAGGTCCCTCGTCTACGCATGCCTGGTGCTGGCACCACGGATGCGTGCCTTCCTCCACGACGTGTCCCCGGTCCTGGCAAGCCTGGTCGGCGCTTCGTTAACTTCGTCTTCGTCCGTCTACGCATGCCCTGTGCTGGCAACACCGATCACTACTAGGGAAAAGCTTATAGACAATCGCTTACTAGTAGCGCGCTATATTGACCCAAGCTACTGCTATTTACTAGTAGCGCGTGGCTAAAAATAGCACGCTATTAGTAAAATATTCTCGACCGTGCCACGCAGACAGACCGTAATAATAGCGTGGGTTGTAAACCGATGCTACTGGTAAGTGGATAGTTGTAGCACCGGTGAGACACCCTGCGCTACCGCTGGCCTTTCAGTCCAATCCACACCAGACCACCCACCCCGATCCAGATTCCCCCCACCTCCTCTCCTCTCCTCTCCTGGCCTCCCTTCCACCTCCTCCCCTCTCCTCTGCCGTCGGGATCCCCTCCCCATTCTTCTCCGATCCATGTCGTCGCCGTCTCTCCCTCTCTCCGATCAATGGCGGGATCCTCCGCCGTGTACACGTCCTGCAGGACGCACGCGCGCGCAACCTTCCTCCACCACCTGGCCGACCAGGCCCATCGTGGCGGCCAGCCCGGGCTGCTCCCCGCCGCGGCGTGGAGGCGGGGCGGCGCGGCGGCCCTGAGGGCGAGCCTAGTGGCGGCGGGGACGACGACGGAGGAGGCGGTGTACGAGGTGGTGTTGCGGCAGGCCACGCTGGTGGAGGACCTGCAGGGGCGCCGGGCGGCGCGGGAGGCCGAGGCGGGCAAGCGCCGGTGGCGGGACGAGCAGCTGGAGCAGGAGGGCAAAGCCGAGCTCGGCTGGGGCCTCCTCGGCGACGCCTACGACCGCTGCGGCGAGGTCTCCGCCGAGTACGCCAAGACCTTCTACCTCGGTGATCCCCTCACTCGGTCACTCACTACTCTGCAACTCTGATGATGCTAATACTGTAGTAGTTAAGTCATCCGTCTCGGCACATTCAGTCCAAATTTGGCCAATCTCAAGGTATCTAGCCATCCTTGCCCGGTCCAATAATTTTTGTTTGCTTCAGTCCCCAATCTGGTTCGTAGTAGACATACAGGTAGTAGAATTTTGCCTCCCGATTGTAGAATTTTTGGCCGATTCGTGTGCTGCTTCACATTATCACATCCTCAAACCATGGAATAATTTATGATTCCTCATAATTGTTGATTTTTCCCCTTGTCGTACATACATCACCATTTGTTTCTGAAACAAAAAGTCCTAACCATTTGGGTATAATTTTCCGAGCTTGCAGATAGTTAATTCAAGTAAAATAATTGGTTGTAATTTTGGTTCATGACCTGCACCATCTGCAAATACACATCTAGTATCCAAGAAAGTTTTTGTTCTGGCACTCAGGGTCATACTCTCACTGCAGCTAGTAGCTGCTCCAAACATGTTTGTAATTTTACTACTTAATAATGATTCTGGATGTGCTGCTAACATTTTCCTACTGGAGATAAACAAATTATGTGTGGGGTTCAGTGATGTGATTGATCTCTGTTTACAATGCAGTATTTTTACCTATAATCTATGTTTGGATTTGAAATAGATATACCTCCTGTTGGAGTTGAAGTAAATATCTCACGTACCTTTTGGGAACCCTATCGGTTTTGAGTTGCTTGCGTGGCATCACTGATTTTCCCAAAAAAAGGGGCAAATAATGTCATTAATTTTAAAGTAGAAACTATACCACCATAGTCATCCCCAGGAGTGCCACTTTTCCATATAGCTAATTGTGCAACACAGCAGTATGTAGTACCATAGCAGTTTTATACTCTTTTATGGTTACAAATATACTCTTCTTTGTAAGCTTAGGGATGGGTACATATATGTTTATCCACACAGTAGCATAAGCAAGCTTGATCAGCATTATGATGCTTGTTCTTCTCATATGACAATTCTGTCATTTAAGGCAAATTCTGAAGATTCTTTTTTTACTATACAAATTATGGAGATAGAGTATAACCATCCAGTCTTTTCGGATGTCATATTTCACTTTTTTTAATCTTATTATATGATGCATTAGTTGCTACCAGGATATAAGGCAGGTCACACCCATTCATTAGGCATTACTGAAGGAAGAATCCTATTTATCAAGTTCCTACTTTTGACTGGTTCCGTTGCATTTGCATCCCATCTCCAACCTTCCTCAATTTGGCATGTGAAGACAACTTATTCACCTGACATGATAACGCTAACCTACAGGCCAAAACTAACAGAATATAAACTAGATTGAAAATACATCACATGGACATTAGTACTGTGCTATGCATACACCATAAGGATGCTGATTTTAGTTTTATAGTAGTAGACTAATTTTCCCTTGCTTGCAACTCCTATCTGAATTAGAGGGTATGCTGATGCTACTACTAATCATTGTTGGTGAAGCAAATGTCATTTGAGAAACCAGTGTTCTTGTTAATGAAGACTGTTACCAACATTATCCTTTCCTGTGTCTCAAATCTGTCAACCTGGCTCATAAAATGATCTTTTTGTAGGATTAGTGTTTTTTTTCTTGTTATTATATATTACAATGAGTTCATTGTATTCAGATTCCTTACAACTTCATGCACCTGAGCTATTTGCAGAAGGAGGGGAGCTGGCCTTCTTCACGTCTCGAGGCAGTTTCTTCCTTGGGTTCAATAAGGAGGGGACCCGGCCTTCTTCACGTCTCGTGCAACAAGTATGGACCAGCCTCTGGTTGTTACTATTGATTCATGTGCATGGGCTAAAAAGAAAGAAAATACCCTACTGGATTTGAACGAGGACGCGAACTAATAAGTTTTTACTTTCCCGACGTGGGCGCAGGGGTGATTGACGTGGACTACCATAGCCCGGTGGGTGTCGTGCTCTTCAAACAGTCGAAGGCGGACTTCACCGTGAATCCCAGAGACTGCGTCGCGCAGATGATCGTCCAGGTGATTGCGACATCGGAGGTCGTCGAGGTGGAGGACCTCGACGCCACCGTCCGGCGGGAGGGAGGGTTCGGGTCCACCGGCGTTTGAACTCCGAGCCTTCGTAGATACATCTAGAGAAGTGGTCTGCTTGTTTGTGCTGATGTTAAATGGGATGTCGTGATCTCTTCTAGTTGAGATGTTCAATGTTGCAGCCATGAACGCTGGAAGTGCTAAACTGGTTTTGTGACCTTAGTTTATTTTGCATTGGACACGTCTTGATTTCCATCCATGAATACTGCATCTGAATTTTATTTTTTAAATTTGTAATTAGTTAGCTGTAGCGTGGTGGGGTGGGGTGGGGGGGGGGGGGGGGGGTGATGGAGCGCTACTAGTACATAGGATAGTAGGTGGAAAATGGTACTTAGGATAGTAGTAGCGTTGGTGGAAAATTGAGCGCTACTAGTACTTAGGATAGCTGTATCGCGGGGTAAAAAACGCCTGTAACGTCGTAGCAGTAGCGCGGGAACCCACGCTACTGGTATGTAAAAAATCTACGCTACTGCCGTAGTGTTTCTCCTAGTAGTGGATGCATGCCTTCGTCTACGACGTGTTCCGAGGTTTGGCAAACTCGGCGCGACGCCTCGTCAATATCATCCTCTACCCGGCGCACCCTACTTCAACATCACTGCGCCTATGACTAACTCGGCGCCTCCTTGCGCCCGCGGCTCTATGGCGACTCCCTCGACACCGGCTACCCCGACTCGATATCGACCACGGCGTTCTTCGCACCGCTACCTCGACCACGGCTACACCACCCTACGCTCTCGACTACCTCGACATCGGTACAAAGGGTTATCATCCGCTTGAGCAACTCGTCGGCTTCCTCTACAGTCAACGCGTCCGCGACGCGACACCGTCCACGACGCTCCCGCTAGGAGTGCGGGATGATATCAGTCCGTCGGCTGCTATTCTCTCCGGTTTGACCGTCCACGTCGCTCCTGTTGTTCGCAACGCTACCGCTACGACTGCGGGGGGATGTTAGAGATATATTTGGGTTACATGTGTTTTTGGTAGTCTAGGATTTGTAATCCGTCTTCTACCTTATCTCTAGGAGAGGCGTCTTGCCCTCCAAGTTTTGTACTCAATATATACTCGCCCTCGAGGCTCAATAATACATCTATCATATTCCGCAACAATCCCTCCCTCTCCCTTCTAACAGATACGACTTCTATGACAGAAAGCTATGTTTCTCTGATGATGTATCAATACTATTCAGATGGAGTTGAGTAGTTGACTACATCTCATCTATCTAGTGCATGTCATTTTACTGTATAGAATTCTTTAGTATTTGTCGCTACTCTGTAATCAACATGTGTTGTTCTGTTTGTTATTTGGCCAATAATTTTGAGTATAGGCTTGTATTTAGTTCCATGTTTGTTAACAATTATTAAGCTTAGCAATGCAAATGTGTAGACGTTCATGCCGCCCACTAGATTCTGCGATCATGTAAGTTGAATCTTAAGGACCTTACCTCTATTCATTTAACTGAAAAAAAACTGAAGTTTGCGGAAGTGTATTGCAAGTTATCCAGAGGAATCGCCTATATGTGCACTTGACAATGTTGCATTTCTAGTTATTTCTGTTCCTAAAACAGTAGATATTGCAGTCAACTAGTGTAAGTTGGGTCTTAAAAACTTTTGTTCATTTCAGTAAAAAAAAACTAAACTTTGCAGAGTTAAATTGCAAGATATCCGGAAGAACTGCACGAAATCTTCTAAGGTTGACGGGAGTGTATAATATGGCCTATATGAGGACTTTCTGTTAATGATCGGTAGTGTATAAAAACTTCGAAAGACAGCCAAATAAAAATGGCAAGCAGCAACTGAAAGAGAAAGAACTGAAAATGCAGATTTTGTCAAGGAAGTTTCATCCCTGTTCTGGACAGGGATGGCTCAAACAGCAAGACAAGGTACAAATGTCGAATGTTATCATCAATATCCATTTTTTCCAAAATTATATTCTTTCCAATATTTATGTCAACAAATCATTAATCCATCGATCGTCACCAGTTACCACTACCAGTTATTCTAAGGAAAATTTTGATAGATGTTACTCCCTCCGTTCGGAAATAACTGACATGATTTTAGTTCAAATTAAATTAAAGTTTGAACTAAAACCATGTCAGTTATTTCTCCGAATGGAGGGAATATTTCATAGAGGGGTTTTAGTGGCATTCCTTGTCACACACAACTCCACAACTGAGAAAGAAAAAGTAATGCTTGATAACAACTCCACACTAATGGTATTCCTTGTCATGCACCAACGGAAAAACTTTCCGCAAAAAAAAAAGGAAAAACTGCCAATTAGAGTGGATCCTAATCTAGCTTATCAGGAACCTAATGAATCATCAGTGGAAGCATTGATTCGATTGATATGACTATCCTTTCTCTCTCTCTATATATATATATGATTGTACTCCCTCGGCTTATTTTGGGACTGAGGGAGTAACAACTAAAGTTTGGCTTATCTCGAATCTTGTTCCTCTTCATTTTTACTTATCAAACCATTGTATTTAAAATAATTTCAAAGGTTAGCCACAGTCCTGTCCGTACCTAACTACTGATATGATTGTTGCCCCTGCAAAACAGTAGTGCTCCCAAAAGCAAAGGTCACAAGTGCTTCTAGAATAGGAGCTTTTTTAACACAAGACATACATTATCCCCCTATTTACCACACGTCACAGCAACTCCCTTACACCTCGATTAAGCACTTCCTCTTCTTGAAGCACTTGCCCCCGGTCATCTATAAATGTTGGGTCATCTCATATTCTCATCACCATCACGAAGCTGCAAGAAGCAACAGCCCATAGCTATACCTCAAGTGAAGTGAGCTGGGCGATTGAAATTAAGAGGAGAGGCCGGCAATTCAGCTAGCAATGGCGAACATGGTAACGGCGCTTGCCTCGCAGGGCGCCTCGTGATCTTCGGCGCGAGCAGCTGCTGCATGTTCAACACGATGAAGGCGCTCTTCGCGGACCTGGGCGTGAGCTCGACAATGGTGCACGAGCTGGACAAGGACCCCCAGGGGGAGGAGGTCGAGAGGGCGCTGGCTGGTATGGTCAGCCAGAGCCCAGCAGTGCCGGCAGTATTCATCGGCGGCAAGCTTGTGGGCCGCACCGACACGATCATGTCGCTGCACCTCAAGGGCCAGCTCGTGCCGCTCCTCCGCCAAGCCGGCGCCCTGTAGTCCTTGGACAGACTGGTGTGCACTTTACATACGTGTCATCACAACCTCAAAAGCCTCTTGTTACTATTATTATTTTTTTGAACACAAAAGCCTCTTGTTATATAGTGATGGTATAAATACAGTGCATGCCAACCCTCTTGTTATTTCAGTTGTACTTCTTGTACGAGAGGAGTAATAATCTTGATTATTAGAGGAGAACTGACGACCTAAATCATCATAACTAAGGTCTGCTGTGATCAGGCCTGAATCACCAGCGCACCTTCTGCTGCACTATCGGTACTCGTGCTCTGTTTGACTGGATCGGTGAGCCTGTTCTGAACCTTCCTGTTAACTGCAGCGCCTCTCCTTCAGTCCGGTGGCACTACATGGAATGCAATATCATTGCTCATAAGCCGTGCCGTCGCCATCTATTGCTGCTGGAACCTTTTGAAGGAACACAACACAAAAGGATAATGCAAAACACACTAGGCTACCAAATTGATTAATAGGTACAGTGCAAATTGTATCTTAACAGACTGGCAGTTGTAGAATGCAGGTGTTTCTGTCATGTAAGTTTGACCTTAAGAGCCTCTGTTCATTTCAACAGAAGAACCTGACACTGTGTATTGCCAGATATCCAGCCGGGCTGCACTGGATCTTCTAAGATTTGACTGCAATACGTATAAGATATTCCCTATGTGATGAATTGCCAATGATGAAGATTTTTCTGGTAGCAATCACTAGTGTAAACCAAACATTGAAAGAGAGGCAAGTAAAAAAGAGGAGCAGCAACTGGAACAGAAATAGCTGAAACTACAACTTGTGGCAAGGAAGCTTAGCTCAAGCAAACAAGAGCCTCTAGTGAAACTAGCTGACAACAGCTTCAGCTAGCTCAAGTGAACTAGCTAGCAACAGCCTCTTCTAAACATCAGGTAAAACTCACCAGAAAACAAATTAGGAGGATAAACTGCCACACATTTATTAGTCAGCTAGAACAAGCTTAGAATGAGGAAACAACACGCTTGGATTGCTAATTAAGTAGCAAGTACTAATAAAAATGCACACACAACAACTTAACATCCTGTGCTATGGCGTGCGTTCCACGGTTCTGGTGCGACACGCGACTCCGATGCGATTTCGTCCCCGATCTCGGGGCATCCCTGCTGGAATTCCGCCCGGGCTCCCTTCTCCGACGAGGGCGTCGGCTGGTCCTCCTCAATGCCGATGATCTGATGGTGGACGCGCGCGGGTGGCGCGACGACGAGGGTTTCGTTACAGGTCAGATTGTGTAGTTTCCGTGTCACTTGGCACGGGTTGCGTCAACAGCGGGCTGGGCTGGTCACGTCTCGAGCCCCAAGGTGAGTAATGGCGATCGTGGGGAGGGGAGGGAGTAATCAAATGGGTCAGCTCCCAGATTGCACAGGCTGCTGCCACGTGGCCACTTTGCCGTCTGTGGCAGACGGCAAAGAGCTCTTTGCCAGACGGCAAAGAGCCTGCATTGCCTCTTTTATTCTATTTGTTCTTATATCCAACCATTTCCACAGCAAATATATGATATTTCACAGCAAACATATATATATATACTTCACAGCAAACATATAAGATATCGAACACATAGATAGCAAGTTCCACATACATATGAGATATCGAATACATAGCAAGTTCAACATACAAAGTTCATCCATACATATTATAAGTTCCACATAGCAAGTTCCACATTGTTACAAAATGAAAACAGAAAGGGAAAACAAGCCCTCCATCAATGCAATCTTCCGTGAAGTGAATGAAATCTGCAAAATGGGAAACAAGAAAGTTAGAAGAAGACTAGAAGAAGAAGAAGAAGAAGATGAAGATGATGAAGAAGAAGAAAGTGAATGAAATCTGCAAAATGGGTCATTTTGAAGCTAACTTAGGTAAAATGGATCATTTATGAGCTAACTTAGGTAAAATGGATAATTTTGGAGCTAACCTAGGTAAAATGGATCATTTTGGAGCTAACCTAGGTAAAATGGGTCATTTTGGAGCTAACTTAGGTAAAATGGGTCATTTTGGAGCTAACTAAGGTAAAATGGACCATTTATGAGCTAACTTAGGTCAAATAGATTATTTTCGAGCTAACATAGGTAAAATAGATCATATTGGAGATAACCTAGGTAAAATGGGTCATTTTGGAGCTAACTTAGGTAAAATGGATCATTTTGGAGCAAACTAAGGTAAAATGGATCATTTATGAGCTAACTTAGGTCAAATGGATTATTTTGGAGCTAACTTAGGTAAAATGGATCATATTGGAGCTAACCTAGGTAAAATGGGTCATTTTGGAGCTAACTTAGGTAAAATGGATCATTTTGGATCAAACTAAGGTAAAATGGATCATTTATGAGCTAACTTAGGTCAAATGGATCATTTTGGAGCTAACTTACGTAAAATGGATCATATTGGAGCTAACCTAGTTAAAATGGATCATATTGCAGCTAACCTAGCTAAAATGGATCATATTGGAGCTAACCTAGGTAAAATGGGTCATTTTGGAGTTAACCTAGCTAATTATGCCATTTTTGAGTTAACTAAGCATATTATGTCATTTTTGACATAAGTAAGCTAAGTATAGGTCTTTATTGAGCGAACCTAGGTAACTAAGCATATTATAGCTAATTTAGCATTTTAGAGCTAACTTAGAGCTAACTGAGGTCATTTTGCAGCTAACTTAGGTAAAATTGATCATTTTGGAGGAAACAAAGTTAAGTGTAGATCATTTTAGAGCTAACTTAGGTGAAAATGATCATTTTGGACCTAAGTAAGCTAAGTCTAGATCATTATGGTAAGCACATTGCAGGAAATAACGCTAAGTCTAGTCTAGGTCATTATGCATTTGTTAAGCAAAACACTATAGAAAACTTACCGTCATCACGGAGGTGAATCGCTCGTGCCGGTACCACGTGGAGATGGATCATGCGATGCTTGTTTGGAGTTACGCTGCACCAAAGATCATTTGCAATGTCTCGTTAGCATGAAGACACTGAAATGTTAAGACTAGTAACTAATGACCATTCAAATTAAACTCACCGTGGTCCCCGGAGCAATCTCTGGCATCGGCGGAGGGGTCTGACCGGCCTTCTCGCGCACAGACTGCACATTTGGTTTTGATGAGTCAGTCATACTAGTTAGTAATGAAACGAACATTACGTGAATGATTTGGCTAATATGCAGAAGAAACTTACCACGAGGAGCTCGTACATGGCCCGGTTCTGCTTGTCATTCCGTGCCCTCTCCTCCTCCAACATCTTTGTCGTCTTCTCCTCCAACTCCCGCTGCTTCTCCTCCGCCTGTCGGTCCCTCTCCGCCAGAAGCGCCTGGGTTCTATCTCTCTCACTCTGAAGAGCAGCCTGCAACACCACTCCTCGTTAGCATTGTAATCATCGATGGCCGCACACATAATGTAATGAAGGAAAGATAGCTGAGTCCATATAACTAACCTGGAAGGCGAGCTCGACTGGCCGTTGACAAGGCCTCATCTCAGGAGCGTAGCTCGACTGGCGCGCCTTGATCTCCAGGAGAGTGCGAGGACAACGGATAAGTCCATCTCTGATACGTCCATTTTGCATCATGTTTTCCTACTGTTATTTATATTGTTTTTAGATATAATAATGCTTTTTGGAGTAATTCTAATGCCTTTTCTCTCATAATATGCAAGGTTCACACAAAGAGGGAGAATACTGGAAGCTGGAATTCTGGACCTGGAAAAGCTACGTCAGGCCACCTATTCTGCACAACTCCAAATGAGCTGAAACTTCACGGAGAATTTTTATGGAATATATAAGAATTATTGGAGCCAATAAGTAACAGAGGGGGCCCACCAGGTGGGCACAAGCCACCTGGGCGTGCCAGGGAGCCCAGGCACGCCCTGGTGGGTTGCGCTCCCCTCGGCCCACCTCCGGTGCCCATCTTCTGGTATATAAGTCATTTTGACCTAGAAAAAATTAGGAGAGCACTTTCGGGACGAAGCGTCGCCGTCTCGAGGTGGAAATTGGGCAGGAGCACTTTTGCCCTCCGGCGGAGCGATTCCGCCGGGGGAACTTCCCTCCCGAAGGGGGAAATCATCGTCATCATCATCACCAACTACTCTCCCATCTTTGGGAGGGCAATATCCATCAACATCTTCAACAGCTCCATCTCCTCTCAAACTCTAGTTCAGCTCTTGTGTTCAATCTTTGTACCGGAACCTTAGATTGTTGCTTGTGGGTGACTAGTAGTGTTGATAACATCTTGTAGTTGATTACTATATGGTTTATTTGGTGTAAGACTATATGTTCAGATCCATTATGTTATTTAATACCGCTCTGATCTTGAGCATGATTATCATTTGTGAGTAATTACTTTTGTTCTTGAGGTCACGGGAGAAATCTTGTTGCAAGTACCCATGTGAACTTGATATGTGTTCGATATTTTGATGATATGTATGTTGTGATTCCCTTAGTGGTGTCATGTGAACATCGACTACATGGCACATCACCTTATTAGGGCCTAAGGGAATGCATTGTGGAGTAGTTATTAGATGATGGGTTGCGAGAGTGACAGAAGCTTAAACCCTAGTTTATGCGCTATTCCGTAAGGGACCGATTTGGATCCAAAAGTTTAATGCTATGGTTAGATTTATTCTTAATACTTTTCTCGTAGTTGCGGATGCTTGCGAGGTGGTTAATCATAGGTAGGAGGTTTGTTCAAGTAAGAACAGCACCTAAGCACCGGTCCACCCACATATCAAATTATCAAAGTAGCGAACACAAATCAAACCAACATGATGAAAGTGACTAGATGAAATCCCGTTTACCCTCAAGAACGCTTTGCTTATCATAAGAGACCGTTTTGGCCTGTCCTTTGCCTCAAAAGGATTGGGCTACCTTGCTGTACTTTTGTTATCATTACCGTTACTTGCTCGTTACAAATTACTTTGCTATCAAACTACTCGTTACTTATAATTTCAGTGCTTGCAGAGAATACCTTGCTGAAAACTACTTGTCATTTCCTTCTGCTCCTCATTGGGTTCGACACTCTTACTTATCGAAAGGACTACGATTGATCCCCTCTACTTGTGGGTCATCAAGGCTCTTTTCTGGCGCCGTTGCCGCAGAGTGAAGCGCTCTTGGTAAGTGAAAATCGGTAAGGAAAAATTATTACTACGTGCTGAAATTTATTGTCACTTGTTACTATGGAGAACAATCCTTTGAGGGGTTTGTTCGGGGTATCTTCACCTCGACCGGAACCACAATTAATTACCCCTCAACCTACTGCACCTACTGAAAATATCGGTTATGAAATTCCTTCAGGTATGATAGAACAACTGCTAGCTAATCCTTATGCAGGAGATGGAACTGAACATCCTGATATGCACTTAATATATGTGGATGAAATTTGTGGATTATTTAAGCTTGCAGGTTTACCCGGAGATGAAGCTAAGAAGAAGGTTTTCCCTTTATCTTTGAAGAGAAAAGCATTGGCATGGTATAGGCTATGCGATGATATTGGATCTTGGACTTGGAATCGATTGAAATTGGAATTTCACCAAAAAATTTATCCTATGCATCTAGTTCATCGTGATCGGAATTATATATATAATTTTTGGACTCGTGAAGGAGAAAGTATCTCTCTAGCTTGGGGGAGGCTTAAGTCCATGTTATATTCATACCCCAATCATGAGCTCTCAAGAGAAATTATTATTCAGAATTTTTATGCCCGGGTCTTCCGCAACGAGCTACACTCACCCTTAGATACTCTTCGTAACATCATCTCAGACTTTACGCTTTGGGCCTTTCGATTTAAGGACCCCGTTAGTAGGGAGGCTGCTATGTCTTGGCGCCTGTACCTATCCTCTCGATGTAATCCCTGATGTAACTTGCCCTCTGGGCCTTTGAGTAATATATTCAGGTGGGGACCCTCTCCCCCCGGTGATTGTTCAAAAAAAAAATGCTCGGCTTTCTCGTGATGATCAATCCATGCTTGATACTTCTTATATTGGTTCCTTTATGAAGAAGACTATTGAATTCAGGTGAGATCTTTTAGAAAGAATTAAACGCAACTCTGAAGATTGGGTACTCGACGAAGGTAAAGAGTCAGGTATTAAGCTTAAGTATGACTGTGTTAAATCTTTTATGAATACCAATGCTTTTCAAAAGTTTAGCACTAAATATGGACTTGACTCTGAGATAGTAGCCTCCTTTTGTGAATCATTTGCTACTCATGTTGATCTCCCTAAGGAGAAGTGGTGTAAATATCACCCACCTATTAAAGAAGAAATTAAATAACCAGTAATAGCTAAATATGAAACTATTATTTATAATGTCGTTCTAGTCGTTCCTACTGCTTATATTGAAAAACCACCTTTCCCTGTTAGGATAAAGGAACATGCTAAAGTTTCAACTGTGGTCAACAAAAGTTATATTAGAGCATCCAAACCTGCTGAACAAATCAAAGTAGAACCTAGTGTTGCTATGGTTAAAGATCTCCTGGTTGAAAATATAGATGGGCCTGTTATTTACTTTTGTGATGAAGCTGCTAGAATTGCCAAACCCGATGAAAAAGATAAACATAGACATGTTGTTGGCATGCCTGTTGTCTCAGTTAAAATAGGAGATCACTGTTATCATGGTTTATGTGACATAGGTGCTAGCGTGAGTGCTATTCCTTTTAACTTATATCAAGAGATTATGAATGATATAGCACCGGCTGAAATAGAAGTCATAGATGTTACTATTAAACTTGCTAATAGAGACACCATCACATCACTTGGGATTGTTAGAGATGTTGAAGTCTTGTGTGGGAAAATAAAATACCCTACTGATTTTCTTGTTCTTGGTTCCCCACAAGATGACTTTTGTCCTATTATCTTTGGTAGACCTTTCTTGAACACCGTTAATGCTAAAATAGATTGTGAGCGACAAATCGTCGGTGTTAGTTTTGGTGATGAGTCTCATGAGTTTAATTTTTCCAAGTTTAGTAGAAAACATCATAAGAAAGAATTGCCTAGTAAGGATGAAATAATTGGTCTTGCTTCTATTGCTGTGCCTCCTACTGATCCACTAGAACAATATTTGTTAGACCATGAAAATGATATGCATATGCATGAAAGGAATGAAATAGATAAAATTTTCTTTGAACAACGACCTCTGCTTAAACACAATTTTCCTATTAAAACTCTAGGAGGTCCTCCTCCACCTAATGGTGATCCTGTGTTTGAATTAAAACAATTACCAGACACTTTGAAATATGCTTATCTTGATGAGAAAAAGATATATCCTATTATTATAAGTGATAACCTCTCAGAACATGAAGAAGAAAGATTATTGAAGGTTCTGAAGAAGCACCGAGCTACTATTGGATATACTCTGCATGATTTAAAGGGCATTAGTCCCACTCTCTGTCAGCATAAAATTAATATGGAACCTGATGCTAAACCCGTTGTCGATCACCAATGACGGTTGAATTCCAAAATGAAAGAAGTGGTAATAACTGAAATATTGAAGCTTCTGGACGCAGGTATAATCTATCTTATAGCTGATAGTAGATGGGTAAACCCCGTTCATTGTGTCCCTAAGAAGGGAGGTATTACTGTTGTTCCTAATGATAAAAATGAACTTATTCCACAAAGAATTGTCACTGGCTACAGAATGGTAATTGATTTTAGAAAATTAAATAAAGCTACTAGAAATGATCACTACCCTCTACCTTTTATCGATCAAATGCTTGAAAGACTATCTAAGCACACACACTTTTGTTTCCTTGATGGATACTCTGGATTTTCTCAAATACCTGTGTCACAACCTGATCAAGAGAAAACCACCTTCACTTGTCCTTTCGAAACTTATGCTTATAGACGTATGCCTTTTGGTTTATGTAATGCACCTGCTACCTTTCAAAGATGTATGACTGCTATATTCTATGATTTTTGTGAAAAGATTATTGAGGTTTTCATGGATGACTTTTCCGTTTATGGAACTTCTTTTAATGATTGCTTAAGCAACCTTGATCGAGTTTTGCAGAGATGTGAGCAAACTAATCTTGTCTTGAATTGGGAGAAGTGCCACTTTATGGTTAATGAGGGTATTGTCTTGTGACATAAAATTTCTGAACGAGGTATTGAGGTGGATAAAGCTAAAGTTGATGCAATCGAGAAAATGCCATGTCCTAAAGATATCAAAGGTATTCGTAGTTCCCTCGATCATGCTGGTTTCTATAGGAGATTTATTAAAGACTTCTCTAAAATTTCTAGGCCTCTTACAAATCTTTTGCAAAAGGATGTTCCATTTGTTTTTGATGATGATTGTGTAGAAGCCTTTAAAACACTTAAGAAAGCCTTAATTTCTGCACCTATTGTTCAACCACCTGATTGGAACTTGCCCTTTGAGATTATGTGTGACGCTAGTGATTATGTTGTTGGTGTTGTTCTAGGACAAAGAGTTGATAAGAAGTTAAATGTTATTCATTATGCTAGTAAAACTCTAGACAGTGCTCAACGCAATTATGCTACTACTGAAAAGGAATTCTTAGCAGTTGTGTTTGCTTGTGACAAATTTAGATCTTAGATTGTTGATTCTAAAGTTACTGTTCACACCGATCATGCTGCTATAAAATATCTTATGGAAAAGAAAGATGCTAAACCTAGACTCATTAGGTGGGTTCTTTTGCTACAAGAATTTAACTTACATATCACTGATAGAAAAGGAGCTGAGAACCCCATTGCTGATAACTTGTCTAGGTTAGAAAATATTCTTGATGACCCACAACCTATTAATGATAGTTTTCCTGATGAACAATTAGCTGCAATAAATGTTTCTCATAACACTTCTTGGTATGCTGACTATGCTAATTACATTTTTGCTAAATACATACCACCTAGTTTCACATAACAACAAAAGAAAAAATTCGTCTATGATTTAAGACATTACTTTTGGGATGACCCACATCTTTATAAAGAAGAAGTAGATGGTATTATTATACGTTGTGTACCTAAGTATGAACAGGGACAAATCCTACGAAAATGTCACTCCGAAGCTTATGGAGGGTATCATGCGGGAGATAGAACTGCTCACAAGGTACTGCAATCTAGTTTTTATTGGCCTACTCTCTTCAAGGGTGCTCGTAAGTTTGTTTTATCTTGTGATGAATGTCAAAGAATTGGTAATATTGGTAAGCGTCAGGAAATGCCTATGAACTATTCACTTGCTGTTGAACCATTTGATGTTTGGGGATTTGATTACATGGGACCTTTTCCTTCCTCTAATGGGTATACTCATATTTTGGTTGCTGTTGATTATGTTACTACGTATGTAGAAGCTATTCCAACTAGTAGCGTTGATCACAACACCTCTATTAAAATGCTTAAGGAAGTTATTTTTCCAAGGTTTGGAGTACCTAGATATTTAATGACTGATGGTGGTTCACATTTTATTCATGGTGCTTTCTGTAAAATGCTTGCTAAGTATGATGTTAACCATATAATTGCATCACCCTATCATCCTCAATCTAGTGGTCAAGTTGAACTTAGCAATAGAGAAATAAAATTAATATTACAAAAAACTGTCAATAGGTCCAGGAAGAATTGGTCTAAGAAATTAGATGATGCACTTTGGGCTTATAGAACAGCATATAAAAATCCTATGGGTATGTCTCCTTATAAAATGGTCTATGGAAAAGCTTGTCATTTGCCTCTTGAGTTAGAACATAAAGCATATTGGGCAATTAAAGAACTCAACTATGATTTCAAACTTGCCGGTGAAAAGAGGTTATTTGATATTAGCTCACTAGATGAATGGAGAACCCAATCTTATGAAAATGCCAAGTTATTTAAAGAAAAAGTTAAAAGATGGCATGACAAAAGAATCCAAAAGCGTGAGTTCAAAGTTGGAGAATATGTTCTTTTTTACAACTCTCGTTTCAGATTCTTTGGAGGAAAACTCCTCTCCAAATGGGAAGGACCCTATGTTATCATGAGGTTTATCGAGCTGGAGCCATCAAAATAAATAATGCCGAGGGTACTAACCCGAAGGTTGTCAATGGGCAAAGAATAAAACATTATATCTCAGGTACGCCCATTAATGTTGAAAGCAATATTATCCAAACTATGACACCGGAAGAACACATAACGGAAACCTTCCGGAACACTCCAGAATCGTGAAAAAGAGGAGGTACGTGATACGGTAAGTAAACAGACTCCGAAAAATCCGCAAAAATATTTTCTGTCAATTTTGGAATATATAAAAAATTAGGAAAATAAGGAACAACCAGGAAGGCACTCCTGGTGGGCACAAGCCAGGCGCGCCCAGGTGGGTTGTGCCCACCTCGGGTACCTTCCGGACTCCGTTTTTCTTCTGTTTGCTTGTTTCCCAAGATAAAAATTCTTAATATACCCCCCAAACCTATTGACCACTGTATTGGGGAGAAATCTTCTATTTTCTTTCCCTTGCTATTTTCTGACAGATCCGAAAATATGTCGTCTCAAGATTCCGAGGTGGAATGCCTAGTTTCTCATCAGCCTTTATATAAAAATATCTTCAAGGATACCTATCCCTATATATGGTTCTCCGATGAAGAAGAACCAGTCCCTCGTCATTTCGAGCATGAAAGCATGGAGGCGTTATGCAAGAGGATAATAAAGCTTGAGATGGAGAATGAAGAGTTAAGGATAGATAATTTTTACCTTCAAAATAAGTTGGAGAAAAAGGCAGACAAACCTTCTACTTCATCACCACCACCTCCTTCTTCATCACCAAAGGAAACTTGAGTATCGGGTATGGGCAGTCCCCTTGGCTTGTGCCAAGCTTGGGGGAGGTGCCTCGGTATCGTATCACCACCACTATCTTTTGCCATTACTTATCTTAGTTCGATCCATAGTTATGTTTTGCTTTAGATGAATAAAAGTTTAGTTCGATCCTTTTCTTTTCGAGTGTTTGCTTAGTGATCTATCCTTGTAATTGTGTGCGAGATATATAATAAAGTTTAGTTTGAGTTTTGTTTTCTTTTTCTTTCATGTTCAATAAAAAGAAAGGAAATAAATGAAAAACATCATATGCTAATCTTATGGTAAGTAATGACATCACATAAGGAAGAGTATAAGTAGAAAAATTTATTGGAGACTTACAAACATAGCATTGTTCAATGATGCAATTCATGAAAGAATTAATAAGCGAAGAGAAGATTCACATGCAAATACACTATCTTGGACATCTTTTGTGATTGTGAGCCCCCATCAAAATATTATATGTTAAAATTGTTGATGTTGGACAAGCAAGACAACGTAATGATTTATGTTTGTTCATATTCACATAGAAGTTATATTGTCATAGATCCTTTAACATGTGGTGTTTGCCCCCATCTTTGCTAGCCAAAAATTCCGCACTAAGTAGAGATACTACTTGTGCATCCAAAACCCTTAAACCCAAATCTTTATTTGAGAGTCCACCATACCTACCTATGGATTGAGTAAAATCCTTCAAGTAAGTTGTCATCGGTGCAAAAAGGCAATAAAAATTGCTTCTAAAAGTGTTGGATCATTTAGTGTAAGAGAAAATTGAGCGTTGTACGAACTTGTGATGGCAAAGAATAAAAGCGACAGACTGCATAATAAAGTTTGCTATCATAAGGGGCAATATAACATGACGTTCTTTTGCACTAAGAGATTGAGCATATAAACAAAAAGCGCATGGCAACCTCTGCTTCCCTCTGCGCAGGGCCTATCTTTTACTTTTATGTATTTACTTTTATGCAAGAGTCAAAGTATTTCCCTCTATTCATTTTTATTTTCTCTTTTGGCAAGCATCATGTGGTGAGGAAAGATCTAGGCACATATATCCAGTTGGATATGAGTAGCATGAGTTATTATTGTTGACATCACCCTTGAGGTGAGCATGTTGGGAGGCGAAACTATAAGCCCCTATCATTCTATGTGTCCGGTTGAAACTTTTTGCTCATGTGTATGCGGTGAGTGTTAGCAATCATAGAAGACTTTATGATGGTTGAGTATGTGGACTTGCCAAAAAGGCTCCAATACTTGACCCTTCCTGAAAAGATGATGAATTGTAGTTGCAAAGTTGACTGAGAACATAGTTTGTTGGCTTTCAATAGAGTTGATGCTTTATACTTCGATGTTGTGATGAATTGTTACTTGTTCATGAGAAGTCTATGATAGAAGTTATATGATAAAAGTTTTATAATAAATTTTTATGTTAAAGTTTGTTGCTGTTATAATAATTTACATGACGCTTCTACGTCCGTATTTTGTTTTTATCGGCACCTCTCTCTCTAAGCATGTGGGCATGTTTTTCGATTTTGGTTTTCGCTTGATGACAAACGAGGTCTAAGCTTGGGGGAGTTGATACGTCCATTTTGCATCATGTTTTCCTACTGTTATTTATATTGTTTTTAGATATAATAATGCTTTTTGGAGTAATTCTAATGCCTTTTCTCTCATAATATGCAAGGTTCACACAAAGAGGGAGAATACCGGCAGCTGGAATTCTGGACCTGAAAACCTAAGTCAGGCCACCTATACGGCACAACTCCAAATGAGCTAAAACTTCACGGAGAATTTTTATGGAATATATAAGAATTATTGGAGCCAATAAGTACCAGAGGGGGCCCACCAGGTGGGCACAACCCACCTGGGCGCGCCAGGGAGCCCAGGCTTGCCCTGGTGGGTTGTGCTCCCCTCGGCCCACCTCCGGTGCCCATCTTATGGTATATAACTCATTTTGACCTAGAAAATATTAGGAGAGGACTTTCAGGATGAAGCACCGCCGTCTCGAGGTGGAACTTGGGCAGGAGCACTTTTGCCCTCCGGCGGAGCGATTCCGCCGGGGGAACTTCCCTCCTGGAGGGGGAAATCATCGTCATCATCATCACCAACAACTCTCCCATCTTGGGGAGGGCAATCTCCATCAACATCTTCAACAACACCATCTCCTCTCAAACCCTAGTTCATCTCTTGTGTTCAATCTTTGTACCGGAACCTTAGATTGTTGCTTGTGGGTGACTAGTAGTGTGGATTACATCTTGTAGTTGATTACTATATGGTTTATTTGGTGGAAGATTATATGTTCAGATCCATTATGCTATTTAATACCCCTCTGATCTTGAGCATGATTATCATTTGTGAGTAGTTACTTTTGTTCTTGAGGTCACGGGAGAAATCTTGTTGCAAGTAATCATGTGAACTTGATATGTGTTCGATATTTTGATGTTATGTATGTTGTGATTCCCTTAGTGGTGTCATGTAAACGTCGACTACATGGCACTTCACCTTATTAGGGCCTAAGGGAATGCATTGTGGAGTAGTTATTAGATGATGGATTGCGAGAGTGACAGAAGGTTAAACCCTAGTTTATGCGCTATTCCGTAAGGGACCGATTTGTATCCAAAAGTTTAATGCTATGGTTAGATTTATTCTTAATACTTTTTTCGTAGTTGCGGATGCTTGCGAGGGGGTTAATCATAAGTAGGAGGTTTGTTCAAGTAAGAATAGCACCTAAGCACCGGTCCACCCACATATCAAATTATCAAAGTAGCGAACACAAATCAAACCAACATGATGAATGTGACTAGATGAAATTCCCGTGTACCGTGAAGAATGCTTTGCTTATCATAAGAGACCGCTTTGGCCTGTCCTTTGCCTCAAAAGGATTGGGCTATCTTGCTGCACTTTTGTTACCGTTACCGTTACTTGCTCGTTACAAATTACTTTGCTATCAAACTACTCGTTACTTATAATTGCAGTGCTTGCAGCGAATACCTTGCTGAAAACTACTTGTCATTTCCTTCTGCTCCTCCTTGGGGTTCAACACTCTTACTTATCGAAAGGACTATGATTGATCCCCTATACTTGTGGGTCATCAATCTCCAATGGCTATCGAGCCATGGGACCTCCCGCCACCAGATAACATCACCAACTCTGGATCAAACTGCCGGCTCGGGTTAAAGTCCTCCCCTTTCATCGCCTTCCCCACATCTCTGTACCTCACTAGCTTGTTGTGGGAGGAGATGCTGGTGAAGTTCTTTGGATCATCGAGGTCAGACGCAGAGAATGCCTTGACCTTCTTGTACGAGGCGGTATGGGCCATGGCATAGAGGTCGTACACCTCTGGCACCTCCGCCTTATTGTGTTTCGTCTGAAAGAGAGGAACAGATTAAATTAGTAATTAAAGGGCTCAAGCTAGCATGAAGAATGAATTGCATGAATCATGAAGCAAACCACATACCCATTTCCGCCCGAACTGAAATAAGTTGGCGCTTCCTTGATGGTGTGGCACACCTTCCATTTGGGCACGCTTGTCCTTGGCACTGTTGTGGAGGGCTTGCCATCGGTCTGAGCACCACTCATCCACCAACACCTCCCAACAATCCATCTAATCCGCACACCATCTCGGGGGCACCTAAGTTAGTAAAGAGAAACTTGAGCGCTACGCCTATGAATCAAATCAAGGAAACTAAGTACAAGGCCTTAAGAATAGGTAATTACCGCCATGTACTGCTCCTTCTTCAGATACTTCTCACGGCACACCGGCTTGGGCTTCTTAATACCACGCGAGGCGTAGTGGTCTCGAACAGCCTGCACCCGAGCCTCGTGCCGTAAGTTTTGTAGTAGGCTCTTGCACTTGGCATCAATAACCTTTGCCGCGGTCTCCTCGTATCCCTCCTCACACCTGTAGAAGGTCTGCAATCAAATGAGACAACATTGATTAGTACAATAACTAGTTATTTGAAGATTTTTAATTGTGCAAAGGAGAAATTACCCAAAACTTTCTGATCACCATCTCTGCCCTCGTGTGGCACAAGACACCGTCGATCGGCCGGAGCAACCAAGTAGTGCTCCCAGCTCAATCCTAGCTCTGGAACCTGACCCTCACCGGGCAACGTGACAAACCCCGGGAAGTTTTGCCGGCAAAGCACACCAAAGATGGTGTTGGGCCTGCGGACATCCTGAGCATGGTCCCAACCATTGCAGTATGACAAGGCCAACGCATTAGATATTTGAAGAAATGTGAAGGCAGATGGTACAAAAAGAGTAAATGCACTTACCACTCCCCATCAGGAAAAATCAACCACCTCTGCTCGCGGGTCGCCGGCATGGGCGGGGGCCGTGTACAACCACACCGGTAGACGGTGGCCCCCTCAACCACCTCACCCTCGCTCTCAGTCGGATCTCCGCCACCAGCAGCATGGCCACTCGGCCCCTCAGGCGGATCCGTCTAGCTACCCCATCCAGATGTCTCCTGGGACGTACCCAGGTCTGGAGTCTGGTGGGGCCAAGTCTCGTGGGCCGAAGGCCTGTCGACCCGAGGCTCATGGACCGGAGTCCGCGTAGCCTCCTCCTCAGAGGTGTCCACCGTAGCAGTCCTGTGCTTCGGTGAATCAGCTAGGGGTGGCGGCGAGGAAGGCGTAAGAGCATGCCTAGCTCTCCCACGGCCACGTCCTCCCTGACCTCCTCTCTTCTTCCCTCCCCGACCTCCTCCCCCGGTGGGCAACGACGCCAATGAAGAAGCGCCCACCGGTGTCTTCATACTGTCGACCAACGCTCTCCTGAGAGTCTGGGGTGGAGTGGAAGTACCCCTCCCACCACGCGCCGATGAAGAAGGAGCCTTGGAGTGCTCCTTACCCGCGCCCACCATCTTTCAACACCTGCCATGACATAGAATAAACGAAATTAGTACAACATAAAAAAATTTAATACCGACATGAATAATAATATGCATATAACTAGTGTATCATCTTCAAATACAACATAACTTAGGAACCCCTCGGCGACCATCGACCCCTCGCCCCTCGACCCCTCGGCGACCGTCGACCCCTCGACCCCTGACCCCTCGGCAATGCTCGACCCTCGACCCCTCGGCGGTCCTGTCGAACACCTTCACTATGAGCATGGTGCGGCTGTTGTCGTAGCTTAAGATGCGGACGTGCCCGAGCTAAAGGTCATCAGCGCGGGTGAACTGCTTCCATCCGTTCTTCGCGCACGGATGGAATCAGTTCACCCACGCTCATGACCTTCAGCTCGGGGACATCCTTATCTTAAGCTATGACACCAGTCGGTCAGCACTCAGACCAGAAGATCCTCGACCATCGACCCCTCGCCCCTCGACCCCTCGGCGACCGTCGATCCCTCGACCCCTGACCCCTCGGCAATCCTCGACCCTCGACCTTCTTTTCCTTCTTTTCCTTCTTTTTCTACTTTTCCTACTTTTCCTACTTCTTTTTTTCATCTTCTTCTTCCTTCTTTTTCATCTTCTTCTTCTACTTCTTCTTTTTTTCATCTTCTTCTTCCTTCTTCTTCTTCTTCTTCTTCTTCTTCTTCTTCTTCTTCTTCTTCCTCTTCTTCTGTCTTCTTCTTCTTCTTCTCTTCTTCTTCTTCTTCCTTTCTTCTTCTTCACCTCCCCTCCCCCCCCTCCTTCCCCTCCTCTCTCCTTCCTCTTACTTCTGACCTTCTTCCTTCTTCTTCTTCTTTTTCTTCTGTCTTTTTTTTCTTCTTTCTTCTTTTCTTATCTATCTAACTTCACCTCCTCCCCCTCCTCCTCTCTAAGTTCCTCGGTCCACGCCTCCTCTGGCTCTCTCTTCTCTTGTTCTCTTCTTTTTCTTCATGGGGTCTTTGATGCTATGATGCATTTCTTCTTCTATCCTTCTCTTCTTCTTTCTTCTTCTCTTCTCTTTTCTGCTTCTTCCTTCTTCTTCTTCTTCTTCTTCTTCTTTTCTTAAAACTAAACTAAAACTAAAACTAAACTAAACTAAAATAAACTAAACTAAACATAAACTAAACAAATCCTAAAACTAAACTAAACTAAACATAAACCTAAAACTAAACTAAACAAAACATAAACCTAAAAGTAAAAGTAAAAAAAAGAAAAAAAATTGTGAGGAGCTCACCGCAGGGGAGGGGGGCGGCCGGTGGAGGAGGGGGGCAGCCCGGTGGAGTAGCTCCACCGCAGGGGAGGGGGCGGCACCGCGGCCTGCCTCAAGGCCGCGGGGCGGCGGGACGGCGGGGGCGCGGTGGGGGTCGGGGGCGCGGTGGCCGGCGGCGGTCGGGGTCGGGTGTGGGGGTCGGGGAGGGGAGGGAGAGAGAGAAGAGGGAGAGAGAGAGAGAGAGGAGGTGGCGGGACGGCCGTTTGATAGTCAATTCTTTGCCGTCTGCCAGCGAACGACAAAGTTTGCCGTCCGCTGGCAGACGACAATGAGGTGAGGCTGATGGGCCGTTAGGGTTTAGGCCTCCAATAGACCCCACCCACCTCTTTGCCGTCTGCTAGTGGACGACAAAGATTCTTTGCCGTCCGTTTTTTATAAGCAGACGGCAAAGACCTTCTTTGCCGTCCGCTAGCTGACGACAAAAAGCTGACTGATGGCAAATTCTCTATTTCAGTAGTGGTGGAAAAGATGAATCAGTTGATCATCTATTTTTCACATGTTCGGCTGCTTCTGTGATGTGGAGTTTGATCAAATATTCATTTGGGTTGAGAAAAACTCCATCATCAGTCCAGGAGTGTTTTGGAGAATGGCTAGACACATTTATGGAAAATGATAAGAAATTGGTTTTAGTGGGGATTTCTACATTATTTTGGGCTTTGTGGAAATCTAGAAATGGGATTATCTTTGAAAAAAAAAAGAATTTTGGATCCTATGACTTTGATCAAACTGATGAGCCATTGGATGGTGGAATGGTCTATTTTGCAGATAAAGGAGCAACAAAAAAAGGTGTTGGAGCTGGGGGCAAGACTACTAGAACGAGTAGCAAGTGAGGTCTATGCAGCCTCTCAAGGGTGGAGAATCAAAGTGGTGTGACTGGAATGAACAAAAGCTCCTCCCTGCGGTGGCTGACTGCTCGCTTTTGTTTACTTTTCTTCTATTGGTCTTCGTCTTTTGGAATTTGAGGCCCTTAGCCTGGATGAATGTATGGACTTAAATAACTAAGTATGATGTAGTAGGTTGTTTCGGTTCTTCATCTTTCCCAGTTCTGAAACATTTCCCTCCCAGGGATTTGCTGGAGCTAGGAGCAGTTTGTCGGGTGTTTTTCTTTTTTTCTTTGTAGCTTCGAACATCATGGTTTTCATTAATGAAAATCGAAAGGGGTGGAAGCCCTTCTTTTATCAAAAAAAAGTACTAATAAAAAGACCAATAGATAAAAGAGCAATATAATTCTTCAGTCCAGGAAAAAAGAAACATCACACAGATCGAACAGATAGCACATATTTCAAACGCGCATCAAAATGACTTTTGATAATCTTAAAATCAGATGCACATTAGTCGCTTTCTTTAGTATGGAAGGATATCAACACAAGCATAGATTTCATGCAACTATATAACAGTCATAGCTTCGTGATTAATATGCATCAACAAACAAGCTGGTAGCTTATAGTGGATCCAATTCATACATATTGCAGCTCTTGAGGATACAACAACCTTCAGATAAAAGCACTAGTAGAAAACATGGCTTTGGTCCAGGCCAGCCCAGCCCATTAGTCCCAGTTCAGTCAGGAACCGGGACACATTGGGGCATACGTCTCGGTTCGTGCGCCCAGGGGGCCGGCCGGGGCTCGTGGGGCATTGGTCCCGGTTCGTCTGGACCCTTTGGTCCCGGTTCAAGACACGAAACGGGACCAATGGGCCTCGCTGCTGGCCCGCATCCATTGGTCCCAGTTCATGGCTGGAACCGGGACCAAAGGGTGGCCTTTAGTCCCGGTTCCAACCACGAACCGGGACCATGCAATGTTGTGCCTATATATATACCCCTCGCCCGCGAGCAGAGCACTCCACTGCTCTGTTTTTTTCTGGCCGGCGAGGGGAGGGGTTTGTGGTGCTCTAGCTCACCTCCTATGCACATGAGGTGTTCGATGAAATGCTCGAGCCACACTTAACCTTTCTCCTCTCGAAGCTCCTTGTCCAAACTCCATTTTCCTCAAGATTTGTCTAGGTTTAGCGGTCCGTCACGTCCCGTCCCCGTCTTCACCGCCGTCGATCGCCCGCGCCGATCTCGTCGCCGGCATAACCGTGGTGAGCCTCTTGTTCTTATCTTCTTTCTAAAAAAAAAATTCTTACTTGTATGATTTAGATAGATACTTGTCTAATTTTCTTACTTCTATTATTGTTTGTTATTATATAGTGCGATGGTTTTGGTATCCACCCCCGTCGGCCCTCGTCCTGTCTATGATTCGGATGTGGTATATATTATATTTTATAACTATTTGGTTCATTTATTGTTTATGACAATTATGCCGACAAGGTGACATAGATTTTTTTATCTAGGAGGTATGTGAACCGGAAATTCCAACCGACCCTATTGTCGAGAGGTTAAATTTAGTTGAAGAAGAAAACAATTACTTGAAGGAAAAATTGAAAAAAATTGAGGAGGAGAAGATGATATTGGAGTTGCATGTTGCGGATGTCGTCGATGATCACAAGATCAAGATGGATGCAATGCGCTTCAAGATTAGAAAGTATAGAAAATATGTCATTCATACCAAGGCTTGGTATCATTATGCCATTGGATCAATTGTTACCTTGGTTGCGATTATGATCGCATTTTTTGTTGCATTGAAATGTTTTACATAGTTTCAATGTATGGTTTAATTAGATGCTCTGGAGAGCTATATGTTGTTCAATGAGAACTATGTATGTACTTTGGTTTTAATGTGATGATGAACTTCTATTAATTTGGTCACTTATCTATTCATGATGTTTTGTAATGGTTTTTTACACACTTAATTATATATAATGCACGCAGATGAACCGGCAATGGATGTACGGTGACAGACGCACCTCCGAGTACATTAAGGGCGTGCATAATTTTCTCGAAGTGGCTGAGGCAAACAAGCAGAATGGTTTTATGTGTTGTCCATGCCCTATATGTGGGAATACGAAGTCTTACTCTGACCGGAAAATCCTTCACACCCACCTGCTTGAGAAGGGTTTCATGCCACACTATAATGTTTGGACCAGGCACGGAGAAATAGGGGCTATGATGGAAGACAGCGAAGAAGAAGAGGAAGATGACAACTATGTGCCCCCTGAATACGGTGATGCTGCAACAGGGGAAGCTAAAGATCAAGAGGAACCAGACGATGTGCCCGATGATGATCTCCGCCGGGTCATTGTTGATGCAAGGAGACAGTGCGAAAGTGAAAAGGAGAAGCTGAAATTCGATCGCATGTTAGAGGATCACCAAAAAGGGTTGTACCCCAATTGCGAAGATGGCAACACAAAGCTCGGTACCGTACTAGAATTGCTGCAGTGGAAGGCAGAGAATGCTGTGCCTGACAAAGGATTTGAGAAGCTACTGAAAATATTGAAGAAGAAGCTTCCAAACAATAACGAATTGCCCGACAGTACGTACGCAGCAAAGAAGGTCGTATGCCCTCTGGGATTGGAGGTGCAGAAGATACATGCATGCCCTAATGACTGCATCCTGTACCGCGGTGCGTACGAGGATTTGAACGCATGCCTGGTATACGGTGCATTGCGGTATAAGATCAGACGAGATGACCCTGGTGATGTTGACGGTGAGCCCCCCAGGAAGAGGATTCCTGCCAAGGTGATGTGGTATGCTCCTATAATACCACGGTTGAAACATCTGTTTTGAAACAAAGAGCATGCCAAGTTGATGCGATGGCACAGAGAGGACCGTAAGAAAGACAGGAAGTTGAGAGCACCCGCTGACGGGTCGCAGTGGAGAAAAATCGAGAGAAAGTACTAGGCTGAGTTTGCAGGTGACCCAAGGAACGTATGGTTTGGTTTAAGCGTGGATGGCATTAATCCTTTCGGGGGGCAGAGCAGCAATCACAGCACCTGGCCCGTGACTCTATGTATCTATAACCTTCCTCCTTGGCTGTGCATGAAGCGGAAGTTCATTATGATGCCAGTACTCATCCAAGGCCCTAAGCAACCCGGCAACGACATTGATGTGTACCTAAGGCCATTAGTTGAAGAAATTTTACAGCTGTGGAATGGAAACGGTGTACGTGTGTGGGATGAGCACAGACAGGAGGAATTTGACCTGCATGTGTTGCTGTTTGTAACCATCAATGATTGGCCTGCTCTCAGTAACCTTTCAGGACAGACAAACAAGGGATACCACGCATGCACGCACTGTTTAGCTGACACCGAAAGTATATACCTGGACAAATGCAGGAAGAATGTGTACCTGGGGCATCGTCGATTTCTTCCGACCAACCATCAATGTCGAAAGAAAGGCAAGCATTTCAAAGGCGAGGCAGATCACCGGAAGAAGCCCGCCATGCGTACCGGTGATCACGTACTTGCTATGGTCAATGATTTACACGTAATCTTTGGAAAGGGTCCCGGCGGACTATCTGTTCCGAATGACGCTGAGGGACACGCTCCCATGTGGAAGAAGAAATCTATATTTTGGGACCTACCCTACTAGAAAGACCTAGAGGTCCGCTCTTCAATTGACGTGATGCACGTGACAAAGAACCTTTGCGTGAACCTGCTAGGCTTCTTGGGCATGTATGGAAAGACAAAAGATACACCGGAGGCACGGGAGGACCTGCAACGTTGGCACGAAAAAGACGGCATGCCTCCAAAGCAGTATGAAGGTCCTGCCAGCTACGCTCTTACCAAAGAAGAGAAGGAAATCTTCTTTGAATGCCTGCTCAGTATGAAGGTCCCGTCTGGCTTCTCGTCGAATATAAAGGGAATAATAAATATGGCAGAGAAAAAGTTCCAGAACCTAAAGTCTCATGACTGCCATGTGATTATGACGCAACTGCTTTCGGTTGCATTGAGGGGGCTTCTACCGAAAAACGTTCGATTAGCCATTGTGAAGCTATGTGCATTCCTCAATGCAATCTCTCAGAAGGTGATCGATCCAAAAATCAAACCAAGACTAAGGAGTGATGTGGCGCAATGTCTTGTCAGTTTCGAGCTGGGGTTCCCACCATCCTTCTTCAATATCATGACGCATGTCCTAGTTCATCTAGTCGACGAGATTGTCATTCTGGGCCCCGTATTTCTACACAATATGTTCCCCTTTGAGAGGTTCATGGGAGTCCTAAAGAAATATGTCCGTAACCGCGCTAGGCCAGAAGGAAGCATCTCCATGGGCCATCAAACAGAGGATGTCATTGGGTTTTGTGTTGACTTCATTCCTGACCTTAAGAAGATTGGTCTCCCTCAATCGCGGTATGAGGGGTGACTGACTGGAAAAGGCACGCTAGGAGGGGACTCAATAATATGCAGGGACGGGCATTCTTGGTCTCAAGCACACTATACAGTTCTACAGAACTCTACCTTGGTGACCCCGTATGTCGATGAACACAAGAACATTCTGCGCTCCAAACACCCGGAGCAGTGTGACGACTGGATTACATGTGAACACATCAGGACTTTCGGCAGTTGGTTGGAAACACATCTCAGAGGTGACAACACTGTTTCTGATGAGCTGTACTCGTTGTCCAGGGGACCATCTTCGACTGTATTGACTTACAAAGGATACGAGGTAAATGGGAATACATTTTACACGATCGCCCAAGATCAAAAGAGCACCAACCAAAACACCGGTGTCCGCTTTGATGCAGCAACCTAGAGGGGAAAGGACACATATTATGGTTACATAGTGGAGATATGGGAACTTGACTACGGACATGATTTTAAGGTCCCTTTGTTTAAGTGCAAATGGGTCAATATGTCAGGAGGCGGGGTACAGGTAGACCCACAGTACGGAATGACAACAGTGGATCTGAGCAATCTTGGGTACATAGACGAACCATTCGTCCTAGCCAACGATGTGGCGCAGGTTTTCTATGTGAAGGACATGTCTACCAAACCGAGAAAAAGAAAAGATAAGGAAGCGAATATATCATACGATGAGCCAAAGCGCCACATAATTCTTTCAGGAAAAAGAGACATCGTGGGATTGGAGGGCAAGACAGACATGTCTGAAGATTATGAAAAGTTTCATGAAATTCCTCCCTTCAAAGTCAAGGCTGACCCAAGCACCCTGTTAAGCGATGAAGAATATCCATGGTTACGGCGCAATAAGCAAAGGACACAAGCGAAGAAAAAGTGAAGACTTTCTCTCCACAACTATTATGATGATGCCTTTGATCTAGAATATCACTGCAGTTACATGTGAAGAAATGAAATGCCTTTTGTAACAGACGAGTTTCCGGAAACCCTGATACTTCGAAACAGATTGTCCGTTTTGCGCATGAAGTGCATCCAGTTTTTGCCGTAACCCTCTCAACTTTTTAGCACATGCTATGTGGGTGAAATGATGATACCATGCTAATTTTCAACCTCTTCAGAGTTCATTTGAAGTGCTTTTCAATTTCAGGGTCATATAGCTCAAAAAAAATCATTAAATGCATGAAAAATAACAAATGAAGTCAGAATGGGTTGAAAATTGATGATGTGGCTTTGAATGGTGCCTTTTGAACACACAAAAAGTCTGGAGTTCAAATAATTTCAAAAAAATGAAATCCCTTTGTAACAGACGAGTTTCCGTATGAAACCCTGATACTTCGAAAGAGATTGTCCGTTTTGTACACGAAGTGCATCCAGTTTTTGCCGTAACCCTCTCAACTTTTTAGCACATGCTATGTGGGTGAAATGATGATACCATGCCATCTTTCAACCTTTTGAGAGTTCATTTGTAGTGCTTTTCAATTTCAGGGTCATATAGCTCAAAAAATCAGTAAATGCATGAAAAATAACAAATGAAGTCAGAAAGGGTTGAAAATTGATGATGTGGCTTTGAATGGTGCATTTTGAACACACAAAAAGTATGGAGTTCAAATAAGTTCAAAAAAAAATGAAATCCCTTTGTAACAGACGAGTTTTCGTTCGAAACCCTGATACTTTGAAAGAGATTGCCCGTTTTGTACACGAAGTACATCTAGTTTTTGCCGTAACCCTCTCAACTTTTTAGCACATGCTAGGGGGGTGAAATGATGATACCATGCCAACTTTAAACCTTTTCAGAGTTCATTTGTAGTGCTTTTCAATTTCAGGGTCATTTAGCGCAAAAAGAATGAACTAATAGCAAAAATAATGAACTTAAAATAATCAATTAAAATATTCTGTTACAATCAACTAAAACAAAACTATAATATTCTTCAATAGCAAAAAGAATCAACTAAAAAGCTTTTATAAAACTCTAATAGCAAAAGGAATCAACTAAAAAGCTTTTATAAACCTCTAGTATTTTTTAAACTAAAATTATATAAAATTTATGCAACTAAAATTATCAAAGTATTTTCTGTTCAAAACATTAATGGCAAAATGAATTTTCATAAAGAAATTTTTTGTTAGAAACTTTAATAGCAAACTAAAATAAAAAAATCTGTTCTTGATTAAAACAGACATTTAAAATAACCTAAAAATTACGAAATTTAATATAATGATAAAACACAATAATATTAAATAGCAGGAAAAAGAATCACTCAAAAATCTATTTTTATAGTAAAGTTATTCACAAACTGGTGATTCACACAAATTTAAAAGAATTCAAATTTAAACTATTCAAATTTGAAAATTAATGGCACTAACAGAAAGTCTATAATTTTTGTGACCTAACAGCAAAAAGAATCACAGGAAAACTAAAAAAATAAAGCAAAAAAGAAAACAGAAAAAAAGAAAATAGAAAAAAATGCCACCTACTGGGCCACCACGGCCTGAATACGACTAGAAACCCAGCTAATTGGGCCAGGATTAAGCCCGCAGAAGGCCCAGCAGGCCCACAGGCATAACAGTGTCAGATTAGGCCCATAGGCCTGCAGTTCAGAGGAGTTCAATGGGGATGAGGCAGTCGAGCTTATAAACCGGTGCGGGGCACTCTCAACTAGCGAGGTGGGACTAAGCTCCCACCACCACGCCGCTGTGCAAGCCCATTGGTCCCAGTTGGTGCCACGAACCGGGACCAATGCTCACCTTTGGTCCCGGTTCGTGGCACCAACCGGGACCAATGCCCCCCTTTAGTCCCGGTTGGTGCTACCAACCGGGACCAAAGGTCTCTGTTTCCCGCCCTTGGGCTGCTGAAAAGAGACCTTTGGTCCCGGTTGGTGGAACGAACCGGGACCAAAGGTAGGCATTGGTCCCGATTGGTGCCACGAACCGGGACCAAAGCTTCATGTATATAAGCCCACACTTAGCGTTTTCCAGTCCCAGTTCATCTTCCCCCCAACGCCATCGCGCCGAACAGCACGACGCCGCCGAGCCCTCGCCGACGCGCCCTCGCGCCCTCGCCCTTGCCCGCGCCCTCGCCCTCGCCTCGCGCCGTCCTCGTCGCCAGCCTCGAGCCGCTCGTCCTCGTCGCCGACGCACCTCTCCCTCCCCTCGCGGCCCTCCCCCCCGCCGCCGTCCTCGTCGCCGGCCTCGAGTCCGCCGCCCTTGTCGCACCCTCGCCCCCCCGAGCCCGCTCCTCGTCGCCGATCAGCCATCGCTGCGCCCCCCCACAGTGAGCCCCCATTCCCTCCCCTGCTCCCCGTCGCCGCTTGCTCTGTTTTTTTTTTCGGGCATGTATACGTGTATATGTTACATGTATAATATTCATGTATATGTTTTTTTCATGTATGAGATGTATATGTTCATGTATATATTCACGTGTATATGTTCATGTATGAGATGTATATGTGCACTTTTGTATACAAACTTCGTTGTTTTCATATGTACGAAAATCTAGAGTGAAAACGAAAACAAACATATAAGAAAAAACAAAGGAAAAAAATGAAGAAGGAAAAGAAAACCGCCCGGCCCGGCCACCACCGCATTTTCATAAAGTTTTTCCACCGAGTCCACGTCGCACCGAGCACCCGCGGCGAAGCAAGTCTTTTTTTGAAGGTAGTTTTTTTGTTAAATGAAAATGTTGGCATCGGCTCTATCATCACGTTGGCATCGGCTTCATCATTTACTAAGTTAAAATGATGTTAATAGAAAGTTCTCTCTCAAAACGTATCCCCGATAACTTCAACATTAGCGGGGGACGTCGATCAACCCCCTCTCGCCCGACCAAACTCTCGAGTCCACCCAACCCCCTCTCTCGAAAGTTACTAAGTTTGATCATATGTCAAAGTTTGAATTTTGACATATGCAACATTTGATCATATATCAAAGTTTGATCATATGTCAAAGTTTGAATTTTGACATATGCAACATTTGATCATATATCAAAGTTTGATCATATGTCAAAGTTTGAATTTTGACATATGCAATATTTGATCATATGTCAAAGTTTGAATTTTGACATATGCAACAATATTTGATCATATGTCAAGTTTGACTTTTGACATAGATTTATCAAGAATGCCCCCATTATGGATGTGCACAAGTTGATCCAATTTTTTTTTCTGATCTTATCTATATATATATATTCTTCTATATGTCACGTTGTCTGTCAAAGTATTGAAGAAATCCATGGCTTCATCATTTGCCAGAAGTAACAGGCGTATGATGCTACGAAGCTCTTCAAAGTTGTTTTGGAATGGAGTTCCTGATAGAATAATTCACTTTTTGGTACGAATTTCAGCAAAGGCCTTCCAAATAGCGATATTCGGAAGGCTCTTGCTGAACTTTGTACCAAAAAGCTAATTATCCTATCGGGAACTCCGTTCCAAAACAGCTTTGAAGAGCCTCGTACCATTATACGCCTGTCATTTTCGGCTAATGATGAAGTCAAGGTTTTCTTGAATTCTTTGACACTAGACAACGTGACATATAGAAGGGTAGATGAGATCAGGAAAAATATGGACCATTTTCTGCACATCCAGAATGGCGTCATTTTGTTAAATCCCTTGTCGGTCCGGACGTCGGACATTCATGAGAGAGGCGGTCCGACCCAAACCCTAGAAGCGTTGTCGAGGCCACCCCAAACCCTAGAAGCGTTGCCTAGGCCACCCCAAACCCTAGATGCGTTGTGGAGGCCACCCCAAACCGTAGAAGCGTCGAGCTAGCTAGGTCTACGTTTGCACCAATATATCCATCTGTCATGTTTGTATATTAATTTCCATGTTGTAATATTTGCAGAAACTATGGAGCACCGAGACATCGAAGCAGAACAGTTGTTGGGGGACATAATCCTCGGCGGAGGTGATGTCTTGTCGTTTCTCAACGACACCGATGGTCTGGAAGGAGAGGGTGAAGCAGGCTCCGGTGATCGAACAATGGAGGTGGAAGGACATGATTATGATGGCTCCGGTGATGGAATGCCGGTGGAAGAAGGAGACCGTGATGACTGCTCCGGTGAGCGAACGGAGGAAGGAGATGTTGCAAAGTCCGGCGAGGTATATATATTAATTAAGCCTGTGCTGACTAGCTAATTGATGCATTAATTGTTTTGGTATGTACACATATTAACTCTCTTCTTTCTTCTTTTCTAGCCCTCCGGATCGAGCCAAACTTCGGTAACGAGATGAGGCCCGAAGAAAAGTTTGCGCCAGGATGAAAGGTTCACGATCACAGCAATCAAGGGCGATGGCCAACCGATTGAACCCAGCCGGACCAAGGAAGCATTTTCTGCTCAGTGCGGGGTTCTTGTTAGGGACTTGATCCCGATCAGCATCCACCAATGGAATAAGCCTAAGAGCGAAGACCCTCAAGTGTCTTTTGTCAACGATAGACAGAAAGATGATCTTTGGACCACGCTGAAGGCAAATTTCACCATACCGCCAGAGGAGGATCCGGATAAGCCAGTTATAGAGCCATTGGTCAAGGCTCATGCTCTTAAGAAGATGGCAAATCTATTTAGGAGGTGGAAGAATGAGTTGAAATCAATGTTTGTCGACAAAGGGAAGACTCCAGAATTCACCGGCCGATTTGAGAAGATAAGAGATCACTGGCCCGCATTTGTGGCCCACAAGACATCGGAGAAGAGTAAGAAGATGTCAGCGACAAACAAGAAAAATGCTGCAAAGAAGGAGTATCACCATCGCACGGGATCAGGTGGCTACCTCAAAGCCCGGCCGTTGTGGAACAAGGCTGAGAAGGACCTGCTTGATAAAGGGGTCGAACCAGAGACATTGAACTGGCCAGACCGTTCAAGGACTTGGTTCTTCAGGGTTGGGGGAACCTTGGACCCTGAAACAGGGAAGTGCCGTTGGACGAAGGAGCAACTTGAAATACCCGTCAAGAAGCTTCAGAAGTATATCGCCGCAGCGCAGCAAGGGACGTTCGTTCCCGACAGAGAGAACGACGAGCTCACACAGGCCCTCAGGAATCCTTAGCACCCAGGACGAACACGAGGCATGGCAGGCTCCGTTGCGTGGAAGGAAGGGTTTCCCAGCGCAGTCGGTTACAAAACCCGGGAGAGGAGGAGGAAAGTGGAGCAGACCGAACTGCAGAAGCTGAATGCAAGGATACGAGCGCTAGAGGAACAAGCACTAGTTCAGAGGCAGCGACATGCCGAAGCTACCCCGCCATCTCAGCGGAGAAGCAGCGTGGCTTCCACCGAGCTCCTTCAGCAGCCTCACTTCACGGCTCCTAGCTACCCCGTGGATGCTATCACGGAGGCTCAAGATTGCCACCTTATGGCGCAATGGCAGCACCTCAAAGTCAAGGCAGCTGTCGGCTCTGTTGCACCTCCTCAACCCGGCGCAACTTTTCACTGCTTTCCGATTCCAGAAGGCTATGCTGTTGTGATGGTCGATGAAATAACGGAGGGATTTGAGGAGCTCGAGCTTGACCACCCTACCGGTGAAGGGGAGACTCAGCTGGGTCTTGCTCTGAAGACTCCATGTCTATGGCGGAAGGAGCTCATCAACCTTCCGAACTGGACGCCTCCGCCTCCTCCTCCAGCGAGTCAGGGCACTCCGCCTCCTCCTCTGGCAAGTGATCAGGGCACTCCGCCTCCTTCTCCGGCTGCTCCGGCACGTGACGGCACTCCGCCTCCTTCTCCAGCTGCTCCGGCGCGTGGCGGCACTCCGCCTCCTTCTCCGCCTGCGCCGGCGCGTCCGAGCAGCCCGCCTCCTTCTCCGCCTCGTCAACAACAGCGAAAGACAGCCGCCGCCGCTCTGGCTGCTCCGGCGCGTCGTAGCACTCCGCCTCCTTCTCCGCCTCGTAAGCAACGAAGGAAGACAGCCGCAGCCGCTCCGGCTGCTCCGGCGTCTAGCAGTACAGCCAGAGGCGGGAGGCAATACAAATTCAGTCCATCTCTCAAGCCTCTAGAGAAGTTACCATACGAGATGACCGAGGAGGAAAACGCGGAGATCGGTCAAGCCCAATTGAAGGACTTTTTTGCAAAGAAGAATCCACCTCCGGAGGAGAAGATGGATCCGGTGAACTTGAAGCGCACTTTGAAGAACCTGAAGCGACCACCACCGCCTCCATCGGATGACAACCATGTCCGCGCTCTGAAAAAGGCAGTGGAAGGAGCGCGCCGTTCGGGAACTACTTCAAGTGACAAAAGGTTACAAGAACGAAGAAGAGGGAACAAAATTCCCCAGCTCGGCGAACAGGCAAACCAATCGTGCCCCCCGCTCAAGGTGTCTAGCGATATCGTCGCAAATCTGCCGGGGATGGTGCCCGGTACCAATCCTGGTGATTACCTGCCTGACGATGCACATTTTGATACAATGAAGGTGGACGAACACAAATACCAGTACGGGAAGCCTCTCGTCAGACCTGGTGATCCTCCTCTAACAACGATGATGCGAAAATTCCATAAGTGGTACATGGACACCTGCAAGTCTGGGAAGGATATTTTGACGCTGAGAGTTAAAGAGGAGCACGACCTCGTTGGAATTGATCTGTTGTCTGTTCCATTTGAGGAGCTCTTCCAGTTTTTCAATCAAAAGGATCTCGATAAAATAATCATCACTTGCTACTGTTTGTAAGTACTATACTTCTGTAATTAAGTCTCTATATATAGCTCAGCTCTTTCATTGCATGTATATATAATTATCCTCACTATATTATGCAGATTGAAGATCGTCGAATGCAGAAATGCACAAATCTATGATATTGGGTTCATTAACACAAATCTCATAGATGAATGGACGGTTACATATAATGCGAAAGAAACCGAGGCCAACTTGCTACAATCGTTGCTTAAAAATCAAAACAAAGATAAAATACTCTTTCCTTACAACTTCAAGTGAGTGTTACTGTCTTTTGCATATTCGGTTTCCCTTATTACTCGAGGTTATAGTAATGTAATTGATGAGTTATGCATGCGTGCGCAGCTTCCACTTTATTCTCCTGGAGATTAAGCTTGAGCAGGGACTAGTAACCGTCTTAGACTCAAGACGAAAAGATCCCAAGGAGTAGGCGGCCATGACTGAAATGCTCCAGAAGTAAGTTCAATCGATCATTATCGCACCATACCGGCAACTTTGGTCATTTCCTGATATCAAGTAATTATTTTCTTTGTCTCGTAGGGTTTGGAAAGTGTTCACCACAGAAGCTCCGGGACTGCCGGGGGAGCTGCGATTTACACACCCGAAAGTAAGTACTACTAGCTAGTTCCGCGCATCTCCCATTGATTCTAGCTAGTTTCATCAATACCATTTATAATGCTTGATTATCAGTTTGATTGACCTTTATTTCTCGTAAAGTGGTTGTGGCAGGAAGGCGGGAATAATTTTTGTGGATACTACGTTTGCGAGTACATCTACAACGCGACGACTTAAGCGGGGCTACTCTAAAAAACAATATGAAGTGCGTAAGCAATAATATTCACAATTTTATTTTATTACCATCATTTGTGTTGAGTTTCATTTATATATGTGTATTGACCCCCTTCTTCAAATTAGATTTGCCAGATGCGGGATGAACTCCTACCACAAGATCGCATAAAAGAAATTCAAGAGGAATTGGCGGGATTCTTTCTTGACCACGTCATCAATCCAGCCGGAGAATACCATGTGGAACTTGACATCAAATGTCAGAGATTGTAAGAGATCTTATATTGTATATATGTAGCTAGTAGCGTCGGATAGATATACGAAAACTTGTTGTTCGACCAATCTCTCGGAGAAGGAGGTGGTCAATCACTTCTCTTTGTATATGTTCATGACGATCTTGTGTACTTAATGGTTTCCTTCATTTGCTTACTAGCTAGCGTGTCGAGTCCTCTCTATACGTACAGTACGTAGCGTCGACCAAGCACGGAGATAAGAGAAGACACTTCTCTCTAGCTATTAGCTAGCTAACACAATATATGAAACCCCTAAATTAACCCTACAAAACCCCCAAAACCCCCCAACCCCCTCCCCCCCCCCCTTTAAAAAAAAACAAAAACCCCAGCTCCTGAGCTGCTGACACGTGGATGATCTTTGGTCCCAACCGGGACTAAAGGCCATCCTCTCTGGGCTCGCCGCAGCGGCCACGTGGAGCCCCATCTGTCCCGGTTCGTATAAGAACCGGGACTAAAGGTGTTGGGCTTTAGTCCCGGTTCCCGAACCGGGACAAATGGGTCTTGTGAACCGGGACAAATGGGCCTTTTTCTACTAGTGAAGGTGGAGCATTCACAACACAATCCTCTAGTGTATGAAAGAAGGTATGCGAAACAAGAGATTGTTTAAGCTGAAAATAGGTATGATCTAATCCTTTGCGATGGAAAGTGGTGACCAACTTGCCATCCATGCCAACCCGAAGTAGCCAATCGGCAAATTTGACCAACACGAGCCACTCACCATCCCCTGGCATGACAGTCACATAAAACGGCGACCGATTGTATGTGTCATACTTATCGCACTGCGCCCTGATCTCTGCAATTAATGGCAATTCAATCCGGCGATTTGTGGCCCATATCTCCCTTTCATAGTCTTGCAACACCCATATATCAATGATTTTCACAGAATCAAGGATGGCCACGCTAAACATGTGGTCAATTTCAAACAGGTCAATGCAGCAAGCAACAACGGGAGTACGCATCTCCCGGAACAATTCAGATATGGTTTCGAACACCCCTATCATTTTGCATTCTCCGTCATTATCCGATGGGCACCAATGTAGGCTACCACGGAATAGCACATGAGGGTTGTCTACTCCAAGCGGAATCGCATCTGGCAACCCGGAGCCCAACGCCAAGACATGGCACGCAACTTGAGGCTCATCGTATGTGTTACGCTTGTATGAGTAGAGCAATATTCTGTACTCGTCGGTAGGGGGGTGAGGGTACATTCCCAGGAGCCGCCACGCATGATCCAAAGGGAGCGGGAGGCGAGCATACTGGTGAGTTGACGGATTGCAGATGAAGAAGCCGGTGTCCTCGACGCAGAAGACGAGGAGGCCATCGCAGGAGGCAACCAGGCGAAAGTAGGAGATATAATCGCCTCCGCAGTCGTCCCAGAAGGCAGCATCTAGATGAAAGGAGGCTTGGGCAATAAGTCGGGCGACGGGCTGGAGCTGGTCGGGGGCGGCCACCCCTGCCCGATGGTCGAAACAGATGATGTTTAGCGAGTCGGAGATGCCTTTTGTATAGTTGGCACCGTCGTCGAGGAGGAGGAGGGCGGGCTGGTGGGCATGGTGGGCGAGGAGGAAGTCGTGGGTGGAGGCGATGCTGCGCCAGGCACGACAGACGGTGCGGCAGCGGAGAAGGGCTTCGGGGGGCAGGCGGACGAGGATATCCCGTATCACCATCTCCTCCGGGAGGGCATGGAGGGGGAGGCATCACTCCTGCCTCTGCTTCCTTGGCCATGGTCGCTGGCTGAGAGCTCTCGATCCGTCCTAGATGCGAAGCAGGCGTTGTGACGGCGGCGGATGTAGCTAGGTAGGCCTGCGCGTTATGAGATACGATCCAACAAACCCGCTATATAGCCCGTTTTCCCCTCGGACGGAAAGTTGAAGAAGGATAGGATCCGGTCCAGGGCCAACGCATCCGCGTAATTCGTATGGGAAGAGAGAGCTCGTGTGCCTGCCCGCCTGGACGCGTATGTGTTTTTTTTTTAACACAGTAGAGACGCAAGCGCTCATATACACGCGCATACACTCATCCCTATGAATGTACGCACGCACACCCTACCCCTATGAGCACCTCCGAAAGACTGAGCCGGCATATCATCTTGAAATTTACGAAGTCACCGTAGGCACCTCGTCGTCAACGGAAACATCTCCTCCCACTGAATGCACATCACCGGAAATCCTGAAATAAATCCAGAAGAATAAATGCGAGCACCAGGATTTGAACTCTGGTGGGCTCGAATACCACGATCCCTCTAATCATCCAACCACATGTTGGTCGCATATGTGTTTCACAGTATCAAACGTGGTGTGCCAGAGTCCAAGCCTCCAAGGGATCGATCATTTTTTTTATTTGAGGATCAAGGAATCGATCATTGATGCATTAACAAACACTTGCCACGGCCACGATATACCATGCATCGGTCGGGGACGGCGCTTTACCTGTACACTCCAAGCGAGAATCCTATCTCACGATGCTAACCAATGGACTCCCTCTGCGTCTTTTTCCCTTTTAGAACAAGAATCATTAGTAAAAGCTTCCCTATTTCAGCAATTACCTTGCACGGAGACCCATTGACACCATCGCAAAAATTGACATCACTGTGAGTGTTGTCTTGACCAAGACAAGTTTGCCACCACGCTAGCAATGTAGCTCTCCTAGCATTTTTGGTGCTATAGTATTTTTCCTAAACGCTGTCTAACGCGTGCGCGCGATTCAGACTCAGCGAGCAGCCGAATGTGCGCCGTCCATCACGCGACATGATCCAGCCACGTGGTGAATAGATTCGACACGAGAGGGGAGAGAGCGGTGGGTCATTTTTGTCGCATCCTGTTTCCAAATTTTGCGGAACACTCCCCTCTCGCATTTTCCCCTTCTCTCCACAGACCCACCTCCCAGTGCTAGGGGAGAGAAATCCATAGGTCGTCGGCGACCGCGGCCGGTGACAGCCCAAACGGCGGCGACGAATCAAGGAGGGGAGCGCGTACGGGCAAGAGCTCGACGACAACCGCTCCACGCGGAGGCGAAGCACCAGCAGTTCAATCGAAGGGAGGGGGGCTACTCGCACGACAAGCGAAAGGGAAAGGAGAAGGTGCGGGACGACGGTGACGCCAAGGACGACGGAGGGGCGGCGAGCTGCTTCGTCTCCTTCTGGAGAGAGAAGGTAAGTCACGCACACCCACCCGCCTCCATTTTTTCTCCCCGATCCGTGAACAGGGCCAGGGGGATTTCATTGACACGGCGGCGCATCTAGATGAGTGGGGAGGGAAGAGAAGGACGAGATGACGGGAGAGCCCGTAGATAGTCTAGGGGGTTCGCGTTGCACAGAGGCAGGGTTCCACTTCCTCCACGATTTTTCTGTAGGCAGATTTTCACATGCAGAGAAGGCCCTTGTAGCTTCGTTTCCTTCAGAGTTAGGCAAGTTTTCACAATACCTGGGTTCCACCAGTAGGCAAGTTTTTTGTGTGTACATTTTTAGTACTATTGGGTACCAGCAGTAGGCAAGTTTGTACATAGGGCAAGCACTGTGAGTAGGCAAGTTTATTATTCACATGCAGAGAGGGCACTTTTAGCATTGTTTCCATCAGAATTAGGCAAGTTTTTACAATACTTGGGTTCCAGCAGTAGGCAAGCTTGCATATAGGACAAAGCACTTGAGTAGGCAAGTTTGTTTTTAGACGTATTTTTTGTGTACATTTTTCTCTTCTGGTAGGGCTGGAGCATTTTTTTGTGTTTTCCTTTTGTTCTTCCAGTAGCTGAAGCTAGTGTGCTCGTGCGCGCTGAATGCAGCAGCAGCTCCGGGGCGTGCAGGGGGGCACAACATGGTGATCATTGTTTTCGCGACATCTCGATCAAGCTGACGGTGTAGCGACTCTGCCCTTTTTGCGTGTGTCTCGCAGACTAGAAGTACAAACTGTTGATGACGAGATGACGGTATATTGGATAGTATGATGAAACACGCACGAGGAAACACTTGTGATGCGTGTGTTGTTTGCTGGGTTAGAGATGTTGTTGGGCCTTTTTTCTTCTCTAGCCCATCTAGAACTATATATGATATATAGGCCGGTCCAAAATCGCGGCCCACCCTGTAGCTCCGCCCCTGCTCTTTCCCCTGAAGATCCTTCCAGATCGCCTAAGCGTGAAACCCCAAATCCTTCCAGATCGCCTAAGCGTGAAACCAACTCTCGCCATCCTCGCTGTGGTAGGTCCCCTCACCCATCGACCAAGTTGTTTAAAACACTACACCCTTTCCAAATCGCCTAGGCCATCAACAACTTACCCCCTCCCCCACCACGTGTGCTAGGTCGCCCCATCCAACAACCAAAGTCGCCTAAAACGCTGCACCATTTCCAAATCACCTAAGCATGGAACCAACTCATCCATACTCGATGTGCTAGGTCGCCTTATCCATTGACCAAGTCGCCCAAAACACTCGCACCCTTTCAAATCGCCTAAGCGGAAAAACAACTCGCCCCTCCTCGACGTGCTAGGTAGCCCCACACATCGAATCAAGTCGCCCAAAACACCAGACCCTTCCAAATTGCTCCATCGCTGTGCTAGGTCGCCTCACCCATCGACCAAGTCGCCCAAACCCCCGCACCCTTCCAAATTGCCTAAGCGTGAAACCAAACTCGCCCATCCTTGGCGTGCTAGGTCGCCTCACCCATCGAGCATGCCGCCTAAAAACACTCACACCCTTCCAAATCGCCTAAGATGAAAAACCAATTCGCCCATCCATGACGTGTTAGGTCGCCCCACACATCGAACCAAGTAGCCTAAAAACACCACACCTTTTCAAATCGCCTAAGACGAAAAACCAACTCGCCCATCCTCGATGTGCTAGGTCGCCCCACACATCGAACCAAGTCGCCTAAAAACACCACCCCTTCCAAATCGCCTAAGACGCAAAATCAACTTGCCCATCCTCAGTGTGCTAGGTCGCCCCACACATCAAACCAACTCGCATAAAACCCCACACCCTTCCAAATCGCCTAAGACGCAAAACCAACTCGCCCATCCTCGGCGTGCTAGGTCGCCCCACCCATCGAACCAAGTCGCCTAAAAACACCACACCCTTCCAAATCGCCTAAGACGCAAAACCAACTCGCCCATCCTCGGCGTGCTAGGTCGCCCCACACATCGAACCAACTCGCCTAAAAATACCACGCCCTTCCAAATCGCCTAAGACGCAAAACCAACTTGCCCATCCTCGGTGTACTAGGTCGCCCCACACATCGAACCAAGTCGCCTAAAAACACCACACCCTTCCAAATCACCTAAGACAAAAAACCGGCTCGCCCATCCTCGGCATGCTAGGTCGCCCCACACATCGAACCAACTCGCTTAAAAACACCACACCCTTCCAAATTGCCTAAGACGCAAAACCGACTCGCCATCCTCGGCGTGGTAGGTCACCCCACACATTGAACCAAGTCACCTAAAAACACCACACCCTTCCAAATCGCCTAAGACACAAAACCAACTCGCCCATCCTTGGCGTGCTAGGTCGCCCCACACATCGAACCAAGTCGCCTAAAAACACCACACCCTTCCAAATCGCCTAAGACACAAAACCAACTCGCCCATCCTCGGCGTGCTAGGTCGCCTCACACATCGAACCAAGTCGCCTAAAAACACCACACCCTTCCAAATCACCTAAGGCAAATAACCGTCTCGCCCATCCTCAGCGTGCTAGGTCGCCCCACACATCGAACCAACTCGCATAAAAACACCACACCCTTCCAAATCGCCTAAGACGCAAAACCAACTCGCCTCCCCCGGTGTGCTATAACACATTATGTTTTATGATACACATTTTGTTGCCTGCACACACAACCATTTAACTTCTTATTTTTTAAGCACAGGGAAATAAACTTAGAGTGTGAGTTAAATCATTAACATCAAGTTAAGGAAGCAATTTGTGATGGTAAATGTAAAGGAACTAGACAACTCTTTGGGGATTTTTCCCCAAAATAAAATTCCCAAGGCCATCAACACAATGTTGCCAAGGAAGGCAAACCAATTGAACTACCACAGCAAACCATGCTATGCGAAAATACAAACCATTTTTGCCTGCACACGCCCATGTAGAAGCAGCAAAACGCAAGATAATTTCTGCTTTTTTCCCCATATCCCGGGTGATCATTTAAGAAAGAGAAAATCTTTTTTTTCTACCCAACACCAGTTAGCTATGGGTGACAAGCCATGTCGCCTGTAGCAACAAGATATGTCGCCTACAATAGTGAACGAAGTCTCTCATTTTTTCAATACAGTAGCTTCTCTCTGTTTTTAGTTTTTTGTATCAACAGTAGCTTCTTTCTCAGTAAATAGCAACTATCATTGTTTGGGGCACACTAAAAGACATATTGGACAGGAGAAGCTCCCAATTCCGGCAACTCGCCCACCCCCTCAATAGAAATAGACACCTTTTCAGGTTGGGCTTGTGTGCACTGTGCAAAACAGGAGGCCGCCATGGCTTTGTTTGCAGATCAAGCTCAGCCATCTGCACATTTAGTAAGATAGAAAAAGGATTATATATGCAAGCGATTTAAATGCAAATGAAACAGCAAACATTTTTTTCTAATATCATGTAAGATTTTTTTTAGATAGGGGCATTTTTAGTGTAATTGCAGGAAGATATTTATACTGGATGCAGACATTTTACTTTCACTACTAGTTTCCAGATTTCTGGCTTTGTTTTGTAAGCAACTACTCTGCTTTTCTCTTCTTTTTTTTCTGTACTGTAGGCAAGTTTTCCACCCCTGTTGAGCAACCATACTAGTTATTTAACAGTTACTAGCAAAATGGTCCGTGCGTTGTAACGGGGCGTATATAATCTAGGGAGAAAAAAACATGCATTATGACATTTAATTAGAGCCAATCAGCAATGCCATGCGAACAACCTTTATCAACTCTTCTTGGCGCGTCGCTCCCTCTTTTCTCGATTTTTTAGATGGTTTGATGGTTTGCTGATATTTGAGGAAACTTGCAAACCTCCTCGCAAAAAAAAAAGAAAAAAGAAAAAGAGGAAACTTGCAAACCTGTATAAATTAATAGGGTTTGTACCTAAATATTGAGGTGGAACTTTTAGAAAAAGAATCACGTTTCATGACACAGGCGCATGCTAGCTGTGTTGGTTGTAGCATGTGTTGCGGCAGGGGAGGTCGTGAGTTCGAACCTCACATAGGTTATTTTTTTCCCTGCTCGCTGCTCTCCAATGGGCTGGAAAAAAATCAGAGCTTGACCCATATGCAGGGAGCGGACGAAAAAAAGCGAAATATGACAATGCGGCTGGTTGGCGGGAGACATATGGGCCGATGTAACCAAAATCAGCCCAAGTCCAAACGACGTGAAAGGCCGAGCGATCGTAAAAGAACAGCCGTACGTGACAGAAAAAAAATCATCTAATCGCGGGACGAAACCAAGAATATCAATTTGCTTTATTAGTAGGTATAGATAGATAGGAAAATTGCCCGTGCGTTGCAACGGGGATACATTGCTAACATAATGCATGTTAACGAAAACAAGAAAAGAAGAAAACATGAAAATACCGTGTGTTTTAACCTTTTTCACCGCGTCCTGGTTGACACCCATCATAGCCTGCAACATGTACACTGTCGTGACAGTATAGACGACATTGACCACGATCCTACCAGTGATGCATCGAGGCAGCAGTGATGCACCGCCTCGGTGTCCAAAAGGTCCTCGACGCACCAAGCCCAATGCCACCCACGGCCTCCGACTCATCACATTGTTGGGGAGAGGACTCTGACCAAATTCTCATAAAAGAACGGACAACAAATTATCATTGACAATGAAGAGGTGATATTGGGTAGCCTCGGTGTCCAGAAGGTCGTCAACGCACTGAGAAACCCAATGCCACCTATCAGCTGCTACTTGTCACATCGTTGGGCAGATGAATCCAACCAAATTCTCATAAATGAACGGACAACCAATTATCATTGACAATGAAAATGTGACATTTTATGCCATCACATTCATCAAAGTTAATTATGGTTGATGAATGTGATGTTGATTCCTACCAACTAAATAGCATTCACATTCATTAAATTGCCATATCTACTAAATTAGAAGAGGGTAGAAAACATATATAATAGACACTTTCAAAACATCTCATATAAAAGATATTTATAAGTATCTCCTAAACAGAATTTAGAAATGATTAACATGAAAAATATAGCATATTTAAATCTACACATTTTTTAAAGGGTTTTCATATATAACATGTTATTTTGGAGCTAGGGCTTGAAAGTTGAAAGTTATGAATTTTTAAAAAAGAAGAAAAAAATAGCATATTTAAAACTACACATTTTTAAGGGATTTTATATATAAACATGTTATATTTGGAGCTAGGGCTTGAAAGTTATGAATTTTTTAAAAAGAAGAAAAAATAGCATATTTAAAACTACACATTTTTAAGGGATTTTATATATAAACATGTTTATTGGAGCTAGGGCTTGAAAGTTATGAATTTTTAAAAAGAAGAAAAAAAATAGCACATATTTAAACTACACATATTTTAAGGGATTTTATATATAACATGTATATTTGGAGCTAGGGCTTGAAAGTTATGAATTTTTAAAAAGAAGAAAAAATTAGCATATTAAAAATACACATTTTTAAGGGATTTTATATATAACATGTTATATTGGAGCTAGGGCTTGAAAGTTATGAATTTTTAAAAAGAAGAAAAAATAGCATATTTAAACTACACATTTTTAAGGGATTTTTAATATAAACAGTTAGATTTGGAGCTAGGGCTTGAAAGTTATGAATTTTTTAAAAAGAAAGAAGAAAAAATAGCATATTTAAAAAACTACACATTTTTAAGGGAGTTTTATATATAACATGTTATATTTGGAGCTAGGGCTTGAAAGTTATGAATTTTTTAAAAAGAAGAAAAGAAAAAAATTAGCAATTTAAAACTACACATTTTAGGGATTTTTATAATAACATGGTATATTTAATTAAGGTTGCATCCTAAACAGAATTTTAGAAATGATTAACATGAAAAATAATAGCATATTTAAAATCTACACATTTTTTAAAGGGATTTTCATATATAACATGTTATATTTGGAGCTAGGGCTTGAAAGTTATGAATTTTTAAAAAAAAAAGAAGAAAAAATAGCAATTTAAAACTACACATTTTTAAGGGATTTTTTATATTAACATGTTATATTTGGAGCTAGGGCTTGAAAGTTATGAATTTTTAAAAAGAAGAAAAAAATAGCATATTTAAAACTACACATTTTTAAGGGATTTTATATATAACATGTTTATTTGGAGCTAGGGCTTGAAAGTTATGAATTTTTTAAAAAGAAGAAAAAAATAGCATATTTAAAAACTAACATTTTAAGGGATTTTTATTATAACATGTGTATATTTGGAGCTAGGGCTTGAAAGTTATGAATTTTTTAAAAAGAAGAAAAAAATTAGCATATTTAAAACTACACATTTTAAGGGATTTTATATATAACATGTTATATTTGGAGCTAGGGCTTGAAAGTTATGAATTTTTTAAAAAGAAGAAAAAAATAGCATATTTAAAACTACACATTTTTAAGGGATTTTTATATATAACATGTTATATTTGGAGCTAGGGCTTGAAAGTTATGAATTTTTTAAAAAGAAGAAAAAATTAGCATATTTAAAACTACACATTTTTAAGGGATTTTTATATATAACATGTTATATTTGGAGCTAGGGCTTGAAAGTTATGAATTTTTTAAAAAGAAGAAAAAGGGTGGAAGTGTGGAGTCGAACTCGAGTCTCCCGACAAGAAGCTGGAGGCTCTAGCCACTGCACCACTCGTGTGCTTATGTTTATATTAGCAGATTCTTTTAAATGAACTATAGCACGGACGGCGACTTGTGAAAAAAAACGAATCGTTTTTTGCAACTTATGGGTGGCATTGGTGGGTAAATTCTAGCCAACTTTAAGGGTAAATTTATGACGGACGACCAGAAACCCAATTTGCTTTATGATTAGGTATAGATATAGATATGTAACAAAAAGTAACATGTGGTCTCTCTTTTTGCTGGAGAGGACAGGCGCAAGACAATAGTGGCAAGATACAATTCGAGAGCCAGCATCTTCTCTAGCATCCGGTACAACAGGGGGAGGGGGAGGGGCGCCGAGGCAGATTTTGTGCTGCTAGATACAAGTCGAGCTTTTGAAGCACTCATGGTATAGGGAGGCATTTCTTTTTGCAACAACTAGTACATAGGTAGAGTTCTACTAGACCAAAACAAACAGGATCATGCTAAAAAATACAGACATATCAGTTTTACCTTTTGGTGTTTTAAGGGGACAAATTTGCCCAGTTTCTGGCAAATTCTTGCCGCTATTTCTTTAGAGTTGTGCCTGACCCGCCTAAAAAGTTGCACACCAAATCTATTTGTGTGTTCTATAGGAATTGTTTTGCCTGATTTCCCCCTTTTACTACTTGTGTTCTTCTGTTTGCGAGAGAAAGCTTCTCTCGCTGCTAGGCCATGGTGTGCGGCGGCGGCTGGGTCGAGGAAGAAGTTGTCGCGAGGTGGGATCTGTGTGGGGCCCTAGAGTTTCTGGTGGTGGGGTGGGTGAGACCACACGTATCAGGTGAGGGGCGATGCCTTTTGTTTTCTTTTTTGGCGGGACGTGACAACACAGGGGAGGTGAAAACTGTTTGCGTAATTTAAGAAATGTCTATGCGATTAAATGTCTAAAGTGTATTTGAAAAGTGTTTAAAATGTATTTGATAAAAAATCAAACATATATTTGGATTTTTTTCAACATGTGTAAAAAAAAGGTTTCACGGGTATACCAAAAATATGCAACTTGTATTAAAAAGTAGACATGTATTTGGGAAAAAAAACTTAGAAAACTAAAAAGTGACATGCGAAAACAGAAAAAGAAAAAATCATGGAAAATTCTAGAACTGGTCCATAAAAGTCTATGGAAACCTTCCAAGAACCGGTTTAATGGCTTGGCCCACTAAGTTGAGGGCACATCCAGCGCCATAAGAGAGATATAGCCCTAAGGATGTGAAAAGCCTAATAGAGGAGCAGATAGAGAGGCAAGGCCAAGCAAACAAAATCGGTCCGAGCATCTGACTAACATCATCTTCTTTAGGTCAGAATGCATTTTTGGTTGTTGGTCGCTCATAGGTAGCAGCGGACGTCCTTGGGACGCCGCCACAAAGCCCAGGCACTTGCCTGTGCTGCAGGTACGGTAGATCCGCCACTAATTGCTAGCATCCTAGATCGGCTACGGTGGATTCCCGTGGGATCACTGTAGGACAAGGAAAACCCTAGAAAGGTAGGGTAAAAGGGGTGCAAGACCTTAACCAGTCAAAACTCGTGTCTTATAGGCACCGGCGAAGGGTTAGGTGGACTATACTAGGTCGTGGTCAAGTCTTCCAAAAGTATCCGGTTGTGGGCTCCTCCTGTGCTGCGAGGAAGTTAAGGTTCACCATGGTGTATTATGTTTCTCTGGACCGTGGGCTTGTTGTGGTATATTGATCTGTAGGAATGCGTCCAGTCGTCAGCTCCTCCTATGTTGCACGTGAGTCCCGTGGCTGTCACCCCCTCTTTCTCATCTCATCGACTCGTTCCCAAATTTCTCGTGATGACTTCGCTAGGTCTTCTTCCTTCCCCCCCCCCAAATCCCCATATTCTAGCCCTCTTTCTTTTTTCGTGTGTTCTACCTAGCATATATGGTCCCTACCGCTTCGATTTTCTGATTGTGGTGGCAATTCTCTTCTACTTCCCTAACGCACATGTTTCTTTTCTCATTGTTGCGACAAGGCCAACACATCTCCCATGCTGCGTCGTCGGGTCACATCGCGCCAAAAATTGCCACCTGTTTTTGTTGTTGTTGCTACTGCTAGGCGGTGCTACGAACTAGATGCTACGACGACTACCACCCGCGGTGCGACAGGGGCTGCGACCGAAGACGACGTGTCCTGCTAGCCATGATGACAGTCGGCATCGAGGCAGCGAGTGCCGGCTAGAGGTGACCTGTGTCCTGCTAGCCATAGCAGACTGTAAACATCGGTGACCTGTGTCACGACTAGAGGTGGAAAAGGCTGTAAGCGGTGTCGGCCTGTGCCACGACATGCGTCGGCGGAAGCTGCAACCCGTGGCGACCCTGCCACAACTGAGAGACCAGGCTATGGCGTGTGCCCGTGCTGCGACGACAGCGACAAGTGCTACGATAGGAGTGACTGGTGCTACAAGCGTAGTCGGCAGTGCCCGCAGCCGGGGCAAGCGACGATGATGCGACTGTAGAGGCGGACAGGTGGCTAGCGATTCACTTTTTACGGTGATGCAAACATGGTGACGATGGGGAAGACCTTTTGCGCAACGGCGCCGTAAGGTCCTAATGCGCGACGACGTCACAGGGTCCTACCGCGACCTGCTCGAGGGCGTTGGTGCTTGCTCGTGCAAGAGGTTGAGAACTTGAGATGTGTGTGTGCCGTGTGAGACGATGCATAGAGGATTAGATGCATGTGTGGGACGAAGATGACATAAGGGATGACGTGGGGGCACAATCCAACCGTTATTAGTGTCGTAATCCAACGCTGAAAAATGAACCGGTGGAATACTCAAGCATTAAATGCACGTATGAGGCGAAAATGACGCATGGAATGACGCGAGGGTACAAACCACCCGTTACTAGTGTCCTGTATAATCCAACGCCGGAAAACGGATCAAGAAGAAAGAGGAAGGAAACGCATTTTCAAAAAAAGGAAGGAAACGCTCGATTCAGCCGTGGCGTATCCATTCTGCCTACATATTTCCTGCTCCGCTTCCACCCAAACCCCTCTAAACCCCTCCCACCGGAAAATCCCCCAAACTTTCGCTGGCCAAAACTATGGACGGAGATCGACGGTTGCCAGCGGCCGCCGCGGTCGCATCGGCGGCGGCGGTTCTTGGCGACGACAACCTCCTGCGCGAGATCCTCCTCCGCCTCGGCTTCCCCACCTTCCTCGTCCACGCCGCTCTCGTCTCCAAGCGGTGGTTCCACCACGCCTCCGACCCGTCCTTCCTCCGCCGCTTCCGCGAGCGCAACCCACCCCGCCTCCTCGGCGTCTGCATCGGCTACCCCGGCAGGTATCGCTTTGTGCCGCTCCCGCAGCAGCCCCCGGAGCTCGCCGCCCCAATACGCCGCGCGATCTCCTCTTGTGACGCCGCCTTCGCCCGCAGGTGCCCGCGAATCAAGCACTGCCGAAACGGCCGCCTCATAATCGAGGTCTTCCACGCCGGCAGATTCGATCACCCCCTCGTGGTGCCGCTTCTCGCCGGTGAGTCTTCAACCGTCCTCCCACAGATCCGGCCCCACCGTGACCGCTGGGTGCAGGGCACTCAAACGGGATTCACTGAGATGTTCCTACCCGAGGATGGGGGCCGCGACGACATCACCTTGGCGAATTTGTGGAAGGATTGGCCAAAGGTGTATGCGGAGGTGTGCGTCCTAGGATCTGGGAAGTCTGGCGTCCCTGCCAGGGGCTCGACAGAGATAGAGCTCCCGGATGACATCGTCTTCCATGAAATGCTACCACCCATCCATGGCAATGTCTTCATGGTGACCAACTTAGGGTACACCTTGGGTCTAAATTTGGCGGCGAGGAGCCTTTTCTAAGGATGGCAATTTTACCCATGGGTACGGGTACCCGCGAATACCGTACCCGCATGGGCAGGGTATGTGTATAATTTTATACCCACGGGTAGTACCCATACCCTACCCGTTAAGTCATGGGTAGGGCACGGGTATAGTCTTTTACACATGGATATACCCATACCCTACCCGTTTATACTGACATGTGAATCTTACCCGTGATTAACAAGTGTTCCTAAGTTAAAGTTGTGTCGTGAGCTTGTGAACCCATGTTAAAGTTGTCACCAATTTTTAATTTGAATTGAGATAATTGACATGTACTCATCTATATGTTATTGAGTTGAGATCAATGTTTTTTTGTCAAATGTGCTATAGATGAATGTAAAATTCTGAATAACTTGTTACTATTTGATCTACCCGTTGGGTACCCAATGGGTATGGGTAACCGTCGGGTATGGGTACGGGTAAGGTTTCATATCCGTGGGTACGGGTATGGGTAGAATTTTGTACCCATTGACTACACGGGTATGGGTATGGTATTGCTCTACCCGCCCCATACCCTACCCATTGCCATCCTTAGCCTTTTCACCCTTGAGCTACCAGTAGGAGTGTGGGGCAACTATATGCTCTCATGTGCGGAGGATTCCGGGCTCTATCTTCTCAGTGCAGATGGGTTTCAGCTCAGTGTGTGGCTCCATCCGATGTCGGGCGATGACAATGGTGCAGGCTGGCTGCTGGTGGACACATTTTGTGTCCGTGAGGCTGAGGCATGCACACCTCATGCAGAGGACAGTTGGGTTCCTCATGGTGTTTGTCTTGATGTTGTTGCGGTCGGGGAGAATGCGGACTTTGTGTTCTTGGATCATCCAGCTAGCCGCGCTCTCTTTTATGTTCATCTGAGGAGGAGGGTGGTTGAGAAGGTCTATCAGAGGGGGGCAGATGAATGTGCGTATAAACGTGTGGCTGCTGGCCATGTACGTGTCTCTCCTGTTATGATGATTTGGCCGCCTATCTTCCCAGCGCAGAAACGTGGGACATGAGGAATGATCCCCCTGTGTTTGATCGTTGTACTATCTAAACTGAGTATGAGTTCTGCAATAGAGGTATGTACTTTGAGTTATTTCTCTTCCTAAGAACAGTAGATATTGCAGTCATGTAAGTTGGGTCTTAAGAACTTGTGGTTCATTTCAGTAAAAAAACCTGATGTTTGCAGAGTATATTGAAATATATCCAGCAAAACTGCACTGATCTTCTAAGCTGACAGTAGTTTCTATAAGATATTCCATATATGAGGACATTCTGGTAATAATTAGTAGTGTAGAAAAACTTTGAATGGTGGCCAAATAAAAATGACAAGCAGCAAATGGAAGAGAAATAACTGAAATACAGCTTTTGGCAAGGAAGTTTCTTTTGTGTTCTCGACAGGTGGCTCAAACGACAAGATGGTGTGCATGTGTTGTGATGTCCATTTTTATTCACATTAAAACTGACTTCTGTTTTCCAATTTTTATGTCTACAAAGCTATAATCCACCCATCATCACTAGTTCACTACTACTCCCTCCGTCCCAAAATAAGTGTCGCTGATTTAGTACAACCGTCCCAAAATAAGTGTCACTGTACTAAATCAGCGACACTTATTTCGGGACGGATGGAGTATTAGTTCTAAGGGAAAATTTGATAGATGCCATTAGATTAAGTTTTATCCCAATGGCAGCCGGAAAAATAAGTGATGCATGGTGTCCACAAACTCCACAACAATGGTATTCCTTGTCATGGACAAATGGCCAAAACAGTAAATTAGATTGCATCCAGTCCTAGCTTTTCAGGAACCTGATGAGTCATCAACTAATGCGTTGATTTGATTGATACCACCATCCATTTTTCTATATATGATAGTAATAACTAAAGTTCAGCCTATCTCGAATCCTGGCTCTTCTTCAATTTTACGCATTTGAGGCATCATTACAATAAATATCAAAGATTAGCCACACTCCTGAGTCCTGACCAGCTAACTGTATGATTTTGACCCCTCCCAAAAGCAAAGATTACATGAGGTGGTAGAATTCATTAGATGGAGTTTTATCCTAAATTCCCAACGGTATACAGAAAAAGAATCCAAACCTAGCTTATCAGGAAACTGATGAATCATCAGCTGAAGCAGTGAATTCGTTTGATACCACCATCCTTTTTTCCGTAGATATGATACTAAACTTCTGCCTGTCTTGAATCTTGATTCTTCTTAATTTTTTTACTTATTGAGCACATCATTAAAAATATATCAGAGATTAGCCACTCTCCTGGCCATAGCTAAATGTATGATTTTGGTCCCTCCCAAAAGCAAAGATACAAAAGGTGGTGGAAGCTTTCAACACAGAACATATATTCTACACAATCAGCCATATCTCATACCGACCCCCTTACACCTCAATTAAGCCTGCAATTCTACATCGGCCATGCCATCCTCTTTACTTGCCGCGGTCATCTATAAAGAAGCACCGCTGGGTCATCACCACCATAAAACACCAAGAAACAACAACCTACAGCTAGCTCAAGTGAACTGAACTGATCAGAGGATCGACCAAAATCCCCAAGAAACAGCATCCTACAGCTAGCCACTAACTGGCTCGATCAGCAATGGCAAACAGGATGGCGAAGCTGGCGTCGAAAAATGCGGTGGTGATCTTCGGGGGGAGCAACTGCTGCGTGTGCCATGCGGTGAAGATGCTCTTCACGGAGCTGGGTGTGAGCTGGACATTGCACGAGCTGGACAAGGACCCCTGGGGAAACGGCGTCGAGAGGGCACTCGCCGGCATGGTTGGTCGGAGCCCAACCATGCTGGTGGTCTTCATCGACGGCAGGTTCGGCGGACCCACCGAACAGGTCATGACGCTGCACCTTGGTGGCCAGGTCGTGCCGCTCCTCCGCCAGGCTGGCGCCCTCTGGCTCTGAAGAGTCAAGGACAGTAGTGGCTGATGCGTGTGTGCAGTTATGTGTGATCGCAGCCTTAAAATTGAGCTAAGCTAGTGATCATATAGTGCGTGCAGTACAGTACATAATTTTGGAACCCTCTGGCTCTGAAGAGTCAAGGACAGCAGGGGCTGATGTGTGTGTGCAGTTATGTGTGATTGCAGCCTCAAATCGAGCTAAGCTAGTGATCATATAGTGCGTGCGGTGCAGCTACATAATTTTGTAAAGGTCATCGATCAAACATATTAATGGTTAGGGATGAAAATGAAGTGGAAACTTTTCGCTTTTCCGGAGGAAAAAATGAAAACAGAGAGAAATTATGGAAATAGAAATGGAAATTTGCAAAATGGAAACTAAAACCGGAACGGTGTTTTCGGGGGGAACAAGCATGGAAATGGAACTTTCAGTTTTCATGAATATGAAATTTCCGTTTTTACTATGGGACTATGGCTGCTTTGTAGCACAACCACCAAACAACACATAATGACACAGTGGGCAGTATGACCCATGTTTTTTTCGAGAATATGCAAATTGCGTACCATAGCTTTATAGAAGAAGAGAATTGCAAGTGCAAGACGACTACCACTCGCTGCGAACAACGAGCGTATCACAACTCCACATCTGGCTAGTCCGGGGACAGCTACCCACGACAACACAACTACAACGGAAAAGAGCCTATCCAAAACCGAGAACCTCATCACGTGTCGACCGACGTCGTTCACCTCCAAAGAACAACAACTCCTGCCAAGCTTCCCTTGTCGATGCACCATCCCCCTTTAATGCCTAAAGGAGGTGGCAACAGGACGGCAGGACTCGATCCGACCCGAGGAAGGCACCGTCTTGGATTCACTAGCGACTACCATATATTGCGTTGGAGAGGAACGATCAGGGCAACGGCAAACACCGGAGGAGCTCAACATAGGATCTCCATGTCTCCTGGCACGATGCTCCCAATAGAGGGACGACGTCGAAGACGCCGCCATCGTGCCGATCCTTCACCGAATCAATGCTTTCGCTCGGAGACAACTGCCAACACCAAGCAAGCGAGGGAAATGGCGACAGACTCAGCGACCCCTCCATGGAGGGAATGACACCCACTGGTGCCATCGCCGCGTCTCCACTCCTCTAAGGTTTTCGGGCAGTACCGTCCATGATGCCTCGCACCGCCGTCTCCGCAGCAAATTGCCGTCGAAGCCGCGCAGCTGTGGTCCTCCCCCACCCGCACTGCCGAGAGAACTCGACCCAAACCGCCATCGTCAACTCAGACGAGGAACAACAATATCCAACCATGCCGTGCAAGAGCTAGATCCACCATGTCGGCCTTCACCCGCACCAGGGGACTGCCACAAGATTGGATCTGACCCGTACCTCTGACCACACTCCGGCACCAACTCCTCCGAGGCATCACTGCATGCCCCTCACAAAGAGGCGGCCGGCTGTTATGCTAAGATCGTGAGCAGAATGACCCACCGTTGCTTAATTTGATGCATTGCTTAATTTAGCCGGCTGTTGTGCTAAGATCGTGAGAGAATCCACAATATATATAATGCTCCTCAGTAAATGGAGAATATAGTTTCATATCGTGCACGTTTTTCTCGGAGCTATATAATGGTAGTAGATAACTGGAGGTAGATGCACTAATTCAGGGAGGTTAGTATGTTGAGGTAGATGCACTGGTCCAGTGAGCTAGGTATGGTACGAGCTAAAAAGAAGGATCTACCCATGCTGCATTTGGCCTCGTAGTGAATCATTTGTTTGTCAAATAAATATTTTTCTACTTGAAGCGAATGATGTGGAGGTAGAGCACTCTTCATGGGCCAGGGTGACCTCTATGTCGCCTTACAAACCCCAAGGAAACTCCAAATACATGCTGCCATCCTAAGTACAGACACACTGATTGGGTGCTATTTGTTTAACCCTTTTTTTGTATATCTGTTGCTAATTTTCCATCGCAGATTACAAAGTCCGTACATTAACACGCAATTCAGAAACCACAAACTGAGTGGGTTTAGATAGTAGTTGATATAATTAAAGGTCTAAAAGATATGGTAGGTCAAGATTAACCTTCTTTTTATTCTAGGGTCTTTTCAGTAATCTCATCCCTATGACGGAGAAATTAAGAGATATGTCAAGGCTTCCGTAACAAAGTGAAAATGTCTTTTTCACTATCAAGTTCCCACACTAGCTAGTAATGTAATCCTGGTATACATGCATAAGATTGGTGGTCTTTTTTGGGAAGTTTTTACCCGTATTTATTGAAAGCACTATCCCTCGTGACATAGCTTCTCATCACATCCTGAATAGGAAGGTATGTTCCTGACTAGGTAATGGAAATTGATGAGAAATCAAAATTATCTGGATGGATTTGATTGGATCTCCTTCTGACTAATGTATGCTATTTCACTGTGTTTAATTCCTCTCCTTGGTTTGAAACATGTTTGCATGCATAGAATCTGTTATGACTGTCGAAACTATGCGTGGTGCAACTCTATCTGCTATTTGCCTGATACAAAATACAGTAGATTCTTGCATGTACTGGTTACCAACTTGATTAGCAGATACTGAGCTTAGCAATGCAAATGTTTAGAGTTCATGTCACAGACTAACACCCATAAACACTAGGTGTTGTAGTCATCTAAGATTGATCTTCATCTAAGTGTATTGCGAGATATCCACCTGAACTGGACTGAATCTTCTAAGCTTGACTGCAGTGCATATGAGATATTGCATATATGAAGACGTGTCAGTAATGAAGTTTTTTTTTTTTGACCCGAAACAGAAGGAGCTCTACCTTTGCATTGAAGATAAGGAATTTATTATATTTGGAAGACAGGTAAGTAGAAATGAGGAGCAGCAACTGGAACAGAAATGACTGAAAGTACAACGTGTGGCAAGGAAGCTTCATTTGTGTTCAGAAGCAATGGCTCAAACGATACAACAAGGTGAGCATGTTGAATGTTAGTTGTGATATCCATCTTCCACTTTAAACCTTATTTATTTTTTCCAAAAAAAATTGTCCAATCCATCCATCATCACTAGTTCACTACTAGTAGTTCTAGGGGAGATTGTTAGGTGTGATCTGGAGCTAGTTCTCTACTTAAACTTGTGGCATCCATTAGATAAAGTGGTTTTAGATGTTATGCATGATGTCCACAAGTCCACACAATCGGTATTCCTTCTCATGCACAAATGGCAAAAAACTAGCAATTAGAGTGGATCTAAACCTAGCTTATCAGGAACTGTTGAATCATCAGCTGAAGCACTGATTCAGTTGATACCACTAAAGTTCAGCATATCTCGAATCTTGATTCTTCACACTATTTTCTATGTATTATACTAACAGAAGTTTAGCCTGTGTTGAATCTTGATTCTTCTTCATCTTTACTAATTCGAGACACTATTAAAAAATATCGTGGTTCTTCTTCATCAGCCATTCTCCTGGCCATAGTTGACTGTATTATTTTGGCCCCTCCCAAAAGCAAACATTACAGAAGGTGGTAGTAGAATAGAACCTTTCAACAGAGAACATATAATCTTTTCTATTAAGCCACATCTTATAGCGATTCCCTTGCACCTCAATTAAGCTCGCCGACCACTCCCTCCTCTTTACCCGCCGCAGTCATCTATAAATATTAAATAAGCACCGTTGGGTCATCATCACTCATCACCATCATCCAACTCCAAGAAACAACAGCCAAGAGCAAGTTCAAGTGATCAGAGCTGATCAGATCGATCGACCACAAAGCCCCAAGAAACAACATCCTACAGGCTAGCCACCAATTCGCTCGATCAGCAATGGCGGACAGAGTGACGAAGCTGGTGTCGCAGCGGGCGGTGGTGATCTTCGGGGCGAGCAACTGCTGCATGTGCCACGCGGTGAAGATGCTCTTCATGGAGCTTGGCGTGAGCTGGGTGGTGCACGAGCTGGACAAGGACCCCCACGGGAAGGACGTCGAGAGGGCACTCGCCGGCATGGTCGGACGGAGCCCGCCCGTGCCCGCCGTCTTCATCAGCGGCAGGCTCGTCGGCCCCACCGACAAGGTCATGACGCTGCACCTCGGCGGCCAGCTCGTGCCGCTCCTCCGCCAAGCCGGCGCCCTCTGGCTTCTGAACTTCTGAAGAATTAAGGACAGCAGTGGCTGATGCGTACATGCAGTTACGTGTGATGGCAGCCTCAAAATTGAGCTATAAGCTAGTGATCATATAGCACGTGCAGTACAGCTTCTTAATTTTGGAGAAGTCAAATAGCGGGCTATAGCACTGCTATTGGTGATTTAGAGGACTACCGCTATTTAAAACAGTGGTTTTACCTCTTGTTGTTATATGACAGGAATGGATGCTTTGTAAGAGATGAGCATCCTGAGCAATATTAAAGCAGTTTTGCTTATCTTTTCGTTGCTTAATTTGTCCAATAAATGTTTTTCTACTTTAAGTGTACGATGTTGATGGCCGAAGGTAGAGCACTAAATGGCCTAGGGTGACCCCATTTCGCTTTACATAGCCTATCATCCCATCCCGAACTAAGTTTTCTTGCCATGTCTCCTTCGGTACAATGACAAAATCAACATAGGAACAGTACCGTGTATATACTTGTGAATGAAATTTCCATTAAAGAAAACTAGTCATCAACCCGTGCAGGTGCTAGCTATTTCGAATACTTGAATAGTATATATTGAAAAGCATTTTATGCGAGTTCTTTTCATGAAATTAAATGGTAAATGTGTACTTTACTGAATGATTATTGTTAAGAAAATCCAATATTTTTTGCAATAAGTAGGGTGAGATGACCAATCTTCTTCAATTGGTACTTGAGTGGACTTCAATGGTTACAAATGTATTTCTGATATTCCAATTGTGTTCTTGTTGGGCACTTTAGATTTGTGAGCGTAAGCATAATCACACATATATATGTATAAACCTTATTCAAGAAATTTTTCTTTCTCCCTTCACACTGGATACTCATAGAGCACTCTTTGTTTGAGGTAAAGTTCCAACATGTGACATATGCAGAGTGGTAGAAAATAGGATTTATTTTAGTCTGTAATTTATAATATATCTATCTTACATCAAATTAAACGATAGAGTACCTCATACAATACTTAAATATATTTTACCCTCTAAAATTCAAAGCTTAATGAATCTGGTTGATGTCCCTGCTTGAAATACTTGACGATCTTCTTTTCCAACCCCTAGCACAAAAAGAATGATATTCCAACCACCATACAAAAGTCATTGATATTCGTTCAATTATTTTCCTTACGGGTGTAAGTTCATTGATACTTTTTGATGCATGACAATTTATTCATATTTTATTTCTTTTGTCACAAATATGTGATTTTATACGTTTAATCAATAACCTTGGCGATGATGACATGTAGGAGTCAATATGGAGAGACTTATGCACGTCCATCTTATCTGTTTCCGCAAAAAGAAAAAAGGGTCTTCTTTTTGTACGTGAGGATTGAAAAAAATTCAATCAGACATAGGCTTTTGGTTTTGACGTCCTTTTTTTCTTTTTTCTTCAAAAGGGTGAAGGCACCTGATTTATTGGAACTTCGACGTAGTTGAACATGGCGTGATTTTTATAACGTGAGGATTCCTTTTTTTTACCTGATTTACATTTTTATAATAAGGCAGGATCTATCCTTTTTGTACGTATAGGTTTAAATCTTTACGTACATAGGTGAACATGGTGATTTTTATAGCGTGAGGACTCCTTTTTTACCCCATTTACTTTTTAATAATAACGCAGGGTATATACATGGCACGTTTCCTTCCAAGTGTAGTACGTATGGACTCTTGGCTGGTCGCATCTTACTTTTAAATGTACAGATTGCTAAAGATGACAATAGTTTCTATATCTCATTTAATTCTAGACGCAAGATTAAGATCTAATGGTTAGTTATAAGTAGTTTTGGAGGATTAACGTGGAGGCTCGTATGGTTTCCATTAAAGAAAAAGGTACATGCTGAATTCAAGATTTTCTCGTTTGTTCTTTATAATCTTCAGTGGTTAGCTGGTTGCTTAACTAAAACCTGGTCTAGAATGGATAAAAAAAGTCAAACAGTCAAATTGATATCTCCCCCTTTATGATGATCTGGTCGCCTGTCTTCCCAGCATGGAATGTAGGGCATGGTCAAGAGGAATGATCCCCCTGTGTTTGATCTTTGTAATATCTTCACTGGGTATAACTTCTGTGATAGGAAGGTATGTGCTCATGAGGTGATGGAAATTGATGAGAGAAAAATTATTTGGATGGGTTTGATTGCATCTCCTCTGACTAATGTATGTTGTTTCACTGTGTTTAATTCCACTCTTTGGTTTGAAACGTGTTTTGCATGCATCGAATTTGTCATGACTGTCTAACAATGTGTGCAACTCTATCAGCAGTCGTGCAAGAGTGATCTTAATAACATCCGTCATTTCTTTAAAAGAACCCGAAGTTTACAGAAGCGTATTGTGAGATATCAACCCGAACTGCACTGAATCTTCTAAGCTTGACTACAGTGTTTATAAGATATTGCCAATAAGAAGACTTGTCGGTAATGACGATTTTATCATGGCGATCAGTCGTGTGAAAAATCCTTGGGAAGACAGGTAAGTAGAAACGAGGAGCAGCAACTGGAACAGAAATGACTGGTAAGTACAACCTGTGGCAAGGAAGCTTCATTTGTGTTCCGGAAGGGATGGCTCAAACGGTACAACAAAAAGTGAGCATGTTGAATGTTAGTTGTGATATCCATCTTCCACATTAGAACTTATTTTTTTTTTCCAAAAAACTTTGTCCAATCCATCCATTATCACTATTTCACTACTTAATTTTGTGGAGCTAGGCCTAGTTGTAACTAGGGGAGATCATTAGGTGTGATCTGGAGCTAGTTCTCTACTTAATTTTGTGGTATCCATTTGATAAACGGGTTTTAGATGTGATGCATCATGTCCACAAACTCCACACCGATGGTATTTCTTCTTGTATGTTGTGGGAATTGCACGATGTATTACTCAGGTGCAATCGCACGTATAAATGATGTACAACGGTGGACCACGACCTCAACTATACAAGAAAACTAGGAGATGGGCCCAATACACAATATGCACAACACATATACTCAACAACACCCCGCAGTCGAAGCGGCACCATTGCTGACGCAAAGATTGGACCGGAACTCCTCAGATGACGCCGTAGGCAATCCCTTGGTCATGATATCTGTAAATTGTTGGGAAGTAGGAACGTGTAGAACACGAATATGGCCAATTCCCGAACAAAATGAATATCTAACTCAATATGCTTGGTCCGATGATGATGAACTGGGTTGGCGGAGAGGTAGACCGCCAAGACATTGTCGCAGTAGACCACCGTAGCACGGTCGGCAGGACATGAGAGCTCCTGTAGCAGCTGGCGAAGCCACGAACACTCGGCGACGACGTTGGCCACAGCGCGATACTCAGCCTCAGCACTGGAGCGAGAGACCGTAGGCAGCCGCTTGGACGACCACGAGATGAGCGAGGGTCCAAGGAAGACACAGTACCCCGAGGTGGAGCGACGAGTGTCGGGGCAGCCCGCCCAGTCGGCATCGGAGTAGGCGGTGAGAGCTGTGTCGGTGGAGGTGTGAAGCGTGACGCCGAGGTCCATAGTGCCACAAACATAGCGGAGAATCCGCTTGATAGCGGCCCAATGAACGTCCCGAGGAGCATGCATGTGAAGATACACCTGCTGGACGGCATACTGGATCTCTAGTCGAGTCAGAGTGAGGTACTGAAGAGCCCCAACAATAGATCGGTAAAAGGCAGCATCCGAAGCAGGGGAACCATCCGTGGCAGAGAGCTTGGCCTTTGTATCAACAGGCGTAGCAGCGGGCTTGCAGTTAAGCATGCCAGCACGATCCTGGAGCTTATGAGCGTACTTCCGCTGGTGAAGGAAGAAGCCATCCGGACGGCGCACCACCTCAACACCGAGGAAGTAGTGTAACGGACCCAAGTCCTTGATGGCAAACTCAGCGCGAAGACGGGCAGTGAGCTGACTGAGAAGACCAGCCGTACATGCCGTCAGGATGATGTCGTCGACATAAAGGAGCAAGTATGCCGTGTCGGAGCCCTGGTGATAGACGAACAACGATGCGTTCGAGCGGGTAGAGCGAAACCCGAGCTGGTGCAGAAACGCCGCGATGCGCTGGTACCAAGCGCGAGGAGCCTGCTTGAGTCCGTACAAGGACCGCGAGAGCAGACACACGTGGTCAGGAAGCGCCGGATCAACAAACCCCGTGGGCTGCTGGCAGAAGACCTGCTCCTCGAGGTGACCGTGAAGGAAGGCGTTGGAGACGTCCATCTGGTGCACCGGCTAGGCACGGGAGACCGCAAGGTGGAGAACCGTGCGGATCGTCCCGGGCTTGACAACCAGAGCGAAGGTGTCAGTGAAGTCGACGCCGGCACGTTGCCGGAAACCACGAACAACCCAGCGCGCTTTATAGCGGTCAAGGGTACCATCGGGACGGAGCTTGTGTTTGAAGACCCACTTCCCGGTAATCACGTTAGCGTGCCGGGGACGGGGAACAAGCTGCCACGTCCAGTTGCGCAGCAAGGCATCAAACTCCTCTTGCATCGCAGCCATCCAGAGCGGGTCACGAAGAGCGGATCGAACGGAGGACGGCAAAGGTGACGGCGTAGAGGTGGATGCCGTGTGGATGTATTCGTCCGAAGCATAGCATGAGCTCGGACGAAAAACGCCCGTACGGGCGCGAGTGACCGGGCCGACCGCGGGTGGTGGATCCGCAGCGACCGGTGAAGGAGCACCAGGGGGCGTCGAGGTCGTGGCCGAAGACGAGACCGCGGAAGCCCGGCCCGCGGGCGGGGCCCTCCGCTGGCGATGGAGCGGCGGAGAGTGGCTCAGACATCGTTCCGGCAGAAGAGGCCGCGGGGGCCGCCGCAGCGGAGGGCGGCGGCAAGGTGGACGCCAAGGCAGCCGCCAAGCCGGAGGACGGCGTCGAGGCGGAGCCGGCGCTGGACGCGGAGGCCGCCGGAGACGCGTGACGTGCCTCGAAGCCAAGGCGGGCAGAGGGCGGCGCGCGAGCGCCCCGGGCGAGACGCCAATGGTCCCACATCAGCAGCGGTGGGAGGGACAGCCGGAGGAACCTGCTGAAACGGAAACACATGCTCATCAAAGTAAACGTTCCGGGAGGTGAACACTCGGTGGGAGAGGGGATCAAAGCACCTATAGCCCTTGGAGTTGGAAGGATAGCCGATAAAGATGCATGCAACGGAACATGGTGCAAGTTTATGAGGAGAAGTGTCGGCAGTGTTAGGATAACAAAGACACCCAAAAATACGCAAACCATCATAAGGAGGTGGCGTACCAAAGAGAAGGTGGTGAGGTGCGTAGTTCCACCGAGGGCGACAGGGCCGGAGGTTAAGAAGCAGTGATGCAGTAGCAAGTGCGTCCAGCCAGAAGCGAGGCGGCACATTAGCATGAAACAGGAGCGTACGAACGCAGTCATTCAGAGTGCGAAGGACGCGTTCGGTTCGACCATTCTGCTGTAAAGTATACGGCAAGTGAGACGAAAAACTGTGCCATGGTGCGACAAAAAAGTGCGAAAGCAAGATTGTCAAACTCTTTTCCATTGTCAGTCTGAAGAGCAAGAATGAGACATCCAAACTGCGTGCTGACATTGGAGTAAAAAGGCGCCAGAGTGGAAAGTGCATCCGACTTGCATCGCAAAGGAAAAGTCCACACATAATGAGAATAATCATCAAGAATAACCAGATAATATAAATAGCCTGAATTACTAGGAACTGGAGAGGTCCACACATCGCTATGAATTAACTGAAAAGGAAAAGAAGCAATGCTAGTGGAGTTATTAAACGGAAGACGAACGTGTTTGCCGACACGACAGGCATGACAAGTGTGATCCTCTATTTTATTACAACTGAAACTGAAATTCCGAAGAATATGACGAAGGGTGGCGGGGTTGGGATGACCCAAACGAGCGTGCCAGAGATCAACGCCAGCGGAGAGGGCGACTGGTGCGGTGGTGGTGGAAGACGACGGATGCACCGGATAGAGCTCGTCAGGGCTGTCACATCGATGAAGTACCATCCTGGTTCGAGAGTGCTTGACACAAAAACCAAGCTCGTCAAATTCAACAGTAACAGGATTTTCACGAGTGAAACAATGAATGGAAATAAGATTCTTAATAAGATGAGGTGACACAAGTATGTTAGACAAAGATAAAGGCATGGAGTTAGAAGGAAAAGAAGTGTGCCCGACGTGTGTAATAGGAAGGGTGGAACCGTCACCGACAATGATGCGGTGGTCGGTGGTGACGGGAGTGAAGGAGGCAAGATTACCAGGATGAGCAAACATGTGAGCCGTGGCCCCGGTGTCCATGTACCAATCACCGCTTCCAGTGTAGTTGTTCGGCGTAGGGACGGTGTGCAGCGCGGCGAGAAGCGCCAGATCCCAAGGCGCCGGTGGCAGCGCCGGCGAAGGTGACGGAGCCACCATCGGGAGGCCGTAGCCGCCACTCAGCTGCGGCGGTGGGTACCCTCCATAGGGCTGCGGAGCCGCATAGTACGCCTGATGCGCCGGCGGACGCGGCATGGGGAGAGTCGGCGCAGGGGCCCATGGGACCGGCATGGTGTACGCATGAACGACACCGGTCCAGGGGTTGTACCCGGCGGCCCACGGAGGAGGCACCTGGAGCTGCTGCTGCTGACGAGGCTGGCCCGCGGCCTGTGGCTGCTGCTGGCCGCCGTGCCGGCCGCTGCGCCTGCGTCGATCGGCGGGTGGCGCGGGAGGGGCGGGGGCGGCGGCAGGGGCAGCGGCGGCGGCTGCTGCTGCGGCGGCGGGTAGGGCGCCGGGGGGCGCTGCTGTGGGGGCGCAGTCGGGGCGGCGGGTGGCGGCGGTGGCCCGCCGTGGGTGGTGCCGGCGGCGAGGGCGGTGTGGTTGGCCCGCGCCTTCACCTGCTTCATCCGCCGCTCCTCTAGCCAGAGGTAAGCGACAAACTTTGCGAAGGAGGGCTCGGGGATGAGGGTGAGGTTCGCCGCGCCGTTGCCGAAGTCCTCGTTGAGGCCGGCGGTGAGCGTGCTGAGGAGGAGATCATCGTCAATCTTCGCGCCAATATCGCGGAGCTCGTCAGCAAGAGTATTGAGTCGGCGACAATAGTCGTCGACAGAGGAGTTGTCCTGGTGGCATCCAAAAAACTCCTGCTGCAAAAAAACGCGACGTTGAAGACGATTGTCGGTGAAGAGCCCGTTCAGCTTGGTCCACACGGCGTGGGCGTCATCACCGTCTTGCACGACCGTCTGAAACAGGTCCGGCAAGATGGTGAGGAAGAACCACCGGATGAGCGTGGCGTCGATGGTGGACCAGTCATGAAAGTCGGGGACGAGGCTGGAGTCGACGGAGCCGTCCACATGGTCGATGAGGTGGTACTCCCGGAACATGAGGTAGAAGTACGTCTTCCATGCGTAGTAGGAGGAGTCTGTCTGGGAGAGACGAACCGGAACCCGCTCGTAGTTGTTGAGGTTGCGGATGTCGTTGACGTCGGGAGGGTTGGCGTCGGCGAACGGGTTGGAGTTGATGGTGGAGCCGGACGAGGTGACGGACGACATGGCGGCGGGGTGGTGGTGCGGCTAGGGTTAGGGTTGAGAGGAGGGGGTCGCGGCGGCTGGGATCGGTGCAGCGGCGGCGACGGGAGGTGATGGCGGCGGCGCTCGGAGAGGGGCGGCGGCTGCAGTGATCGCGGCAGTGGCGGCTGGGGTGGCCGGGGCGATCGGGGAAGGCAGCGGCGGCCGGGGGTGGCGCGGCGGCGAGAAGGGGAAGCGGCGGCGGCGGCGCGATAGGAGGGGCGTGGCGGCGGCGGCTTGGAGCGGCGGCGGCGCGGAAGAGGGCGCGGCAGCGGCGGCGGAAGCTAGGGTTGAAACCTAAAAACTGATACCATGTATGTTGTGGGAATTGCACGATGTATTACTCAGGTGCAATCGCACGTATATATGATGTACAACGGTGGACCACGACCTCAACTATACAAGGAAATTAGAAGGTGGACCCAATACACAATATGCACAACACATATACTCAACGCTTCTCACGCACAAATGGCAAAAAAAAAGCAATTAGAGTGTATCTAAAGCTAGCTTATCAGGAACCGGTTGAATCATCAGCTGAAGCATTGATTCAGTTGATACCACAAAAGTTAAGCCTATCTCCAATCTTAAATCTTCACAGTTTTTCTATATATTGATACTAACAGCAAAAGTTCGACTTGTTTTGAGTCATGATTCTTCTTCATCTTTACTTATTCAGAGACACTATTAAAAATATCAAAGATTAGCAACTCTCCTGGCCATAGCTAACTGTATGATTTTGGCGCCCCTCCCAAAAGCAAAGATTAAAAAAGTGGTAGCTAGAATAGAACCTTTAGACACAGAACATATATTCTACCCAATTAGCCACATCTCATAGCGATTCCCTTACGCCTCAATTAAAGCCTGCAATACTGTGCCGACTACTCCCTCCTCTTTACTTGCCACAGTCATCTATATAAATAAGCACCGTTAGGTCATCACCACCATAAAACTCCAAGAAACAACAGCCCACAGGTAGCTCAAGTGAAGTGAGCTGATCAGATAGATCGACCACAAAGCCCCAAGAAACAACCTACAGGCTAGCCACCAATTCGATCAGCAATGGCGGAGAGGGTGGCGAATCTGGCGTCGCAGCGCGCGCTGGTGATCTTCGTGGCGAGCAACTGCTGCATGTGTCACGCAGCGCGCCCTGGTGATCTTCACGTAGCTGGGGCTGAGATCGATGGTGCACAAGCTGGACAAGGAGCCCCGCAGGAAGGACGTCCAGAGGGCGCTGGTTGGCATGGTCAGACGGAGCCCGCCCATGCCGGCCGACTTCATTGGCGGCAGGCTTGTCGGCACGACGGCACCACCGACCAGGTCATGACGCTGCATGTCGGCGGCCAGCTCGTGCCACTCCTCCGCCAGGCTGGTGCCCTCTGGCTCTGAACTTGTAAAGAATTAAGGACAGCAGTGGCTGATGCGTACGTGCAGCTACATAGTTTTGGAAAGATCATCAAACATATTAACGATCATGATCTTTCAGTCCATATAACAAGGAGACTAAGGATGCTTTGTAAAAGAGATGGGCATTCTGAGGAATATTAAAGCTTATGCTTACCTTGTCGTTGCATAATTTTCTTTGGTGGGATTCTCGTTGCTTTGCTTTAGGTGGCCGTTGTGCTAAAACCGTCAGAGAATTGACGGTATATATAATGCATGCTGCTCAGTAATAGGGAGTATACGCTAACGCAATTATTGTGTCATATTGCACGTCTTTTCTCGGAGTTATTATAGGATATGTAGATGCGCTGACTCAGAGAGGTTAGTATGTTCAGGTTCAGGCTGCAGGTGGGAGTCCACTAAAGTAGCTTTAGTGGGATGGGCTGATTAGTCGCACTAGGCTTCCACCTGCAGCCTGAATTATCTGTAGGTAGATGCACTGATACAGTGAGGTCGGTATGTTCAGGTATGCACCACCAGCCATCAGCCTTCCAAATAAAGCGTCTCGCTTTGATGCTTGCTTAACTAAGAGCATCTCCAACAGCTCCCCTTTCATCAATAAAATCCTGGTATTGGGGAGTTGGGCCAAAAGAAAAAATGCTCCAACAGACACCCTTTCCCCATAATTTGTTAGTGATCACCAATAAAACAACCCGTCTTCCTCTATTTGGAGGGGGAGTTGGCCTTCTCCCCATCCAATTCCTAATATTGTCACATCAGTGCACGGCCATAAATGGCCACGTGACCACCGCCAAAGCACCACTAGACCGTCGTCGCCGCTGCCGGAGCATCGCTGGAATGCTGCCAACATCGTCGGAGCACCGCCGGTCCACCACCGCCACTGTCAGGCCGTCGTCAGCCGGCCGCCGATGTCCGAGTAACCACCGGAGTGTCGTCGGACCATCGCTGGATGGCCGCCGCCGCCGGAGCACTGCCGCGCCATCGCTGACCGATTGACAAGTGAGTCCTGGATGTCAGGTTTGTTATTGGGGTGGGCTGCTGGAGCGTTCACCCCCTACAACCAAAAACGTGTTACTGGTGTAATTTTTTTCTGGTTAGCTCTTGGAGATGCTCTAAGCCCCTCGAGAGCGTGAAACGGAGTCAAGAATGCAGAATCAACATACATAGACCCAGTTCTTTTGGAAGCTCCAGCTCTCTGCCCAGCTTCAAGAAACTGCCCACTCCATTCCCCTTGGACTTCTAAACTAGTTTTAAGTTTTGAGTTAGAAGTCAAAAGTAACTGGGCCATAGGCAGTCGGTGCAACTGGTAGTAGCCTTTTCCATTTGGCGACCACTAGGCGCCAGTCGACCGGCCTAAAATTCGGCCGGTCGCGGCGCATGCATTGGATTCGTCCAATTCCATCCGTTGGATTTTATCCCCCACGTCTTCCTAACGCCTTGTTTCATGTTGAGTAAATAGACAATTTTTTAATTAATTTAATCCAAGAATAAATCACTAGCATGGCATTGACAGAAATAAACACATACTGATATTCGATCATGCAAGCACATACTACGCTAATTGCAGACACATCTACGTATAACGCTAGCATGGCTAAAACAGAAATCAATAGGAGCGGGATAAATGAGTTATACCCTCCAGTAGGCCAGGCAGAAGCTGCGGCGGCGGTGGTGGCAGCAACGGCATCCTCAGTGGCCTTCTTCTCGGCTTCAAGTTTGTCGGCGACGGCACGGTCGGCGCCGGTGGACATGGTGATGACAAAGGCGACGCAGATGTAAAGGAAGTAGACGAACGGAGGCGAGCAGTCGCGTAGTCGCTCCCCAAAAACCTAATCGCCCCTCTCCCGTACAGGATCCGGAGAGGCGGGGTTTCGGAGGCCTACTCTCCCGTCAACCGTGTACGTGGTGAACTGGATGGAGTTGGCGGCGGTAGCAGCAACAAAAGGAACGACAAGGGCGGTGCGCGTGGACCAGATGTGATCTGTTCGTAGCCGGCTAGGGTTAGCCAACGCCTCACAAATATATATGCGCGTCCGGGTGGAGAGAAGTGGGCTGAACCCACGTCCGAGACAGCCCATGGTCCGGCGTCTCAGATCGTGGACCAGCTATCAGAAACTCTCCGTTCCTGACCGGCAAAAATAAGCGCATAGGTGTGAGCTCGGCTCGGCTCAATCCCGCAACCCGTGGCACGTCGTGACGAGGCGTGGCCTGGCGAGGCGGGCAACGGAGGAGGAGCATGCGGGAACCACTTCTCTTCTCAAGCTCCAATAGCATGTGGAAGGGAATCCTTATAATGAGGTCCGACTCCTTCTCCACTAGCGGGGTGGGACTAAACTTCCCACCACCCCTTGTCATGACAGCTATATGGGCCCTTAGAGATTTTTCTGAAATTGTTAGATGGGCCTAAAGCCCACCCCATATTTCAACAATCCCCCACCAGATCTCAAGGGCCCATTGTGTCCTCTGTTCCAATCGTTGTTTCGATATACCAGTGTTTCAGTGAAGACCTGTTAAGGTTTAACTTCACCTAGAGCAAGTAGCTACACTTCTTCACAACTGAACAATGGACTATGCCTTGAATTGTCAGTTTGGCGCAAAGAAGTTTCACCACATGTCTTATACTAGTACTAGGCTGCCGAAGGCTGACCCCTCGGGTGGAGCATATTAGTCACACTCCTGGCCTATTCATGAGCTTGTTAGAGATCACCCCAATCTCATAGACTGTGACCAGCAGTTGGGCTCATATAGGTGTGTTCCTTCAAAGATTTCTCTGTAGGATAGCATCTTGCTTACATAAGCTTTGAAAGGCATTAAGACAGTAGTCATCCTACCATATAGTGTCCGAGAGTATTGCATCTCCAATGGAGTGGGTTAGTAAGGTTACTCCCCTCAGTTCACCACACTTGTTTTCCCAGGTCCTACTTCACGGGATATCCGATCACATAGGTTGGGTTACCACCATGGCAACTCATGTGGGTCTCATACCCATCTCCCTTGATGCATTATCTATCACAACACGCGATAGCCCTTTAGTACAGGGATCTGCCAGATTCTTAGCCGTTTGGACATAATCCAACGCTATAACTCCGGAGTTTCTTAATTTTCTGACAGCTTTTAATCTCATTCTTATGTGTTTGTTGGACTTCATGTTGTCCTTTAAACTCTTCACCTTGGTGATAATAGTCTGATTGTCACAGTTCATAAGGATAGCCGGATCAAGCTTCTCAACCAATGGCAAGTCCATCAAAAGATCTCGAAGCCATTCTACTTCGACACCAGACGTGTCTAATGCTGTTAATTCTGCTTCCATTGTCGATCTCGTTAAGATCGTTTGCTTGCAAGACTTCCAGGAAACAGCGCCACCTCCAAGAGTAAACATATACCCAGTTGTGGCCTTCATCTCATCAGCATCGGAGATCCAATTCGCATCACTATACCCTTCAAGTACCGACGGTTATTCGGTATAGTGAAGTCTATACTTCATAGTACCTTTCAGATAGCGCATAATTCTTTCAATTGCATGCCAATGTACATCACCCGGTTTGGAAACAAACCGGCTCAGTTTGCTCACAGCAAACGCGATGTCAGGCCTCGTTGCACTCACTAGGTACATGAGTGAACCAATAATTTGAGAGTATCTCAATTGATCCTTAGCTGTGCCTTCAAACTTTTGAATCAACACACTAGGATCATATTGTGTTTGAGATGGTTTGCAGTATGAATATCCAAAATGACTCAACACCTTCTCAACATAATGTGATTGCAGAAGTGTAATCTCACCCTCATTATCTCTCAGTAGCTTGATGTTCCAGATAACATCAGCCACGACAAGGTCTTTCATCTCAAAGTTCTGAGATAGAAACGACTTGACCTCTTCAATGACTTTGAGGTTGGTTCCAAATATCAGTATGTCATCAACATATAAGTATAGTATAACTCCTTCGCCCCCACCATGGTGATAGTATACACATTTGTCACTTCATTAACAACAAAACCAACAGATGTCAGAGTTGTATTAAACTTCTCATGCTATTGCTTAGGTGCTTGTTTCAGGCCATATAAAGACTTCAGCAACCTACACACTTTTCCTTCCTGACCATCTATCACAAAGCCATCTGGCTGTTGCATGTAGATTTCCTCGTCTAGCTCTCTGCTCAAAAAAGCCGTCTTAACATCCATCTAATGGACGAGAAGACCATGTGATGCGGCCAACGAGAGTAATACTCGAATGGTGGTCAGTCTGGCCACAGGTGCATAAGTATCAAAGAAATCTTCCTCTTCTTTCTGGTCATAGCCCTTGGCCACAAGCCTAGCCTTGTAATTTTCAATCGTAACATTGGGCCTAAGCTTCTTTTTGAACACCCACTTACATCCCAATGGTTTACAACCATAGGGACGTTCAATAATCTCCATGTCCCGTTAGCCATGATAGAATCCATCTCGCTATGGACCGCGTCCTTCCAGTAGTTAGCTTCTGGAGAGGCATACGCTTTTGAAATAGAAGTGGGAGTATCATCCACGAGGTACACGACGAAATCATCACCAAAGGTCTTTGCAGTCCTTTGTCTCTTACCCCTACCAAGGGTTTCCTCGCTATCCTCCTCAGCATTTTCATCATGTGTTTGTTCATAATATTCCATGGGAATGGCAGGCTCAGGAGTCTACTCAGATTCCTGTCTAGAAGTGCTTTGCTTATCTCTCATAGGAAAAATATCCTCGAAGAATGTAGCATCCTTAGACTCCATAATTGTACCGACCTTTTGGTCAGGTACCTGATACGTCTCCAACGTATCTATAATTTATAAAGTATTAATGCCATGTTTACAACAATTTTATATGGTTTTGGTATAATTTGATTAGAACTAACCTGGACTAACATTGGTTTTTATATGGTTTTGGTATGATTTTATATGGTTTTGGTATGCACACCCACTTAGTTTCTTTTTGAGCTTTCATAAACTTATAGCTCTAGTGCATCCGTTGCATGGCAATCCCTACTCACTCACATTGATATCTATTGATGGGCATCTCCATAGCCCATTGATACGCCTAGTTGATGTGAGACTATCTCCCTCTTTTTGTCTTCTCCACAACCACCTTCTATTCCACCTATAGTGCTATGTCCATGGCTCACGCTCATGTATTGCGTGAAAGTTTAAAAAGTTTGAGAACATCAAAAGTATGAAACAATTGCTTGGCTTGTCATCGGGGTTGTGCATGATTTGAGTATTTTGTGTGATGAAGATGGAGCATAGCCAGACTATATGATTTTGTAGGGATAAGCTTTCTTTGGCCATGTTATTTTGAGAAGACATAATTGCCTTGTTAGTATGCTTGAAGTATTATTGTTTATATGTCAATATTAAACTTTTGTTTTGAATCTTACGGATCTGAACATTCATGCCACAATAAAGAAAATTACATGGATAAATATGTTAGGTAGCATTCCACATCAAAAATTCTGTTTTTATCATTTACCTACTCGAGGACGAGTAGGAATTAAGCTTGGGGATGCTTGATACATCTCCAACGTATCTATAATTTTTAATTGTTACATGCTATTATATTATCTGTTTTGGATGTTTTATATGCATTAATATGCTATTTTATATTATTTTTGGGACTAACCTATTAACCTAGAGCCCAGTGCCAGTTTTTGTTTTTTCCTTGTTTTTGAGTTTCGCAGAAAAGGAATACCAAACGGAGTCCAAACGGAATAAAACTTTCGCGATGATTTTTCTTGGACCAGAAGGAAACCAGGAGACTTGGAGATGAAGTCGGACGAGCCACGAGGCAGCCACAAGGACGGAGGGCGCGCCCCCCACCCTTGTGGGCCCCTCGTGCACCTCCTGACCTAATTCTTTCGCCTATATATACTCATATATCCCCAAACCAACAGGGGCATCCATGAAAAGACTTTTCCACCGCCGCAACCTCCTGTACCCGTGAGATCCCATCTAGGGACCTTTTCCGGCACCCTGCCGGATGGGGATTCGATCACGGAGGGCTTCTACATCAACACCATTGCTCTTCCGAGGAAGCGTGAATAGTTTACCACAAACCTACGGGTCCATAGCTAGTAGCTAGATGGCTTCTTCTCTCTCTTTGATTCTCAATACCATGTTCTCCTCGATGTTCTTGGAGATCTATTCGATGTAATACTTTTTTGCGGTGTGTTTGCCGAGATCCGATGAATTGTGGATTTATGATCAGCTTATCTATGAATATTATTTGAATCTTCACTGAATTCTTATATGCATGATTTGATATCTTTGTAATTCTCTTCGAACTATCGGTTTGGTTTGGCCAACTAGATTGGTTTTTCTTGCAATGGGAGAAGTGCCTAGCTTTGGGTTCAATCTTGCGGTGTTCTTTCCCAGTGACAGTTGATACGTCTCCAACGTATCTATAATTTTTGATTGTTCCATGATATTATATTATCATTCTTGGATGTTTTATAATCATTTTATAGACATTTTATATCATTTTTTGGTACTAACCTATTGACATAGTGCCAAGTGCCAGTTGCTGTTTTTTGCATGTTTTTTACATCGCAGGAAATCAATACCAAACGGAGTCCAAACGCAGCGAAACTTTTTGTGCATTTTTTTGGACCAGAAGACATCCAGTGGGCCGGAGAAGCGCCTGGGGGTGCTCCGAGGGGAGCACAACCCACCAGGGCACGCCTGGAGGCCCAAGCGTGCCCTGGTGGGTTGTGCCCACCTCGGGTGCCCCCCGAACCGCCTCTTTGCTCTATAAATACCCCAATATTCTAGAAACCCTAGGGGAGTCGTCGAAAATCAATTCCAGCCGCCGCAGAGTCCAGAACCACCAGATCCAATCTAGACACCATCATGGAGGTGTTCACCACTTCCATTGGTGCCTCTCCGATGATGCGTGAGTAGTTCTTTGTAGACCTACGGGTCCGTAGTTAGTAGCTAGATGGCTTCCTCTCTCTCTCTTGATCTTCAATACAATGGTCTCTTGGAGATCCATATGATGTAACTCTTTTTGCAGTGTGTTTGTTGGGATCCGATGAACTTTGAGTTTATGATCAGATCTATCTTTTTATCCATGAAAGTTATTTGAGTCTTCTTTGATCTCTTATATGCATGATTGCTTATAGCCTCATATTTCTTCTCCGATATTTGGGTTTTGTTTGGCCAACTTGATCTATTTATCTTGCAATGGGAAGAGGTGCTTTGTAGTGGGTTCGATCTTACGGTGCTTGATCCCAGTGACAGAAGGGGAACCGACACGTATGTATCGTTGCTACTAAGGATAAAACGATGGGGTCTATTTCTACATAAATAGATCTTGTCTACATCATGTCATCGTTCTTATTGCATTACTCTGTTTCTCCATGAACTTAATACACTAGATGCATGCTAGATAGCGGTCGATGTGTGGAGTAATAGTAGTAGATGCAGGCAGGAGTCGGTCTACTAATCTTGGACGTGATGCCTATATAATGATCATTGCCTGGATATCATCATGATTATTTGAAGTTTTATCAATTGCCCAACAGTAATTTGTTCACCCACCGTTTGCTATTTTTCTCGAGAGAAGCCACTAGTGAAACCTACGGCCCCCGGGTCTCTTCTTTAATATATTTGCCTTTGCGATCTATTTTCCTTTGCTTTTATTTTCAGATCTATTAAACCAAAAATACAAAAATACCTTCCTGCACTTTATTTTATTTGGCGTTCGATCTATCAATATTTACTACTCTCTCACGTCCGTTTGCCAATTTCTGGCGCCGTCACCCGAAAGGGATTGACAACCCCTTTTACACGTCGGGTTGCGAGTATTTATTATTTGTGTGCAGGTGCTATTTCCGTAGTGTTGCTTGGTTCTCCTACTGGTTCGATAACCTTGGTTTCATCACTGAGGGAAATACCTACCGCCGCTGTGCTGCGTCATCCCTTCCTCTTTGGGGAAATACCGACGTAGCTTTAAGCCCCATCAAAAGGAATTTCTGGCACCGTTGCCAGGGAGGATCTTCAACATATACCAGGTTCCTAATCACAAATCTCATCTCCTTGCAATTTACATTATTTTCCATTTGCCTCTCGTTTTCCTCTCCCCCACTTCACAAAAATTTGCCGTTTTATTCGCCCTCTTTTTCGTTCGCCGTTTTCCCGTCAGATCTATCTTGTGTGCAATTTTGTTTGCCACTTTTTTTCATTATGGATAGTTCTTCCTCTATTGCGTGCACTCCCGAGAATGAAGTTCTCAACTTTAAACAAAGGGGAGGAGAGAATTTAAAAGATGGTTGGTATGGAATTTGCAATGCTCATAATAGATCTATCCGTAAGCAATCTACCGTTGTTCTTCTTCGCTGTTTTTATGTGGGCATCACCACTTGGTATAGATTCGTCCTTGATACGATTACCGGTGGAAATTTCTTGATGTGTCCCTCTCTTGATGCTTTTAATGCTTTGGGAAATTTAGTAGGATCACCACCTCTTATGATTAATGAAACAACTTTGACTCTTGAGCATGTTATGGAAAGATTAGATGCTATTGAAAAGAAAATGCTTACTGAAGAGCATATTGAAAACATGGATAAAAAGATGCATAATTTTGCCACTAAAATTGGGTGAAAAGCGGGAGAAGTTTTTAAGTTGCTAAAAGAAAAGGGGACCGTAATTCTTGAAAGAATTGAAGAAAGCCCGTCTCGGATTGATAAACTAGAAGAAATCTTTAGTAATCTAAGTACGGCTATTGCTTCCGCCAAAACTCCTGTAAAAATTGGCAAGACTACTCAAGTTACTAAAAACAAGGGTGCAACTTCTCGTAATGATAACGGAGATCTTAAGATGATTAGTATCCATCCCAATTTTATTGAAGTGATAAGAGACCCTATTTGCAAGAATGAATTTTTCAATCTCATGCCTAGAAGTATTGTCGTTGAGAATTTATATGCTAAATCCTTGAAGAATTCTAAGTGTTTGATTGAAGAGTTGGAGACCAAAGATGACAAAACTTAGATCCTTGCTTTATGCCTAGCTAGGGCGTGAAACAATAGCGCTTGTTGGGAGGCAACCCAATGAATAAAATTTATTTTTGCTTTTTGCTTTCTGTTCTTGAGTGTTAGCACAATTATGCTACTGTTATAATTGTGGTTTTTGTGTTTTAATTAGTGTTTGTGCCAAGTAAAGCCTTTAGGATTATGTTGGGTGATAGTTGATTTGATCTTGTTGGAAAACAGAAACTTTTGCATCCAGTAAAACAATTTTGAAAATTCACAGCATAGACGAAAAATTCTGAATTGTTTTACACAAGATTGATATACAAATTGTGTCTGTTTTACTAATTTTTCAGAATTTTTTGAGTTATAGAAGTATTCGAAATATCCAGATTTATACAGACTGTTCTGTTTTTGACAGATTCTGTTTTCTTTGCGTTGTGTGCTTGTTTTGATGATTCTATGGTTTTATTTGATGAGTTTTTGCCATAGAAAAGTTGGAATACAGTAGATATAATGCAAAAATAAAATATGAATTGGTTTTCTACAGTACTTATAGTAGTGATTTGCTTTCTTATACTAATGGATCTCACAAAGGTTTTGTTGAGTTTTGTGTGATTGAAGTTTTCAAGTTTTGGGTTATCTTACGATGGATGAAGGAATAAGGAGTAAGAAGAGCCTAAGCTTGGGGATGCCCATGGCATCCCAAGCTATTATCCAAAGAGAAGCAAGCAACTAAGCTTTGGGATGCCCCGAGTGGCATCCCCTCTTTCTTGTAACGACCATCGGTATTTTACTCGAAGCTATATTTTTATTCGTCACATACTATGAGTTTTGCTTGGAGCGTCTTGTATGATATGAGTCTTTGCTTGTTTTGCTTTGTGTTCTAAGTCTTGAATCCTTGCTGGACACACCTATTTGAGAGAGCCAAAATTATGCCATGACTTGTTAGAATTGCTCTCTATGCTTCACTTAAATTTTTATGAGCTATGGATTTGCTCTAGTGCTTCACTTATATCTTTTTGAGCATGGCGTGCTTTAGTATTTTTGAAGAAATGCTCTCATGCTTCACTTAGATTTATTTGGGAGTTAGTAAATTTTTAAGAAATTCTCTCTTGCTTCACTTAAATTAATTTGAGAGAAAGAAGTATTATGCTCATGATCTTCACTTATATTTGTTTGAGCTTATCAAAAGCAACACATGAAAATTAGTTCCAAAGTGATAGATATCCAAGAAGGATATAATAAAAACTTTCATGAAGATCATTGGACAAAATAAACTTGATTCCTTGTAATACTTTTGAGATATGATGATGTGATATGTGAGTTATGTTGATGAGTAATTGTGCTTTAGTAAGAATATTGGTGTTAAGGTTTGTGATTCCCTATGCAAGCACAAAAGTCAATAGTCATGCAATGAAATTATATCCTACTTGTGGTGCATTATTCAGTGTTAATTATGCTTAATGCTCGCTTATGAGATTATTCATTTTTTGGTTGGTCGCTTCTCAATCTTTTGCTAGCCTTCATTTTGCACTAAGTATGATCACTACTTGTGCATCCAATACCCTTTAAACCAGTTTTGCCACATGAGTCCACTATATCTACCTATATGCGGTATTCTTTTGCCGTTCTAAGCAAATTTGTATGTGCCATCTCTAATTTTCAAAATAAACTTCTCTTTTGTGTGTTCGTACCGTTCGCGAGGCGGTGAGGGGTGGCTAATATTTTCCATGCTAGATGTGTTATTCTCACGATGAGTGTTTATTAACTTGTCATTGCACGAGAGTAAGGCAAAGGTATTAGGGATGCCCAGTCCCGAAATGAAAAATGAATTTAATTTATGTTGTCAAATAATAAATTTCTTGGAAAGTGTTTGTATGGAGGGCACCTGTGGATACGGATAGCCATGGAAAGTGAAAGAAATGGTGGAAAAAGGAATAAACTTTATTTTCTGTTTGGGAACCGCCTATGATATATCTAGCATGGAAAGTGTTGGGAACTCTAAGTCGTTTTCATTGGTGGGAAAAGCACACCTCCCAAAATGTTTTTATCTCTAAGTTTTTCGCTTTGAGCTCTGGCACCTCTACAAATCCCTACTTCCCTCTATGAAGGGCCTTTCGTTACTTTATGCAATTTTTATTGTTAATTTGAGTCTCCATCTTCTCTTATAAAGCACCAAATAGGAGGCACTATGATCGTACTTGAGCATTGGGTGTAGTTAATATGCGAGTGTGTTTCATGAATGGATCAATGGTTGAGCATGATGGGCTAGGGATAACTTATTTCAGCATTGATATTTTGAAAGACATAGTTGCTTGTTGATATGCTTGAGTATTTAAGTCATCATGTCAAAACTAGACTATTGCTTTGAATCATATAAAAGTACAAATGTCCATGCTATAAAAGAAAGAATATGAGATGACATGTTAGGCAGCATTCCACATCAAAAATTCTGTTTTTATCATTTACCTACTTGAGGACGAGCAGGGATTAAGTTTGGGGATGCTGATACGTCTCCAACGTATCTATAATTTTTTATTGTTCCATGCTGTTATATTATCATTCTTGGATGTTTTACAATCATTTTATATCATTTTTTGGTACTAACCTATTGACATAGTGCCAAGTGCCAGTTGCTGTTTTTTGCATGTTTTTTACATCGCAGGAAATCAATACCAAACGGAGTCCAAACGCAGCGAAACTTTTTGTGGATTTTTTTTGGACCAGAAGGCATCCAGTGGGCCAGAGAAGCGCCTGGAGTGTGCTCCGAGGGGAGCCCAACCCACCAGGGCGCGCCTGGAGGCCCAAGCGCGCCCTGGTGGGTTGTGCCCACCTCGGGTGCCCCCCGAACCGCCTCTTTGCTCTATAAATACCCCAATATTCCAGAAACCCTAGTGGAGTCGTCGAAAATCAATTCCAGCCGCCGCAGAGTCCAGAACCACCAGATCCAATCTAGACACCATCATGGAGGTGTTCACCACTTCCATTGGTGCCTCTCCGATGATGCGTGAGTAGTTCTTTGTAGACCTACGGGTCCGTAGTTAGTAGCTAGATGGCTTCCTCTCTCTCTCTTGATCTTCAATACAATGGTCTCTTGGAGATCCATATGATGTAACTCTTTTTGCGGTGTGTTTGTTGGGATCCGATGAACTTTGATTTTATGATCAGATCTATCTTTTTATCCATGAAAGTCATTTGAGTCTTCTTTGATCTCTTATATGCGTGATTGCTTATAGCCTCATATTTCTTGTCCGATATTTGGGTTTTGTTTGGCCAACTTGATCTATTTATCTTGCAAAGGGAAGAGGTGCTTTGTAGTGGGTTCGATCTTACGGTGCTTGATCCCAGTGACAGAAGGGCAACCGACACGTATGTATCGTTGCTACTAAGGATAAAACGATGGGGTCTGTTTCTACATAAATAGATCTTGTCTACATCATGTCATCGTTCTTATTGCATTACTCCGTTTCTCCATGAACTTAGTACACTAGATGCATGCTGGATAGCGGTCGATGTGTGGAGTAATAGTAGTAGATGCAGGCAGGAGTCGGTCTACTATTCTTGGACATGATGCCTATATAATGATCATTGCCTGGATATCATCATGATTATTTGAAGTTTTATCAATTGCCCAACAGTAATTTGTTCACCCACCGTTTGCTATTTTTCTCGAGAGAAGCCACTAGTGAAACCTACGGCCACCGGGTCTCTTCTTTAATATATTTGCCTTTGCGATCTATTTTCCTTTGCTTTTATTTTTAGATCTATTAAACCAAAAATACAAAAATACCTTGCTGCACTTTATTTTATTTGGCGTTCGATCTATTAATATTTACTACTCTCTCACGTTCGTTTGCCAATTTCTGGCGCCGTTGCCCGAAAGGGATTGACGACCCCTTTTACATATCGGGTTGCGAGTATTTGTTATTTGTGTGCAGATGCTGTTTACGTAGTGTTGCTTGGTTCTCCTACTGGTTCGATAACCTTGGTTTCATCACTGAGGGAAATACCTACCGCCGTTGTGCTGCATCATCCCTTCCTCTTTGAGGAAATACCGACGTAGCTTTAAGCCGCATCAACAGTAGGGGCAGCAAGGCACGTATTGTATTGTTGCCATCGAGGATAAAAAGATGGGGTTTTCATCATATTGCTTGAGTTAATTCCTCTACATCATGTCATCTTACTTAATGCATTACTCCGTTCTTTATGAACTTAATACTCTAGATGCATGCTGGATAGCGGTCGATGTGTGGAGTAATAGTAGTAGATGCATAATCATTTCGGTCTACTTGACATGGACGTGATGCATATATTCATGATCATTGCCTTAGATATCGTCATAACTTTTCGCTTTTCTATCAATTGCTCAGCAGTAATTTGTTCACCCACCGTATTATTTTCTATCTTTAGAGAAGCCTCTAGTGAAACCTATGGCCCCCGGGTCTATTTTCCATCATATAATCTTCTACTTTTTATTGTACAAGTTTTCGATCTACTATTTTGCAATCTTTTACTTTCCGATCTATAAAACAAAAATACCAAAAATATTTACTTTATCTTTTATTTAGTTTCATCTACATCTATCAGATCTCACTTTTGCAAGTAAACGTGAAGGGATTGACAACCCCTTTATCGCGTTGGGTGCAAGTTGTTTGATTGTTTGTGCAGGTATTCGGTGATTTGTGCGTTGTCTCCTACTAGATTGGTAACTTGGTTCTCAAACTAAGGGAAATACTTATCTCCACTTTGCTGCATCACCCTTTCCTCTTCAAGGGAAAAAACAACGCAAGCTCAAGAAGTAGCATGCCCCAATCATGAGCTCTCAAGAGAAATTATTATTTAGAATTTTTATGCTCGGTTTTCTCATGATGATCGATCCATGCTCGATACTTCTTGTACTGGTTCTTTTTTGAAGAAGACTATTGAATTCAGGTGGGATCTTTTAGAAAGAATTAAACGCAACTCTGAAGATTGGGAACTCGACGAAGGTAAAGAGTTAGGTATTAAGCTTGAATTTGATTGCGTTAAATCTTTTATGAATACCGATGCTTTTCAGAAATTTAGCACTAAATATGGACTTGACTCTGAGATAGTAGCCTCTTTCTTTGAATCATTTGCTACTCATGTTGATCTCCCTAAGGAGAAGTGGTTTAAATATCATCCCCCTATCAAAGAAGAAATTAAAGAACCCGGCATAGATAAAGATGAAACTATTATTGATAATATTGATCCAGTTGTGCCTACTGCTTATATTGAAAAACCACCTTTCCCTGTTAGGATAAAGGAACATGCTAAGGTTTCAACTGTGGTTCGCAAAAGTAATATTAGAGCACCTAAACCTGCTGAACAAATTAAAGTAGAACCTGGTGTTGCTATGGTGAAAGATCTCTTGGTGGAAAATATTGATGGGCATGTTATTTACTTATGTGATGAAGCTGCTAGAATTGCCAAACCCGATGAAAAAGATAAACATAGACCCATTGTTGGCATGCCTGTTGTCTCAGTTAAAATAGGAGATCATTGTTATCATGGTTTATGTGATTTAGGTGCTAGCGTGAGTGCTATTCCTTTTACCTTATACCAGGAAATTATGAATGACATAGCACCCACTGAAATAGAAGACATAGATGTTACTATTAAACTTGCTAATAGAGACACCATACACAACTTGGGATTGTTAGAGATGTTGAAGTCTTGTGTGGGAAAATAAAATACCCTACTGATTTTCTAGTTCTTGGTTCCCCACAAGATGACTTCTGTCCCATTATCTTTGGTAGACCTTTCTTGAACACTGTCAGTGCTACTATAGATTGTCATAAACAAATTGTCAATGTTAGCTTTGGTAATGAGTCTCATGAGTTTAATTTTTCCAAGTTTAATACACAACCTCACAAGAAAGAATTACTTAGTAAGGATTTAATAATTGGTCTTGCTTCTATTGCCGTGCCTCCTACTGATCCACTGGAAAAATATTTGCTAGACCATGAAAATGATATGCACATGCATGAAAGAAATGAGATAGATAAAATTTTCTTTGAACAACGACCTCTGCTCAAACATAATTTGCCTATTGAAACTCTAGGAGGTCCTCCTCCACGTAAAGGTGATCCAGTGTTTGAATTAAAACAATTGCCTGATACTTTGAAATATGCTTATCTCGATGAGAAAAAGATATATCATGTTATTATTAGTGCTAACCTTTCAGAACATGAAGAAGAAAGATTATTAAAAATTCTGAAGAAGCACCGTGCTGCTATTGGATATAGTCTTGATGATCTTAAGGGCATTAGTGCCACTCTCTGTCAGCACAAGATTAATATGGAACCTGATGCTAAACCCATTGTTGATCATCTACGACGTTTGAATCCGAAGATGAAAGAAGTGGTAAGAACTGAAATATTAAAACTTCTGGAAGCAGGTATAATCTATCCCATAGCTGATAGTAGATGGGTGAGTCCCGTTCATTGTGTCCCTAGGAAGGGAGGTATTACCATTGTTCCTAATGATAAAAATGAACTCATTCCACAAAGAATTGTTGCTGGCTATAGAATGGTAATTGATTTTAGAAAATTAAATAAAGCAACTAGAAAAGATCATTACCCTTTGCCATTTATTGATCAAATGCTAGAAAGATTATCAAAGCACACACACTTTTGCTTCCTAGATGGATATTCTGGCTTTTCTCAAATACCTGTCTCACAACCTGATCAAGAGAAAACCACTTTTACTTGCCCATTTGGAACTTATGCGTATAGACATATGCCCTTTGGTTTATGCAACGCACCTGCTACTTTTCAAAGATGTATGACTGCTATATTTTCTGATTTTTGTGAAAAGATTGTTGAGGTTTTCATGGATGATTTTTCTGTTTATGGAACTTCTTTTGATGATTGCTTGCGCAACATTGATCGAGTTTTGCAGAGAGGTAAGCAAACTAATGTTGTATTGAATTGGGAGAAGTGTCACTTTATGGTTAATGAAGGTATTGTTTTGGGGCATAAAATTTCTGAACGAGGTATTGAGGTGGACCAAGCTAAAGTTGATGCAATTGAGAAAATGCCATGTCCTAAAGATATTAAAGGTATTCGTAGTTTCCTAGGTCATGCTGGTTTCTATAGGAGATTTATTAAAGACTTCTCTAAAATTTCTAGGCCTCTTACAAATCTTTTACAAAAGGATGTTCCATTTGTTTTTGATGATGATTGTGTAGAAGCCTTTGAAACACTTAAGAAAGCCTTAACTTCTGCACCTATTGTTCAACCACCTGATTGGAACTTGCCTTTTGAAATTATGTGTGATGCTAGTGATTATGCTGTTGGTGCTATTCTAGGACAAAGAGTTGATAAAAAATTAAATGTTATTCATTATGCTAGCAAAACTCTAGACAGTGGCCAAAGAAATTATGCTACAATTAAAAAGAATTTTTAGCAGTTGTGTTTGCTTGTGAAAAATTCAGATCTTACATTGTTGATTCTAAAGTTACTGTTCACACTGATCATGCTGCTATTAAATATCTTCTAGAAAAGGAAGATGCTAAACCTAGATTCATTAGGTGGGTTCTCTTGCTACAAGAATTTGATTTATATATCACTGATAGAAAAGGAGCTGAGAACCTTGTAGCTAATAACTTATCTAGGTTAGAGAATATCCTTGATGACCCACTACCTATTGATGATAGCTTTCCTGATGAGCAACTAGCTGCAATAAATGTTTCTCATAACACTCCTTGGTATGCTGACTATGCTAATTATATTGTTGCTAAATACATACCACCTAGTTTCACATACCAACAAAAGAAGAAATTCTTCTATGATTTAAGACATTACTTTTGGGATGACCCACATCTTTATAAGGAAGGAGTAGATGGTATTATTAGATGTTGTGTACATGAGCATGAACAGGAACAAATCCTACGGAAATGTCACTCCGAAGCTTATGGAGGGCATCATGCGGGGGATAGAACTGCTCACAAGGTATTGCAATTTGGTTTTTATTGGCGTAATCTCTTCAAGGATGCCCGTAAGTTTGTTTTATCTTGTGATGAATGTCAATGAATTGGTAATATAGGTAAGCATCAGGAAATGCCTATGAATTATTCACTTGCTATTGAACCATTTGATGTTTGGGGTTTTGATTATATGGGACCTTTGCCTTCCTCTAATGGGTATACACATAGTTTGGTTGCTGTTGATTACGTTACTAAGTGGGTAAAAGCTATGCCAACTAGTAGTGTTGATCATAACACTTCCATTAAAATGCTTAAAGAATTTATTTTCCCAACGTTTGGACTCTCTAGATATTTAATGACTAATGGTGGTTCACACTTTATTCATGGTGCTTTCCGTAAAATGCTTGCTAAATATGATGTTAACCATAGAATTGCATCAGCCTATCATCCTCAATCTAGTGGTCAAGTTGAACTTAGCAATAGAGAAATAAAATTAATATTACAAAAAACAATTAATAGGTCTCGAAAGAATTGGTCTAAGAAATTAGATAATGCACTTTGGGCCTACTGAACAGCTTATAAAAATCCTATGGGTATGTCTCCCTATAAAATGGTTTATGGAAAAGCTTGACATTTGCCTCTTGAGTTAGAACACAAAGAATATTGGGCAATTAAAGAACTCAACTATGATTTTAAACTTGCCGGTGAAAAGAGGTTATTTGATATTTGCTCACTAGATGAATGGAGAACCCAAGCCTATGAAAATGCCAAGTTATTTAAAGAAAAAGTTAAAAGATGGCACGACAAAAGAATTCAAAAGCGGGAATTCAAAGTTGGAGAATATGTTCTTTTATACAACTCTCGTTTCAGATTCTTCGCAGGAAAACTTCTCTCTAAATGGGAAGGACCATATATCATTGAGGAGGTTTACCACTCTGGAGATATCAAAATAAATAATGCCGAAGGTACTAACCCGAAGGTGGTCAATGGGTAAAGAATTAAACACTATATCTCAGGTACGCCTATTAATGTTGAAAGCAACATGATTCAAACCATGACACCTCAGGAACACATAAAAGAGACCATCCGGAACACTCCAGAATAATTAAAAAAAGAGGAGGTACATGATACGGTAAGTAAACAGACTCTGAAAAATCCGCAAAAATATTTTCTGTCAGTTTTCGAATATTTTAAAAATTAGGAAAATAAGAAACAACCAGGAAGGCCCCCGAGGGGGGCACAAGACACCAGGGCGCCCCTGGGGCCCCTGGCGCGCCCAGGTCGGTTGTGCCCACTTCGGGAACCTTCCCGACTCCGTTTTCCTCTTGTTTGCTTGTTTCCCAAGATAAAAAATCTTTATATACCCCCCGAACGTAATGACCATCGTATCGTGGAGAAATCTTCTGTTCTTCTTTCTTGTTGTTTTCTGACAGATCTAGATCACCATGGCCGCTTAGAGCTCCTCCAAGGACAAGTTCTTCGAGAACGTTATCAACCCGTATTTGCGATAGGTGATGCAGCACCCTCAAGCCATTGAGATGCGTGAGGGGGTGCTCCACATTCGGGACGTCCAGGGCCCCAAGGGGACGGGGAACGTGGATGCCAGGCTCGAAGCTATGGAGCAGGAGGTCTTCAAGTGCAAGGGGATGGTGGAACATGGACTCAATGCCAATCACCTCATGATCGCTGATTACACCCGTGATCTCAAGGTGGATGGAAAATCCATGAAAGACATCTTCTTCACCTTCAACGAGCAAATCAACTTTCCGCAAAGCCAAATCTATGATCTCCAAAACCAAGTCTTTGAATATGAGGCAAGGTTTAATGGTATGAGTTTGGCTGCCAGTTGCAGGATTCACGAGACTCGCTCCTCCTCTTATGATGGTGAGCCATTGCCATGGAAACCGGAAGATAAGATCGCTACTACCTCATCACCACCACCACCTTCTTCATCACCAAAGGAGACTTAAGTTCATGGTATGGACACTCCCCTTGGCTTGTGCCAAGCTTGGGGGAGGTGTCCCGGTATCGTATCACCACCACTATCTTTGCTTTCATCTATTTTAGTTCGATCTCTAGTTTTCCTATGATTTAGTTGAATAAAAGTTTAGTTCGATCCTTTCTTTTCGAGTGTTTGCTTAGTGATCTATCTATCGATGTAATCGTGTGTGAGATATATAATAAAGAGTAGTTTGAGTTTTGTTTCTTTATTTTAATGACATCATATGCTAATCTTATGGTAATCTTATGGTAAGTAACGACATCACATAAGGAAAAGTATAAGTGGTAAAATTTATTGGAGATTGACAAACATAGCATTGGTCAATGATGCAATTCATGAAAGAATTAATAAGGGAAGAGAAGATTCACATGCAAATACACTATCTTGGACATCTTTTATGATTGTGAGCCCCCATTAAATATTTTGTGTCAAAATAGTTGACGTTGGACAAGGAAGACAACGTAATGATTTATGTTTGTTCATATTCACATAGAAGTTATATTGTCATAGATCCTTTAACGTGTGGTGCTTACTCAATATCTTTTCTAGCCAACAATTCCGCACTAAGTAAAAAAAAAATTCCGCACTAAGTAGAGATACTACTTGTGCATCCAAAAACCCTTAAACCCAAATCTTATTTTGAGAGTCCACCATACCTACCTATGGATTGAGTAAGATCCTTCAAGTAAGTTGTCATCGGTGCAATAAGGCAATAAAATTTTCTTCTAAATGTGTTGGATCATTTAGTGTAAGAGAAAATTGAGCGTTGCACGAACTTGTGATGGCAAAATAATAAAAGCCACAGACTGCATAATAAAGGTTGCTATCATAAGGGGTAATATAACGTGACGTTCTTCTGCATTAAGGGATTTGGCATACAAACAAATAAGAGCATGACAACCTCTGCTTCCCTCTGTCAAGGGCATATCTTTTTACTTTTATGCATCTACTTTTATGTAAGAGTCAAAAGTTTTATTCCCTATTCCTTTTTATTTACTCTTTTTGCAAGCATCATGTGGTGAGGAAAGATCTAGGCACATATATCCAGATGGATATGAGTAGGCATGAGTTATTATTGTTGACATCACCCTTGAGGTGAATACGTTGGGAGGCGAAACTATAAGCCCCTATCTTTCTATGTGTCCGGTTGAAACTTTTTGTTCATGGGTATGTTGTGAGTGTTAGCAATCATAGAAGATCAAATGAGGGTTGAGTATGTGGACTTGCCTAAAGGCTCCGATACGTGACCCTTCCTGAAAATATGATGAATTGTAGTTGCAAAGTTGACTAAGAACATAGTTGGTTGGTTTTCAATAAGGTTTATGCTTTATACTTCAGTGTTGTGATGAATTGTTACTTGTTCATGAGAAGTTATATGATAAAAGTTGTTTGATAAAGTTTATGTTAAAGTTCTTTGCTATTATAATAATATGCATGATGCTTCTATGTCCATATTTTTTTTTATCGACACCTCTCTCTCTAAGCATGTGGACATGTTTTTCGATTTCGGTTTTCGCTTGAGGACAAGCGAGGTCTAAGCTTGGGGAAGTTGATACGTCCATTTTGCATCATGTTTTCCTACTGTTATTTATAATGTTTTTATGCATAATAATGCTGTTAGGAGTAATTCTAATGCCTTTTCTCTCACAATATGCAAGCTTTACACAAAGAGGGAGAATACCGGCAGCTGGAATTCTGGACCTGGAAAAGCTACGTCAGAGTTACCTATTCTGCACATCTCGAAATGAGCTGAAAATTTATGAAGAATTGTTTTGGAATATATGAAGAATATTGGAGTAAATAACTACCAGAGGCGGCCCACCAGGTGGGCACAACCCACCTGGGCGCGCCAGTGGTGGGTTGTGCCCTCCTCGGCCCACCTCCGGTGCCCCTCTTCTGGTATATAAGTCATTTTGACCTAGAAAAAATAAAGGGAGGACTTTCGGGACGAAGCGCCGCCGTCTCGAGGCGGAACTTGGGCAGGAGCACTTTTTCCCTCCGGCTGAGCGATTCCGCCGGGGGAACTTCCTTCCCGGAGGGGGAAATCATCGTCATCGTCATCACCAACAACTCTCCCATCTTTGGGAGGGCCATCTCCATCAACATCTTCAACAACACCATCTCCTCTCAAACCCTAGTTCATCTCTTGTGTTCAATCTTTGTACCGGAACCTTAGATTGGTGCTTGTGGGTGATTAGTAGTGTTGATTACATCTTGTAGTTGATTACTATATGGTTTATTTGGTGGAAGATTATATGTTCAGATCCATTATGCTATTTAATACCCCTCTGATCTTGAGCATGATTATTATTTGTGAGTAGTTACTTTTGTTCTTGAGGTCACGGGAAAAGTCATGTTGCAAGTAATCATGTGAACTTGATATGTGTTCGATATTTTGATGATATGTATGTTGTGATTCCCTTAGTGGTGTCATGTGAACATCGACTACATTGCACTTCACCATATTTGGGCCTAAGGGAATGCATTGTGGAGTAGTTATTAGATGATGGGTTGCTAGAGTGACAGAGGCTTAAACCCTGGTTTATGCGCTATTTCGAAAGGGACTGATTTGGATCCAGAAGTTTAATTCTATGGTTAGATTTTATCTTAATACTTCTCTCGTAGTTGCGGATGCTTGCGAGGGGGTTAATCATAAGTAGGAGGTTTGTTCAAGTAAGAATAGCACCTAAGCACCGGTCCACCCACATATCAAATTAGCAAAGTAGCGAACACGAACCAAACCAGCATGATGAAAGTGATATGATGAAATTCCCGTGCACCCTCAAGAACGCTTTGCTTATCATAAGAGACTGTTTTGGCCTATCCTTTGCCACAATAGGATTGGGATACCTTGCTGCACTTTATTTACCGTTACCGTTACTTGCTCGTTACAAATTATCTTGCTATTAAACTATCTGTTACTAACTATTTCAGTGCTTGCAGAAAATACCTTGCTGAGAACCACTTGTCATTTCCTTCTGCACCTCGTTGGGTTTGACACTCTTACTTATCGAAAGGACTATGATTGATCCCCTATACTTGTGGCTCATCACAGATCTCAAATCATGTAACTCGGGCCCTAGTGACAAGCATTAAGCATAGCAAAGTCATAGCAACATCAATCTCAGAACATAATGCATACTAGGGATCAAGCCCTAACAAAACTAACTCGATTACATGATAAATCTCATCCAACCCATCACCGTCCAACAAGCCTACGAAGGAATTACTCTCTCCTGGCGGTGAGCATCATGGAATTGGTGACGGAGGAAGGTTGATGATGACAACGGCGACAGATTCCACCCTCCGGAGCCCTGAACGGACTCCAGATCAGCCCTCCCGATGAAGAATAGGAGGTGGCGGCGGCTCCTATCGTAAAACATGATGAATCCTTCTCTCTTATTTTTTTTTCTCCGCGAATAGGTATATATGGAGTTGGAGTTAGGGTTGCCGGAGCTCCAGGGGGGGAACAAGCCTGGGAGGAGCGCCTTGGGGGGTAGGCACACCCCAGAGCTTGTGGCTCCTGGGTGGCCCCTGATGTTGGCTTGAACTACGTTGGTATTTCCCCAAAGAGGAAGGGATGACGCAGCACAGCAACGGTAGGTATTTCCCTCAGTGATGAGACCAAGGTTATCGAACCAGTAGGAGAACCAAGTAACACTATGTAAACAGCACCTGCACACAAAGAACAAATACTTGCAACCTGACGTGTTAAAGGGGTTGTCAATCCCTTTCGGGTAACGGCGCCAGAAATTGGCAAACGGACGTGAGATAAATTGTAGTAGATTGATAGATGCAAATAAAAGCAAATAGAATTCAGCGAGGTATTTTTGGGTTTTTGGAAATATAGATCTGAAAATAAAAGTGGCAAATAAATAAAAAGGCAAATAGCAAAATAGATCCGAAAATATATGATGAGCAAATAGACTCGGGGGCCGTAGATTTCACTAGTGGCTTCTCTCGAGAAAAATAGCATACGGTGGGTAAACAAATTACTGTTGGGCAATTGATAGAACTTCAAATAATTATGACCATATCCAGGCAATGATCATTATATAGGCATCACGTCCAAGATTAGTAGACCGACTCCTGCCTGCATCTACTACTATTACTCCATAAATCGACCGCTATCCAGCATGCATCTAGTGTATTAAGTTCATGGAGAATCGGAGTAATGCAATAAGAACGATGACATGATGTAGACAAGATCTATTTATGTAGAAATAGACCCCACCTTGTTATCCTTAATAGCAATGATACATACGTGTCGGTTCCCCTTCTGTCACTGGGATCAAGCACCGTAAGATCGAACCCATCACAAATCACCTCTTCCCATGGCAAGAAAAATTGATCTAGTTGGCCTAACTAAACCAAAGATTCGAAGAAGAAATACGAGGCTATAAGTAATCATGCATATAAGAGATCAAAAGACTCAAATAACTTTCATGGATAAAAACATAGATCTAATCATAAACTCAAAGTTCATCGGATCCCAACAAACACACCGCAAAAAAGAGTTACATCAAATAGATCTCCAAGAGACCATTGTATTGAGAATCAAAAGAGAGAGAGAGAGAGGAAGCCATCTAGCTACTGCCTACGGACTAGTAGGTCCACAATGAACTACTCACGCATCATCGGAGAGGCACCAATGAGGATGATGAACCCCTCCGTGATGGTGTCTAGATTGGATCTGTGGTTTCTGGAACTTGCGGCGGCTGGAATTGATTTTCGTCGACTCCCCTAGGATTTCTGGAATATTGGGGCATTTATAGAGAAAAGAGGCGGTGCGGGAGGTGGCCGAGGTGGGCACAACCCACCTGGGCGCGCCTGGGCCCCCAGGCGCGCCCTGGTGGGTTATGCTCCCTTCGGAGCCCCCCTCAGGTACTTTCTTGGCCCAACTTGTGTCTTCTGGTCCAGAAAAAATCACCAAAAAGTTTCGCTGCGTTTGGACTCCATTTGGTATTGATTTCCTGCGAAGTAAAAAACAAGCAAAAAACATCAACTGGCACTCAGCACTATGTCAATAGGTTAGTCCGAAAAAATGATATAAAGTTGCTATAAAATGATTGTAAAACATCGAAGAATTATAATATAACAGCATGGAACAATCAAAAATTATAGATACGTTGGAGACGTATCAGCATCCCCAAGCTTAATTCCTGCTCGTCCTCGAGTAGGTAAATGATAAAAACAGATTTTTTTATGTGGAATGCTGCCTAACATGTTCATCACATATTCTTTTCTTTGTAGCATGGACATTTGGACTTTTATATGATTCAAAGCAATAGTCTAGTTTTGCAATGAAGATTTCAATACTCAAGCATATCAACAAGCAACCATGTCTTTCAAAATATCAACACTAAAGCAAGTTATCCCTAGCCCATTATGCTCAATCATTGATCCATTCATGAAACACACTCGCATATTAGCTACACCCAATGCTCATGTACGATCATAGTGCCCCTTAGCTGGTGCTTTACAAGAGAAGATGGAGACTCAAAATAAAATAAAAATTGCATAAAGTAAAAGAAAGGCCCTTCGCAGAGGGAAGTAGGGATTTGTAGAGGTGCCAGAGCTCAAAGCGAAAAAAGTAGAGATAAAACATTTTGGGTGGCATCCTTTTCCTGTCAACGAAAACGATCGAGTAGTTCCCAATACTTTCCATGCTAGATATATCATAGGCGGTTCCCAAACAGAAAATAAACTTTATTCCTTTTTCCACCATACTTTCACTTTCCATGGCTAGCCATATCCACGGGTGCCCTCCATACCAACACTTTCCAAAGAATTTATTATTTGACAACATAAAATAAATTCATTTTTCATTTCAGGACTGGGCATCCCTAATACCTTTGTCGTACTCTCGTGCAATGAAAAGTGAATAAACACTCATCTTGAGAATAACACATCTAGCATGGAAATATATCAGCCACCCCCTACCGTTTCATGAGCGGTACGAGCACACAAAAGAGAAATTTATTTTGAAATTAGAGATGGCACATACAAATTTGCTTAGAACGGCACGGAAATACCACATATAGGTAGGTATAGTGGACTCATATGCAAAACTGGTTTGAAGTTTTTGGATGCACAAGTAGTGATCATACTTAGTGCAAATGAAGGCTAGCAAAAGATTGAGAAGCATCCAACCAAGAAACGAAAAATCTCAGAAGTGAGCATTAAGCATAACTAACACCGAATAATGCACCACAAGTAGGATATAATTTCATTGCATAACTATTGACTTTCGTGCTTGCATAGGGAATCACAAACCTTAACACCAATATTCTTACTAAAGCATAATTACTCATCAACATGACTCACATATTATATCAACATATCGCAAAACTATTACAAGGAATCAAGTTTATTTTGTCCAATGATCTTCATGAAAGTTTTTATTATATCCCTCTTGCATATCTATCACTTTTGGACTAATTTCATGTGTTGCTTTTGATAGCTCAAACAAATCTAAGTGAAGAACATGAGCATAAATTTTTCTTCTCTCAAAATAGTTTAAGTGAAGCAACAGAGAATTTCTAAAAAAAATTACTAACTCTCAAATAAATCTAAGTGAAGCATGAGAGCATTTCTTCAAAAATACTAAAGCACACCGTGCTAAAAAAGATATAAGTGAAGCACTAGAGCAATTCCATTGCTCATAAAGATTTAAGTGAAGCATAGAGAGCAATTCTAACAAGTCATAGCATAATTTTGGCTCCCTCAAATAGATGTGTCCAGCAAGGATTCATGACTTAAAATAAAAAGCAAAACAAGCAAAGACTCATATCATACAAGACGCTCCAAGCAAAACTCATGATATGTGACGATTAAAAATATAGCTCCAAGTAAAATACCGATGGTCGTTAGAAGAAAGAGGGGATGCCACTCGGGCATCCCCAAGCTTAGTTGCTTGCTTCTCTTAGGATAATGTCTTGGGGTGCCATGGGGCATCCCCAAGCTTAGGCTCTTCTTACTCCTTATTCCTTCATCCATCGTAATCTCACCCAAAACTTGAAAACTTCAATCACACAAAACTTAACAAAACCTTCGTGAGATCCGTTAGTATAAGAAAACCAATCTTTACTTTAAGTACTGTAGAAAACCCATTCAAATTTTGTTCTTGCATTATATCTACTGTATTCTAACTTTACCATGGCTCATACCCCCGGATAAAAACCATAGATTTATCAAAATAAGCACACAATGCAAAGAAAACAGAATCTGTTAAAAACAGAACAGTCTGTAAAGATGTGAATTGTTCTCATACTTCTGTAACTCCAAATATTCTGAAAATTTGTACAACAGAGACAACTTGTATATCAATCTTGTGTAAAAATTTCAGAATTTTTCGTCACTTCTGTGAATTTTCAAAATTGTTTTACTAGAGGCAAAAGTTTCTATTTTCCAACAAGATCAAATCAACTATCACCAAAGCTATCCCAAAGGCTTTACTTGGCACAAACACTAATTAAAACACAAAAAACACAATCATAACAGCAGCATAATTTTGCAAACACTCAAGAATAGAAATAAAAAGACAAAAATAAATTTTATTCATTGGGTTGCCTCGTAACAAACACTATCGTTTTACGCCCTTAGCTAGGCATAATGCAAAGATCTAAGTGTTGTCTTTTTTAATCTCATTTTCCTTAGAGGTGTTTTTGTCAGAAGGTTTTGCAAAAACAACATAAAACACCTTATCCATAGAGACTTTAGCATTATCAAGTTGCTTATCGTCATATCCCCCTTGATTTCCGGCAACAATCCAAGAATAGTGCTGATTAACATCATTGAAAACTTGTTGGATTATATCTAAAACGGGGACGTCCTTTTTAAGGTTCTCATCAAAGATTTGATTATCTCCAAGCAAATGTCTTAGCACATAATCACTATTATAAAGAATTTCATCTATCACTGGTTTTTCATGATTCATGCCATAAAAATCAAAGATTTCCCTAGCTTCCCTTATTATGTTGTCAAATTCATTCATAAGAACAAGAGTGGCCAACTTTTTAGCCTTAGGATTCTTTATGACGGGTAGCTCATAAAACATTCTTTGCAAGGTAGGATGAGTACGAATAAATTTATTTTCAAGTTTCAGAACTAGTGCTGAGATAGCTTCCGCATAAGATTTAGTCCTTTTTAGTATAGGAACATCATCAAGACTTAAATTTCCAACACAATTGAAAAATTCTTGGATACGTTCTTTTCCTATAACATTCCCTTTCCCCAAAACAAAAGTTTTAGCATCCAGATTGCCAGATCATCCAATTTTAGGAGTTAGGCCATCATTTGTTTTTGCCATACCAAAGTCACTCATGATGACAAAATCAGGCAATTAAGAGATCTGACGAGAAAACGGCGAGCGAGAAAGAGGGCGAATAAAACGGCAAATTTTTGTGAAGTGCTGGAGAGGATAACGAGAGGCAAATGGCAAATAATGTAAATTGCAAGGAGATGAGATTTGTGATTAGGAACCTGGTAGATGTTGATGATGTCTCCCCAGCAACGGCGCCAGAAATTAGCACGTGGCCGGGAGACTATCTTGACTTGATCCTCCCCAGCAACGGCGCCAGAAATACGTTTTGATGTTGGCTTGAACAACGTCGGTATTTCCCCAAAGAGGAAGGGATGATGCAGCACAACAACGGTAGGTATTTCCCTCAGTGATGAGACCAAGGTTATTGAACCAGTAGGAGAACCAAGCAACACTACGTAAACATCACCTGCACACAAAGAACAAATACTTGCAACCCGACGTGTTAAAGGGGTTGTCAATCCCTTTCGGGTAACGGCGCCAGAAATTGGCAAACGGACGTGAGATAAATTGTAGTAGATTGATAGATGCAAATAAAAGCAAATAGAATTCAGCGAGGTATTTTTGGGTTTTTGGAAATATAGATCTGAAAATAAAAGTGGCAAATAAATAAAAAGGCAAATAGCAAAATAGATCTGAAAATATATGATGAGAAAATAGACCCGGGGGCCGTAGATTTCACTAGTGGCTTCTCTCGAGAAAAATAGCATACGATGGGTGAACAAATTACTGTTGGGCAATTGATAAAACTTCAAATAATTATGACGATATCCAGGCAATGATCATTATATAGGCATCACGTCCAAGATTAGTAGACCGACTCCTGCCTGCATCTACTACTATTACTCCACATATCGACCGCTATCCAGCATGCATCTAGTGTATTAAGTTCATGGAGAAACAGAGTAATGCAATAAGAACGATGACATGATGTAGACAAGATCTATTTATGTAGAAATAGACCCCATCTTGTTATCCTTAATAGCAACGATACATACGTGTCGGCTCCCCTTCTGTCACTGGGATCAAGCACCGTAAGATCGAACCCATAACAAAGCACCTCTTCCCATGGCAAGAAAAATTGATCTAGTTGGCCTAACTAAACCAAAGATTCGAAGAAGAAATACGAGGCTATAAGTAATCATGCATATAAGAGATCAAAAGTCTCAAATTTAATAACTTTCATGGATAAAAACATAGATCTGATCATAAACTCAAAGTTCATCGGATCCCAACAAACACACCGCAAAAAAGAGTTACATCAAATAGATCTCCAAGAGACCATTGTATTGAGAATCAAAAGAGAGAGAGAGAGAGGAAGCCTCCTAGCTACTGCCTACGGACCCGTAGGTCTACAATGAACTACTCACGCATCATCGGAGAGGCACCAATGAGGATGATGAACCCCTCTGTGATGGTGTCTAGATTGGATCTGTGGTTTCTGAAACTTGCGGTGGCTGGAATTGATTTTCGTCGACTCCCCTAGGGTTTCTAGAATATTGGGGTATTTATAGAGCAAAGAGGCGGTGCGGGAGGTGGCCGAGGTGGGCACAACCCACCTGGGTGCGCCTGGGCCCCCAGGCGCGCCTTGGCGGATTGTGCTCCCCTCGGAGCCCCCCTCAGGTACTTTCTTGGCCCAACTTGTGTCTTCTGGTCCAGAAAAAATCACCAAAAAGTTTCGCTGCGTTTGGACTCCGTTTGGTATTGATTTCTTGCGAAGTTAAAAACATGCAAAAAATAGCAACTCGCACTGGGCACTATGTCAATAGGTTAGTCCCAAAAAATTGATATAAAGTTGCTATAAAATGATTGTAAAACATCCAAGAATGACAGTATAACAGCATGGAACAATAAAAAATTATAGAAACGTTGGAGACGTATCAGCCCCCTTTTGGTATCTTTTTCCGCTAGTAATTTTTATATATTCCAAAAATATTCTCCGTAATTTTTCAGGTCAATCTGAGAACTTTGATTTCTGCACAAAAATAACACCATGGCAATTCTGCTGAAAACAACGTCAGTCCGGGTTAGTTCCATTCAAATCATGCAAATTAGAGTCCAAAATAAGGGCAAAAGAGTTTGGAAAAGTAGATACGATGGAGACGTATCAACTCCCCCAAGCTTAACCAACTGCTTGTCCTCAAGCAATTCAGTTGACAAACTGAAAGTGACAAAGAAAAACTTTTACAAACTCTGTTTGATCTTGTTGTTGCAAATATGTCTAGCTGATGTTCAGGTTTTCAGCAAAGATCATGGACTAACCATATTCACAATAACACTTAGGTCTCACATTTACTCATATCAATGACGTAACCAACTAGCGAGCAATAATAAGATATCTCGGATGATAACACTTTTTCAAAACAATCATGATATAATATGACGAGATGGTATCTCGCTAGCCCTTTCTGAGACCATAAAACATAAATGCAGAGCACCTCTGAAGATCAAGCACTGACTAGACATTATAATTCATGGCAAAGAAGATCCAGTCACACTCATACTCAATATCAACTAAGAACATAGCATAAAAATGACAATGGTGCTCTCGAGCTGGTGCTTTTAATGAGAAGATGATGACTCAACAATAAAAATAAATAGATAGGCCCTTCGCAGAGGGAAGCATGGATTTGCAGAGGTGCTAGAGCTCGAAATTTTAAAAACATAGATATATTTAATTTTGAGAAATATGATTTCACTGTCAACGCAACAACCAAGAGTTCCCACTATCTTCCATGCTAGACACATTATAGGCGGTTCCCAAACAGAAAGGTAAAGTTTTACTCCCCCTCCACCAACAAACACAAGCAATGGCTAGCCGAATCCTCGGGTATCCTCCATACCAACAACAATCTGGGGGGGGGGGGGTTGTTTCATTTTTATATTTTGATTTTGATTTTGATCATAGGACTGGGCATCCCGATTACCAGCCACTTTCTCGTGAATGACAAGTGAATAAACACTCATCATGAGAATAACCCACCTAGCATGGAAGATACTGATAGCCCCCAGTCTCTACATGAGCGATTCGGGCATATAAAACAGATTATTATTTGAAGGTTTAGAGTTTGGCACATGCAAATTTACTTGGAATGGCAGGTAAATACCGCATATAGGTAGATATGGTGGACTCATATGGAACAACTTTGAGTTTAAGGAAGTGGATGTACAAGCAGTATTCCCGCTTAGTACAAGTGAAGGCTAGCAAATAGATTGGGGAGCGACCAACTAGAGAGCGACAACGGTCATAAACATGCTTTGAGATTAATCAACATTGAATGCAAGCATGAGTAGGATATAAAACACCATGAACATAAATATCGTGGATGCTATGTTGGTTTTGATTCAACTACATGCGTGAACATGTGCCAAGTCAAGCCACTTGAATCATTCAAAGGAGGATACCATCCTATCATACTACATCATAACCATTTTAAATGCATGTTGACATACAAGATAAACCATTATCCACTCCTAGCTAATTAAGCATGGCATGAGTAACTATAATCTCTAATTGTCATTGCAAACATGTTCATTCATGATGTGTTGAATCAAGAACGATGAGCTAATCATATTTACAAAAAAATAGGTCCAGTTCATACCTACTTTTCTCCACCACAATCAATTCATCAAATTTCATCATTATTGCCTTTCACTTGCACGACCGAATGATGTGAATAATAATAAGAGTGCACGTGTGATACGTCTCCAACATATCTATAATTTTTTATTGTTCCATGCTATTATATTATCTGTTTTGGATGTTTTATATGCATTAATATGCTATTTTATATGATTTTTGGGACAAACCTATTAACCTAGAGCCCAGTGCCAGTTCCTGTTTTTTCCTTGTTTTAGAGTTTCGCAGAAAAGGAATACCAAATGGAGTCCAAACAGAATGAAACTTTCGCGATGATTTTTCTTGGACCAGAAGACATCCAGAGGACTTCGAGTGCACGTCAGGAAAGCCATGAGGCGGCCACAAGGTTGGAGGGCGCGCCCCCCATCCTTGTGGGCCCCTCATGACTCCACCGACCTATTTCTTCAGCCTATATATTCTCAAATACCCCAAAACCTATCAGGGGAGCCATGAAACCACTTTTCCACCGCCACAACCTTCTGTACCCATGAGATTCCATCTTGGGGCCTTTTCCGGCATCCTGCCGGAGGGGGATTCGATCACGGAGGGCTTCTACACCAACACCATTGCCTCTCCGATGAAGCGTGAGTAGTTTACCTCAGACCTGCGGGTCCATAGCTAGTAGCTAGATGGCTTTTTCTCTCTCTTTGATTCTCAATACAAAGTTCTCCTCGATGTTCTTGGAGATCTATTCGATGTAAAACTCTTTTGCGGTGTGTTTGCCGAGATCCGATAAATTGTGTATTTATGATGAGCTTATCTATGAATATTATTTGAATCTTCTCTGAATTCTTTTATGCATGATTTGATATCTTTGCAAGTCTCTTCGAACTATCGATTTGGTTTGGCCAACTAGATTGGTTTTTCTTGCAATGGGAGAAGTGCTTAGCTTTGGGTTCAATCTTGCGGTGTCCTTTCCCAGTGACAGTAGGGGCAGCAAGGCACGTATTGTATTGTTGCCATCGAGGATAAAAAGATGGGGTTTTCATCATATTGCTTGAGTTAATTCCTCTACATCATGTCATCTTTGTTAATGCGTTACTTTGTTCTTCATGAATTTAATACTCTAGATGCAGGCAGGAGTCGGTCGATGTGTGGAGTAATAGTAGTAGATGCAGAATCGTTTCGGTCTACTTGACACGGACGTGATGCCTATATTCATGATCATTGCCTTAGATATCGTCATAACTTTGCGCTTTTCTATCAATTGCTCGGCAGTAATTTGTTCACCCACCGTAATAATTTCTATCTTCAGAGAAGCCTCTAGTGAAACCTATGGCCCCCGGGTCTACTTTCCATCATATAATCTTCTACTTTCCATCATATAAGTTTCCGATCTACCATTTTAGTTTCCTATTTACTTTCTTTGCAATCTTTTACTTTCTGTTCCATAAACCAAAAATACCAAAAATATCACTTTACCCTTTATCCATCTCTATCAGATCTCACTTTGCAAATAACCGTGAAGGATTGACAACCCCTTTATCGTGTTGGGTGCAAGTTCGTGTTTGTTTGTGCAGGTATTCGGTGGCGTGCGCGTTGTCTCCTACTGGATTGATACCTTGGTTCTCAAAACTGAGGGAAATACTTACTCTACTTTACTGCATCACCCTTTCCTCTTCAAGGGAAAAACCAACGCAAGCTCAAGAGGTAGCAGGAAGAATTTCTAGCGCCGTTGCCGGGGAGATCTACCCCAAGCCGAGATATACCAAGTACCCATCATAAACTCTCATCCCTTGCATTACATTATTTGCCATTCGCCTCTCATTTTCCTCTCCCCCACTTCTAAAATGATTTTCGAAAAGATTTGCCTTTTCTTCGCCCCTCTTCCATTCGTCTCTTCCATTTGCCTTTCGGTTGCCCATTTGCTAGATCAGTTAGTTTCCACCATGTCTGAAGCTGGGGAGGTTATCGTTGAAAATCTTGAGGAAAAACCAGAATCTTGTTCTTCGGATCATGCTGAAAACCCACCTAATTACAAAACAAAAATCTTTCGTGTGGGGGAAGGTAATCTTATCGGGAAGAGTGTTATCCAAGAATTCCTTGATTGTACGGGATCCATGCCTATTAATAAAAGATCTATTCTTCTTGAGACAAATTGTTATGCAGATGCTATTGTTATGCTTGTGGAGAAATTGGAAAGAAAATTTGTGCATCTTCATCCTGCCTTGCAAAAAGTGTTTTATGAACTTCCTAATATTAGTCATCCATTAGCTAAAAAGATTGCCACTATTGTCCTTATGCGTGAGTTCGATTTTATAATACAAGAAGCTAGGGATATTTTTGCTTTCTATAAAAAAGGATGTTGAACACCCTGCAATTATAGATATCCTTCATGATAAAGAAACTAGGCGTAGTTTGGAATCTAGGGATTATCAATCTTATAGTGAAAATCTTAGGAGAAGAGTTCCCCATTCAGAGATCTCTCAATATTTGTATCTTGAAACGTTTGAAGAGTTTGATTGGATAACTAGGGGAATTTATGTAGGATTTAATAGAGATTGGTTGAATAAAATGATGAAAGAACCCTTTAAAAACGAGCTTCGTATCTTATATGATGATATATATGGTGATGATCCCGACTATGGGTTTATGAATGTTAAAATTACCAATCAAAGTCCTTTCCATGATTTAATTTCATCCCCTAGGAGGGAAATAAAGGAAAGGATAGAATTGCTTGGACGAGTCTTGGAGGATTTGATGAGAAAAGAATTGCATGCCAAAGATGATAATACCTAGATATATTCGTGTTTTTTATGCCTAGCTAAGGGCGTTGAACAATAGCGCTTGTTGGGAGGCAACCCAATTTTATTTTTGTTTTTTATTTCTTTGGTTCTGTTTTGCAATAAATAATTCATCTAGCCTCTGGTTAGATGTGTTTTATGTTTTAATTATTGTTTGTGCCAAGTAAAACCTTTGGGATGGCTTATGGTGATAGTTGATTTGATCTTGCTGAAAAACAGAAACTTTTGCGTCCAGTCCCAGAATATTAATAATTCACTGTAAGGTTGAAAAACTCTGAATTTTTTATGCCAGATTCATATATAAATTTACTATGTTTTCATAATTTTTTAAGAATTTTTGGAGTTACATAAGTATTAGAACAATTCGGATCTTCGCAGACTGTTCTGTTTTTTGACAGATTCTGTTTTCTATGTGTTGTTTGCTTATTTTGATGAATCTATGGCTAGTATCAGGGGGTATGAACCATGGAAAAGTTAGAATACAGTAGATATTACACCAATATAAATAAATAATGAGTTCACAACAGTACCAAAGTGGTGATTTATTTTCTTATGCTAACGGAGCTTATGAGATTTTCTGTTGAGTTTTGTGTTGAGAAGTTTTCAAGTTTTCTTATACAAAGTTCTCCTCGATGTTCTTGGAGATCTATTCGATGTAATACTCTTTTGCGGTGTGTTTGCCAAGATCTGATGAATTGTGGATTTATGATCAGCTTATCTATGAATATTATTTGAATCTTCTCTGAATTCTTTTATGCATGATTTGATATCTTTGCAAGTCTCTTCGAACTATCGATTTGGTTTGGCCAACTGGATTGGTTTTTCTTGCAATGGGAGAAGTTCTTAGCTTTGGGTTCAATCTTGTGGTGTCCTTTCCCAGTGATAGTAGGGGCAGCAAGGCACGTATTGTATTGTTGCCATCGAGGATAAAAAGATGGGGTTTTCATCATATTACTTGAGTTAATTCCTCTACATCATGTCATCTTTCTTAATGCGTTACTCGGTTCTTCATGAACTTAATACTCTAGATGCAGGCAGGAGTCGGTCGATGTGTGGAGTAATAGTAGTAGATGCAGAATCGTTTCGGTCTACTTGACACGGACGTGATGCCTATATTCATGATCATTGCCATAGATATCGTCATAACTTTGCGCTTTTCTATCAATTGCTCGGCAGTAATTTGTTCACCCACCGTAATAATTTCTATCTTCAGAGAAGCCTCTAGTGAAACCTATGGCCCCGGGTCTACTTTCCATCATATAATCTTCTACTTTCCATCATATAATCTTCTACTTTCCATCATATAAGTTTCCGATCTACAATTTTAGTTTCCTATTTACTTTCTTTGCAATCTTTTACTTTCCGTTCCATAAACCAAAAATATTACTTTACCGTTTATCCATATCTATCAGATCTCACTTTGCAAATAACCGTGAAGGGATTGACAACCCCTTTATCGCATTTGGTGCAAGTTGGTGTTTGTTTGTGCAGGTATTCGGTGGCTTGCGTGCTGTCTCCTACTGGATTGATACCTTGGTTCTCAAAACCGAGGGAAATACTTACTCTACTTTGCTGCATCACCCTTTCCTCTTCAAGGGAAAAACCAACTCAAGCTCAAGAGGTAGCAACGTGTCGTGGACTAAGCTGCAATCTGCAAACATTCATTCAAAGAAGTATACAAGGTAATATGGGCTCTTTATTAGATCAACAATAATGCATATGAGAGCCACTCAACATTTTCATGGTGGTCTTCTCCTTACGACCCAAAGGAAAGAAAAAAAATTCAAAGAAACACACTGAAATATTTTTGGAGTTTTCGTTTTTCTGAAGAAAGCACAACAAAAGAAAAAAAATGAAAAATGAGAAAAACTATTAACACGGGAAAACTCCCAACAAGCATAAGAAGAACGAGAAATCTTTTTGGGTTTTCTTTTAATACTACAACTAATTAAACTGGAAACAAAAACTAAAAAGACGCGAGAATTTTTTTTATTTTATCAAAGTTTTTCAAACACACAAGAAGAAAGAAAGAAAAATAAACTAACATGGATTGTATAATGAAAAAGGATGATCACTGACAACTGGAATGAATGTGTGAACGTGAATGTAATGTCGGTGAGGCATACGTACTCCCCCAAGCTTAGGCTTTTGGCCTAAGTTGGTCTATGGCCACGGTTGGCCTGGCTGATATCCAAAGTCGTAGTTGGGGTTGAACTGAATTGCAGCTGCCACCGGTTGGACAGTTGCCTCGTTGAGGCGAGCGGTCTTGCTAGCCCTCCCATACTCTTCTGCCTCCTCTCTAAGTATGAAATATCTTCATTTTACCTGAAAGTCAAAGAAGGCAGGAGTGGAAAGCGCAATATGGAAAACGCGACTCCTGTCAAAGATTAGTCTGTACTGGAAAGGCTGGTCGCCCCTCTCAAGAAACTGGAAATGTTCCATAGCATCATAATCGAGGAAAGCAAGTGGTAACTGAATATCATTTTCTCTTATAGGTACCCTAAGAAAATCAGCTAAATGAGTGGCATAAACTCCACCAAAGAAATCTCCATCTAAGGCATTATTATGTAACCGCCTTGCAACAATAGCCCCCAAGTTATATCATTTATCATCCATTACGGCGCTCTTGAGGACACTTAAATCAGGAGAGCAAAGGTGGTTGTGGTCGTGTTTACCATAAATGCATGTTCCTATAAAGAGGGCAAAATAATGTAATGCAGTAAAGTGGATGCTCCCTATAGTAGCTTGTGTTACGTTTCTAATTTCTCCCTAGTGATGCTAGCAAGGAATTCAATGCAATCATATTTACGAGGTTCAGTATAAATGCCCCATTGCGGAATTTTGCATCCTTCATTAAATTCTTCAAGGCCCATGCGAAATGATTTATCATAGAGATCAAATAAAACAGAATGTGTATTGCGATGGACTGAATACTCAAATCTCCGCACAAAAGAAGGAGTAAGATTATAATATTACAAGCACTTATCTGATAAGAAGTCCATCAGGCCGGCATTGTGCACGTACATATCAAATTCTTCCTTGAAACCTGCGTGAGTCATGAAATGATCTGACGGCCATTCGCAAGATCGCACTGGAGCTTCCCGCGGTGGTTCAAGGGCTGGCTCACGTATCGCGGGCCTTGGGGATTTCTTCTTCGAGGAACCACCTTGGAACACCTTCCTAAACATTCTCTTCCTCTGAAAATTTCTAAAAATTTTAGTGACTCAAAATAAAGTGAACAAAACTCAACAAAATTGATAGCAACTACTCCCACAAGTGCCTAGAGGCCATATCATGCAACAAAACTACCTTTAACCATATAAATTTGACATGCAAGCTCAAGAACATGGTCACCACAGCAGAAAAAATTTGCAATGTATAAAGCACTAGAGCAAAAACTAATTGGACCATTGGAGGAGTCACATACCAAAGAACAATCCCCCAAAATAGTTTCGGAATCAGAGCTCCGAGCAAGGACATCGAAAATGGCAGCAAGATGAGCAAGAACATGGGTTTAAACAATGGAGTGATTTTTTCTGGAGGAATACGAAGTGCATGGGTGGCTGGAATAAGTGAGGGGGCCTACATGGGACCCACAAGCCTGCTAGGCGTGCCCAGGGGGGCACTGATGTCTAGTACGCAACCTTCTTCTTGTAGACTCTTGTTGGGCCTCCAAGCGCAGAGTTTTGTAGGACAGTAGCAATTTTTCCCTCAAGTGGATGACCTAAGGTTTATCAATCCGTGGGAGGCGTAGGATGAACATGGTCTCTCTTAAACAACCCTGCAACCAAATAACAAAGAGTCTCTTATGTCCCCAACACACCCAATACAATGGTAAATTGTATAGGTGCACTAGTTCGACGAAGAGATGGTAATACAAGTGTAATATGGATAGTAGATATATGGTTTTGTAATCTGAAAATATAAAAACAGCAAGGTAGCAAGTAACAAAAGTGAGCAAAAACGGTATTGCAATGCTTGGAGACAAGGCCTAGGGTTCATACCTTCACTAGTGCAAAGTCTCTCAACAATGATAACATAATTAAATCATATGGCGATCCCTCAACGTGCAATAAAGAATCACTCCAAAGTTTCTATCGAAGAATGTAGGACGAAAATGTGCATCAACCCCTATGCATAGATTACCCCAATGTCACCTCGGGAATCCGCGATTTGAGTGCCAAAACATACATCAAGTGAATCAATAGAACATCCCATTGTCACCACAGATATCCCATCGCAAGACATACATCAAGTGTTCTCAAATCCAATACTCAATCCAACATAATGAAACCTCAAAAAGCAAGACTCAATTCATCACAAGAAGGTAGAGGGGGAGAAACACCATATGATCCAACTATAGTAACAAAGCTCGCGGTACATCAAGATCGTGCCAAATTAAGATCACGAGAGAGAGAGAGAGAGAGAGAGAGAGAGAAAGAGAGAGATCAAACACATAGCTACTGGTACATACCCTCAGCCCCGAGGGTGAACTACTCCCTCCTCATCATGGAGACCACCGGGATGATGAAGAGGGCCTCCGGTGATGGTTTCCCCCTATGGCAGGGTGACAGAACGGACTCCCGATTGGTTTTTCATGGCTACAGAGGCTTGCGGCGGCGGAACTTCCGATCTAGGGTTCTTTTCGAAGGTTTGGGTATTTATAAGAATTTTTGGCGTCGGTCTCACATCAAGGGGGGTGCCCGAGGGGCCCACAAGCTGGGAGCTAGCACCCTGGGGGGTAGGGCACGCCCCCTGGCTTGTGGCCTCCTCGGTCACCTCCTGGTCCAGCTCCGGTACTTCGGGGGTCTCTTTTGGTCCATAAAAAATTACCATAAATTTCCAGCCCATTCCGAGAACTTCTATTTCTGCACAAAAAACGACACCACGGTAGTTCTGCTAAAAACAACGTCAATCCGGGTTAGTTCTAATCAAATCATACCAAAACCATATAAAATTGTTGTAAACATGGCATGAATACTTCATAAATTATAGATACGTTGGAGACGTATCAGGATCCCCAAGCTTAATTCCTGCTCGTCCTTGAGTAGGTAAATGATAAAAGAAAGAATTTATGAAGTGTGAATGCTACCTAACATATTTATCAATGTAATCTTATTTATTGTGGCATGAATGTTCAGATCCATAAGATTCAAAACAAAAGTTTAATATTGACATAAAAACAATAATACTTCAAGCATACTAATAAAGCAATATGTCTTCTCAGAATATCATGGCCAAAGAAAGTTATCCCTACAAAATCATAAAGTCTGGCTATGCTCTATCTTCATCACACAAAATATTTCATCATGCACAACCCCGATGACAAGCCAAGCAATTGTTTCATACTTTTGATGTTCTCAAACTTTTTCAACTCTCACGCAATACATGAGCGTGAGCCATGGATATAGCACTATAGGTGGAATAGAATATGGTGGAGGTTGTGCGGAGAAGACAAAAAGGGAGAAAGTCTCACATCAACTAGGCAAATTAATGGGCTATCACTACTAGGGAAAAACCTAGTAGTAGCGCGGGTTTAATGCCTACTAGTAGCGCGGGGCCCCGCGCTACTAGTAAGGCGCTACTGCTAAGACGTATAGCCGTAGCGTGTATAATTTCCAGCGCTATTGCTAATCTAACTATTAGTAGCGTGCTTCCAATCCAGCGCTACTAGTATTCTGTTTTTTATTTTTTTTTATTTTTAGTGTATTTATACGCCGTTATACAAATTTTTATACAGTACCAATTAAGAGGTTGTTATATCATTATGTCCATGATGAATTAATATCATTGTGAGGAAGAAACATGGATTAGATTCATTTGGATGAATCAAAAGTTGAATTAGGACGACGATCCTACTAATTCAACTTTTGGTCACTTTTGATCCATCCACATGAATCTAATCCGCGTTCCTTCCACCAATGATATAATAACTAATCATGATCATAATAACAAATCATCATGATAATCATGATCAACTTCATTATCATATTAATATAAAAACTCTTACACCATATCATCACCAACAACACTAGCTAATAATCATCATAGTCATTACCACCAACACTATTTAATCATCATAGTCATAGTGTAGCTATCTAATCACCACCAACACTAGCTAATAATAATCATCATAGTCATTACCACCAACACTAGCTATTTAATCATCATAGTCATAGTGTAGCACATCATCATCTTCAAACTCATTGTAGCTAGCTAATCACTCATGCTGCTCTCTCTCAGGTAAAAAAGCATAAAACATGTGTAGCACTCCTGCTTCATCATCTTGGAGAATGCAGATGAACCTGTCTCCTAATTGTGGGATGCGCTTCTGATTGCTGCCCCCTAGTACTTCTCTGCTGTGATCCTTCACAATTTTGCTCCAGTCTTTGACTATTAAGACTTGCTCACTTTGAGAAATCATGAATGCACTCATGTGCAATGTAGGATGTCTTGGCTGTAAGCTAATCATTATCATGCGACCTTTAGGCTTGATCCAACGAGGCACAACATTCATCGGGAGTCCCTATTGAAGAACATCGTAGTAACATACTTAGCAATGAAGTTTAGCTTAAAAAATAATGTATGCAAAAGATGCACTGAGGATAAATAGTAAAAATCTTACCATCTTTCCTAAATAGATGTGACCATAGTTCAATACGCACACTAGTGGTTGCACGTATTGAGTAATAATATTTCAAAGTCCAGGAAAATAACCTGTCTTGACAGTATCAAGATCCTCAAGCCATGAAACATAATGACTTATCTCCTCGCAGTTTAGTTCAGCCCTGGGACAGTAGTAGGTGCTGTCTACCGAGAGCCGGACATGTTTGCTTGAATGGAAATAAGCTGTTAATAGAAATTAGTTGTCAACTATTTTTAAATAAACAATATAAATTACTTAATAAATATGGTTGAGAAACTCACATATAGGTAGAACTAGAGGCGTCTGCACATCGACCCAGATGTCGATATTACCTTCAATTTCATCTTCCGGACGAATATCAAAGGTGATAAGCATATTAGGCTCAAATGCATAAGCCTTGCATAGTGCTCTCCAATTTTTGCATTCAAAATAGGAGTAGGTGTCTGCATTGTATAATTTTACGGCAAAAGTATAACCATGCTCGGTCCTCAAGTGAACTCTCTTTACCTCCATACTGTCCATAGTACTGAAACCAATCTTATCCAAGACATAAATTCTTGCATGGCAGGGGATACGCTAGTAGAATTGTAAAAAAATTAAAATTATAAGTTGAAGCAAAAGAAGCAGAAGTCATGCTTAATTACGAAAAAAGACTTGTCGTTGTGACTTACTGTATCCACTTCGAAGGTCTCATCCAGCATGATGCTGAAGCGCCTACCACCAACAAGGTGAGGCCTGTCGCACAGGCCGCACTTGTCTTCGCAGTATTCGCACATAACGAATTCCCTTTCATCGTCAGACATTTCCTATGTTCATAGTTGAAACATTGAAAATCAACCGAAGGCAACTACTAGGAAACTCAACACACAGATCACTATTACTCAATATGCAACGGGTTGACTTTAGGTCTGTCGAGTCTTCCTTCCTAAACTCTCATCTCATGTATATGATGGGCACTCCCTCTCTGATATTGCGACCATCGGTGATGGTCGCTACTCCTCCTTTCCCTAGTGCATTACAAATATCTAGCACAAGGAAAAGAAGGAGAAGCGACCCCCACGATAACGGTCGGGATTCTTCCTCTCTGGTGGACACTCTCCCTCACTAAAAGACACACAAGGAGTCGAAACAGACCTAAAGTCAACCCGTTCCATATTTCGAGCAATGACATAGAAAAAATGCCCTATGTTTTGCCGAAATATCATTGAATTCTCGTTCTGGCAAATCACAAGCACTCGATATGTCCTACATTGTAGCACAAGTCATGCTAAAATTCATGAAAAAATTTGGCACAACCTTTGCTAAAGACAGGACATATCGAGCGCCTGAAATTTGCCGGAGCAGAAATTAATCAACACTCCGGAAAAACATAGGCCACTCGGAGGTGTTCCCTGCAAACATGGCCACTTGGGCAAGCACATATCCTATTTGCATTCAAACTTGATGGTCATTGTATTTCAATGGTTGATGGTCATTGCATTTCAATGGTTGAAAATATGAACAAAAACATTTCAAAATATCTTATATATATCCTAAAATAACTAAATTTGCCAATATAGTTCTCTCTCTCTAAACTAGTTCTATTAAACACTTTCTAAATAAACTAGTTCTAATAAGTACTTACTAAATAAACTAGTTCTATTAACCACTTACTAAATAAACTAGTTCTATTAAGCACTTACTATAAATAAACTAGTTCTATTAACCACTTACATTCTATGTACATTCTACAAAATTCTACCTATCTATACTATTAAAAAAAACCTACATTCTACCTATCTATACTATCAACTAAATCTATGGAGGGAGGAGGGGCTGTGGTTGGAGGGGGGGGAGGGAGTAGGGGCTGTGGAGGGAGGAGGGGCTATGGAGGGAGTAGGGGCTGTGGAGGGAGGAGGGGGTATGGAGGGAGGAGGTGCTGTTGATGGAGGAGGAGGGCGGCTAGAGGAGGGAGGAGCAGGGGAAGGGACGAGGGGAGGAGGAGAGGCAGCTAGAGGAGGGAGGAGTGGGGTGGACGAGGGAGGAGGGGCGGTTAGAGGAGGGAGGAGGGAGGAGGAAGAGGAGAAGGAGGAGGCTTACCGAGGCTGGAGGATGGCGGTGACGCCGGCAGCAATGCGGCGACGGCGGCGGCAATGTGGCGACGACGGGGGCGATGGCAGGAGGAGGACGGCCGCGACAGTGAGGAGAGTGAGGAAACGGGCGGGCGGGCGGGGGGATAAGGCTGGATTAGCAGTAGCACTGTTTAGGAGAAAGCACTACTGCTAATCCACCTAGCAGTAGCGCGTTTCATAGCAAAGCGCTACTACTACACTTAGCCTGGCGGCAACAGTGTGGTAATTTTAGTAGTAGCACTCTTTTACCTATCCACGCGACTGCTATGTACATAGCAGTAGCGCCTTCTGTTGCCACGCGCTACTGCTAAGTAGCAGTAACGCCCCATTTTATCCAGCGCTACTGCTAAAGTTCTGTCTATAAGGTTTTCCCTAGTAGTGTATGGAGATGCCCATCAATTGATATCAATGCGAGTGAGTAGGGATTGCCATGCAACGGATGCACTAGAGCTATAAGTGTATGAAAGCTCAAAAGAAATCTAAGTGGGTGTGCATCCAACTTGCTTACTCAAGAACACCTAGGCAATTTGAGGAAGCCCATCATTGGAATATACAAGCCAAGTTCTATAATGAAAAATTCCCACTAGTATATGAAAGTGACAAAATAGGAGACTATCTATCATGAAGAACATGGTGCTACTTTGAAGCACAAGTGTGGAAAAAGGATATTAACATTGTCCCTTCTCTCTTTTTCTCTCATTTTTTTTGTTTGAGATCTTTGGCCTCTTTTTTTATTTTGGGCTCTTTTATTTTTAAGTCCGGAGTCTCATCCCAACTTGTGAGGGAATCATAGCTTCCATCATCCTTTCCTCACATGGGACAATGCTCTAATAATGACCATCACACTTTTATTTACTTACAACTCAATACTAGAACAAAATATGACTGTATATGAATGCCTCCAGCGGTGTACCGGGATATGCAATGATCAAGAGTGACATGTATAAAAAATATGAATGGTGGCCAATCCACAAATACTATGCCAACTACATGATCATGCAAAGCAATATGACAATGATGGTATGTGTCATAATAAACGGAACAGTGGAAGTTGCATGGCAATATATCTCGGAATGGCTATGGAAATGCCATAATAGGTAGTATGGTGGCTGTTTTGAGGAAGGGTATGTGGTGGGTTTAATGCACCAGCGAAAGTTGCGGTACTAGAGAGGCTAGCAATGGTGGAACGGTGAGAGTGTGTATTATCCATGGACTCAACATTAGTCATAAAGAACTCACATACTTATTGCAAAAATTTATTAGCCATCAAAGCAAAGTACTAATACGCATGCTCCTAGGGGGATAGATTGGTAGGAAAAGAGCATCGCTCGTCCCCGACCGCCACTCATAAGGAAGACAATCAAAAAATAAATCATGCTCCGACTTCATCACATAACGGTTCACCATACGTGCATGCTACGGGAATCACAAACTTTAACACAAGTATTTTTACCAATCCACAATTACTCACTAGCATGACTCTAATATCACCATCTTTATATCTCAAAACAAATGCAAGGAATCAAACTTCTCATATATTCAATGCTCTTTATAAAAGTTTTTATTATATCCCTCTTGAATACCCATCATATTAGGTCTAAATTTATAACCCTAGCAAATTGTCATACTTTTTATAAGACTCTCAAAATAATATAAGTGAAGCACGATAGTTCATGACAAACTACTCCAAAAAGATATAAGTGAAGATCAATGAGTAGTCAAATAATTAAGTAGCTATATGAAGACTCTCTCTCTCATCTAAGAATTTCAGATCTTAAGTATTTTATTCAAACAGCAAGCAAAAAAAAAAAAATTACATTCCAAGGATAGCACATATCATGTGAAGAAGCAAAAACTTAGGCTCAACCAAAACTGACCGATCATTGTAGAAGAAGAAAGGTGGGATGTCAACCGGGGCATCCCCAAGCTTAGATGCTTGAGACTTATTGAAATATTAACTAGGGATGCCTTGGGCATCTCCAAGCTTGAGCTCTTGTGTCTCCTTAATTCCTCTCATATCACGGTTTCCCTAATTCTTAAAAACTTCATCCACACAAAACTCAACAAGAACTCATGAGATAAGTTAGTATAAATCAATGCAAAACCTTATGATTCTCTATTGTAGAAAATCACTAAAACTATAATTTGACATTGCATACCAAATGCCTCTGCATATTTTATACTCCTATCCACAAATAGAATCATTAAACAAGCAAACATACGCAAATAATGCAAACATAACAACAATCTGTCTAAACAGAACAGTCTGTAAAGAATGCAAGAAGATTCATACTTCTCTAACTCCAAAAATTCTGAAAAATTACCACACTGTAAAAAAAATGTTGTTACTCATTGTGTAAAAATTTCAAGATTTTATCACATTCTGACTTTCCAGAATAATTCAGACAATGATAGAAAACGTTCTGTTTTGAAAACAACAACATATAGACTTGCAAAAAAAGCATGGTAAAGGCTATACTTGACACTTTTTATTGAACTAAATGATGCAAAAAATTACTCTAAATATCAACAAAATAAAATGACACTCCAAGAAAAACTCATATCATGTGACGAATCAAAATATAGCTCCAAGTGAGGTTACCGATAATGTTGGAGACGAAAGAGGGGATGCCTTCCAGGGCATCCCCAAGCTTAGTTGCTTGGGTCTTCCTTGAATATTATCTTGGGTGCCTTGGGCATCCCCAAGCTTAGGGTCTTGCCACTCCTTATTCTCCTTATATCGATATCTCACTCAAAACTTCAAAACTTCAATCACACAAAACTTAACGGAAAGTGAGATGGGTTAGTATGATAAAGACAAACACTAGTAGAAAAAGGGCCTAATGTTCAGATCATTAGTCCTGGTTTGTAAATGAACTGGCACTAATGTGACCATTAGTGCCGGTTCCAACGGCTAGGCGGGCGGTGCTCATTAGTCCTGGTTTGTTTCGAAACTTTAGTACCGGTTCGTGCCACGAACCGGGACTAAAGAGGTGGTGGCAGGCTGGTGTCAGGCTGGGGGGCCGCCAACACCTTTAGTCCCGGTTCGTGGCAAGAACCGGGACTAGAGATGCATCTTTAGTCCCGGTTCGTATAACCAACGGGGACTAAATATCATCCTATATAAACCCTTCGTCGAGCCCGAGCTCTCTGTTCTTCCCCTTTCCTCTCCTCTATGTTTTCTTCCTCTCCTCTCGAGCTCATCCTCCATTTTTGCCAAAATTTGTCAAGATTTGAAGGCACCCCATCCATCCAAGTGATCACAAAGGTTAGCAACTTTGTCCTTTCATCTTTCATTGCTAGATTAGCTCTTGCAATGCTCTATAAGTATAGTGATTTGTGGGTTTTACTTTGGGAGGAATTATATGTGGTACTTTATTTGATTTATATGCAATTTGAGCTCAAAATAACTCTTAGTTTGCATATGTAGGTGTGGTTTACTTAGTGCCTTCCCATCTCCGTCCTAACCACTGTCGATCGCCCGCACCGTCCCGTCGCCGACACCACCTTGTGGTGAGCCTCTTGTTCTTATCTTTTTTATATAAAAAAAATCATGTTTGTGTGATTTAGATATATAGTTACTTGTATAATTTTCTTACCCATACGTTGTTTGTTATACATAGTGCCATGGTTTTGATATCCGTCCCCGTCGGCCCTCGTCCGGTTTATTATTCGGATGTGGTATATTCTCTTTTATAACTATTTGTTGCATTTCGTGTTTATGAAAAATTATGCCCATCAAGTTGACATAGATATTTTTATCTAGGAGGTATGTGAACCGGAAATTCCAACCGACCCTATTGTCGAGAGGTTAAATTTAGTTGAAAAAGAAAACGAGTATTTGAAAGAAAAATTGAAAAGAATTGAGGAGGAGAAGATGGAATTGGAGTTGCATGTTGCCGATGTCGTCGATGATCAAAAGATCAAGATGGAGAAAATGCGCTTGAAGATTAGAAAGATTAGAAAATATGCCATTGATAGTGAGGCTTGGTATCATTATGCTGTTGGATCAATTGTTACCTTAGTTGCGATCTTGATCGCATTTGTTGTTGCATTTAAATGCTTTAGCTAGAGAGTTTGTATGTTGTTTTATGAGAATAAGTGTGTATGAACTTGTATTAATTTGGTCTATTCAGTGATGTGTAATGAAGATGAGCCGGCAATGGATGTACGATGACCGATGCTCTCCCCAGTTCATTAAAGGCGTGCATACTTTTCTGCTTGCGGATGAGGCAAACAAGTGGGCGGATGGTTTTATGTCTTGTCCATGTGCTGGCTGTAAGAATGGTCACAATTACTCTAACTCAAGAACCATTCACTGGCACCTGTTTGAGTCCGGTTTCATGCCCCACTATAATGTTTGGACCAAGCACGAAGAAAGAGGGGTTATGATGGAAGACAATGAAGAAGAAGAGGACGACGACAGCTATCCTGGCCATGGGTTCCCTGAATACGATGGTACAACAATGGGGGAAGAAGCTGAGCCGGCAATGCGGGAAGAAGCTGAAGAAGAGGCATCAGATGAGCCTGTTGATGATCTAGGTCGGGCCATTGCCAATGCAAAGAGAAACTGCGCAAGTGAAAAGGAGAGGCTGAAGTTGCAGCACATGTTAGAGGATCACAAGAAATTGTTGTACCCAAATTGTGAAGCTGACAAGAAAAAGCTGGGCACCACACTGGAATTGCTGCAATGGAAGGCAGAGAATGGTGTATCTGACAAGGGATTTGGAAACTTGCTGATAATGTTAAAGAAGATGCTTCCAAAGGACAACGAATTGCCCGAGAGTACGTACGAAGCAAAGAAGGCTGTCTGCCCTCTAGGATTAGAGGTGCAGAAGATACATGCATGCCCTAATGACTGCATCCTCTACCGCGGTGAGTACGAGGATTTGAACGCATGCCCGGTATGCGGTGCATTGCGCTATAAGATCAGCCGCGATGACCCTGGTGATGTCGAGGGCGAGCGCCCGAGGAAGAAGATTCCTGCCAAGGTAATGTGGTATGCTCCTATAATACCATGGTTGAAACGTTTGTTCCAAAACAAAGAGCATGCCAAGTTGATGCGATGGCACAAAGATGACCGTAAGAAAGACGGGAAGTTGAGAGTGCCCGCTGACGGGTCGCAGTGGAGAAAAATCGAGAGGAAGTGGAGGGACTTTGCAGATGACGCAAGGAACGTATGGTTTGGTCTAAGCGCAGATGGCATTAATCCTTTTGGGGAGCAGAGCAGCTCATAGCACCTGGCATGTGACTCTACGTATGTATAACCTTCCTCCTTGGATGTGCATGAAGCGGAAGTTCATTATGATGCTAGTGCTCATCCAAGGCAACGACATTGATGTGTACCTAAGGCCATTAGTTGAAGAACTCTTACAGTTGTGGAATGGAAAAGGTGTACGTGCGTGGGATGAGCTCGATCAGGAAGAATTTGACCTACATGCGTTGCTGTTTGTGACCATCAATGATTGGCCTACTCTCAGTAACCTTTCAGGACAGACAAACAAGGGATACCACGCATGCATGCACTATTTGGATGATACCGATAGTATATATTTGGATAATTGTAAGAAGAATGTGTACCTGGGACATCATCGATTTCTTCTGAGCAGGCATCTCGTAAGAAAGAAAGGCAAGCATTTCAAAGGTGAGGCAGATCACCGGACAAAGCCTCGCCACTATACTGGTGATGATGTACATGATATGGTCAAGGATTTGAAGGTAATCTTTGGAAAGGGTCCTGGCGGACAATCTGTTCCGAATGACGCTGACGGACGCGCACCTATGTGGAAGAAGAAATCTATATTTTGGGACCTACCCTATTGGAAAGACCTAGAGGTCCGCTCTGCAATCGACATGATGCACATGACGAAGAATCTTTGCGTGACCCTGCTTGGCTTCTTGGGCGTGTATGGAAAGACAAAAGATACACCGAAGGCACGGGAGGACCAGCAACGTATGCACGGAAAAGATAGCATACATCAGGGTCATGCCAGCTACGCTCTTACCAAAGAAGAGAAGGAAATCTTCTTTGAATGCCTGCGCAGTATGAAGGTCCCGTCTGGCTTCTCGTCGAATATAAAGGGAATAATAAATATGGCAGAGAAAAAGTTCCACTTTGGACAAACCGTAGGGAATCTTTGTAATAGTTTGGGTGCTTATGTGTTTTGGCATTTGAAACATGTACTTTTGTGCTTCGGACAAACGTCATCAACTTTTAACCCTTTTTGACTTCATTTGCTATTTTTTATGCATTTACTAATTTTTTTGAGCTAAACTACCCTGAAATTGAAAAGCACTACAAATGAACTATGAAAAGGTTGAAAGTTGGCATGGTATCATCATTTCACCCACATAGCATGTGCTAAAAAGTTGAGAGGGTTACGGCAAAAACAGGATGCACTTCGTGTACAAAATGGATAATCTCTTTCAAAGTATCAGGGTTTCGGATGAAAACTCATCTGTTACAAAGGCATTTCATTTGTTTAAACTTAATTCAACTCCAGAATTTTTGTGCGTTCAGTATGCACCATTCAAAGCCACATCATCAATTTTCAACCCTTTCTGACTTCATTTGCTATTTTCATGCATTTACTGATTTTTTTGAGCTAAACGACCCTGAAATTGAAAAGCACTACAAATGAACTCTGAAAAGGTTGAAAATTGGCATGGTATCATCATTTCACCCACATAGCATGTGCTAAAAAGTTGAGAGGGTTACGGCAAAAACAGGATACACTTCGTGTACAAAATGGACAATCTCTTTCGAAGTATCAGGGTTTCGGACGAAAACTCATCTGTTACATAGGCATTTCATTTTTTTAAACTTATTTCAACTCCAGACTTTTTGTGCGTTCAGTATGCACCATTCAAAGCCACGTCATCAATTATCAACCCTTTCTGACTTCATTTGCTATTTTTCATGCAGTTACTGATTTTTTTGAGCTAAATGACCCTGAAATTGAAAAGCACTACAAATGAACTCTGAAAAGGTTGAAAGTTGGCATGGTATCATCATTTCACCCACATAGCATGTGCTAAAAAGTTGAGAGGGTTACGGCAAAAACTGGATCCACTTCGCGTACAAAATGGACAATCTCTTTCGAAGTATCAGGGTTTTGGACGAAAACTCATCTGTTACAAAGGCATTTCATTTTTCTAAACTTATCTAAGTTTTACCAAATTGAATATAATAATAAAACACACTAATATTAAACAGAAGAAAAAAGAATCACTGAATAATCTATTTTTAAACTAAAGTTATTCACAAACTAGTGATTCACACAAATTTCAAATTATTCAAATTTAAACTATTCAAATTTGAAAACTACTCGCACTAACAGAAAGTTTATAATTTTTTACCTAAAGCAAAAAGATTCACAAAGAAATTCTAAATAAAGCAAAAAATAACTCAGAAATAAAAGAAAATAAATAAAGCAGAAAACCAAAAAATAAAATAAAAAAAGCCCGCCTACTGGGCCACAACGGCCTGCATACGACTAGAAACCCAACCTGTAGTTGGGCAGGATGCAGGCCCCCAATGCCTAGTAGGCCCACAGGGCAGCGCAGTAGAGGTAGGCCCAGAAGGCCTGCTTTAGAGAGGAGCTCGAAGGAGCAGCCGCGCCTGGGTTTATAAACTAGTGCGGCTGCCATTCGCTCGGCGAGGTGGGACTAAACTTGTGCACCGCGGGTGGCAGCGCACCACCTTTAGTCGCGGTTGGTGGCTCCAACCGCGACTAAAGGGGGGGGGGTCTTTAGTCCCGGTTGGAGCCACCAACCGCGACTAAAGGAGGGGGTCTTTAGTCCCGGTTGGAGCCACCAACCGCGACTAAAGGTGGTCGCTTCCCGCCGCTTCGCCTGGCCCAAATTGACCTTTAGTCCCAGTTGATGGCTCCAACCGGGACTAAAGGTCCCTCCTATATATACAACACTTAAAAAAAATTCAGTTTCCCTCTGTTTCTTCCTCTCCGTCGATGACGCACCGCCTGCCCCGATCGACGCCGTCGCCGCCCCCGACGCGCCGCCCACGCCGTCCCCCGTCGCAGTCCCTCGACGCGCCGCCCGCCGCCCCCGTCGCGCGCCACCCCTCACTCGAGCTCGCGCGTCGTCGCCGTCGCCGTTGCCGTCACCGCCCCCGATGCCCCGCTGTGAGCCCCTGCCGCCATGGCCGCCCTACCATAGATCAACCCCGCACACACACACACACATGCATATGAACACACACGCGCACACACACACACACACACTTTCTTATTTTCTTATTTTCTATTTTTTAGTTTTTTATACTTTTAGTTATAAAAATGTTAGATGAATTAGATATATAAATGTTAGATGAATGTTTTTTTTAGTTTTTTATACTTTTAGTTATAGAAATGTTAGATGAATGTTTTTTAGTTTTTTATACTTTTAGTTATATAGAAATGGTAGATATATAAATGTTATATGAATCTTTTTTAGTTTTTTATACTTTTAGTTATGTATTTGCAAAATCAAGTGAAAAAGAATTACAAAAATCAAGTGTGGATTAATTTGCATATAGGTTTTTTATGTCATAGGTAGAATGGTCCTTTGAATAGAATAGTAAACTAGTAATCGTATAGGTTTTTTGAATATAGGTTTACAATATAAATTTTTATGTCATTATCACTTTGTCATCAAAGAATGCTATACCTTTTAGGAGGATTGTTGATTCATTTCCATTCCGACAAATTTTAGGCGCTCGATATGTCCTACTTTAGCAAAGGTCATGCCGTAATTTTTAATCTTTGAATAATGAACATATATAGGAAATGTCTGACGACGATAAGATCCCCGAGTGCGATGACTGTATCGACGACGGGGGTATGTGCGACAGACCGCACCTAGATAACGGTACATGCTTCTCCCTCACACTTAAGGAGGGCTTCGAAGGTTTTACGGTATGTAACTTCAGTGGCACGTGTTTCTTCTGAATTAAGCATGGCTTAAGATTTTTGCTTTAACGTGTAATTTCCATTTTTTATAATTTGACTAGTGCATACCCTGCTATGCAAGACCATATGTCCTTGAGAAGCTATCTTTCGAAGAGATGTCCAAGGTGGACACGAAGATAGCTCACCTTAAAACGAAACATGGTTTCGATTTTGAGGTTAAGATCATAAATGAAGTAGGTCACACTCATTTTGGATGTTCAAATTGGGAAGGATTATGCAAGGCCTATGGATTCGAGGAGGATATGAAAATAACATTCGATCTTGGCAATCCGGAAGATGAAAACATTTGGCTGGATCCTAACATGATTCCGATTCTGCCTCCGTGTGAGTTTGTTAAGCACATTTGTTAAATGATCTATATTCCTTATCTAAAAATACTTGTTATTCATACCTGCTGAACTTGTTTTTTATAATTGACAGCTTATTTTCTCTCTTCCCAAGAAATACAAAAGATAATAGACGACACCTACTACAGTCATGGTGTAGATCTAACTTGGGAGGAGAAGAATTATCTTATCTCCTTTGTTAAAGACGTTCTGCAACTTAAGATCATCTATGGAGTTGGGAAAAATTATGGTAAATACGTGCCACTAGTCCACGAGTTGTGCGATGCTAACATTCGTGCTAGTATCATGGTAAGATTTTTACTATTGTGTCACTAGTTAGTCCATCTTTTTCATACATTCTTCTGAAGTAAACTTCATTGCTAACTATATATGTTACTATTATGCTCTTCAACAGAAGCTCCCGGATGTGGTTGTGCCTCCATTTATGTTTGTCGAAGGTGAGATGACAGTTGTTTGCGTACGACCATGGTCGGAGGGTCTCAAATATGCATACTCGACCTCTAAAACAGATGGAGGCCTCAAAATCAAGGCTTGGAGAAAAATAGTGGCTGAGCGAAGGCCACAAAATGGAGACAGTTGGATCTCTATGTTGCATAACGGAGAAGGAGGGGTTTTTCTGTTTTATGCTATGCTACCCGAGAGAGAGTAGTAGGTCCTGCTACCTTACCTAGTGTAGTTCGTTAACTTATGATGATCATAATGGTGAGATTGTTATATCACTAGCACCTTACCTAGTAGTGGTTAACTTGTGATGATCATAATGGTGAGATTGTTATATCACTACGATCAAGATGAGTTGTATATATGACTATGATGATTAATGAGTTGTTTTATATATAATATATATATCTATATATATAATATATATATATATATCTTATATATATATATATATATCTATATCTAGATCTATTAGTATATATATCTCTATCTCTCATAGCTTATCCTTATGATGATGATATGAGTTGTATATCATTAGGGTGGAAGAAACACATATTAGATTAAAGTGGATGTATCCAAGTGACCAAGTTGAATATATAGGAATATATGTAGCGTAAAATATGTTTGAAATGAAAAAGAATTAAATGCAAAACACAAAACTAAAATGAAAAATAAATCATAAACCCATAAACCCCTAAACCTTTTAGTCCCGGTTGGTGTAACCAACCGGGACTAAAGGTCTCTCAGCCCCCTGCGCGGGCTCGTGCCACGTGGTGGGCCTTTGGTGCCGGTTCGTGTTGAACCGGCACTAAAGAGGGGGGGGGGGCTTTAGTCACCACCCTTTAGTGTCGGTTCCAGAACCGGCACTAAAGGGCCTTACGAACCGGGACTAAAGCCCAATTCTGCACTAGTGAAATCAGTCACTTTGGTACTGTCAAGATAAGATTCATAATTGTTCTCACACAATGCCTACTGTACCTTATCGTTTCCACAATGTATATCACTTAATATAAGCTATGGAAACACTAAAACAAGCAAACTATGCATTGAAAACAGAATCTGTCAAAAACAGAACAGTCTGTAATGATCTGGACAATGACCATACTTCTGTAAATCCAAAAACCTGAAAAATTAGGACAACCTGGGAAATTTGTATATCAATCTTGTGTAAAAAATTCAGATCAAAAGCACGCTTATGTGATTTTGAAATTCTGGCAATGAGCGCAAAAGTTTCTGTTTTTCAGCAAGATCAAATCAACTATCACCATAGATCATCCCAAAGGTCTTACTTGGCACTTTATTGAAACAAAAGATATAAAACATGATTAATAAAGTAGCTTAATCATGTGGACACACAAAAACAGTAGGGGTAAATGTTGGGTTGTCTCCCAACAAGCGCTTTTCTTTAATGCCTTTCTAGCTAGGCATGATGATTTCAATGATGTTCACATAAAAGATAAGAATTGAAACACAAAGAGAGCATCATGAAGCATATGACTAGCATATTTAAGCCTAACCCACTTCCTATGCATAGGGATTTTGTGATCAAATAATTTTTGGGAACATGAATCAACTAGCATAGGAAGGCAAAACAAGTGCAACTTCAAAACTTTCAACACATAGAGAGGAAACTTGATATTATTGAGATGTGTAAAAGCATATGTTCCTCTCTCATAGTAATTTTCAGTAGTATCATGAAGGAATTCAACAATATAACTATCACATAATGCATTCTTTTCATGATCCACGAGCATAGAAATTTTACTACTCACCACATAAGCAAAATTCTTCTCGTTCATAATAGTGGGAGCAAATTCAACAAAATAACTATCATGGGATACTTGATTGACATAATCAAATTGAAAATTAAAATCATGATGACAAGTTTCATGGTTATCATTATTCTTTATAGCACTAGTAAGTTTGCACGTGCAACGCACGATATATTATTTATAAAAACAGAGAAATTGGCCTACCATCTCAAACGCTTTGTTCCAAATCTTCTATCCCTTTCGAGTACATTGTAATTGTAAAAAAAATGATACATGTTGCATTTGAAAGAGTCTCGCAGAACATAGTTCGAAATCGTCTCATAAAACAAACGTCTCCCATGTTTTGCAATGTCTGAAGGGAAAACCTCAAACTTTCTGGAACAAGTGTATCTTGCAATAACAGTTTGATGTTCAGAGTAACAGCAGACCCTTGTTTTTCACACTGAGTTAGCTGCAATCTCGGAACCAGAGCAACAAATAATCATATACATTAACCAGACAATTCAAATCATCTAATGCACAACCAGACAATTTGTATAATCTAGTAACGTTGCATGTGCGTTAGTAATGTTGACATGCTTTCAGTGATAAAAAAATAGTTAAACTCATTGACAACAAAGAACATGCTTCTTGCAATATAAAAAATCATAAATCTATTCTATTCTGGTATGATAATTGGCAGGAGCCGTCTCTGGGTCAGCAGTTTTTGAGAACTGCACTCTTTTGCTACCAATACTCAAGTTTCCACAGCAAACATCTTGACCATGGCTAATTTAGAAAAGCATTTCCACATACCTCTATCAGTGCAGGCCTTTAAGCAATTAAATATGCTTCAGCAAAGTCTAGAAAACAATTCAAATTCAGGAAAATAATGACCAATGGGCAAATACATGTGGGAACAGGTACTCTTCTATGAGAATGTATAATACATGCATGGATGGCTAATACCCCAATCCATGATTTCTTCAAGCTCGTTTGGAAGAGTGCCCGCCAGTCGAAGCACAAAAAAAATTATGTGGTTACTTATGCACAACATGGTCAATACCAGAAGTATGCTTGAAAAGAAAGGCTTTCACTTGCCCAGCTAAGATTGTGTCCTATGTTCAGGGGAAGTCCTGGAAACACATATGCATCTTTTATGGGACTGCAATTTTCCTCGGGATTGTTGGGACGCAATATTCTCCTTCTATGTTGACGCCAAGAACAAATGTGTTGCAGGCGTGAGTAGATTTTTTTTCAAAAAACATTAATCGGCATATAAAGTCTTAGTCCCTCCATGGTATTAACATAATTCTGAATATTATGTAGAGCGCCCCCTAGAACCAGACTGATGTACTTCTGATGTATATCTAACCCCAATCCTCCTTCTCTAATCTTGTATTTGTAACTGTTTATTTCTTCTATACGCAATGAAAAGCAGTAGCCCTGCCTTTTGGTAAAAAAAATCTGAATATTATGTAAATTCATGCTTTTATTAATATTTTGTAATACAATAACCTAGCATCAAGCCATGGTGGAATATATCATATGTAAGCTAAAAGGATGTACATACAAATAAACTGGTTGTAGTAGAAGCTACTGAATGTGAATATAAGACATCTCTTAGATTGTAGTAGAAGTTTCAAACATATGTGCAAAAATAGTTGGAATGCTACTCACTGGTTGGTTATCGAGTAGGACAATCATGCTTACACCCGAAGGCATCTTCTCTCACGCTGAGACCATTGCGTCACAATTACTTTATATGAAAATCTTCATCAGAATAACCATCTTGGGCTGTTTAACTGCATCTTTGTGGAATCACAAGCATCAACATCCCTCTGTGCAGGGATCGTGCACTGGATAGTGCCATTAGTTATGCATCATGCTTCATCAGTCCATGCAATTCAGGATCAGAAATTCATTTATGTATTTTCACAAGCACTTCCAAACACAAAAAAAGTGCATCCGAAGGATCCCATCTACCATGTACAAATTCGACAAAATAGTGATTTTGTTTAAATGAATACCAGTGGAACCTTCTCTTTCATCATCATATCCAAATGAACGATTAATGGTACCATTTTCATTTGTAGGCTGAAGGTAGCAGATCATGTTGAGCCATTGCATCAAGATACTAACCTGCACATTTAGAAAATAATTTTAAAAGGCAATAGCAAAAAGGAAACTTGTCGAGACCTTTTTTCATAGAGAGCACTAACTATTAATCAAATTCAAAAGAACTGTTTACATGTAGTATATACCATAACTTACTAATATCTTAGAGGCATTTCCTCACACATCTGGTGAGCCACTCAGTCATCCTTAGGGCCACAAAGAGCAAAAATCTTGAAATTAATGGGAGAAGCATTTCCAGCCTCAATCATCGAATCAAGAAAATATAGAGGGGAATTGGTCTGGAGAGAGGAATTGATTTGTTACTTTTACCGATGATTTTTGATAGATTGCCTTGATCCAGTGCACATCCGCAGCCGCCTCGGTCAGAGGTATATGGGCAACTCGCCATTGCTGCAGGAAATCCGCCGTCCCCTTCCATCTGTCCCCAGCACACAAATTAGTTGGGGAGAAGAAAATGCAGATGCACCATACCAGGGTAAATCGCCTGCAACACATCCTGGAAAATCCTTGCCTGCGGGGATCCTTCCCTCGATTGGCTTGATGACCCCCACACATCCTTGAACTGTACCATGCATCTGTCGTCGTCACCATCTGTAACATTCGCAACTATTTTGTTATTTATTATTTTATCGCAGAGATTGTGCTAATTAATCTATCAAAATTAACTATGTACTCTGCACCACGATATACTCTGCACCATTCGCAACTAATTATATAGCATGTATACCATATAGCATGTATAGCATGTATAATTATATAGCATGTATAACATTCCCTCGGCTCTCCTTTCCACACCTGGCTGGCGGCTAGGGTTGCTGCCGCCGCCACAGCCACCGCCACCATCCATGCACCTCCAGTGCCTCGAGGAGGTCCGCTATCTCCTTCTGGACCTCCTTCAACTCCTCTCCCCCAAGCTTCGAGATGAAAGGGATGGGTAAGAAGGGGTGCCCGCTAGTGGTGATGGCCTCCTCGTCGACTGCGGTGACGCAGACAGCGTCGAGGGGCGCGGCCAACCTGCTGGCCGAGCTGACCAACCACTTCAGGTTGTTGGAGGTCGGGGTGCGGGAATGGATCGAAAGGGAACGCACAGCCGTCGACCCCATTCTCTGTCTTCCCCTATCCATCGATGACTCGCAACGAAGAAGTAGCTGGAGGAGGAGAGTGCGGTGCAGGGAGCCTCGCCACCATCGTTGGCATCGACACACTCCCCTAAAGCTCGTTCCCACCACCACGGACGCCGGTGAGGCCAGCCTCCCCTTCACCTCTGCTAGACGCGCAGGTCTATCTCTCTCCCCCTCCTCTCTCTCTCTCTCTCTCCCTCTCTCTCTCTCTCGATCTGGTACTGTTTGTGAGTGGAACAGCAAATCCTGATGATTTGGTTCGGTGTTAAAGGAAAGGCATGTCTGAATTTAGATTAGTTTTGTCATGGTGTGTTGTTCTTTGCTCGAGTGAAAACATATTTCAAATTCCAAGCGTATAACCATATATTGTTGTGAATTTTAGGTTGGATGCTCAAGAAGTGATCTGATTTTGCCATCGTTCGTCTCTCTTTTTAGATTATTGCTCATGCTGGGATGTGTCTATGTGTTGATTTTTGCTCATCGATGGAAGCTGGACTGTGTAGGCAATTGACTGTTATTGGCCAAATTTGAAGTTAATTTTGGTGTAGAAGCATTGGGCGGTTATCCACCAATGGAAACTGATGCGATAATCTATCCAAAATAGAAAAAGTGGAGCCCTGCCAACTTCTAGGTTCCTTCCCGACCTGCCAAGTTGTGTCTGCTTGTGAATTCATTGTGTTAATGATTAAGATACGGTCCCATTTGGAGTTTAGTGATTTAACCAAATTCAACTCTATTTCTGATGTCCTCTTCTTTCTTGTAGTCAAGAAAACTTCAACGAAAGTGGATTTTCATCATTTGATGTTTTTATATTGTTCTCTTTCTAGAAGACTGCTAATAGACCATCACTCCAATAACTATTTTAGGGGTTGTAGTCAATTTATTTTCTCTGATTGTTGTTGAGGGAAAATCCTGCTGGGATCTGTACATTGATGGACTTGTGGTTAGCTCTGATGGTAATTTGCTTGATGCACTAGCGGCTGCGATAAAGGTAATTTGTGGTTTCTATTGCTTCAGCCGATGTATCCCTTAAGTATCAAGTTATATCTTTTGTTGAAAGTGTCAGTGGAGCCAGGAGTGTCAATTCAGCATATTTATTTGGTTAAGAAGTGTCATCCGTTTTCTTGTACTCCATCGTAATGGATAGGGAGAATGAAAGGACTGACTTAGCCATTGTTTGAGATACAAAGAAGGGACAAATGGAAGGATAAGGATTTCCATTATACTTCCTCGGTCCTTTGAAATACAAACTTTACTGAACTTCTTTGTTCTTATCTTTGTTTTATGTACTGGTAGTGTGCAAAGCTTAAAAGTCTCAGATAAACTTGCTGCATTGAAGCAGAACAAATTTATGAAAGATAAATTGTGGTTCGTGGAGGCCAGCTATTACAATTTCTGCTGGCTTCCATGCATGTCATTTTGATGCAAATCCCTCCCGTTTATCGGTACTTGAGTTCCTTGGTAGACTCTTAAAGGATGCTGTTTGAGACAATGTGATTTTCGGAACGTAGAACACAGAGCAAGATTGTAATCAGTAAACAGAGCAAGATTGGAATAAGTAAACAGAGCAAGATTGGAACACAGAGCGTGCTTGTTCTGCTTGAGCCCGTCGCCTCGCCGTGAAGCCCTCTGCTGCAGCCTCTCACTTCACCGTCGATGACACTCTGCTCAGACACGTCTCTGTCCAGTCCCGGACAACCCTGTTGTAAAGGTAAGTATTTTGTGCATCTGTTGCTGCATCAAATAGGGCTGAAAGGACTAAAATTATTCAACTTTGTTACTATATATCTGGTCATAGATATTATAAATACTAAATAGTATGACATCCTTTTAAGAAACAAATTTTCTTTCTGTTTCACATTGATGTGCTTGTATTGGTTTACCAATTTGAGATTTGTTTCATCATGTTTGTATACCATGTCATCAGGATTTTCAGTTGCTCTTCTGCCATACACACAACATATCGCAGTGCTTCAGGATGTTGGTTGTTCTTCTGTCATACCATCTATGTGTGTGTATATTCCTGACATATAGTTACCTTCTGTGTGCAGATGTGCTTATATTTTCTCATACCCTCCCCTACTATTTTAGCTTTAGTATGCTCTGGGTATAAGCATAGCCGCTACAATGGTCAGTACCAAGGGTGAGTGCCTCCACGTTTGTAGATGATCTCACAGGATGCCTATAACTATGCTTCTTTAATTCTCTTGGTTAGAAAAAAATAGCATTTGTGTCGCCTTGATAGGCACACCCATTTTATTTCGTGCAAGTTCTCTTGTGTGAAACTCTTGCTATTTTCTAAAATATTCTTGGGATTTTTTTGGGGAAATAAATATATAGCAAGGTGTGTTTATGGGTACTTGATTTGTTAGCATCACTTAGTCATCCACCATTACACTTTCCTTGTCCTGCCTATTTTTTTGTGATAATCTGTGTCAGAAATGCAAATAACCATGAACTTAACAAACTTTTTCTTGATGAGAAATGCACATGGAGTACATACTGATTGCACCCACTTACGAGATCTGTTAGTCATAAGTCAGATTGCATTTGGATTGATTTACAACATCCATCCTTTACTCTGTCCATGTCATTGTTGTTTACCCCTGGGATTCATTAAAAATGTTTTTTTACTCTCTCTCTCTCTCTTCATCTACCCCTGGGAGTATTTTTAACTTGAAAATCTCTGGTGAACTACCATGATGATGTACTGGGAGTACATTTGCTTGCTATGTACATTTGCTTGCACACACATACAAGCTCTCTTCTTTTCTCTGTACATTGGCTTGCACACACATACAAGCTCTCTTCTTTTCTCTGGAGGTTCAGATTTTCATGTGCTTTCTTGTTACTGTCAGATTTTCATGCTTGTTTGCTTGCAGTAGCAGTAGCAACTTGTGCTTGCTTGCACTGCTTGCAATTTACTCCTTTTTCTGTAGCAGTAGCAAGTTTACAAGTAGTGAGTTTCTTATCTGAGCACACACACTAAATGAAACTTTTTCAGATAAATATAATTAACTAAAACTGTTCCTTTAATTAAAAACTACTAAATGAAACTTTCCATTGATTAAAAATGAAACTTTTTCAGATAACTTTAATTATTCAGTCGAACCTGTTATTAACTGTAGCATAAATTGTTAATTTTTCAGTTAACCGCAGCACATTTTTCACTCAATTTCAGTTTAACTTGTTTATGTTCAAATTCAGTTAACTACATCATGGACTGTACTTTAGTGATCTCCTGGTGCATAATTTAGTTTAAATTGAAAATTTTGTCAAATTCTCAGAGAGTAGAATTTTGGTTGTAGTGATCTTCTGAATTTACGAGGAACCTTTGCCCTTGATGTGTTATGAAGTGATTCTTGCTGCTGGTAACTTGGTATAGCTTTGGATTTATGTAACTGCATCAAATGTTCAGTGTTCCAGGGCTTATAAAGTGGCTTCCGATTATTATTTGGGTATCCCACTGAAACTCTGCTTAGCTAGTGGCTGGTTCTCTATATTGATTGACAATTGCAATGGAGTGAAAGGAATAATGTCTTTTGACTTCACTTTTCTTTTCAGAAAGTAGCTAGTCAAGCAACCAAATATGGTATCCTGTTCTAATTCCTGAGATATTATCATAAAAGCAGGTTCTGAAGAATGGTGTGGATGTGAAGTTGCAGAGGAATGCCCTGAGTGTCTTGCAAGCTCCAGCTAGCAACGAAGATGACGACGAGATTGATGGCGGCAACAACTCGTTCTGCGGCAGCTTCGACATAGGCGACAAAGACATGACCTACTGTAAGACCATGCCATCATTCACATTGTGTGTAGCCAAAATGCTTTAAACTGTCAATAGCACAATCAGACTAAATGTGTTTTTCTTGTGTGTTTGCGAGCAGCAAGCATCACTACCAGAAGCCAACCAAGCCAAGAGTCTTCCTGCACGACGACGTCCAGCAGCCGGTGTGTATAAACAGACCATACCTTGATACAATTTTCACTAAATAGCGATGAAGAACAATTAACTTTGAAGTCTTGCAGCAATTTCCACTTTGCATTCTCATTCCAGTCTTGAATTACTCACTTCTCCACATATGCAAATTACTGGAGTAGATGCATATGCAAATGCAACATCACAGGAATTCCTAGTTGCCACTTTTGCTTACCACTCCTACACTCCAGTTTCTGCTTGCCAGTTTCTGGTTTGCGAGCAGATGCAGCACATGAGAAGCAGAGGAGCAAGACCAAGGCGATCCTGGGCGCTGGCCGAGAGGCGGCAAGAGGAGCAGAGGAGCAGATACAACACATGACATCCTGGGTGGCAAAGCTATGTTGGGTGGCAAGGCTATCCTGGGCGCTGGCCGAGATCCCGGGCCACCTCCGGCGATCTGCAGTACCAGCGGGAGAAGCAAGCAGCCACGGCTGGAGATCTGCTGGGCAAGATTGGCGGCGAGATGGAAGGGGATATGGGCGAGATGGAAGGGGATTTGGGGCGAGATATTGGCCGGCGATCTGGGGCGAGCCGTAGTTTGAATTCCTAGGGAAGACGATGCTCTGGAGATGACGATCTGGCAGTGGTTCAAATTAGGGGTAGCGATGTCATTTCCTTGCTTTTCACCTGGTCGGAAGGTTTTCTTAAACGACCTACATTTCAGAATGGAGGGAGTAGTATTGATTAGGTGAAATGTGCCGATGTGGCAGTGGTGCTGAACTGAACCAACGATTTCTTTGAATGAAGTGTGAACTGGAATGTGAAGCTGACCAAAAAGGGCTATTGGACGGGCTACTATATTGTTTACTTCCAACATGTACAAGCACTTCATCTTGCTATACTCCGTCTCTGATAAAATAACATCACATAGTACAAACAAGAAACTGGAAGGGGCGCCACCTACCTAGCACCGCCGAGCTTCCGCTCAAGCGGCGCCACCAAGGGTGCATCCCAACCACTAGTATGTGGTATTTGTTCCCATATGTAGTCCACAAACCATCCACAGGCATTTGTCTTTCCTCTTCCTGTCGCTTGATTCTCAGAATAGAAAAATCTGACAGCCCAAAAGTGGAGCACAAAAAAAGCACAAATCCATGAAAAATGACATGATTTACCTTCACATCCCGTCTTGCACTGCTGCAGGCATGGTCATGCTGATCGACGGCTGCCTGGTGCCCCCCGCGTCGGCTCCTTCCCTCACCTGGCGTCGGCCGGCGGCAGCGACGCGCGGAGCTATTGACAGCAGGGAACGGCGATGTAGGACGGGGATGGGTGCGGGGGCGGGCGGGGACTCAGGCGGCACCGACGGGGACCGGGGCGAGCGAACGGCACCGGCACGGGCGGGCTGATGCGGGCGCAGGCAGCATCACCGCGGGCTCAGGCAGCACCAGCGGCTGCGCGAGACGGGGGCGATCGGCGGCTGCGCGAGGCGGGGGCGGGCCGAGCGGCCGAGTTCGCGAGAGTGGGAGGCGTGGGAGCGGTTCCTAGCGTGGAGCATGGGGGTTTCGCTAGTGAGAGGTTTCGTTAACGATGGGATTAGCGGGGGGTTTCGTTAGCGAGGGGATCAATTTTGTTAACAATGTTTTTTGACCATTGATGATAGAATTAGACGGCTGAGATGGTGAGTTGGATCTGCTTCTTCGTCCTTTTATAGGGGTACTAGATACATGACATCACAATAATTATCATAGATAGCAACTTTGTTCTCATAATCAATTGAAACCTCTTCCGAAATAGTGGATTCATCACTAAATAAAGTCATGACCTCTCCAAATCCACTTTGAGGGATTGTGGTATCCCCAGCCCACCAGTGTTCAAGTCCTGGTGCTCACATTTATTCTTGAATTTATTTCAGGATTTTCGGCGATGCGCATTCAGTGGGAGGAGACGTTCCCGTCGACGACGAGGTGCCTACGGTGACTTCGTAAATTTCAAGATGATATGCCGGCTCAGTCTTTCGGAGTTGCTCATAGGGGTAGGGTGTGCGTGTGTGCGTTCATAGGGGTGAGTGTATGCGCGTGTATATGAGCGCTTACGTCTGTACTGTGTTAAAAAACACCCTCCAAAATAGTGGGATCATTACATAGAGTTGACACTCTTCCAAACCCACTTTCATCAATATAATCATCATAAATTGGAGGCATGCTATCATCATAATAAATTTGCTCATCAAAACTTGGGGGACTAAAAATATCATCTTCATCAAGCATAGCATCCCCAAGCTTATGGCTTTGCATATCATTAGCATCAAGGGTATTCATAGAATTAATACTAACAACATTGCAATCATGCTCATCATACAAAGATTTTATGCCAAACATTTATTAACTTCTTCTAACACTTGAGCACAATTTTCCTTTACATCATTTTCACGAAAGACATTAAAAAGATGAAGCATATGAGGCAAACTCAATTCCATTTTTTTGTAGTTTTCTTTTATAGACTAAACTACTGATAAAACAAGAAACTAAAAGATTCAATTGCAAGATCTAAAGATATACCTTCAAGCACTCACCTCCCCAGCAACGACACCAGAAAAGAGCTTGATGTCTACTACGCAACCTTCTTCTTGTAGACTCTTGTTGGGCCTCCAAGCGCAGAGTTTTGTAGGATAGTAGCAATTTTCCCTCAAGTGGATGACCTAAGGTTGTAACACCCTGATAATCATGCTACAGTAATCTCCCACTAATGGTGCCATATCATCAAGTTTGACTAAGCCAAATTGCCACTTGAGAAAAATCTAAGTCAAATCCAAATTCAAATGCCAAGTCAAATTATAATTTTATAGAACAGTAAATTAAAAATCTTTCTTAGGTTGGAAATATTGACTACATAATTTTCATGAATAGCAAACATTTTTGGGGATGTTTAAAATGCCCCTGGATATTAAAACAGAGGTCCCACAGCACCTTTTATCCCATTTTAAAATATAAACTTAGACTTAATAAATTATTTCTACTCAAACTTTTTGTGCAAGTCCAGTGTGTTGCACAATATTTATGAGCTAAAATTCATATTAAACAAGATAAATTGTGTAGCTCAAAATAATGCAAAACAGAGCTAGTTAATAAAACAGATAATAATAAAAGAAAGAGAAAGGAAACAAAAGAAGGAAAAGACGTATTCTACTGTGCACTTAGGCCTTCTGCTACAAGGCAGGCCCAGCCCACTTCCATCGTCTCCTACCTCCAGTTCACAGAGGAGGGCATGGCACTCATCATGCGGTGCCACGGCCGGTGATGCGCACGCGTCGGGCATCCGTCGCACCTCCGAGGGAGATAAGAACGACGCGCGTGAACGCCCCTGTGAACCCTAGTTCATTCCCCTCTCCCCTCTCACTCGCCCTCGTTGTTTTTCCCGTCACCCGAGAGATGGCCGTCACCGCCGCTGCTCACCCGCGTGGACACCGTCCTCGAATCACCTGCGCGGCATGTCCAGGAGGATTGCCGTCATCCGTGACGCCCCCTGCACCACCGGATTAAAGCTGGGAGCCCCCATCTCTATCGCCCACACCGTCTTCGTCCTCGAATCACCGCCGTCGGTCGCTTCGACCTGCCGCCGTTCGACCCGCTCTGGCTTCACCAAGCTGCTCCCCGTCACCGATGTGAGCACCACGTGGTTTCCCCTCTGTTCCCGCCATCAATCTCGTCGCCTAGCACTTATCCCCATGAGCTCCGGCTCGGCCGTCCGCTACGACCGGCGGGCTCATCACTGCCATGTCCCCTAGCTCCCTCTGTCGATGCGTGTGTGCTCTAGGAGCTACCTAGACGCCGCCAACCCACTCTGTTCATCGAACTCGTGGTCGTATGCTAGTTCATCGGAGCTGAGCCACCGCCATAATTGGACATCGAAGCTACCGTCGTATTCGTCCACCTCCGCATGGGCCACCACCGCCGATGTGCTCGCCCGTCGCAGCTTCGCGCTCGCGAGCCCCAGGCCGCGCCCGACCACGCCCCGCGAGCCTCCCCAGCCGTGCCCCGGCCAAACTCTGTCCACGCCCTTGTGCGCCCACGGTCGCGACCGTCTGTGCCCGGCTGCAGCCTCCTACGCCCCGCACGCGCCTGCCCGCACCCACGCGCGGCTACTGCTGTTGGCGCGCGCCCACGCACGCCAGCGCGCGTGCCCATCCGGCTGCTGCCTAGCCGCTGCTTCTGCTGATGCTTTGCTGCTGCTGCGTTTTGCTGTTGTCCGCTGCTAGCTGCTGCTGTTCGCTGCTACCTACTGCTACTCAACTGCCGTCACTGCTCTGCTCTGCTGCGGCTACGCCGCTGCCTCTACTTGCTACTAGTTGCGCTGCTGCCGCTGTCGTGCGCTGCTTGCTGCTGCTGGTGGCCATGGCCATGGCCATGGCTAGCATGTGTGCGCGCGTGTTGTGTGTGCGTGAGAGTAGGGCCAGCCTTAGTTAATTAGGAATAAGTAGCAATTAGTGGTAAGGTTAATTAGTCTAATATGCCAATGGCATGCAGGAACCACTGTTGGAATAAAATAAATAGATCAAGTTAAAATATCTGAGGCAATGACATCTGGGTCCCAACTGACACTTTTGACCAGTCAATACTTGACTGTTGACTTTGCCCGGGGCCCCACATGTCTGCCTTTGGTGGGTACACACCTGTGTGTACTTAGCATATTAGCCCATTTAATATCTCGAATTAAAAATAAACACAGAAAATCCAGAAAATGATTAAAACTTTGAAAAGTAATATAAAATAAACCGTTTATCAGATGAAAATACTTTGTACATGAAAGTTGCTCAGAAAAACGAGATGATCCCGACTACGCAGTCCGTTCGTCTGCCACACGTCCCTAGCATAGCGAACATGCAACCGTCCCCCTTCGTTTCACCTGTCCGAAAATGCCTAACACCGGGAATACATTCCCGAATGTTTTCCCCCTTCGCCAGTAGCACCTAGTACCGTATTAGGGCCTACGTAGCACCAGTTAATGTCATGTCATGTATCTGTTTGCACTATATTCATTGTTTCTTCCCCCTCTTCTCTCTCGTAGACTACGAGACTGACGCCACAGCTGCTGCCCCGATCGACTACAGTGTTGACGACCCGTCCTTCGCTTCCAGGAAAGCAAACCCCCCTTGTTCATCCCGATATCACCTACTCTTTCCCTCTACTGCTTGCATTAGAGTAGTGTAGTTATTACTGCTTTCGGTTAATCCTGTTATGCTGCATAGCCTATCTTTGCTACTACTGTTGACACCTTTACCTGCAATCCTAATGCTTAGTATAGGTTGCTAGAATTACATCAGTGGCCCTACATTCTTGTCCGTCTGCCATGCTATTCTATCGGTCCGTGATCACTCGGGAGGTGGTCACGGGTATATACTATATACTATCACACTACTTATGTTACCGTTCGGATGTGGGGGCTGAAAGGGCAGGTGGCTCCATCCAGGTTGTGATGGGCCTGGGTTCCCGACAGCCCCCGCGTGATTCTTTGTGGCGGAGTGACAGGGCAGGTTGTGACCACCTAGGAGACAGGTGGGCCTGGTCCCTGGTCGGCGTCCGCAGATACTTCAAATAACACGCTTAACGAGATCTGGGTATTTGATCTGAGTCTGGCTACGAGCCTATACGCACTAACCAACTACACGGGAACAGTTATGGGATCTCGACGTCGTGGTATCAGCCGAAGCCTTCTTGACTCAGCGGTTGAGCGGCGCACGCCGGATTGGACTGGAACACCTGCGCTTGTATTAAGGGAGCTAGGTCTGCTTCCGGCCGCGTTCGCAACATGCAAGTGTGCAATGGGCGATAGGCCCAGACCCATGCGCGCTTAGGATTTAGACCGGCGTGCTGACCTCTCTGTTGAGCCTAGGTAGGGCTGCGACGTGTTGATCTTTCGAGGCCGGGCATGACCCTGGAAAGTGTGTCTGGCCAAAGTAATCAAGCGTGTTGGGCAATGTGGTGCACCCCTACAGGGAAGTTTATCTATTCGAATAGCCGTGTCCCACGGTAAAAGGACGACCCGGAGTAGTATTCCGACCTCATGACAACTAGAACCGGATACTTAATAAAACACACCCAGATAAGTTCCAGAGACAACCCGGTGATCGCTTTCCCACAGGGCGACGAGGGGAGGATCGCCGGGTAGGATTATGCTATACGTTGTTACTTGGTTAACTTACCATCTACTCTCTTCTACGTGCTTCAAGATGGAGGCTGCCAGAAGCGTAGTCTTCGATAGGACTAGCTTCTCCCCCTCTTATTCTGGCATTATGTAGTTCAGTCCAAAGATACTACCCATTTCATTGATACCAATGCATATGTAGTGTAGATCCTTGCTTGCGAGTACTTTGGATAAGTACTCACGGTTGCTTTGCTCCCTCTTTTCCCCCTTTTCTATTCTTCTCGGACGTCGCAACCAGATGTTGGAGCCCAAGAGCCAGACGCCACCTTCGACGACTCCTACTACACCAAGGGTGCCTACT